>CM052540.1:79568542-79621878 GCA_028533065.1 Trachops cirrhosus | reverse complement strand
GTGTCCCATAAGTTTTGGGTTGTTGTGAGTTCATTTTCGTTTGTTTCCAGAAACTTTTTGATTTCTTCCCTGATTTCATTCTTGACCCATTCATTTTTTAATAGCATGCTATTCAATCTCCATGAGTTTGAGTGTTTTGGGTTTTTTCCCTTGAGGCTGGTTTCTAGTTTCTGTCACTTGTTGTCAGAGAAAATGCTTGATATGATTTCAATGTTCTTTAATTTGTTGAGGTTTGTTTTGTGTCCTATCATGTGGTCTATCTTTGATAATATTCCATGAGCATTTGAAAAGAATGTGTATTTAGCTTCTTTGGGATGAAAAGCTTTCTCTATATATCAGTTATGTTCATTTGATCTAGGGCATTGTTCAATGCCAAAATATGTTTGTTGATATTTTATTTGGAAGATTTATCCATTTTTGAGAGTGGGGTATTGAAATCTCCTACTATAATTGTGTTGCTGTCGATATCTTTCTTGAAGTCCTCCAAGATTCTTTATGTATTTGGATGCTCCTATTTTGGATGCATATGTATTTACAATGTTTATGTCTCCTTGATGCATTCTTCCCTTGAGTATTATGAAGGGACATTCTCAGTCTCTTATTATGGCCCTTTTTTTGAGGTGTATTTTGTCCAATATGAGTATTGCTTCTCCGGCTTTTTTTTCCCTGCTCATTTGCTTGGAATATTTGTTTCCACCCTTTCACCTTCAGCCTGTGTAGGTCTTTTTTCTGAGGTGGGTCTCATGTAGGCAGCTATGTGTGGGCCATGATTTCTTCTCCACTCAGCTACTCTATGTCTTTTAATTGGAGCATTTAATTCATTTACATTTAGGGTTATTATTGACAAGTAATTATTCATTGGCATTTTTTGTACCCTTGTTTCTCTCTCTCTCACTCTTTTCTTTCCTTATCTTAAAGCAGTCCCTTTAGCACCTCTTACAGAGCTGGTTTGGTGGAGGTGTATTCTTTTAGACTTCTTTTGTCTGGAGCACCTCATTTGGCCTTCCATTTTAACTGAGAGCCTTGCTTGGTAGAGTAATCTTAGTTACAGGCCTCTGATTTTCATTACTTGGAATGTTTCTTGTCGTTCTTTTCTGGCTTGGTGCGTTTCCTTTGAGAAGTCAGTTGCTAGCCTTATTGGGGTGTCCTTGTATGTTATTTCCTGTTTCTCCCTTGCTGCCTTTAGGATTCTCTCTTTGACTTAGAATTTTGCCATTTTAATTATGATGTGCCTTGATGTGGGCCTCTTTGAGTTTCTCTTGATTGGGACTCTGTTTACTGGATTTGTGAGACTTTTTATCTCATCAAATTAGGGACATTTTCCATCATTACTTTTTCAAACAAGTTTTCTGTCACTTGCTCTTCTTCTTCTCCTCCTGATATCTCTATTATGTGTCAATTTTTACATTTCATGTTGTCTTGCAGCTCCCTTACCATCTGTTCATTCTTTCTGAGTCTGTTCTTGTTTTTCTTTCTCTATCTGGGTGTTTTTTCACCTTGTCCTCCAACTTGCGGATTGATCCTCTGCTTCATCCAGCCTGTTTGTAATTCTTTGTAATGTGTTTTTTATTTCTCTAATTTTATTGTTCATTTCTTCCTGGTTTTTGTTTATAGTTTCCTTTCCCTTTTTCATGCTGATGTAGTTCTCCCTCAGTTCCTTGTAGTTGTCTGTGAGTTTCTTAAGCATCTTTATAACCATTAACTTGAATTCTGTATCTGATAGTTTGGCTACCTCCATTTCATTTAGCTCTTTTAGTGGGGAGTCTTCCATTCCTTTTGATTGCATGTTCTTTTTCTGTCCCCCCATTTTAGGTGACTCTTTTTTTTGTTTCTGCACTTCTTGATGTTTCACTTTGCTAGCCTTCTTTGTAGTGTGAACTTCTGTGGTAGGAATTCCATGAGGTTCAGTGGTGTGGTCTCTTTGATCTCCTTGTCTGGGTGCTCTAGTTTTGCCCTTTCTTCTGTTTGTGTGGGCTCTCTTGTTGTACTTGGGTTTTTACCTTTTGGTGGTTCGTTTGTTGGTGGTTTTTCTCCTTCAGCAGGTATACTGATGTTTGCAGCTCCCACCTATTCTTGTATGTGATCAGTGGCAGGGGGTTGGCAAACTGGATTAAGACATCAGGAGAGTATTTTATGGGATTGAAAGTACCAGCAAGTAGAAAAGAGATAGGAGATTCTTTGGTTAAGTACAGCATTAACTATAATATTTCACTCAACTGGCCACTTTTTATAAAAGGTGAAAGAGAAATAAGAATCTTTTCAGAGGGGAGGATGATTGTGAGCTGAATCTGGAAAACAGCACTTGTGCAAATTTAGATGAAGAGAGATAGTGAGATTAAATTATAGAAAGTAGGTGTAGTATGAGAGAGAACAGAGTTAAACAACAATAATAATGCTGAGGATTAAAATGAAGTGGGCTAAGATCATGGAGTGTTGCTGTGTAGTAGGTACAATTGTATGGAACTACAATTTTTACAATATTATTGGAACAACAATAATATGACAAGAAATATATGACTTGAATGACCAGAACAGAAAGTACCTGATCAAGAGTTGTGTGTTCTTGGAACATGGGTGAAGTGAAAGAAGTAAAATTAAAATATGATGAAGAGAGAATAAGGAAAACCAGTTAAACAATTCAATTAAACAGAAATAAAATGAGGAAAACCAAACAAAAGGAAGAGAAATTAAAAAATGTTAATAAAATAAAAGTAGTAAAAATAATGACAAGATAATAATGATACAAATACAGAATAAAATGCCAGATGTATAGGATAGAAAAGTGACATTTTTCTCTATTTCTCAGTTTTTGGGGTTAGCCCTGTGCTCCCCCTTTTGATCTGTCTCTGGATTCTTTGTAATTCTATGTCTTATTGTCTCACTTGGGGGAAGAAAAATAGGGAGAAAAAAGAGAGAGGATCCTAAAAGAAAAAAAGATAATAATAAGCCTTCTGCTGATATTAAACCTGTTCAGCAAGTTCTGCTGTTCTTCTTAGATGCCACAGGAAGAGTGGTGCTGGGGTTTGATTTACTCCCTTCCTATGTTTTTGAGAGGATGGAGACCAGGTCTGGGCTGCAATATTCACACTTTCCTGGCTTCCAGTCCACATGTTCCATGAGCTGCTAGACTCAAATCAATGACTTAGCTGCGCACAGCATGAGACAAGCTGGGAAACTTAGTTCCACACTTGGCCATTCAATCTCTGAGCACATGCAGCTGAAAACGCCCTCAGGGTGAGCCAGCTGCTTCTGGAGAGTTCCTTACAAAGATGCTGCCCACCGTTCTTAACAAGCACACAACTTTCCACACAGCCTAACTTTCCAACCAGTCCAGAGACTATCCAAGTCAGGATTCAATGCTACCCAACTCCTCCCTTCTCCAGGTGTCTCCCAGCACCCCAATTTCTCTGATGCTGGTGTCCACAGTCCCCGTGGATGTGTACCACCTCTTTGTGTCTCTCACTTCATCTCTATTCCCCCCAGTGACTTCCAGCACCCAGGTCCCTCCTGGTACTGGGCTGCCCTCCCTGCTCTGGTAGGGGATGGAGCTGGTGCTCTAACTCTCTTCCCCATAACCTTATGGCAGGAGCTGGTCCGGGGCCCACAGCAGTGTTTGTCCCTGTGCAGATCCCAAGGACCTTACTGTCTCAGCACAATCTCCTCACCATCTGTTTTTCAATGTCTTCTGCAATTTTTGCCTCCAAATTTTATATAAGCTGGGATTCCATTGACTATTCACTCTGTTCCTCAGAAGATTGGCTAGGTGTTCCAGCTGGGCACAGAGAGAACTGGGTTCTGCTCCCACCTACCTCACTACCATCTTCAAACTGTGTCATTTTTTCTTTTATTGTAAATACTTTTTGTGTCCTAATAAACCACTGACTACCACCAAAGTCATGAAGGCATTCTGATAAATTTTGTTGTAGAAGCCCTATGATTTTAGCTTTTACATTTAGGTTTATAATCATCTTGAATTAATTAACTTTGTGTATAGATGAGTTAGTGATCAAGATTCATTCTTCCCATAGGGATATCAAGTTATTCCATTACAGGTTGTTCATATGATTTTCTTTCCCTATTGAATTACATTGGCATCTGCACAGAAAATCAAGTGACAGTGTGTATTAATCTATCTTCATATACCTCATTACTGCTATTGGTCTATTTGTTCATCCTTATACCTCCATGGCAATTTCTTTTTTTTTTGTTATTATAGTAAATCTTTAATGTTCTCTGACATTATTATTCCTTTTCAAGGTCATATGATTACTGCAGACCCTTTGCTTTTCCTTACACATTGTAGAATAAGGTTGCCAATTTCTTCAAAAAACAAACAAACAAACAAACAAACAACCCCTTCTGGGATTACTGATTTTGAATGTACCAACTCTGTAGATCAAATTGGGAAGAATTTTTATCCTAAAATATTTGAGTCTCTGAATCAATAATGTTAAAATATCTCATTTTTTGTTTAGATGTCTTAAAATTTTCTTTCAGAAATGTTTTGTTGCTTTGGCATAGATTTTTAATTTATTTTTGTATACAGCCTTTGTATCTTGGAATTTTACTAAATTGGCCCATTATTTATAGTACTTTTTGTGGCTTTCTTTAGAATTATCTGCACATGTAATTCTATCAGATACAAAGCAAAATATTCACTCCTTTCTTTTCCAAAATACACACTTTAATTTTCTTTTCCTGGTACAGGCTATGACTTTTTGTAATATGCTGAAAAGAATTGATGAGAGTAAACACCTTTGCATTAACCCTGATAATAGGGGGAAAATATGGTATTTTACCAAAGAGCTAAAAATGTCTCACAGGTACTTTATCAGATTAGGAATATTCACTTTTATTGTTATTTTGGTTTGCAGAGGCTTTCTTTCCTTTTTTAAATATTTTAATTTTTTTATTGTTGTTCAAGTACAGCTGTCTCTCTTTTCTCCCCACCACACCTCCACATGCCAGTCATTCCCAATTCCTGCCCTTAATCCTACCTGCCCTTGGTTTTGTCTATGTGTTTTTTATACATTTTCCTTGAAGACTCTTCCTCTTCTTATCCCACTATCCTCCTCCTACCTCTCTTTTGGTTGCTGTCAGTTTGTTCTTTATTTCAATGTCTCTGGTTATATTTTGCTTGCTGGTATGTTTTGTTGATTGGGTTTCACTTATAGGTGAGATCATATAATATTGTCTTTCACCAGCTGGCTTAATTCACCTAGCATAATGCTCTCCAGTTCAAGCCACACTGTTTCAAAGGGTAGGAGATCCTTCTTTCTTTTACCTGCATAGTGTTCCATGGTGTAAATGTACCACAGTTATTTGACCCACTCATTTACTGATTGGCACTTAGGTTGCTTCCAACACTTGGCTACTGCAAATTGTGCTGCTATGAACATTGGGATGCATAGGTGGTTTGGAATTGGTGTTTTGGGATTCTTAGGGTTTAATTCCAGCATGGAATTGCTGGGTCAAAAGACAGTTCCATTTAAATTATTTTTAGGAAATTTTATACTATTTTCCACAGTGGCTGCACCGCTCTGCATTTTCTCCAGAACCTCACCAGCACTTACTGTTTGTGGATTAGTTTATGATGGCTGTTCTGACTGGTGTGACATGGTATCTCATTGTGGTTTTAATTTGCATCTCTCTGATGGCTAGTGATGCTGAGAATCTTTTCAAATATCTCTGGGCCCTCTGTATTTCCTCCTTGGACAAGTGTCTGTTGAGATCTTTTGCTCATTTTTTAAACTGGATTGTTTGTCTTCCTGGGTGGAGTCATGGGGTTCTTTATATGTCTTGGAGATCAAACCTTTATATGAAGTATCAAATATATTTCCCCACACAGTTGATTCCCTTTACATTTTGCTGATGTTTCCTTTAGCCACGCAGAAACTCTCTATTTTGATGAAGTCCCATTTGTTTGTATTTCCCTTTATGTCCGTTGTTCTTGGGGTCATATCAGTGAAAACACTGCTGCATGGAATATCTGAGATTTTCCTGCCTATGTTCTCCTCAAGGACTTTTATGGTGTGGTGACTTATATTTAAGTCTCTTATCTATTTTGAGTTTATTCTGGTGTATCATGTAAAAGTTGATGATTGAGTTTCATTTTTTCGCATGTAGCTGTCCAGATCTCCTAACACCATATGTTGAAGAGGCTATTTTTGCTCCATTTTATGCTTCCTCCCCCTCTGTCAAATGTTAATTGACTGTAGAAACTTGGGTTTGTCTCTGAGCTCTCTACTCTGTTCCACTGATTTATGTGTCTTTTCTTATGCTGGTACCAGACTGTTTTGATTATAGTGGCCTTGTAATATAGTTTGATGTCAGGTATTGTGATCCCTCCTACTTGGTTTTTCTTTTACAAAATTGCTGCAGCTATTCAGGGTAATTATGATTCCATATAAATTTCTGTAATGTTTGTTCTATATCTGTGAAATATGACTTTGGTACTTTAATACGGATTGCATGGAGTCTTGTTTTGAGTAGTATGGACATTTTGAGGATGTTAATTCTTCCAATCCATGAGCATGGTAGATGCTTCCATTTGTTTGTGTGTTCCTTAATTTCTTTCTTCGGTGTTGTGTAGTTTTCTGAGTACAGGTCTTTTACCTCCTTGGTTAGGTTTATTCCTTGGCAATTTATTTTCCATGTTGCTATAGGAAATAGAATTTTTTTCCTGATTTCTGATATTTCATTATTGGTGTACCAAAATACCTTTGATTTCTGAATATTGACTTTGTATCCACTGTTTTGCCAAATTCATTTATTAGGTTGAGTAGTTTTTTGGTGGAGTTTATAGGATTTTCTATGGACACTATCATGTCATCTGTAAGCAATGATGGTTTTGCTATCTCCTTTCCAATTTAGATGCCTTTTATTTCTTTTTCTTGTCTGATCACTCTGGCTAGGACTTCCAATTCTATGTTGAATAGATGTGGTGAAAGTGGACATCCTTTTCTTGTTCCTGATCTTAGTGGGAAAGCTTTTAGATTTTTCTGTTGAGTTTGACATTGGCTATATGTTTCTCATATATGGCCTTCACTATGTTGAAGTATGCTCCCTCCACTCCCACTTTGCTGAGTGTTTTCTCATAAATGGGTGATATACCTTATCAAATACATGCTTTGTCGACATGTATTGATACAATGATGTGGTTTTTGTCTTTCCTTTGTTTATATGATGTATTACATTTATTGATTTATGAATATTGTACCATCCTTACATACCTACGATGAATCTCCTCTGATCATGGTGTATGATCTTTTCAATGTATTGCTGAATGCAGTTTGCCAACATTTTGTTGAGGATTTTAGCATCTATGTTCATCAGCAATATTGGCCTGAAGTTTTCTTTCTTTGTTGTGTCTTTACCTGTTTTGGGGATTAGGATAATGACTGCCTCATGAAAAGAGTTTAGTAATCTTCCCCATCATGGAGTTTTTAGAATAGTCTGTGAAGGATAGGGGTTAGCTCTTCCTTAAATGTTTTATAAAATTCTCTTGTGAAACTCTCCAGACCAGAGCTTTGGTGTGCCTGAAGTTTTTTGACTACTCCTTCAGTTTCACCAGCTATTATCAGTCTGTTCAGGCTTTCTACTTCTTCATTCAGTTATGGAAAATTATATGTTTCTAGAAATTTGTCAGTTTCACCCAGGTTTTTAACTTCTTGGCATATAATTGTTCATAGTAATTTCTTACAATCCTTTGTATTTCTTTATGTCAGTTGTAATCTCTCCTATTTCATTTCTGTTTTTATTTATTTGGGTCCTCTCTCTTTTTTTCTTGATGTTACTAGTTAAAGACTTCTCAGTTTTATCTTTGCACAGAACCAGTACCTGAATTTATTGATCCTTTGAATTATTCTTTTAGTCTGTATGTTATTTAATTCTGCTATCATCTTGATTATTTTCTTCTTTCTACTCACTCTGGCCTTACTTTCTTATTGTTCCTCCAGTTCTTGTAGATGTAGGGTTAGGTTGTTCATTTGAAATGTTCCTATCATTTTTAGGTCTGTATCATTGTGAACTTCTTTCTGAGGCCTGCCTTCACTGTGTCCCATAAGTTTGGGATTGTTGTGAGTTAATTTTCATTTGTTTCCAGAAACTTTTTGACTTCTTATTTGATCTCATTCTTAACCCATTCATTGTTTAATAGCATGCTATTTAGTCTCCATGAATTTGAGTGTTTTTGAGTTTTTTCTTTGAGATTGGTTTCTTTTTTCAGGTCATTGGGGTCTGAGAACATGTTTGATATGATATCAATTTTCTTGAATTTTTTGAGGCTTGTTTTCTTTCCTGTCACATGATCTGCCTTTGAAAATGTTTCATGTGCATTTTTAAAAAATGTTTATTTTGCTTCTTTGGGATGAATGGTTCTATATACATCAGTTAAGTCCATATGATTTAATGTGTCATTCTATTTTAGAATATCTTTGTTGATATTTTGTTCGGAAGGTCTACCCATTGTTGATAGTGGGGTGTTACAATCCTCTATGGTAATTATGTTGCTGTCTATATCTTTCTTGAATTCCTCCAAACTTTTTCTTATATATTTGGGTGCTCCTATGTTGGGTGAATATATGTTTACAATATTTTTGTCTTCTGGGTGGCTTGTTCCCTTGAGTATTATGGAGCATTCTTCTCTGTCTCTTTTTGTGGCCTTTGTTTTGAAGTTTATTTTGTCTGATATAAGTATTGCTACCCAGGCTTGTTTTTCCTATTCGTTTGCTCAGAAAATTTTTTCCAATCCTTCACTTTCAGGCTGTATAGGTTTTTTTCTTTTGAGGTGGGTCTCTTGTAGGCAGCATATGTGACGGTCATGTTTTCTTATCCATTTAGCTACCCTGTCTTTGATTGGAGCACTTAATCCATTTACATTTAAGGTTATTATGGATAGGTACTTATTCATTGCCATGTTTCCCCTTTGTGCCTGTGTTCCTTACTCACTTTTTTCTACATCTTCTTAAAACAGTCCCTCTAGCATTTCTTACAGTGGTGATTTGGCAGATGTGTATAATTTTAGTCTTTGTTTGTCTGGGGAACCCCTTATTTCACATTCCATTTAATTGAGGGCCTTGCTGGGTAGAGTAGTCTTGGTTGCATGCCTTTACTTTTCATTACTTGGGATATTTCTTTCCATTTCCTTCTGGCTTGGAGCATTTTTGTTGAGAAATATGGTGCTAGTCTTCTGGGGCTGACCTATATGTTACTTCCTGTTTTTCCCTTGCTGCATTTAAGATTCTCTCTTTGTCTTGGAATTTTGCCATTTTAATTATGATGTGTCTTGGAGTGGACCTCTTTGTGCTTCTCTTGATTACAACCCTCTATACTTCCTGGACTGTTGACTTTCTTTCTCATCAAGTAGGGACGTTTTCCATCCTTTCTTTTTCAAACAGGTTTTCTACCCCTTGCTCCTATTCTTATCCTTCTGGTATCCCTATTATATAGATATTATTACATTTCATACTCTCCTGAAGTTCCATGAACCCCTCTTTGTTCTTTTTTATTCTTTTTTTTCCTTTTCTTCCTCTTTCTGTCAGATTTTTTCTGCCTTGTCCTCCAGGTCACTGATTCAGTCCTCTCCTTCATCTAGCCTTTGATTCCTTCCACTATGTTCTTCAATTCAGAAATTGTAATCTTCATTTCATCTGGGCTCTTGTTGATTGTTTCTATGTCCTTTTTCATGTTGATATGTTTTGTAATAAGTTTTTCATAGCTTCCCTGTAGTTTCTGGTGATTCTCACTGAGCTCATTAATCTTCCTTATAAATATTGTTTTGAACTCAATATCTGATAGTTTACTTGCTTCTATTTCATTTAGCACTCTTTCTGAGGATTTCTCCTTTCCTTTTCATTGGGGGTTGTTTCTTCATCATCTCATTATTTGTCAGACACTTACTGTTTGCTTCTCCTTCTTAAACTGATCTCTTTTGATTTTGTGGTGTGAATTTCTATGGTAGGATCTTGTGATATTCAGTGGTGCAGTCTTCTTGAGCACCTTAACTTAATGCTCTTGGGGAGCCCTTTATGCTATTTATGTTGGCTTTCTGGACATAATTGTGTTTAGATTGTTGTTGAATTATTCTTTGGTGGGTCCTCCCTCCAGCTGGTTGACTCTGCCCACCACATCCTGTATACTGATGTGCAGGTGCTACCAGAGCAAAACCACAATGCCCTGGAACCAAACCCACACCTGAGAAAAATAACTCCTCCCTGCAATCCCATTATCAACAGAAAATGAACCATTATTAATACAGATGTAAAGATATTAAGACTTTTGTAAGAAAGGATAGTGAATATAAGATGACCCTCTGAAAGAAACATGATTTTGAGAGGATAGAGGGTGGAGCACTAACAAGAGTTGGGAGTCAGAGCAATATGAATAGAGAAAATAGTAAAATTTACATCATTAATAAAAAACACAATGGAGAAGGCAAAATATGCACAAATTTGATAGACAAGAAATGAATATTAAAAAGCTAGGCAGTAAAGGAAATTTCACAAATCATGGAGAAGACCATAGTGGATTTCATCTTGGTAGTCTCTAGTATTTACCACTCTTTTTTATTTTTAGATCCACCTCTTGTGATATCAGATGTTGACCTGTCTGACCTTTGGCAGCCTGTTCGAGACTTCCAGTGATCTACTGTCTATAGCAGTCTCCTTCAGTTGTTAATCTAGTCACTATGCACTCAGTAGTCAGGCTTAAGCACCAAAGAGTGGGGAAAAATCCTTCTGGAATCTGGGCTATTGTTTCCCCTCAGGTTGCTGCACCTCAGAGGGGAGTGGTCTGCCTGACCAGGATTGCATCTGCTATATGGGGGATGACTCAGCACCAGTATTCCAGTGGCTACTCTCTCAGTTCTCTCCCCAAAGCCTCCACATCCCCAGTCTCTCCTCAGGCATCTCTAGTCCTCTCTGCTCCTAATTTGACAGGGATTTACTGTCTGTGGCTGACTCCTTTGGTTGTTAATCTAGTTCATCTGTACTCAGCAGTCAGGCTTAAGCACCACAGAGCTATGGCAGAGTCCTTCCTGGGTTTGGGGTTGTTTCTCTTCAGGCTTCTGACACGCAGTCTGCCTGAGCATGATGGCTGCTGGCACATGCGGCGGGTGGGGGGAAGGTGTGACTCAGCACTGGGATCCTGGAACCTACTCTGTCAGTTCTCTCCCCAAAACCTCTGTCCCCAGTCTCTCCTCAAGTGTCTCTAGCCCACTCTGCCCCCACCTTTGCTGGACCCCAGGGTAAGTGGTTGCCAGTGAAAATTTGTACGTTGGCCCTTTAAACAGCTTGCTGTGTCTCCAGCTGCCTGTCTCTGGTGAAGAGCAACCCTGTTGCTTTTCGCCACTGGTTGTTATCTGTGTACTTTTTGGGTTCTGATGCTCCAGGCTGGAGATGCCAGCTTAGGGTTTAGACCCCACTATTCCCAGGGGGATCCAACCAGCTGTTTAATTATCTCTTTGGCGTGGCCACCTGTGGGTGCCCAGCCAGCCTTCTTGAGTCTTCACTGCACTCCCTACCTGTGAGGTTGTGCTGAAGCTGATTCTTCTGTCTGTTCGAGGTTATAAGGCTTCTCTCACTATTGTTCAGTTGTTTGTTTTGGGTAATTTCTCCACAATTAAGTAGTAATTCCAGATTGGTCCTGGAAGGAGGTTAGTGTGACTTTCATTCACTCCTCCACCTTCTTGCCAAATCACAATTTTCAATTTATACAAACATATTTGGATTTCACCAGTTTTTCTCTAATGCAAGTTTTTTCTATTTCACTTGCAACCCAGGACACCACATTGATTTTAGTGTTCATAATTCCATATGCTCCTCTGAGTTGTGAATGTTTATCACTCTTTCTGTACTTTTCATGATCTTAGAGTTTTGAAGAATACTTGTCAGATATTTTGGATAATGTTTCACAATTTTGGTTTGTCTGATGTTTTTTAATTAATAGACTAGAGTTATAAGCTTTAGGGAAGGACACCACAGAGGTAAAGTGCTTTTTCATCATATTATATCAGGGAATATTTGATATCAAAATGACATTACTAGTGATGTTAAACTTCATCGCTTGGTTGAAGTGGTATTTGCCAGTTTTCTCTATCATTAATTTATGATTTTCCAATTTCTACAATTTATTCTTTGGAAACAAATCATTAAGTGTAGCCCACACTCAAGAAGAGAGTAAATAAAGTACATATCCTGAAGGAACAGTATCTACATATATTATTTAGAGTTCTTCTGTAAGGAACATTTGTCCATTCCTATTCATTTATTTATTCAATCATTTTATTATATCAATATGGAATCATTGAGATTTACTTTAGCTTTTGGATTATAATCAATTGGTTGTTTTTTGGTTTTACTGAGATGTAATAAACACTAAGTAAATTTAAGGTGTTTATGTATTGATTTGATACCTATAATGCAAAATGATTACCCCCATAGCATTTTCTAATACCTACATCTGTCACATAACTGACATTCCTTTTTTTCTGGTGAAAACATTGAAGATTTACTCTCTTAGGATCTTTCAAGTATATAATACAGTACTATTAGGTATTAATTACCATGCTATACCTTAGATTCCCAGGATTTGTTGATCTTATATTGGAAACTTGCACTGTTTGACCTATATCTCCCTATTTCCCCTACAACCCAGCCTCTGGTAATCACCACTTTATTTTGTTTTTGAGTTTTGCTTTTATAGATTCTACATACAAGTGATATTGTGCAGTATCTGTCTTTTTTCTGACTTAGTTTACCTAGCATAATGCCCTCAAGGATCATCCAACTTGTTCCTGGACTCTGGTGACACAAATATTAGATCCCATAACATTACAGTATTATTCATGGTGACCAAGACATGGAGGCAACCTATGTTTTCTTCAATAGAGAACTGGATAAAGATGTAGTACATATACATGATTTAATACTACTCAGCTATTTGTGGCAACATGCATGTACCTGTAGAATATGCTAAGTGAAATAAGTCAGAAAAAGTTAAGAAGCATATGATATCACTTACATGTAGGGTATAAAACTGAAAGCAACAAATGAACAAAGAAGAAAGACAAACAAAAACTCAAAGACACAGACAAACAGTATGGCGGTTACCACAAGGAAGGTGGATGGGGGTAGTAACAGGTAAAGGGGATCAAATATATGTTAACAGAAAAAGATTTTACTTTGGGTGGTGGGCATACAGTGTAATATACAGATCATGTAGCATAGAAATGTACACTCGAAACCTACATGATCTCATTAAACAATGTCACCCCAATAGACTGAATTTAAAAAAAAGAAACAAAAAATGTCTTTAGTAATTCATTCTCAGTGTAGTTTACAAAAGTGTTGGTCTATGAAGGGTTGAATATTAAAAACAAAACAAAACATGGACCTTAGCAGAGGAGCACTGCCTTAAAGAACATTTGGTTTCACTGGGACAAGGTCAACTTCTAAGCATAGGTTCTCCATGCAGCTATCCAAGGATGCTTGAGGGAAATTCAGTGCACTAGTTCTTGACACAGAATGCATCTGTTTACCTCCCAACTCCAATGTTTATGAGTTATTTATCTTTGAGCACAATTTACATGATTTCTCTGAGACTCAATTTTACCCACAAAATTGATGTAATCAAACATATCTCATAGTTCTGTGGAGTCAGAGGAAGTATTCAAAAATTTTACCTACTACTAATTGGAGAAGAAAATTACTTAGGGTAAAATAAATATTATTTAATAATTACCTTACTTTTAAGTGGGGGGTCACAAGATGGCAGTGGAGTAGGAGGACATGTTGCAGACCTCCTTTCAGAATCAAATTGGAAATAAAACTTAAGAGGGGAACAGTCACCTGAAATAAACCAAAGGCTACCTGAAAAAGATTTTAAACTAAGGATGGGGAAAAACCACCTCAGTAGGATGGGTAGGGACGTGAATGGGGATGGCCCTATTCACACAGGTGGTGGGCCAAGTTGAAGCACAACTGTGGGAACTTTCCCTTGAGTAGAGAGAAGCCAGGACCACAGACCAGGCTCTCAAATGCAGAATGCCAATGCCAGGATCAGCCAACCACATAACATCTGGTAGTGAGAGGCGGTGGGATTTTGTCTGCTGGAGACAAAGCCACTATTTTTTTAATGGCTCCAAAGAGCAGGTTTTGTTTTTGCAGCCACTCACCTTGGGCTCCAGCAAAAGGAAAGCAGTACAGATTGGAGTCAGGTGAGGAGAGTCTGGAGTGAGAGACTTTGGGGAGAGAAGAGGGGGAGTGGTTGTGGGTATTTCTGTGCCGGGATATGCCTGATCTCACAGCAGCCATCTTGCTTACCCCATTCTCTGGAATCTCACTTGCCCCATCCAACATCTCTCTTTCTTTGTCTTTTGTTTTGTTTTGGGTGTTTTGCTTTTCTTTTTTTTTCTTCCATCCTACCTCTTAACCTCTGCTGAAGGGACAGCAGCCTATGCAGATACAGGAAGCTCCAGAGACTGACTTTAAGGTGCTGCCATTCCATACATTTTCTTGGGAAACAAACTGGTGCTTCCCACTCATAGGAGAGCGCTAGAAACATCCTCCAGGTTTCCAGCTGACCCAAAACCTGGGCTCTGGAGGTCCCACCCACTAGCCTACTAGGGCCTCCATCCTGCTCTGTCTAGGGAAATTATCCTGGACAGACCCAGACTAGTGGCTTGGGGGTGGGGAAACACACTCACTGTCTTCCCTGGTGTCTGAAAGGCATCTCCAATGGAGGATCCAGGAGTCCCACCCGTCTGATTCTGCCAGAAGCCCTCTCAAAAACAGTTGGGTCTGCAACTAGTTTAAGGCTGACAGTTTAAGGCAGGCAAAGACAGGCAAAGGCAGATCCTGTGGTGACTTGGGACATTTGCTGATTCACTCCTGGATCCAGTGCTAATAAAAGCTAGGCTTTCAGAGCAGCTTGACCTATCCTGGTTGCAACCAAGTCTGGAGGTATCATCCATGAACTGTGAATCTCTTGTAGCTTTGAACAGGCTGCCAAGGGCTAGACATAGACAGCACCTGACATTGGCTTACAATAGCCTCAGACATTAAAGCCATATCCAAAGGGAGAGCCCAGCAGACAAGCACTAAACTGTGCTGAGATGAATTCCACTTTGTTTTTTTAAATACTTTTTCTTTTTTATAGCCTTTTTATTTTTCTTCTTTCTTCTATTTTTGTTGCTCTATTTTTTCTCTCATATCTTTTTTTTTACGCTTACCTGTGGTTACTCCATTTTTCCCTTCTTCTTTCTGTTTCCTATTTTTGTTATTCTTTCTCTTTCATTGTCCTATGTTCCTCTTTCTATTCATTACCCATATTAGTTCTTTTCCTATTCTACTCTCATAATGACTTTTCTTTCCTTTCATCTTTTCTTATTCTTTTTTCCTTTCTCTACTATTCCATTTCTCTTTCCAGTTTTATTTTACTTCACCTTTTAGTTGTGGATTTTGCTGTTGTTTTTGGAGGGATTTTTTTTTGTTTTGTTTTGCTTTGTTCTGTCACTACCTGTACAACAGTGTACAAGATATGGGGTTGAGCTTCTCAGCCAGCCAGCCAGCTGGAGGGGAGATCCCACCAACAATCAGAACCCAAATACAATAAGAGAGTCCTCATAACACACACTAAGGTGATTCCTAGAGTATCCAGTTGAGGAGATCAAGGAAGATGTCCCACTGGGTCCCACAGGACTCCTAACACATAAGGCCACCCTTCAAAGACAGGGAGTCAAAACAGATCTATTTGAAACATAGAAACAAAAATAGACAGCTAAAATAGAAAGACAAAGAAACAACCTCCAAACAATAGAAAAGGAAGAGTTCCCCCCACAAAAAAGAGCTAAATGAAATTGAGGAGAGCAAATTATCAGACATAGATTTCAAGTAATGGTTCTAAAGCTGCTCAATGAACTTAATGAAAACTATCTGAGCAGGAAAAAGGACATAGAAACTATGAATAAGGACCAGCAGGAAATGAAGAATGCAATATCTGAAATGAAGAATATACTAGAAAGAATTAAAAGCAGGCTAGACAAAGCAGAGGATCTCATTAACAAGTTGGAAGACAAGGTAGAAAAAAAAAACACCCTGTCAGAGCAACAAAATGAAGAAAGACTTAAAAAGAGTGAGGACAGTTTAAGGGAGCTTTGGGACAACATGAAATGTAACAGTATTTGCATCGTAAGGATATCAGAAGGAGAAAAAAGGGAGCAGGTTATAGAAAACCTTTTGGAAGAAATAATGATAGAAAACTTCCCTAACCTAGTGAAGTAAATAATAACCATCATTTTAGTATTGCTGTGTAAATTAAGGTTATATTAAGGATAACACTTTATGGAAGCAAATAGATAACTGAACAATAAAAATAGCGCTCAGGTGCTTTAATCAATTATTTTATTAACATGCTCTAATTTTATGTCATGCACATATTCAATTGTGTTGGTACACATTTAAGGATTTTTAGCTGCAAGTGCAGAAGGCTGAATTAACCATACTCCTCAGTTCATGACCCAATGATTTATTTATTCCCCTTAACCCTCTTATTTACTTATTCTTTTATATTCTTTTTTCCCCTTGCCTCTGTCTCCTTTACACTGGCAGCACTCCTAATGTGTTTGGTGAGTATCCTTCTGCTTGTATGTGTTCTTATAAAACTTATAAAAGTGTTCTGTTTGAATATATTTTAACTTGTGTAAATGAATTTGAGTTATAAACTTTATTTTATCAGTTCTTTGTTTTTTTAAGATTTTATTTATTTATTTTTAGGGAGAAGGGAAGGGAGGAAGAGAGAGAGGGAGAGAAACATCAATGTGTGAGAGAAACATCAATCAGTTGCCTCTTGTGTGCCCCCTACCAGAAACCTGGCCCACAAACCCAGACATGTGCCCTGACAAGAAATTGAATCAGTGACCTTTAGGTTTGTGGGACAATGCCCAACCCACTGAACCACACCAGTCAAGACTTCAGTTCTGTGTTTTTAAGATGATACTATGCATACATCTAGTCCAATCTTTCTAGTCAGTTGCCCTGATTGCCTCTTACTCCTTGGCACCACAAACAACACTGTCAGAAATATTCTTATGAATGCATAAAAGAATTTTTTAGTGTTTGGACTCATGAACACACTTTTAATTTGGTTGTTGCTATAGTCTGAATGTTTGTGTCCATCCAAAATTCACATGTTGAAATCCTAACCTCAAAGGTGATTGTATTAGTAGGAGAGACATTTAGGAGATGGTTACATCATGAGACTGGAGCCTTCACAGACAGATTTTGTGCTCTTACAATAGAGGAACAAAAAGGAATAGGCTATGAACCAGGAAGAGGGTCACATCACAATATGACCATGCTGGTGCCTTGATTGTGGGCTTCCCAGTCTCCAGAACTATGAGAAATAAATTTCTGTTATTTACAAACTTCCCAGTTGTGGTATTTTATTATAACAGTCAAATAGACTAAGCCAGCCATGACCAGACTGCTCCCAAGAATGGCCTTCTTTCCATCAATGCATTTGGGTTTCCACATATCACATCCCTGGAAACTCTTATCATTATCAAGCTTTCTAAGTTTTTCTCCAGTTTAACTCTTATAAAGTAGTACCTTATGCTAAATTCATAATAAAGGAACATAAGCTGAAAAAGACATGATTTTCCTTTAAATTTTATGACTGAAAAAATATTCAAAATACTTTTAAAGAAAATAGTAATAATATGCAACATGATCCTGCCACCCTAACACAGCAAATGTTTTCCTATTTAGAGATCTATCCTAATTTTGTGCTGATGAATATGCAGTTTATATAACTATAATCTCAAAATAGAGTTTGTTTTTTAAAGACTGCATAATTATCTGTCAAGTTATATTTTAACCTTTTATTATTCATTTACCATATTTAAGATGTAGGCTATTTCAATTTTTTAAAAGATTTTGTTTATTTACCTTTAGAAACAGGGAAAAGGAGGGAGAAAGAGAGAGAGAGAAACATTGATGTGCAAGAGAAGCATCTATTGGTTGCCCCTCACACACTCCCAGCTAGGGATCTGGTCCGCAACCCGGACACGTGCCCTGACCAGGAATCAAACTGGTGACCTCTTGCCTTATGGAACAAGACTCAACCCACTGAGCCACATCTGTCAGGGCAATTATTTAATTTTTTTAAGAATTATGTTAAATTGTTTACAGCTTATTTTTCTTGTTAAATAATGTCCTCAAGGTAAATATGCATTATTATTTGCAAAAGCAAAGCTCCACATTAAAGAGTTTTTAATGGTAGTCTGTGTAGTAAATTTTAAATTACCAGAGCTATATTAAAAACTGTTCATCAGCCCAACAGAATACTATGCTATACCATTATGATTATTTAGTCTGTGTCAGCACCTAGAAATGTATATAGTAAGTCATTAAAGTCAAAATTTCACAAGTAAATGTACATGAAAATATAAGGATATACATGATAATAATTAGGAAAGGAAAAATATATTGTTCCAATATGTAGGATTTTTCATATGAGTTTTCAAACACTTAAAATTTTAAATAAAAAATCACCAGCATAGTAAGATAAAAATAAAATATTTTCAACAAAATTTTCAGAAATATGCATATAAATATGTGGTGGTTCTTACTGTAAAACTAAGATTATTAAAGTAAATGTAGTTAAAGATATGCTCACCGGGACTCCCCCCATTTGAGTCATATTCATTTCTGGGCCCCATCAAAGGAGATGCTGGAAAGAGAGCATCTGTTTCCCAGCTTCTGAGTCGGAAAAAACCCACATTCTTGTTCCTCTGAAAACTACTAAAACGCAGATAATATTTTACCTACAAGTAGCAATTAGAAATAAGCATTATCTATAAAAAAGATAATTAAGCAGAATGAGAAACAAAAAGGAAGTTAATGTACATTTGTGAATATGTGATTGTAAGGCAGACTGATAAACAGCACCAAAGTTGATCCTGCACATCAGAAATTGAGAGCACAACTGGCCATGAGACTACTATGGGCTTTGGATATGGTTTGCAGATGTATTTTTTCCTAACTAACTGATATACACACTAAAATGAGATGTACCAAAAAGTGTTATTAACTTCTCTTCCTATGGTGTCAGACAAGTGTTCTGTGAAGAAAATCTTCTTCTCCTAAAAGCAATTGTTAACATAAGAATCCTACCTGAGGATAGAAGAAGAATGTATTAAAATGTCATTGTGGAGTGTTAGATAATGTAATTTTTAAATAAAAGACTAATTCTAGAGAACTGCATAAACTTCAATGTAGGTCACAATGGGCCTAAATAACTTTACATGGCAATAGTCCAGCAGTTGCTGAAAGTGACAAGGGTCATGCCAGAGGAGTCAGTAATATTAGAAGGAAGAAACAGATGTCATAAATCAAGGCAAATATTCATATGGTCAATTATAAAGACAAGGATTTTAATAACTTATTACATGTTGAAGGACTAAGACATAGCCCCTATTAACAAGGAGCAGAAATTCTAATTGAAGGGGACTGAGTGTGGTTAGAAGAGATACTGTATAGCTAGTCACAGTAGCAGTCTTAAGGGTAAGTAAGAGTAATAAGACAAGTGAGAGAAGCAGGGTAATGGAGATGATAGACAGAAGAGGTGAAATTTATATGTGTACAAAAACATTTTGACAAAGCTGCATATAAGCTGTTAAGCCCACATCAGTATCAGCCTACATTTCAGTCACTTGAAAAGAGTTCACATCTATGAAAGGAGTTGAGGGAATGCTGGGACAGAATGAAAAGATTCCTACAACCCTACTTACAACCCAGTGGTTTTCCTTACTTTTTAATTCTGTGGACAACCATCTGTATCTTAAATGCAGGATTTTGGTTCCACACATACTTTACTTATTTCCTCAACACCAGAAACACTAAGTTCAAAGGACTGTCCTTGCCTCTTCTTCTTGGGAACTGTTATCAAAATCCTCTTCAGTGTCTACATGTGTCCAAGCTCTAATCCAGCCTGGCTAAGCCTTAGCACTATTTTCTAGAGTTAGCTTTAGAAATGATGAGATTTATTCCAAAGAAAGAGGAAAGTGTTCTGGTTGTGTTCTATGCTAGTGAAGCTGCATCTAAATCCCATCAGGTCTCTTTACCTAGCAAATGTGCACTATTTCACCATCATGTGCAGAGCTGGAGACAGTGGCCATATCAGATACAGCAGAAAATGTTTCCTATGATTCTCACTTACAAGCAGAAGACCTGGTAGGTGTGAATTCAATTCTTTCTGCATCAGCATAAAACACTGGTAAATGGGCACTGAAGTGATTTAGATTTGCTGTGCTCTGCTATGTATAAGAAGCATGATCTTGGGCAAGTCACAGCCTCCCCACTTATAAAATACAATAATAGTACCTCCATTAAATCTCTGGAAACTAGAAGTTACAACATAAATCTTTCTTACCTTCAGTGGCAGGGGATCATCACTATTTTTGAACTCATGGTCAAAAACAAAAGCAACCATCACTCTTTCAGAGTTATTCTCTTGCTTAACATAATCTTCAAAATCTCTTTCTGAAGAAAAGCCTTGAACTTGTAGAGAGAGAGAAAAATCTAATGTGTGAGCTGACCACATAAAGGCAAAGTGTCTGACAGCCCTTCCTATGTTTAAAATGGAATAACACTATGTGGATGAAAAGCTACCAAAATATAATATATTTCAAAACACTGTTGCTGTAACATTGGCATAACAAACTAAAAGATATTTGGAGTGCATAAAAATTTTTAGGAGTTTTAAAAGTTTTAGCACAAGCTTAGACTATAATTACTCATTATAATTACTGCTCACTGGAGAATGGCTAAAGAATGGAGATGATTCACATTGTGTTTTGAAATTTCCATCTTGAAGGGAAATAAGAACAAAATTGATGTATACAATCTATTTAAAAGCCCATACCATGGGAATATCCTATATCTAAATTTAAAAAACTCAGAAACAGAAAACCACTTTATAGTTTTAATATTTGAGGAAATTAAGTTTCAATATTTGAAGTGATCTATCAATGAACTTAGCATAAATTAAATTTAACAACTGAATTTTTAATGTGCATCATTTGTAGATCTAAGACAAAATATTGATATTTAATCACTTAAATAGCTATATGTGAGTTTGTATACATTACACATTTTCTTAGGAGTGAACATGTTTTTCTTTCTTAAATTGTCAGATTTGTTTTTTTTTTTTGATTTGGTCAATAGCAGCCTATAACATGTTTTTGATGTAAACAGAATAACAAAGGCTTCAACAGCTTATATGTGCATATGAAGTTCCATGCATTCTTCTTTCAAGTGTATTTTATTGGTTATGCTATTACAGTTTTCCAATTTTTTCACCCCTCCATCCCCGCTCTGCCCTGCACCCCCATGCCCTCTGGCATTCCACCCTTAGTCCATGTCTATGGGTTGTACACACATGTTCTTATATGTATAAGTACATATAAGTTTCCTATACCATTCTTAACCTCTGTCTATTTTATCCCTACCAATTATGCTTCTTCTTTTTGTTGTCTATTTTTTTAAAGATTTTATTTATTTATTTTTAGAGAGGGGAAGGGAGGGAGAAGAAGAGACAGAGAAACATCAATGTGTGGTTGCCTTTCATGTGGTCCCCACTGGGGACCTGGCCCACAACCCAGGCATGTGCCCTGACTGGGAATCAAACCTGCGATGCTTTGGTTCGCAGCTCATGCTCAATCCACTGAGCTATGCCAGCCAGGGCTCCAATTATGCTTCTTATTTCTTGTACCTTCCCCCCACTATTCTTCCCCTCCCCCACCTCACTGAAAACCCTCCATGTGATCTCCATTTCTCTGGTTCTGCTCCTGTTCTAGTTTGCTTAATCTTTTTTTGTTTTTTAGGTTCAGTTGTTGATAGTTATGAGTTTGTTGTCATTTTATTGTTCATAGTTTTTGATCTTCTTCTATTTCTTAGATAAGTCCCTTTAACATTTCATATAATAAGGATTTGATAATGATAAACTCCTTTAAGTTTACCTTACCTGGGAAGCACTTTATATGCCCTTGCATTTTAAACGATAGCTTTGCTGGATAGAGTAAACTTGGATGTAGGTCCTTGCCTTTCATGACTTGGAATACTTCTTTCCAGCCCCTTCTTGCCTGTAAGATTTCTTTTGAAAAAACAGTTTTATGGGCACTCCTTTGTGTGTAGCTCTCTCCTTTCCTCTTGATGCTTTTAAGATTCTCTCTTTATCTTTAATGTTGGGTGACTTAATTATGATGTATCTTGGTGTGTTCCTCCTTGGGTTCAATTTCTTTGGGACTCTCTGGGCTCCCTGGATTTCCTGGAAGTCTATTTCCTTTGCTAGATTGGGAAAGTTTTCCTTCATTATTTGTTCAGAAAACTTTTCAATTTCTTGCTCTTTCTCTTCTTCTGGCACCACTATGATTTGGATGTTAGAGTGCTTAAAGTTGTCCATAAGTTCCTAAGTCTCTCCTCATTTTTTAAAATTCTTATTTCTTCATTCTGTTGCAGTTGGATGTTTATTTCTTCCTTTTGTTCCAAATCATTGATTTGAGTCCCAGTTTCCTTCCCATCACTATTGGTTCCCTGTATGTTTTGCTTTATTTCACTTTGGGTAGCCTCCATTTGTACCTTCATTTTCTTATGGTAAAGCAATTTTTAAATATATTTTATTGATTATGCTATTACAGTTGTCCCATTTTTCTCCCCTTCATTCTCCTCTGCCCTGCACCCTCCACCCACAGGCATTTCCTTCCTTAGTTCATGTCCATGGGTCTTACATATAAGTTTTTTGTCTTCTACACTTCCTATGCTATTCTTAAACTCCCCTGTCTGTTTTCTACTTACCATTTCTGCTACTTATTCCCTGTATCTGTTCCTCCATTCTCCCCCTCCCACTCCCTGCTGATAACCCTCTATGTGATCTCCACTTCTGTGATTCTGTTCCTGTTCTAGTTGTTTGCTTAGTTTGTTTGTTTGTTTCTTTCTTTCTGCTGCACAGTATTTCATTGTGTATGGTAGTTTTTTGATCCACTCATTTACTGATGGGCACCTAGGTTGCTTTCAGCACTTGGCTATTCTAAATTCTGCTGCTATTAACATTGGGGTGCATAGGCTCTTTTGAATTAGTGTTTCAGGATTTTTAGGGTATGATCCCAACAGTGGAATTGCCAGGTCAAAAGGTCCATTTTTAGTTTCCTGAGGAAATTCCATATTGTTTTCCACAGTGGCTGTACCAGTCTGCATTCCCACCAACAGTGCACTAGGGTTCCCTTTCTCCACATCCTCTCCAACACTTGTTGTTTGCTGCTCTGCTTACAATGGCCATTCTCACCTGTGTGAAGTGGTTTCATTGTGGTTTTAATTTGCATCTCTCTGATGACTAGTGATGCTGAGCATCTATTCATATGTCTCTGGGCCCTCTGTATATCCTCCTTGGAGAAGTGTCTCTCTGTTCAAGTCCATTGCCCATTTTTTAATTGGGTTGTTTGTCTTCCTAGAGTGGAGTTGTGTGAGTTCTTCATATATTTTGGAGATCAAACCCTAGTCTGAGGTATTATTTGCAAATATATTCCCATATGGTTGGGGTTCCCCTTTCATTTTGCTGATGTTTTCTTTAGCCATGCAGAGCGTTTTATTTTGATGAACTCCCATTTGTTTATTTTTTCCTTTACGCCCCTTGCTCTAGGGGACATATTGGTGAAAATATTGCTGCATGGAATATCTTAGATTTTCCTGCCTATGTTCTCCTCTAAGATTTTTATGGTGTCATGACTTACATTTAAGTCTTTTATCCACCTTAAAATTATTTTTGTGTATGGTGCAAGTTGGTGATAGAATTTCTTTTCTTTTTTTATTTTTTTTTTGCATGTAGCTGTCCAGATCTCCCAACACCACTTGTTGGAGAGGCTATTTTTACTTCATTTTATGCTTCTACTCCCCTTTGTCAAATGTTAATTGACCATAGAGACTTGGGTTTATTTCTGGGCTCTCTATGCTGTTCCAGTGGTATATGTATTTGTTCTTATGCCAGTACCATACACAATAGAGTATTATTAACTATAGAACAATGGTATGCATTACATGCCCATGAGTCATTCACTTTATAACTTGAAGTTTGTACTTTTGACCCCATTTACTCATTTTTCTCCCTCCCCCCACACCAGCTATTATTCCTCTAAACAAACTTTTGCTCCCTTCTCCTTCTCTTCTCATTCTGGAATACTGATATATTCTAATATTTGTACCTTCAATATTTTTCATTTTTTCTCTGCTCATCTTTGATTGTGTTATTTCAAAATTCCTCTCCTCCAGCTTGTTTGTTCTTTCATTTATCTAACTCAATGCTGTCTATTGAATTTTATATTTCATTAATTGAGTTCTTCAGCTCCAGAATTTATTTGGTTCTTTTATATGATTTCTATGTTTTTGCTAAATTTCTCATTTTGTTCATATATTATATGTTTCTTGGTTTTATTGAATTATCTGTTTTCTTGTAGCACATTTAGTTCCTTAAAATAGCTTTTGAATTCTTTATCATAATATACTATGCCTTTGTGCTGAGTTATTGAAAGGTTGTTATCTTCTTGTGATGGCATGTTTTCTTTTTTATTTTTCATTTTCCTTAAAGTTTTTCATTGCTGATTTCTCATTTGAAGTATCAGATACCTCATATCTTTACTAATTGCTTTCAGATGAGGTATACTGTTGTATCTGGGGTTCTCTCTGACTTGGTATTTATGTACCTGCTCATCACTTCTTGCTCCTCCCAGTGGAAGAATTCTTCAGTTTTTATGTCTTCTCTGGTTCTTACAACTCATAGTATAGTTCCTGGAAACCTCTGTTTTGTTTTCAACCTAGTAATATAGCAGTTGAGGTTTGTGGTTTCTTGCTTGCCAAAAGCTTGTTTTGTTTTTCTAACAGCACTCCAATTACTGGGCTCATACTCACTGCCACACTTGAGAATGTGCACAAGGAGCACCACAAAGTGGGATGGGGTATGGGTTTAGCACTGGTAGTGTTGAGGTGCCACTGGAGCAAATGGGGAGATCTTTGGCCAAAGTTCTTCCAGAAGCTAATGGGCAGAACTGCTGCTTACCTCCTGAGTGCAAGTCAGCAGGCACCGTGTCCCTTTATGCCATTTGATAATTTTATCTACCTCCTTCTTGATCTCTTTTCTCCCAGTCACAGCAGTCCCACATTGATACTCAAGGTGAAACTGAAGAGACATTTATTTCTCCAGCAATATCTTATACATTGAGGGAGCCAGTCTCTCATTGCTGTCTTTTTGCCTTATGTGGGAGTTAAGTTGTATCACCTTGAGGGACAGGCAGCACAGGCAAAGTTTCTTTTATCCTTTCTGCTGTACCCAAACTCATTTTTGTAAGTTTGCTTCTTTCTCCAATGACATGCTGGAATCTCTCCTTTTACATATGTTCTCTTTCCTGTGGGTATTTACCCAAGTCATTACTCTGACTTTTCCCCCAACCACAGCCAGTAGGGTTTGCAGCAGGTTTGCTGTTTCTGCTGCTTTCACATCCATAATGAGGTCTGTTGGCCTATTACAAGATGCACATGTGGGAGATACCCCTACCAAGTCCCTCAGCATTTATTACTAGATCCCAAAACTCCCACAGTGGCACTTTGTTCATGGATGGTAACTAATTAGTTGTTTTAAAGGGAGGACAAAAAGTAGGGATATCTTAGCTACCATAATGTTAAATGGTGTGCTTCCTATCAGGTGTCTAGACAGGTGTGGTTTCTGCTGGGTCACTGGCTGGGTCCCTGAGGCTCCCGGCCCTTCGCTGAGGTTCGCTAGAGCCAGGTTTCATGGTAACTTTAAGGTGTGAAGTAAGACTAATATCAGCAAGCCTGTGTCCAGGTAGACAGGCAGACATGTCTCCCAATGGGTCCCTGGGTAAACAGGATTACTGACCATCCACAAATGAGAGGGGCCAGAGCCAGGTAACCAGGTGCTAAAGAGTCCACAGCCAGAATCAAGGTTGGTGGGCCTATTACCTGAGGCTTGGGTGGGTGTGACTCCTCCTGGGTCCTTGGGCAATGGTGCTGATGGTAGCAACAAGGCCAGACAGGGCTATAATTGAGTTCACATTCAGATGGGACCATTTCCAGGTGTGTGGCTGAGATCATGATAAGCGAACCTGCCAACATATGGGCCTGCCTTCTCAGTCTTGAGCTCCACCATGGTTTTGCAAGCTCCTATATGGATCCAAAGTTCCCAGAAAAGTAGCTTTTTCCATGGATAGCCACCAAATTATTATTGCTAGTCAAGGAAACTCCTACTACTATGTTACTTATGTTACTTGTCCTAGAAGGAAATTTACATGTCATTGCCTTACTAAGTGGTAAAGAATCCCAAGGCATCAAGAGTGAGGGTAAATGACAATGCAATGCAAGAACTAGGATGAAGCAAGTGAGGCACCTAAGGTACAAATTTTAAGAAGGCACTTACTTTTACAGTTGTGCAAGGGTATAACTAGTACCCTAGGTGCCCCAATTGCCTAGCTCCAGTCCTGGTACTGGGAAAGTGAGACATGAAAGAAGGGAAAGTAAAACATGGTAGCACATTGTGAAACTAGAACTGCATAACAAGAAATGTAACCTAAAGTCTCTGAGAGACTGTTTTTTGGAACTACTGACTCTTTTTCTTTATACCTATAAATACACATATTGATATTATATGCACTACAAATATAGAAACACATGGTTTAATTTTATTATTGTTTTTTGCATATATGGAATCATATTGTGACCATTGTTCCACAACTTTATTTTTTATTAACTTCTTTTTTATCATTGTTCAAGTACAGTTGTGTCCCTTTTACCTCCCCTTGGCTGCCCACCCCACCCATCCATGCCTTCCACCCTTGAAGCTACCTGCTTTGGCTTTGTCCTTGTGTCCTTTACAAACATTCCTTGATGGATCATATCTTACTTTCCCCCATTATACCTCTCCCCCTACCTCTCTGGATACTCTCAGTTTCTTCTTTAATTTGAAGTTTTTGTTTATATTATGAATTTTTAAATAAAAATGTTTTGAGCAAACAAAAAGAGTCTCACAAATAATGGGAATACAAAGAAACAACCCCTAATTGAAAGGAAAGGAGGAATCTTCAGAGTGTTAAATGAAATAGAAGCAAGTTAGCTATGAGATATTTAGTTCAAAACCATGCTTATAAGAAGTTCAGTGACTTCAGTGAGATTTTCCAAAAACTACATGGAAATTATAAGGAAATTACTGTAAACTGTATCAGCATGAAAAAAAATACAGAAACTATAAACATAGGGCAAAGAAGAAATGAAGAATACAATTTCTGAATTGAAGAACAAAGTAGAAGGAATCAAATGTAGGCTACATGAAGCAGAGGATCAAATCAGCAAACTGGAGGACAAGGTACAGAAAAGCTCCAAGATAGAACAATAAAAGGAAAAAAGACTCAAAAAGAATGAAGAAGGGTTAAGGGAACTGCAGGACAGCATAAAATGTAATAATATCCATATAATAGGGAGAAGAAGAAGGAGGAGGAGGAGGAGGGGGAGGAGGAGAAGGGGAGCAAGGGACAGAAAACCTTTTGAAAAAGTAAAGATGGGAAACTTTCCTAATTTAATGAGAGAAAAAGTCAAATAACTCCAGGAAGCACAGAGGGTCCCATTCAAGAGGAACCCAAACAGGCCTACTCCAAGACACATCATAATTAAAAAGGCAAAATTCAAAGATGAAGAGAGAATCTTAAAGGCAGCAAGGGAAAAACAGGAAGTAATATACAAGGGATGCATGAAAAGGCTAGAAGCTGACTTCTCAACAGAAACACTAGAAACCAAAAGGAATTGGCAAGAAATATTTTAAGTAATGAAAAGGAAAGGCCTGTAACCAAGACTACTACTCTACCCAGCAAGGCTCTCAGTTAAAATGGAAAGTGAAACAAGGAGTTTCCCATCAAAAGAAGGCTCAAAAAAATACACCTCAATCAAATCAGTACTGCGAGATATGCTAAAGGGAGAGCTTTAAGAAGAGGAAGAAAAGGAGCAAGAGAGAGTGGGACATAGGTACAAAGGAGATAAAAAGGTAATGAATAAATACCTACCAATAATAACCTTATAAGTAAATGAACTAAATGCTCCAATCAAAAGACATAGGGTAGCTGCATGGATGCAAACCATGACTTGCACATATGCTGCCTACAGGAGACCCATCTCAGAACAAAAGAACTACGCAGACTGAAAGTGAAGTGTTGGGAAAAAATATACCAAGGACGTGCACAGGAAAAAAAAGCCAGGGTAGCAATACTTATATAAGACAAAATAGACTTCAAAAGAAAGACCACAAAAAAAGAGACACAGAAGGACCCTTCATAATATTCAAGGGAAAAATCCAACAAGAAGACATAAACATTGTAAACATACAAGCACCAAACATAAGAGCACCCAAATATATAAGAAAAATCTTGAAGGACTTCAAGAAAGAGATAGACAACAATACACTTATAATAGGGGATTTTAACACCCCATTGTCAACAATGGATAATCTTCCAAACAAAATATCAACAAGGATATTGTGGCATTGAACAATTCCCTAGATCAAATGAATTTAACTGATATACATATAGAACCTTTCATCCCAAAGAAGCAAAATACACATTCTCTTCAAAAGCACAGGGAACATTTTCAAAGATAAACCACATGATAGGACACAAAAAAAGCCTCAACAAATTCAAGAAAATTGAAATCCTATCTAACATCTTCTTGTAACACAAGGGCCTAAAACTAAAAAACAACCAGAAGGAAAATACTCAAAACACTCAAACGCATGGAGATTGAATAGCATGCTATTAAACAATGAATGGGTAAATAATGAGATCAAGGAAGAAATTGAAAAGTTTCTGGAAACAAATTAAAGTAAACACACAACAGTCCACAACTTATGGGACACAGCAAGGCAGTCCTAGAGGGAAGATCATAGTGATACAGGCCTACCTAAAAATATATATAAACATTTCAAATGAACAACCTAACCCTACACCTACAAGAATTGGAGAAAGTACAACAAAGCCCAGAGTGAGTAGAAAGAGGAAATTACCAAGATCAGAGCAGAATTATATGATATAGACACTAAAAGAACAATTCAAAGAATCAGTACATCCAGGAACTGAATCTTTGAAAAGATAAAACTCACAAGGCTGTACCCAGAAACATCAAGAAAAAGAGACAACCCGAAAAATAAAATCAGAAATGAAAGAGGAGAGATTACAATTTACACCACAGAAATACAAAGGATTGTAAGAAAGTATTACAAAAAACTATATGTCAAGAAATTTGAAAACCTGGGTGAAATGGACAAATTCCTAGAAAAATATAATCCTACAAAACTAAATAAACAAGAAACAGATAGCCTGAATAGGCTAATAATACATGGTGACATTGAAGCAGTAATCAAAACACCCATGGCACAGAAAACTACTAGACCAGATGGTTTCACAGTGTAATTTTCCAAAAGATATAAGGAAGAGCTAATCCATATTCTTCACAGACTATTCCAAAAAATTCAAGAAGATGGAAGATGTCAAGACACTTTTCATAAGGCCGTTACCATCCTAATACCCAAACCAGATAAAGACACAACAAGGAAAGAACTACAGGCCAATATAACTGATAAACATAGATGCTAAAATCCTCAACACAATATTGGCGAACTGCATCCACCAATACACAGAAAGGGTCACACACCATGATTAAGTGGGATTCATCTGAGGGATTCAAGGATGGTACAATATTTAAAAATCAAAAAATATATACATAAGTTAAACAAAAGGAAAGTCAAATGCATATTATCATATCAATAGATGTGGAAAACATTTGATAAGGTTTTTATCACTTATGATAAAAACACTCAGCAAAGTGAGAATAGAGATAGAATTTCTGTAAATAATAAAGGCTATACAGTAGAGGTTTCTCCTGTACAGTCAACATCATACTAAACAGGCAAAAATTAAATTTTCCCACTAAGATCAAGAACAAGACAAGGATGTCCACTTTCACCACTTCTATTCAACATAGTATTGGAAGTCCTAGCCACAGCAATAAGAAAAGAAAAAGAAGGAAAAGGCATCCAAATTGGAAAGGAGGAACCAAAACGGTCATTGTCTGCAGATGATAGGATAGGTGTACATAGAAAATTCTATATACTCCACCAAAATTACTTGACCTAATAAGTGAATTTGACAAAACAGCAGGATAAAAAGACAATATTAAGAAATTGAACACAATTATGTACACCAACAGTGAAGTATCACAAAGAGAAATCAGGGGGAAAAATCCCATTTCCTATAGCAACAAGAAAAATAAAGTACCCAGAAATAAAGCTGACCAAGGAGGTAAAAGACCTGTACTCAGAAAACTATACAATGCTGAAGAAAGAAATTAAGGAAGACACAAACAATTGGAAACATATACCATGTTCATGTTTTAGAAGAATTAATATCAATAAAATGTCAATTCAACCAAAGCAATTTACAGATTTAATGTAATCCATTTTAAAATACCAAGGACATATTTCACAGATATAGAACAAACACTTCAAAAATTTATATGGCACCATAAATGACCCCAAATAGCGGCAGCATTTTCAGAAAGAAGAAAAAGAAGGAAGTATCACAATACCTGATATAAAACTATATTACATGGCCACTGGAATCAAAACAGTTTGATACAGGCACAAGGACAGACACATATATCAATGAAAAAGAATTGAGAGCCACATATAAACCCAAGTCTCTATGGTAAATTAATATTTGACAAAGAGGGTAGAAGAATAAAACGAAGTAAAAATAGCCTCTTCAACAAGTGGTGCTGGGAGACCTGCATAGGTACATGCAAAAAATAATGAAACCTGATCACCAAATTACTCCATATACAAAAATAAATTCAAGGTGGATAAAAGATTTAAATACAAGTCGTGACACCATAAAAGTTCTAGAGGAGAACATACACAGGAAAATCTCAGATGTTCCATGAAGCAATGTTTTCACTGATATGTTCCCTACAGCAAGGGATATAAAGGGGAGAATAGTCAAATGGGACCTCATCAAAACAAAAAGTTTCTTCATGGTTAAAGAAAACAGCAGTGAAATGAAATAGGAACCAAACATATGAGAAAATATATATGCAAATGATACCTTGGGAAAGTGGTTGATATCCAAAATATATAAAGTATTCATGTGACTCCACTCTAGGAAGAAAAACAACGCAATTACAAAATTGGCCATGGACTCAAACAGACACTTCTCCAAGAGGAACATACAGAGGGCCCAGAGACATACATGAATAGATGCTCAGCATCACTAGCCATCAAAGAGATACAAATTAAAAGCACAATGAAACCACTTCATACAGGTGGGAATGGCCATCATAAATAAATCAACAAACATCAGTGTTTGAGAAGTTGTGGAGAAAGGGAACCCTAGTACTGTTGGTGGGAATGCAGACTGGTGCAGCCACTGTGGAAAACAGTATGGAATTTCCTCAGAAAACTAAAAACTAAAACTAAAACAAAATGCAGGAACTGCATTTTGACCCAGCAATACCACTCTTGGGGTTATACCCTAAGAATCCTGGAACACCAATTCAAAAGAACCTATACACCCCAATATTAATAGCACCACAATTTACAATAGCCAAGTGCTGGAACAGCCTTGGTGTCCATCAGTAAATGAACGGATCAATAATCTGTTGTACATGTACACAATGGAATACTATACCGCAGAAAGAAAGAAGAAGCTCCTACCCTTCATGAGAGCATTGATGGATCTCGAGTGCATTATGCTAAGTGAAATAAGCCAAGTGGTGAAAGACAAATACCATATCATCTCACCTATAAATGGAACCTAATCAACAAAAGAAAGAAGCATGCAAAATATAAACAGAGACATTGAAATAAAGAACAAACTATTTGACAAAGGGGGCAGAAACATAAAATGGAGTAAAAATAGCCTCTTCAACAAATGGTGTTGGGAGAACTGGACAGCTACATGCAAAAAAATGAAACTCGAGCACCAACTTATACCTTAAACAAAAATAAATTCAAGGTGGATAAAAGACTTAAATATAAACCGTGACACCATTAAAGTCCTAGAGGAGAACATAGGCAGGAAAATCTCAGATATTGCACGCAGAAACTTTTTTACTGACATGTTCCCTAGAGCAAGGGACATAAAGGAAAGAATAAACAAATGGGATCTCATCAAAATAAAAAGCTTCTGCATGGCTAAAGAAAACAGTATTAAAATAAAAAGAGAACCAACTGTATGGGAAAACATATTTGCCAAAGATGCCTCAGACAAGGGTTTAATGTCCAAAATATATAAAGAACTTACATGACTCCACTCTAAGAAGGCAAGCAACCCAGTCAAAAAATGGGCAAAGGACTTGAAGAGATACCTCTCCAAGGAGGACATACAGAGGATTCAGAAACATATGAAAAGATGCTCAGTATCGCTAGCTATGGGAGAGATGCAAATTAAAACCACAATGAGATACCACTTCACACCAGTCAGAATGGCCATCATAAGCAAAACAATAAGCAACAAGTGTTGGAGAGGTTGTTCAGAAAAAGGGACCCTAGTACACTGTTGGTGGAATTGCAGACTGGCACGAGCACTATGGAAAACAGTATGGAACTTCCTCAGAAAACTAAAAATGGATCTGCCTTTTGACCCAGCAATTCCACTGCTGGGATTATATCCTAAGAACCCTGAAACACCCATCCAAAAGAACCTATGCACCCCAATGTTCATAGCAGCACAATTTACAATAGCCAAATACTGGAAGCAACCCACGTGCCCATCAGTAAATGAGTGGATTAAAAAACTGTGGTATATTTACACAATGGAATACTATGTATCAGAGAGAAAGAAGGATGTCCTACCCTTTGGGACATCATAGATGGAACTAGAGAGCATTATGCTAAGTGAAATAAGCCAGGAAGTGATGAACAAATTCCAGATGATCTCATCTTTAAGTGGAGCCTAATCAACAAAACAAACAAGCAAGCAAAATATTACCAGAGAAATTGAAATTAAGAACAAATGGACAGTAACCAGAGGTGACATGGGAGGGTGTAATGGGGGAAGGGTTTTCAGAAACAGCTCTAAAGGACACATAGAGAAGACCAACGGGGGTTGGAATTAGGGGAGGAATGTGGGGATGGCTAGGGTGGGGAGAGTGGTGGGTGTAAAAGGCATAAAACTGAACTTGAACAACAATAATATTTAAAAAATAAATAAATAAAATAGAATATATAATTAACTGTTACTGCATTGAGAGATTAAAATTAAGAGCCATATGACCACCAAGAAAAATAGGTAAGCAAATAAATAAAAAATTGTAGTGAAAAAAATAAAAGACTGAACTGACAGTAACCAGAAAGGAAGGTGTACAGGATAATGGATGACAGAAGGGGATGGGTCATCAAGGAACATGTATAAAGGACCAATGGGGAAAGCCAAAGGAGGGTAGGATTGAGGGTGAGAGGTGTGGGTAGGTGGGGCTGAGGTAATTGTTGGCAGGAAAATGGAGACAACTATACCTGAACAACTATAATAAATGTTTTGAGATGTCATCTACTCTCAAGGACTCACAAATTCCTTGAGAAACAAAAAAGATTGAACAGATAATGGGAGAAATGAGGACAACTGTAACTGAACAACAATAAAAAAGTAAATAATAAGTAAAGTTGACTTCATATATAATAAAAATAAAAAGAAAAAATACACTACTGAATAAATATATTCGTGTAAAGAAAAGGGGCATTGGAGAGATGCACAAAAAATTACTGATGATTTTCATCTCTGGGAGAAACAGGAGAGAAGTTGAGTTAAGAAAGTGAGGGTAAGTGACTAATGGAGAACTTTTATAATACTACCATACAGCCTTCTCGTAGGGCTCAAGCTGCATTTTCATATAAATAATGTTTGAAATAGCTGACCACTGAGTGGACACCCAGAATGAGTCTCACACCCAGGTGGTGCCTTTGAGTACCTCCTGCACACCATCATGACCCCCTTCAGTTCTACTTATGCAGGTTTAAGCAGCACAACCAGAAACAAGAAAAACTAAGCATCTCAGAATTGGATAATACACTAGAATAATATAAACTAATCACTAATTTTAAAACACTACTACCTTCTAATTCCAGCCAAGATGGAAGCATAGGTAGAAACCCCTCAGGTCCTCGCATAACCAAAAAGAGAATACAAACCAATCTAAAGTGCCAGAAAACCAAATTGCATGAAACTCTGACAACCACAGAATTAAAGAAACAGTCAAATAGAACAACCAGATCTGTAAGGTGGTGGACAGAGATAACGGTGGGAAAGATGCAAACCTGGGGGTTGGGCTGGCTAAGAAACCAAAGCAAGGCAGTGAACTGTTTGCCGGGGCAGGGGGAGCTGGCTGCCTCGAGATGGCAGGCTGCACAGGAGGGGTGGACTTAGGGGGAAACTGAGACTCAGAGCTTCCTGTGGACTACAGTGGGAGAAACTCCCAGTCTCACAGGAGAGTTTTTTGAAAAGTGGGCTAGAGATGAGCAGGGGATCTCCATTGTTCCCGCTCTGGTCCCTCTCCCACAAGCAGGTCCACTGCACAGCAAGAAGGGTTGCACTGCCCTGGTGAATATCTTAGTCCCCGCCCCCTTACAACTTAAAGGGAACCCTGAACAAAGAAATAGGGCCATAATGAAAGAACAGAGCAAAACTCCAGAAAGAGAGCTAAGCGAGGAGGATAGAGCCAACCTCTCTGATGGAGAATTTAAAGCCCTGGTAATCAAAATGCTCACAGATCTGATTGAGTTTGGTTGAAAAATGAAAGAACAAATGAAAGATACCCAAAATGAAATAAAGCAAAATATTCAGGAAACCAACTGTGACAGGAAGGAAACCAGCACTCAAATCAACGGTTTGGACAAGAAGGAAGAAATAAACATCCAACCAGAACAGAAAGAAGAAACGTGAATTCAAAAAAGTGAAGAGAGGCTTACAAACCTCTGGGACAACCTGAAATGCTCCAATATCTGAATTATAGAGGTGACAGAAGGAGAAGAACAACAGTAAGAAATTGAAAACTTATTGGAACAAATAATGAAGGAAAACTTCCCCAATCTGGTGAAGGAAATAGGCTTTCAGGAAGTCCCGAATGCCCAAGGAGTCCCACAGAAGTTGGACCCAAAGAGGAACACACCAAGGCATATCATCATCAAGTTACTGAAGATTAAAGACAAAGAGAGAATCTTAAAAGCAGCAAGAGGAAAGGAGAGAGTTACCTACAAAAGAGTTCCCATTAGACTATCAGCTGATTTCTTAAAAGAAACCTCACAGGCAAGAAGGGGCTAGAAAGAAGTATCTGAAGTCATAAAAGGCAAGGACCTACATCCAAGATTACTTTATCTGCCCTTCCATTCTAAGTGATAGCTTTTCTGGATAGAGTGCTTCTCAGATAAGGTCAAGTTAAAAGAGTTGATATTACCAAGCCCTTATTATATGGAATGTTAAAGGGACTTATCTAAGAAAAGGAAGATCAAAAATATAAACAGTAAAATGACAACAAACTCACAACTATCAACAAATACACCTAAAAAAATAAAAGAAAGAAAAACAAAAATTAAGCAAACAACTAGAACAGGAACAGAACTAGAGAAATGGAGATCACATGGAGGGTTTTCAGTGGGGAGGGGGAGGGGAGGAATAGGGGGCAAGATGTACAGGGAGGAAGAAGCATAATTGGTAGGCATTAAATAGATGGGGAGAGATAAAAATGATATAGGAAACAAAGAACTTATATATACAACCCATGTATATGAACTAAGGGCGGGGGAACACTGGAGGGTTGGGGTGTGCAGGGTGGAGGGGGGATAAAGGGGGAAAAATTCAGAAAACTGTAATGGCATAATCAATACAATATACTTAAAAATACTATTACTTGCTTAGAGATCTAGGAGTAAATATTTTTATGTGAATTTAACTCTCAAGTTTAAAAAAGTTTGTAATTTTATACTTAGGGGGTTACTGCATGGTTATGAAGAGGATATCCTACAATGTTTCACTTGAAAGATTATACCCAGTAAAAAGGTTGTAAGTGTGTCTTCACTGAAACAATTTAATAATGCATTTTTTTTTAGAAAACCTTAATATCTAACCTTTGAAATTGTAGTGTAAATCCTTTTTCACAGTTTCAATGATATTCTTCACCACAACACTTTTGGAAGGCACAAAAGCGAATTCCCATTGTCCAGAAGAAGGGATCCCTCTGAGGAATGCAGGCAACTCATCAACAGGCTGGAGAGAGTAGTTGAAAGGTCCACTCTTCTTTATAACCATAAACTTGCGTGTTAACAAAAGCACACCAGCAAATAGTAATATCAAGATGATTTCAACAACTATAGCAATGAACTGCCTTCTCTAGATGAAAAAAAAAAAGATTGTTAATTATCCTAAGAGTATATTAACTTTGCAAATGGCTAATTATTTTATTTTAACAGGCACTTCATAAAAGAAGATATAATTGGCCCCCCAAAAAATTCAATATATACTAGCAGCAGTTTCCTGGACTGTTTTTCTTTTTCCTATGGGTCAGTCTGCTATCATTTCACTATATGAGGACTCTACATATGAAGAAGAGATAACCCCAGCTCTAGAACTGAGAAAAATACAATAGTATGAATTGAAATACAGTGATGGGGCTATCAGAATTTTCCCATTATGATGTCTTAGATGTTGCAAAAGTCCTATAAATAGCTTAACTTACCTTTAAAATAAAATTCTTCCAGAGAAGAACCATAAATTTGTTTAACCCCAACAAGTCCATTCTTCAACTATGGAGGAAGTAAAGTTTTTTAATTAATATTACTTAACAAGATGTAAATTTTAGACAATTACTTATATTTGAAATACTTAATTTTCTATTCAATCATAAAGGATGACAAGAAAAAAAATTGAAATATTTGAGAAGTTGTGTATCCCTACATTTTAAATTTATTCAGCATCTATTAAGGGTCTAATTTGTACAAAAACCTTGGAACACAATGATCTATGAGTTATTAATGTAAGTCTCCAGGTAAATTTTGTCAGTAGCTTTCCCACTTCTTATCAAAATACTAATTCAGAAACAATACAAAATATAAATCATCACTATCAGCAAAAAACACCCAAAATAATGCATAAAATCATATCACACTTGTAAGCCCAATATGCCACCCAATAATTTGTGAGATTGGAAATACCTACATTAACAACATTGCTCATGGGAGCAGATTCATTTTTATATTTAATGAATATATTTTCTGAATATCTACTATGTACCATGTTAAGTGTGGGTGCACAATGGGAAACAAAACAAATCAAACTATTCCTTCATGGTGTGTGTGTGTGTGTGTGTGTGTGTGTGTGTGTGTGTGTGTGTGTGTGTGTGGCATGGTAGATTGTTAATAACCTGGGATCACAGGACAGACTGTCTAAATTGACTTCTCAGCCCCACCACTAACTATATAACTTTAAACACTTCACTTAAATGATTGAGGCTACCAGGAAGAGTTGAAATTCATGGCAAACAATGGGAGGTATATCTTATAAATAATAATGAATGTGAAGCACAGTGGTCTTCACAGGGATTGCAGCCCAATTTCAAATAATTTCAGTTCTTGATACTAGGTGAAGGTTATCCTAGATCACAAATTCCTACAGGTGCCTGGCATAAAAAAATAAATCCTTTCTGGAGAAAAATAATATCATCCAGTTCCTACAAGCAATTTTTCTGGATCTGGGCCAAAACTATTAGGAGCAAATTTAAAATAACTATGCTTACCATTTTCAAAGCAAAAAATAAAAGGTTTAAAAATTTCACAAATAGGAATTAGATTAGGAATTCAAAGGATGGAGGAAGAGGGGTTTCTATACCTAAGCAGAGAAGCTAAACTACTAGGAAAAAGATAGGAGAATATCTTTGTGACCTAGGAGAAGATTTCTTAAAGCAGAGAGAAAAAGCACAAACCATTAAAAAGGGCTTCATGACTTCATCAAAATCTAAAACTTCTGCTCATCAAAAACTACCATTGCAAAAATAAGAAAAGATATGGAAGGGGAGAAAATATTTCCCACACATATATTTAACAAAATACTTGTATCTAGAATATATAAGGTATTTTTACAAGCCAATAATAAAAAGATAACAACCCAAACTTTAAAAAGAAGAAATAAACTTGAATAGACATTTAATAAAAAATCTTATATAGAATAATGACATAATCATTCCTCCTCATAATAAAATTGACTAGTAACAATCCATAGACAAGCCACTATGAAAATGCCAGAATGGGGCTGAGCTGAATGGGTGGCCTCATCTGGCCAGGGAGACCAGTGGGCCCTTGTGTTTCATTTGGGTCCACAGATGGTGAGCCCTACTGTCTATGGAGCCTGTCTCATGACCCAACCTGTGCAAGGAAGCAAATTAGTTCAGCCACTATGGAGTACAGTATGGAGATTTCTCAAAAAATTAAAAGTAGTCCCTGGCCAGGGAGCTCAGTTGGTTAGAGCATTGTCCTGCTTTGCCAAGGTTGTGAGTTTGATCTCCAGTCAGGGCACATATAAGAATCAACCAATGAATGCATAGATGGAACAATAAATTATTGTCTCTCTCCCCACTTCTCTATCTTTCTTTCTCTAAGACCAATAAATAAAAATATTAAAAATAGATCTACCAGTGATGTAGCAATTCCATTTTTAGGTATATACATCTGAAGGGAAAAGATCATTATCTCAGAAAAATATCTGTACTGACTGCCATGATCACTGTAGCATTACTGGCATTAGACAAGACAGGCAGATAACCTATATGTCTATCAACAGACAAATGGATAAAGAAAATGTATGTCTATATCTATATGTCTATACCTATTTATGTCTGTGTATATATCTATATCTAGATATGAGGGGTGACCCCCAAAACTTGAATTTATTTATAAAAATCTGTGTATTTATTCTCAGATGTTTAAACTTCAGTCACCTTCAAAGTACTGTCCATTTGATGCAGTACACTTATTGAGACTTTTTCTACTGTTCAAAACAGTTTTTGAACTCATCGATTTTCATGCCTTTCAGTGCTTCTGCCATTTTTTGTTTCACATCTTCCACACTGGCAAAATGTTTTCTTTTGGGTACTATTTTCATCCAGGAAAAAGAAAGTCACTTGGGGTGACATTGGATGAATAGAGAGGGTGGGGCATGTGGGTCATGCCATTTTTTGGTCAAAAACTGCTGAACACTGTGCCTGGCTGGTGTAGCTCAATGGATTGAGCATGAGCTTGTGAACCAAAGGGTCACTGATTCAGTTCCCAGTCAAAGCACATGCCTGGGTTGCATGCCACAGGTCCCCAGTGGGGGACATGCGAGAGGCAACCACACATTGATGTTTCTCTCCCTCTCTTTCTCCTTCCCTTCCCCTCTCTCTAAAAATCAATAAATAAAATATTTTTTAAAAACCTGCTGAACCCTCACTGCAACACTCACTGCAGTGTGAGCAGGTGTATTCATAAATCACCCATCATGAAATGGGCAAATACATTGAAAGAATCTTCAAAGAAATTCACTGAAGCCAAATGCAGCCTCTTACAACAACACCAGCCGGTACACCAATACAGATGTGTTCCTAGAACACTAGTGAGGAAGTCTATTCTACAAGGAGCCCACTCTCCAGAAGATAATTCCAGTTTTGGGGGTCCCACTATATATATATATAGAAAATGTCCAGCCATTGTTAATATAATGAGAATGGTTTGAGCAACATCAATGTAACCTGGCAGCCAGGGTGAGTGGACTGGAATGCTCATGCATGAACAATGAGAGGGTGGTAGACACCATTGAGTGAGCATGTACATTGACTATTGCATTCAAAATGTCTGAGCCAGAAGAGCAAAGAATATGCATCAAATTTTGTGTTCAGCTTGCACATTCCTCTGGAGAAACTATTTGGATGATTCAGAAGGCTTTTGGGAATGATGCAATGAGTTTAGTGCAAATAAAAGTGTGGCACAAATGCTTTAAAGATAGTGGAGAATCTGTTGAAAGTGATTCATGTTTTGGAAGACCCACAAGCAAAACACCTGAGAATGCTGAACATGTATGGGCTGCAATCAACAAAGATCAGTGACTGACAGTGCACGAACTAGAAGCTGATCTGAGGATTCCAAAAACTACTGTTTCTGAGATTTTGAGGCAGGCTCTTGGTATGAAATGTGTTGTGGCAAAATTCATTCTGTGGCTTCTACTATCAGAACAGAAGGAACATTGTGTTGCATTTGCTAATGACTTGATTCAAACCTCTAGAAATGAATCATATTTCCTAAAGAAGGTCATAACCAAGATGAATGGTGACTCTACAGCTGTGATCCCAAAATGAAGGCCCAGTCCTCCCAATGGAAGTCATCTGGTTCTCTATGCCTGAAGAAGGTGCAGCAAAGTTGCAACAAGATCATGACCATGTTAACTGTGTTTTTTTTTTTTTATTGGGAAGGTATTATCCATCATGAGTATGCTCCTCCAGACCTAACAATGAATAAGGAGTACTACCTCAATTTTATTTGTTGGTTGAGAGATGCAATATGATGCAAACAGCCACAGCTATGGGCAACTGGTGATTGGCAGCTTCATCCAGACAACGCACCTGCTCATGCACCATGTCTTGTGCAGTTTTGGCTAAACATCTAATCACCCAGGTGACTCAGCCCCACTACAGCTCAGATTCAGTGCCCAAAACTGAAATCTGGCTTTTCCCCAAACTAAAATCACCTTTGAAAGGGAAGAGAATTCAGACTGTTGATGAGATTCATGAAAATACAATGGGGCAGCTGAGGGCAATTCTAGCAAAAGATTTTGCAGAGTGTTTTGAATAGTGGAAGAGATGTTGGGAGAACTGTGTGAGGTCCCAAAGTGCCTACCTAAAGGAAACTGAGGTGTCATTGTCCTATGTACAATGTTTCTTGTATCTTTTATCTTCTGCAATAAATGTCTCTATCTTTCATAGTACATGGCTAGATACTTTCTGAACAGACCTCACACATGCAGTGGAACATTTATTATTCAGCCATAAAAGGGAAATCCTGACATTTTCAATAAGATGTATAACACTGGAGCACATTATGCTAAGTGAAATAAGTCAGACAGAGAAAGACAAATACTGTGTGATATCATTTTTATGAGGAATCTAAAAGACCAAATTAATAGAAACAGAATATAGATTGGTGGTTGCCAGGGTGGGGAAAATGGGTGAAAGTGGTCAAAAAGTGCTAACTTCCAATTGTAAGATTAATAAATTCTGGGGATGTAATGTACAGCATGGTGACTATAGCTAATAATACTGTATTATATGTTTAAAAGTTTCTAAAAGAATAAATCGAAAAGTTCTCATGTGTTAACTAAATGTATTTTGGAATCATTTTACAATATGTACATATATCAAATCATTACATTGTATACCTTAAACTTATACAATGTTATGTGTCAAATATATCTATTAGATCTGGAGAAAATACATACAGTCAAAAAGCACAACAAACATTAAAAAAATGTATTACAACCCTTAACAGACACCTCAACCACAGAAGATACAGATGCCTTTTGTCATACAGATATATAAAAATGCTCTACATCATATATCATTAAGGAAATGCAAAGTAAAACAATGAGATAGCATATCACAATCTAAAACACTGACACCAAATACTGGAGAGTATATGGAGCAATAGAAACTCTTACTCATTGCTGATGGGAATGTAACATGTATAGACACTTTGGATAATAGGTTGCTGGTTTACTACAAAACTAAACAAACTCATAACATACAATTTGGAAAACACACTCTTTAGTATTTATGCAAAGGAGTTGAAAACTTATGTCCAATAAAAGCCTGCACCAGGATGCTTATAACAGCTTCATTCATTGTTGCCAAAACTTATAGACAACCAAGATATCCTTCAGTAAGAGATGGATAAAATAACTGTGGTCCATCCAGACAATGGAATATTTATTAAGAGCTAAAAAAAATGAGCTATCAAGATATAAGAAGACATGGAGTAAACTTAAATGCATATAACTGAGTGAAAGAAGCCAATATGAAAAGCTACATACTGTGTGATCCCAACTATCTGACATTCTGGAAAAGGCAAAGCTATGAAGATAGTAAATACATCATGGTTGCCAAAGTTTGGGGGTGGGGAGAATAAATAAGTGGTACTCAGAGAATTTTTAGGACAGTGAAACTACTCTGAGACTGTAATAATGGATACACATTATTATACATTTGTCCAAACCCACAGATGTAAAGTAACAGGAGTGAACCCTAGTGTAAACTCTAGATTGTGGATGATTTTTATCATTTTCATATGTGAATGTAGGTTCATCAATTGTAAAAAAAAAATACCACTGTAGTAAGGGAGTGGTGGTGTTACCCAACCAAAGTGGGATTTGTCTGCTCACCACTGAACATGGGCATAAAACAAAGGTTGGTGGGGAATATTGCAGAATTTGGGGGAGCAGGGGATTCCCAGGCTCCAGGCCAAACTCTTCTGCAAAACACAGAAACCCCCTTGTTCCCATAAAGACTGAAATCTAAATCCATGCCCAGAGATCCCTTTCCATTATCTGTCCTTCTGGAGTACCAGGCTGCTAGGTGGAAGCTCTCCAGCTTCAGGATTCCTCCCTGGAGTGAACCCTTGTGGGGCCAGCACCACCATTACCACACTGCAGCTTCCCTCACTAGAGACCAAGGCTGCTGCTGACCACTGCAGCTGGTCATTTAGAAGGGCTCCATCCATGGGGCCAGGCACCAGAGGTTGCTCCAGCATCCCAGGTCAGTGAGCATTCTGGCCCACTTGTCAGTGCACTGATCTCAGAGAAAGAGAGGGTACAGTCCAGGACCATCCAGGCAGTGCGAAGCCACGGCATCCTTCAGGCCACTGCCAGGGCACACATCCCTGGGGTTCAGCCCAGTGCATGAGACTTGGCCTCAGCACGTGCTGGCCCCCAACCAAGAGAGTGATGGGAAGTAGAATGGGTAAGACTGTCTACCCTTTGTTTAAATTTCCAGCTCCAAAATTCCATGCGCTCCAGAAGCATCCCACTTTCTAGTCAATCTTGTGGGCTAGACTGACTGGTCAGCATCTCCCTGTGCCACCATGTTATCCTCCACTGTACACATATCACTGTGACCCCATCCTGTACAAACTCCTCCTGTGTGGGCTTCCTCCTGCTATGTCAGGCACACGCTGCTGCTCAGTTGCAAGGGCAACATGACACTGCCATGCTGATTTTTCTACCTTTTGCCCAGGGAAGCAGCTTCTCCTGTGCCACCGGGAGGATTGGAAGATCTGTCATGCACTGCTCTAAGGCTTCAATTCTTCCAGCTCCAGCATTTACTGACCCCTCCTTTCTCCTGGGCTAGGACTCTCCCATGCCACCCAGGTGTCCCTTCCCTCTCTCCAGTGATCTATATCAGATCCCCCTTCCTAGATCTCCCTGTATCAGTATGAGGGAGGCTATGCAAGTGTAGGAGGAAGGGGTACATGAGAAATCTTTATACCTTCCCCTTTATTTTGCTGTGAACCTAAAACTGCCCTAAAAAATCTTAAAAAAAAAACCCACTGGAAAAACTCAACACTCTATGTATTAAGTTGTATTTCATCAGTGAACTTAAAACCAAAATGAGATACCTGAGCACACACATTAGAATGGCTAAAAGATTGATAGCACCAACTATTTGAAAAGATATGGAATAAAGTATCTCATTAATTACTGGTGGTAGTACAAAATGGTCCAAACACTTTGGAAAGTTTTAGCAGTTTCTTAAAAAGTTAAACCCATATCTATCCAAGTGGTTTTAAACTGGGAAAGATTTTGTTGTCCACCACCCCCCCAGGGATATTTAACAATGTTAAAGTGGAAACAGATGTAATGATTACTAAATCATGGCAATCCCTTCAATGAAATCCTATTTATAGGTTTCAATAAAGAGGAGAAATACTGTACTTTCATGGGAGGATGATATATTGTAAAAGGTGAAAAGTTGCAGAACAGTATGTGATAGAAATACTTTTTAGTAAAAATATGAATGTTATATATATAGAGAAGAAAATGGCAGGATATACACTAATTTCTTGAGAGTATTTGTCTCTCAAAAGTGGGATGTGGGAGAATTACCATATTCTACAATATTTATATCTGTAAGGTTTGAATTCTATTTAATGCATCTACATAATTGTTTCTACAGATGGGGGGAGGGGATGTGAATAAAGAACCACTTGATGCATAACATCATTTTTTCTAGTTCTTATATTAGGTAATAATTTGAAATATTAAACATAAGTTTTTACTTCAGTGCAATCTTGTGTCCCATACCCCATTCAATCTTTTTTGCTCATAGGAAGTTCAGTGCTATGAGAGCTTGGGCTGGAGGCTGGGCATCTGTGAATATTGTACCCCAGGCCTAGCCACCATCCTTGAAAAACCATAGGAAAGGAAAAAAGCAAAGCCCAGACCCCCTCTGTCTGCAGCATCAGGGAAGACCAGCAGAACTCCCTTGGTGGATTTAAAGCCAGCAGGAGGCTTCCCCTCCCCATCCCAAGTGTGAGACAATAAAACCAGGGGCTGTGAGAGGACGAAAAACAGATCCAGAGAGAGATGAGAAGGCTAATGCCAACAATTGAGAAACTGAGACAAATTTCACTTTGCTATCCTACAGAACTTGCATTTTATTTTGATTTTTATTATTTCTCTCTTTATTTTTATTTCTTTTACTTTATTACATTTTTATTCCTCTTCTTTCTGCCTAGTTTTCTTCATTTTGTTTGTTTGTTTAATTGCATTTGTTTGACTGGTTTTCTTTGTTTTCCCCTTCACATTGCATTTTTATTTTTCTTTTCTCACTTCACTCATATTCCAATAACACACTACTCTTGGTATTTTACTTTTTATTCTTTTTATTCAGATCATATATTTCTTGTCATTTCATTGTTGTTCCAATGCCCACATAGCACCCTTCCCTGGTCTTGGTCCATTTCAGTATCTTCCTGAGCTTTATTACTATTGTGGTTAACTTTATTCTCTCTCACACTACCCCAAGTTTCTATCCCTTTCTCTCACTACATCTCACCATCTAACTTCACATAAGTGCTCTGCTTTTGGAGTCAGCTCACATTCTTTTTCTCCTCTAATAAGAGTCCTATCTCTTTTATAAAAAGTGGTTAGTTGGGTGAAATATCATGGTGATTGCTGTACCTCTCCAAAGGTTCTCCTATCTGTTCTCTATTTGTTGATACTTTAAATCCCCAAAATACTCTTGTGCTGTCAACCCATTGCATCTTCACCCAGTCCAATATCACATACAAGATAAGGTGGGAGTTGTGAATATTAGTAAACCTGCTGTAGGAGACAACCCACCAACAAAGGAGCCACCAACAGGAAAAATCCAAGTACAACAAGAGAGCTCACATAAAAGAAAAAATGGCAACCCTAGAGCATCCAGACAAGGAGACCAAAGACACCACACCACTGAGTCCCACAGAACTCCTAACATGCAAGTTCACCCTATGAAGACAGCTAGTAAAGCAGAGTATCAGGAATCTCAGAAACAAACAAAAAGACTCACCCAAAATGGGAGATAAAGAAATAACCCACAATGGAAAGGAATGGATGATCCCCCAGTAAAAGAGCTAAATGTAATGAAGGCAAGCAAACTATCAGATATATAATTCAAAAGAATGGTTATAAGGATGCTCAAGGAACCAAGAGACAACTAAAAGGACTTGAATGGAAACTACAGCAGTATGAAAAAGGAAATAGAAGCCACAAATAAGAAACAGGAAGAGATGAAGAATACAATTTCTGAAATAAAAACACACTAGAAGGAATTACAAGCAGGTTAGATGAAGCACAGGACCAAATTAGTGAGCTGGAATACAAAGTAGAAATACCCAGATAGAGTAGTTGCACAAAAAAAAGACTCAAAAATACGAAAATAGCTTAAGGGAACTGCAAGACAACATGAAAGACAACAACATTCAATAATAGGAATACCAGAAGGAGAAGAAAAGGAGCAAGGGATAGAAACCCCATCTGAAAAAATAACGAGAAAAAGTTTCCAAACATGTAAGGGGAAAACCCGAGAAAGTTCAGGAAGCACAGAGGGTCCCAATCAAGATGAACACAAACAGGCCTACCCTAAGACATATCATAATTAAAATGCCAAGTTTTAAAGACAAAGAGAGAATCTTAAAAGCAGCAAGGGAAAAACAAGAAGAAACATACAAGGGAGATGTGATATGGTTAGCAGCTGATTGCTGAACACACACACTTCAGACCAAGAGAGAATAGCAAAAAATATCCCAAATAATGAAAAGCAAAGGCCTGCAACCATGATTATTCTACCTAGCAATGCTTTCAACTAAAATAGAAGGCAAAATAAGGAGTTTCCCAGACAAAGAAGGCTGAAAGAATAGTCCTCCACCAAACTGCACTTCAAGATATGCTAAAGGGACTGCTAGAAAGGGGGAAGAAAAACACAGAGAGAGAGGGACAGAGGTACAATGGGATGATGAATAAGTACCTATCAAAAATAACCTTAAATTTTAATGGATTAAATGATCCCATGAAAAGAAATAGGGTGACTGAATGGATAAGAAAACATGACCCACACAAATCCTTCCTATAGGAGGCCAATTAAAAAAAAAACCCAACTTACACAGACAGAAAGGGAAAGGTTGGAAAAAAATTCCAAGCAAATGGACAGAGGAAAAAAAGGTGGGGAAGCAATACTTACATCAGACAAAATAGACTACAAAACAAAAGCCATAAAAAGAGACACCAAAGGACACTTCATAATACTTAAGGAAAGAATCCATCAAGAAGACAGAAACATTGTAATCATATATATAGACAAAATACGAGCACCTAAATATATAAGGAAAATCTTGAAGAACTTCAAGGATATAGAGAGCAACACACTTACTAGGGGATTTTAACAACCCAGTGTCAAAAATGGATAGATCTTCCAACAGACATCTCAAAAAAAATATTGCAGCATGGAACAATGCCCTAGATCAAATGGACTTAGCTGTTATATATAGAGCCCTTTCATCCCACAGAATGAAAATACATATTCTTTCCAAATGTACATGGAACATTTTCAAAGATATACCACATGATAGCACACAAAACAAGCCTCAACAAATTCAAGAAAATTGAAATCATATGAAGCATATTCTCAGACAACAAGGGCTTGTAACCAGACACCAGACTCAAGGAAAATATTCAAAAACACTCAAATTAATGGAGACTGGAAAGCATGGTATTAAACAATGAATAGGTTAAGAATGAGATCAAAGAAGAAATCAAAAAAGTTTCTGAAAAAAAATAAAAGGAACACATGACAGTAAAAAACTTATGGACACAGCAAAGGCAATCCTGAGAAGGAAGTTCATAGTGATACAGGTTTACCTACAAAAGATAGAAACATTTCAGATAAACAACCGTACCCTACATCTACAAGAACAAGAGGAACAACAACAAAGACAGCCCAGAGCAAGTAGAAGGAAGGAAATAACCAAAATCAGAGCACAATTAAACAACATATAAACTAAAACAACAATCCAAAGAATCAATAAATCCAGGAGATGGTTCTCTGAAAAGATAAACAAAATCTAAAAGACTTTAAGCAGACTCATCAAGAAAAAAAGAGAGAGGACTGAAATAAACACAATCAGAAATGAAAGAGGAGAGATTACAATTGTTACCACAGAAATACAATGGATTGTAAAAAATTACGATAAACAATCATATGACAAGAAATTTAAAAACCAGGGTAAATGGACAAATTTCTAGAAAAATACAATCTCCCAAAACTGAATGAAGAAGTAGAAAGTCTGAACAGACCAATGAACTCAAATGGGTAATGAAAAACCTCCCAGCACACTGAAGGCCTCAACTGGAAGGTTTCACAGGAGAATTTTACAAAGCATTTAAGGAAGAGCTAACCCCTATTCTTCTCAGATTATTCCAAAAAGCACAAGAAGAGGGAGGACTCCCAAACTGTTTGTATGAAGCCAGCATCGTCCTAATTCCAAAACCAAATAAAGACATGGCAAAGAAAGAAAACTACATGCCAATATCACTCTTGAACATTGACTCTAAAATCTTCAACAAAATATTGGCAAAATGCATCCAGCAACACACTGAAAAGATCATACACCATGATCAACTGGGATTCATCCCAGGGATGAAAGAATGATACAATATTCACAAATCAATAAATGTAATGCATCACATAAACAAAATGCAAAGATAAAAATCACATGATCATATCAATAGTTGTGGAAAAAGCATTTGATAAGGTACAGCACCCGTTTATGATAAAAACACTTAGCTAAGTGGGAATAGAGGGAGCATTCCTCAACATAATAAAGACCATGTATGAAAGACCTACAGCCAACATCATAGTCAATGGACAAAAACTAAAAGCTTTCCCATTAAGATCAAGAAAAAGACAAGGATGTCTGCTTTCACCACTTCTATTTAACATAGTATTGGAAGTGCTAGCCACAGCGATCAGACAACAAAGAGAAATTAAAGGCACCCAAATTAGAAAGGAGGAGTAAGCTGTAATTGTTTGCAGATGATATGATGGTGTACTTAGAAAACCGTATATACTGGACCAAAAAATTAAATGACTAAAAAGTGAATTTGCAAAGCAACAGGGTTCAAAGTAAACATTCAGAAATCAAAGGCATTTTTATACACCAACAACAAAAGATCAGAATTAGAAATCAGTAAAAAGTCCCATTTGTTATAGCAACAAGAAAAATAAAGTACCTAAGAATAAACCTTACCAAGTAGGTGAAAGACCTGTACTCAGAAAACTACAGAACATGAAAGAAAGAAAGGAAGACACGAACAAATGGAAGCATATACCATGTTCATGGATTGGAAGAATTACCATCATCAAAATGTCCATATTTCCCAAAGCAGTTTATACATTCAAAGCAATCTCTATGAAAATAACAATAATATATTTCACAAATGCAGAACAAACACTTCAAAAATTTATATGGAATTCTAAACAACCCCAAAGAGCCCCAACAATATTGAGATAGAAGAACAAAGTAGGAAATATCCAACATGTGATATAAAAATATATTACAAGGCCACTGTAATCAAAACAGTATGAAACTGGCATAAGAACAGACACATAGACAAATGGAATAGAATAGAGAGCCCAGAAATAATCCCATGCCTCTATGATCAATTAATATTCAACAAATGGCGATGTTTGGAAGATGGTGGTGTGGTAGGAGGGAGCACACACCACCTTCCTCTTCAAATGGCAGGAAAACCTAGCCATACTGTGGAGGACTAGAGCAAATCTTACGGAGGATCATCACAGCATACATGAAAATAAGAAATCAAAAATTGTAGCGGACATTGAAAGACCAGACGGTAAGGAGACTCCTGCAGGATAATAACGGCCCAGGGATCAGCTTGGGGAGCAGGGAGGTTGCAGCCCCAGCCCCAGAGCACCGGGGGCTGCCGCAGGGCTCTTGGGGTGGGGGACCTGGGTCAACTGCTCCCTCCCTGGCCAAACAAGGACTGAGCAGCGCTGATCCGGGGGTCCACAGAGCTGGTTTTGGGGAAGATCAGGGCCCAGGCAGTGGAGCTAAAGACAGCCGGGCCTTGCATGGGCACCCCAACCTGGAGAGAGTGCTTTTTTGGTGGAAGGCCCGGGGCCCACAGCTGTGGGAACAGAAGAGGCGCAGGCATTCTGCGGGATCCCCAGTGCCCAGGGCACAAATTCGGGGAAATTGCAGGCCCCTCAGAATCCACAGAGTTCACACTAATGAACCCGGAATAAGGCGCGAGCACTCCCCAGTGAGATTTTGGAGGGAGTGCTGAAGAGCGCCTGGATCCCGCACCCTGGTGAGAGGCGCCTGAAAGGCTTTGGACGGCTTTGGACGGCTTTGGACGGCTTTGGAGAGATCAGCCCAGCCAATTGATCCGGGGACCACCAGGTCTTCCACCGGCGCCCCAACCTGGAGAGAGTTATTTTTTGGGTAAGTGGCTTGGTGCCTGCAGCCATGAGCACCCAAAAAGCAGGGGCATTCTGTGGGATCCCCAGTGCCCAGGCTGTGAATTCGGGGGAAGTGCGAGCCCCTCAGAATCCACAGAGTACACACCCGGGAACCTGGAAGGGGTGTGTGCTCCAGTGGGCTCCGGAGGGAGCGCTTGGGAGTTCGCAGATCCGGTGCTCAAGGTCCTGTGGTGTTAGGCCCCTGCGGCTGGACCTGGGGACAGTGTGCCAGAGGCTGACAGAGCTCTGAATAGGAAGGGTAAAAAAGCCAACACATTCGCCCCAAAGTCTGCTGCAGCCAGCAAAACCAGGAAAACTGGTTTGGCCAGTTTGAAACCAACAAAGGGTTTTTTTTTTTTCTTTTGTTTTTGTTTTTGTCTTTGTTTTTTTTTCTTTTTTTGTTTGATTTCTTTTATTAAGTAACTTTTTATTTTTTAATTCTTATTATTGTTATTTTGTTCAATTCCTTCTGTTTCTATTTCTTTCTAGTGTTGATCCTTATCCCTTTCTTTCCAAATTTATCTCTTCATTCAATCTCCTGCTTATTTCCCTCATTTTCTTTTTTTTGAACCTGCAAGTAATAGCATATCTGCATTGTTATTTCATTTTTCTTACACTTTTTATTGCAACAGTACTTTAGTATTCCTCTTCTTTCTGTATAGTCTTCTTTGCTTGGCTAGTTATAATGCATCATTTAATAGGTTTCCCCTGTTATCTCATTCATAGTGTATAGCTAATTAACTGTCCTTCATTTGTGTTACATTAGTACACTTCTCAAGGCTCCATACTTCCTATTCTTGTTATCTAGATCTCATAGATTCTGTCATATGATTGTTGCTCTAAGATTACTGTAAATAATAGCTATTTCATACAATTGTAAATACTATGCAACATCCTTCCCAGACCTTAGCCCACTTCTCAGTTTCCTGAATTCTATTACTATAGTGGTTAACTTTTTTCTCTCACACACTACAACTATTTACTACTCTTTACTGTCACCCTACCTCAGAAACTGACCTCCCACAACCTCGCTCTTTTCTAGATGCAACTAACAATCCTTTCCTTCCCAACAAGAGTCTTATCGTCTTTACATCCTTCCTAATACGTAGCTACTTGGGTGGAAAAATCACAGCTAACATTATACACAGCCAAAGGATCTCCTATCTCTTCTCTACTTGCTGCTACTGTAAATATCATAGCATAGTCTCTTGCTGTCTTAAGCCATTTTGCCTTACCCCTTCAACTGATCACAAAAAAGAGTAGGTGGAAGTTACTGAACACCTGGATACCAGAAGGAGACTATACCACTGAATCTCCCAGTTACTCTACCACAGAAGTTCACACCATAAACCCAGGGAGCCAGAAGAGATCAATTTAAGAAGCTGAGGCTAGCAAGAAGAGTCTCACGAACAATGAGAAGACAAAGAAACAATCCCCAAATGAAGGGAAAGCAGGAAGCCTCAGAAAGAATGCTAAATGAAATAGAGGCAACTCAACTGTCAGATGCTGAGTTCAAAACAATGATTACCAGGAAGTTCCACGAACTCTCAATGAGTTACTAGAAACTACAGGGAAGCTACAATGAACTCACTGCAAACTATATCAACCTGAAAAAGGAAATAGAAACTATCAACAAGGGACAAGAGGAAATGAAGAATACAATTACTGAACTGAAGAACACAGTAGAAGGAATGAAAAGCAGGATCGATGAAGCAGAAGATCAGATCAGCGAGCTGGAGGACAAAGAAGAAAAAAGCACCCAGAAAGAGCAAGAACAGGAAAAAAGGCTCAGAAAGAATGAAAAGGGATTAAGAGAAATGCAAGACAATATGAAACATAATAATATCCGTATAATAGGGATTCCTGAAGGAGAAGTAGAAGAGCAAGGGATAGAAAACCTTTTTAAAAAAGTAATGACAGAAAACTTCACTAATTTGATGACAAGAAAAGTTACACAAATCCAAGAAAAACAGAGAGTCCCAATCAAAAGGAATCCAAAGAGGCCCACCTAAAGACACATTATAATTAAAATGGCAAAATTTCAAGACAAAGACAGAATCTTAAAGGCAGCAAGGGAGAAACAGGAAGTAATGTACAAGGGAGCCCCAATAAGGCTAGCAGCAGACTTCTCAATAGAAACGCTCCAAGCCAGAAGAGAATGGCAAATTATATTCCAAGTAATGAGAACCAGAGGCCTGCAACCAATGCCACCTTACCCAGCAAGGCTCTCAATCAAGATAGAAGGCGAAATAAGAAGCTTCCCAGACAAAAGAAGTAAAAAGAGTACACCTCCACCAAACCAGCTCTGCAAGAGATGCTAAAGGAACTGCTTTAAGGAAAGGAAGACAAATGAGAGAGAAACACAGGTATGTAAATGGCAATGAATAAGTACCTATCAATAATAACCTTACACGTATATGGATTAAATGCCCCAATTAAGAGACATAGAGTAACTGAATGGATAAGAAAGCATGACCCACACATATGCTGCCTACAAGAGACCCACCTCAGGAGCAAAGACCTACACAGGCTGAAAGTGAAGGGCTAGAAACAAGTTTTCCAAGGAAACAGAGAGGAAAAAAAAGCTGGGATAGCAATACTCATATCAGACAAAATAGACTTCCCAAAAAGAGCCACAAAGGAAGACCCAGAGGGTCACTACATAATACTCAAGGGAAGAAACCACCAAGACATAAACATACTAAATATATATGCACCCAACATAGGAGCACCCAAATACATAAAGAAAATCTTAAGGACTTCAAGAAAGATATTGACAGCAACACAATTATAGTAGGGGATTTTAACACCCCATTGTCAAAAATTGACAGATCTTCCAAACAAAATATCAACAAAGATATTGTGGCATTGAACAAGGCCCTAGATGAAATAGACTTAATTAATATATAGAGAGAGCCCTCCATCTCAAAGAAGCTAAATACACATTCTTCTCAAATACACATGGAACATTTTCAAAGATAGACCACATGATAGGACAGAAAACAAGCCTCAACAAGTTCAAGAAAATTGAAATCATACCAAGCATATTCTCGGATCACAAGGGTCTGAAGCTAGAAACCAACCCCAATGAAAAAAAACCCCAAACACTCAACATCATGGAGATTGAATAGCATGCGATTAAACAATGAATGGGTCAAGAAT
>CM052540.1:79546419-79568042 GCA_028533065.1 Trachops cirrhosus | reverse complement strand
AGGGGGCAGCTACATAAAATGGAGCCACAATAGCCTCTTCAACAAATGGTGTTGGGAGAATTGGACAGCTACATGCAAAAAAATGAAACTCGAACACCGACTTACACCATACACAAAAATAAATTCAAGGTGGATAAGAGACTTAAATATAAACTGTGACACCATTATAGTCCTAGAAGAGAACATAGGCAGGAAAATCTCAGATATTGTGCGCAGAAACATTTTTACTGACACATCCCCTAGAATAAGGGACATAAAGGAAAGAATAAAGAAATGGGATCTCATCAAAATAAAAAGCTTCTGCATGGCTAAAGAAAACAGTATTAAAATCAAAAGAGAACCAACTGTATGGGAAAACATATTTGCCAATGATACCTCAGATAAGGGTTTAATCTCCAAAATATATAAAGAACTTACATGACTCCACTCAAAGAAGACAAGCAACCCAATAAAAAATGGGCAAAGGACTTGAGGAGATACCTCTCCAAGGAGGACATACAGAGGATCCAGAAACACATGAAAAGTTGCTCAGTATCGCTAGCTAACAGAGAGGTGGAAATTAAAACCACAATGAGATACCACTTCACACCAGTCAGAATGGCCATCATAAACAAAGCAACAAACAACAAGTGTTGGAGAGGTTGTTCAGAAAAAGGGACCCTAGTACACTGTTGGTGGAACTGCAGACTGGTTTGACCACTATGGGAAACAGTATGGAATTTCCTCAGAAAACCAAAAATGCAACTGCCTTTTGACCCAGCAATTCCATTGATAGGATTATGTCCTAAGAACCCTGAAACACCAATTCAAAAGAACCTATGCACCCCAATGTTCATAGCAACACAATTTACAATAGCCAAGGGCTGGAAGCAACCTAAGTGCCCCTAGTAAATGAGTGGATCAAAAAACCATGGTACATTTACACAATGGAATTCTATGCAGCAGAAAGAAAGCAGGATCTCCTATACTTTCAGACAGTATGAATGGAAGTGGAGAGCATTGTGCTAAATACAATAAGCCAAGAGGTGAAAGACTAATACCATATGATCTCACCTTTAAGTTGAACCTAACCAACAAAACGAACAAGTAAGCAAAGTATAGCCAAAGACATTGAAATTGAGAAGAGGCTCACAATGACCAGAGGGGAGAGGTGAGGGAATAATTGGGGGGAAAGTTGAAGGGATCACTGAAAGAATTATAAAGGACACATGGAGAATAATAAGGGGGTGTGCAAACAGGAGAGGGAGGTGAGGAGGTCTGGGGTGGTAGAGAGGGGAGGGGGGAAGGTAGAAAATTGTACTTGCACAACAATAAAATATGTTAAAAAATAATAAGAAAAGAACAATGGAGAAAGTCAAAGGAGGTAAGTTCGAAGGTAGGAGGCAGCGATGGGTGGTACAGGGGGCATGATGGGGTGAAATTAGAGACTGTACATAAACAACAACAAAAAAATTAAATATTTAATGTACTTTTAAATATTTCAAAATAACATAAAAATTCTGTTTTGCTCTCTAAAAATATATGCAGTTCTTTTAAAAATGCCCTCTTTCCTGTTTTACCCAAAAATGTCTTTTCACAAATATCTGGATGTCACCCTTTGCAATGGCATTGTGAAGGAAAATAGCTCCCCAATATCCGGTTTCAGTGAAAAGTTTGGAGCTTGCTTCAAGTAGCACCAATCAGCAAGCACAGATGGCCTAATTCAGAGAAAACATTTGCAACCTCAGCAAATAACTCAATGTGTTCCATTGAAAACTTTTTCCCAAGAGCCTCCAGCACTTTTCCACCATCTCAGTTCAAACCTGACAACCTTACCAGCCTCTGTTCAGCCCAGAGGAGCGCATACTGATCTCTGGATTTCCTCCCTTATTCCAATAGCCTTGCTTGAGGTCTCCCTTGCATATTTAACTTTGGTGCAATTTTTCATCTGACAGAGGAGAATTAAGACAACTTAAGCTACTTAACTCACACATCCCTTTAAGAATTTTTGCTCTGTTCTGGCAATTTAAATATTGCTGTCATCCTCTGAGATAGGTTGAAGGAGTATCCTATTTCTTATAGATGAGGAAACTTAGGCTCAGTGAAATCAAGAGATTTTCCTGAGGCCATTGATATAAACTGAATGGTTGTGTCTCCCTAAATTTAAATGCAAAATCCTAAGCAACTAGGTGATATTATCAAGAGGCAGGGATCTTTGAGGGGTCATGAGGGTGAAGCCCCCATGAATAGGATTAGCTTTTTGCTAAAACAGATCACTAAATAGCTCCCTCAGTCTTTCCATTCTGTGAGGACAGCCAGAAGTCCTCTGTGAATCAGGAACTGAGCCCTCAGCAGATGTGGAATCTGCATGGAGCCTTGATCCTGAACTTCCAGCCTCCAGATCTGTGAGAAAGAAATTTCTCATGTGTAGGGCAAATGGAGTCACTCAGGGTCCCTCACCCGGATGTCCAGGCAACTAAGAGAAGCAGTATTCCCATAACCTTGAGAATAGACCCGCATATGAAGAACTACACTGTGTTATACAATATCTTGGCACCCTGCCGGCTTTGCGTGTATTTAGTATACAAGAGAGTTGGGATTCCCACCGGCATGGCATAAAGCTTGCAGTGTGCATGGATCCCCACCCTTGAATAAAAGATGTTATACATCCCAAGGGCTCTGCATATATTCTTCCATCTTCCCGAATCCTGTGTGAATCTGCCCGGCTTTGAAAGGCTACAAGACACCGTGTTTCTAAGTCAACCAGTATTTGGCATTCTACTTAGCAATCCCAGAAGAGTAGGACAGTCACACAGCACTAGAACCACAACTTTAGCCTCCAGGGCCCTGCTTTCAAAGCCTGCACAGCCAAGAGAAGATGCCTATGAACATCTTTCTGTGTGATGTGTTCTGGCGAGCATCTGTTGGTGCCCGGGAATAAGGGGAAGGCTCTGTTACTCTGAGGGTGGCGTACAGGCTTTCCATGTAGGGGGCACACTCTCTCCTCCAGGGCCTCGAGGAACAGTGGCCCAAGCAGGGCACTGGAGTAGGGGTGGGGGTCTCAGAGGTATGGGAACCAAGAGCAAAAGGTCCCCACACTCACTCACCCCTCAGGCCTCAGAACAGCCTCCACCGTTGAAGGGCGCGGGCTTCTTTCCAACGCCCTCCCAAACCGAATGGAGTACAGAGCCGCTAGTCTCACCAGAACACCGTGGAGGGGTGCCCCCTCCCAGCACGAGCTCCTTAGCACTTCCCCTCCCAGCTCGCCCCGTCTCCACTATGTCCCCTCCAGCTTGTTCTCCCTCCAATGAGTCCTGCCCAGCACCCAACCCTCCTACACTTGCCCCCACCGATCTGCCCCCTCCCAGAACCTGACCCTTCCCTGTACCTAGTCCCTGGGCTCCACCCATTCCCAGCAGGCAGCTCCTAGTTCAGACCCTTCCCAACTGTGCCTCTGCCTAGTCCCTGCCCCATCCGCTGTGTTCTCCCTGGATCTGCCTGCCTCGACTCCCTGGGAGATAATCATCCCGCCATTTCATCCCCACCTCTACAGGCTCCCCTCTTCCTCAAACACCGCACTCAGTCCCATCCCAGACCTATTCGCAAGAGCGGGAAGTTTAAGGAGATTCAGTGGCCACCTTCTAAGGTTTATGGAATTAGCAGTACTTCTAGGGTTGCAGTCGCAGAGTCCAGCAAACCCCCTCTCACTGGCTCCCATTAACCCCCTCCTTGAGTAAAGTTTGCATAACGCACGCGGCCCATGCAACCCGTCTTTCTGGGTGTGCCTCTCCCCACCAACATCCCTCCCATCCACCCACAGTGGCTTCTGCTGGTGACAGCTCTGTTTGCTTATCCCCCACCGGCCTCGTTTCGCATGTTGCCCAGATCCACTAGGCACTCAGTGGGCTCAAGTGCAAACATTCCTCAGCTCCCCAAATCTGATGATGGTCCCCTGGGCTGATCCCAAGCCACCTCCGATGTAGCCTAACAGTTGAACTCACAGGTTCTGAATTCCGACTCTGTTGTCCACGTTATCAAGTGATTGCTTCTCCGGATCCAGGAAATAGGTTCTTTTCTTTTTCTTTTCTTATTATTCTTTGTTATTGATGTTCAAATACAGTTGTCTACATTTTCCCACCACCACTTTCCCGCCCCCTGCCCATCCCCACCTCACACCCTCAATTTTACCTCCCTTTGGCTTTGTCCATGGGTCCTTTATACATGTTCATTTATGACCCTTTCCCTTCTTTCCCACGTTACTTCCCTCCCCTTACCCACTGGTCCCTGTCAGTTTGTTCTTAATTTCAATGTCTCTGGTTATATTTTTCTGGCCTGTTTGTTTTGTTAATTAGGTTCCACTTATAGGTGAGATCATATGGTATTTTTCTTTCATCACCTGGCTTACTTCACTTAGCATAATGCTCTCCAGTACCATTCTTATTCTCTCAAAAGGTAGGAGCTCCTTTCTTTGTGCTGGGCAGCATTCCATTGTGTAATGTACAGCAGATTATTGCAGATCCATTCATTTACTGATGGACACTGAGGCTGCTTGCAGCACTTGGCTTTGTGAATTGTGCTGTGAACACTGGAGTGCAGAGGTTCTTTTTGATTGGTGTTTCAGGATTCTTAGGGTATAATACCAGCAGTGGAAATGCTGGGTTAAAAGACAATTCCATTTTTAGTTTCTTGAGGAAATTCCGTACTGTTTTCCACAGTGGCTGTACCAGTCTACATTCTCAGCAAGAGTATGTAAGAGTTCCCTTTTCTCCACAATGTCTCTAATACTTGTTGTTTGTTGATTTGTTTATGATGGCCATTCTCACCAATGTGAGGTGGTACCACATTGTGGTTTTAATTTGCATGTCTTTGATGGCTACCGATGCTGAGCATATTTTCATATGTCTCTGGACACTCTGTATGTCCTCCTTGGAGAAGGAGGTGTCTGTTCCAGTCCTTTGCCCATTTTTTAATTGGGTTGTTAGTCTTCCTGGAGTGGAGTAGTGTGAGATCTTTATATATTTTGGAGATCAAACCCTTCTCTGAGGTATCATGGGCAAATATGTTTTCCCATACAGTTGGTTCTCTTTTCATGTTAATGCTGTTTTCTTTAGCTATGCAGAAGCTTTTTATTTTGATGAGATTCCATTTGTTTGTTCTTTCTTTTATGTCCCTTGCTTTAGGAGACATATCAGTGAAAATATTGCTGCATGGAATATCTGATATTTTCCTGCCTATGTTCTCCTCTAAGATTTTTATGGGGTCATGGTTTATATTTCAGTCTTTTATCTACCTTGAATTTATTTTTGACTATGGTGTAAGTTGGTGATCAAGATTCATATTTTTGCATATATCTGTCCAGCTCTCCCAACATCATTTGTTTAAGAGGCTATTTTTACTCCATTTTATGCTGCTGCTGCCTTCGTCAAATATTAATTGGCCATAGAGAATTGGGTTTATTTCTGGGTCTCTATTCTTTTCCACTGGTCCATGCATCTGTTCTCATGCCAGTATCAGTCTGTTTTGATTACAGTGATGTTGTAATACAGTTTGATATCAGGTATTGTGATCCCTCCTACTTTGCTCTTCTTTCTCAAAATTGCTGCTGCTATTTGGGGTCTTGTATGGTTCCATATTAATTTTTGAAATGTTTGTTCTATATCTGTGAAATAAGTCACTTATACTTTAATAGGGATTACGTTGATTCTATAAGTTGCTTTGGGTCATTTTGATGATGTTAGTTCTTCCAGTCCATGAACGTAGTACAGGCTTCCATTTGTTTGTGTCTTCCTTAATTTCTTTCTTCAGGGTTGTGTAGTTTTCTGAGTACAGGTCTTTTACATCCTTGGTTAGGTTTATTCCTAGGTACTTTATTTTTCTTGTTGTTATATTGAATGGGATTTTTTCCTGATTTCTCTTTCTGATATGTCATTGTTGGTATAGAAAAATGCCTTTGATTTCTGAATATTAACTTTGTATCCCGCTGTTTTGCCAAATTCATTTATTAGGTCGAGCAGTTTTTGGCCAAGTCTATAGTATTTTCTATGTATACTATGATGTCATCTGCAAGCAATGGCAGTTTTGTTTCCTCTTTTCCAATTTGGATACTTTTTATTTATTTTTCTTGTCTAATTGCTGTGGTGAGGACTTCCAGTACTACATTTAATAGACTTGGTGAAAGTGGACAATCTTCTCTTGTTCCTGATCTTAGTGGGAAACCTCTAAATTTTTGCCCATTGAGTATGATGTTGGCTATAGGTCTCTCATATATGATGTTTATTATGTTGAGGAATGCTCCTTCAATTCCCACTTTTCTGAGTGTTTTAATCATAAATTGGTGCTGTACTTTATCAAATGCTTTTTCTGCATCTATTGATATGATCATATGATTTTTGCCTTTACTTTTTTTATGTGATATATTATGTTTATGGATTTACAAATATCTCAGCATCCTTGCATCCCTGGGATCAATCCCCCTTGATCATGCTCCATGATCTTTTTGACACACTGCTGGATGTGTTTTGTCAATAATTTTGTTGAGGATTTTAGTGTCTGTATTCATCAGCGATATTGGCCTGTAGTTTTCTTTCTTTGTTGTGTCTTTATCTGGTTATGAGATTAGTGTGATGACGGCTTTACAAAAAGAATTTGGGAGTCTTCCATCTTCTTGGATTTTTTGAATAGTATCTGAAGGATAGAGGGTAGCTCTTCCTTAAATGCTTTGTAGAATTCTCCTGTGAAACCATCCAGTCCTGGGCTTTTGTGTGTCAAGAGCTTATTGGTTACTGCTTCAATTTTGGCAGCTGTTATTGGTCTGTTCAGGCTTTCTGCTTCTTCTTCATTCCCTTTTAGAATATTATATTTTTCTAGAAATTTGTCCATTTCTCCTGGAGTTTCAAATTTCTTGACATATAGTTCTTCGTTCTTCACTGGAATTTCATACAATCCTTTGTGTTCCTGTGATATCAGTTGTACTCTGTCCTCTTTCATTTCTGAATGTGTTTATTTGGGTCCTCTCTCTTTTTTTCATGATGAGTCTACTTAAAGACTTGTCAATTTTGTTTATCTTTTCAAAGAATCGGCTCCTGGATTTATTGACCCTTAGAATTGTTACTTTGGTCTCTATGTCATTTAAATCTGCTCTGATCTTGGTTATTTCCTTCCTTCTACTTGCTCTGGGTTGCATTTCTTGTTGTTTCTCCAGATATTGCAGATATAAAGTTGGGTTATTGAAGTTATTTTATGTTTTTTAGGTATGCCTGTATTGCTATGAGCTTCCCTCTCAGGACTTCCTTCACTGTATCCCATACGTTTTGGAGTGTTGTGAGTTCATTTTCATTTGTTTCCAGAAACTTTTTTTATTTCTTCCTTGATCTCATTCCAGACCCATTCATTGTTCTATAGCATGCTATTCAATCTCCATGAGTTCTAATATTTTTGGGTTTTTTCCTGGGGTTCTTTTCTAGTTTCAGTCCCTTGTGGTTGGAGAAAATCTTGATATGATTTCAAATTTTTTGAATTTTGTTGAGGCTTGCTTTGTGTCCTATCAAGTGGTGTATCTTTGCAAATGTTCCATGTGCATTTGAAAAGAATGAGTATTTTGTTTCTTTTGGTGAAAGGTTCTATATGTATAATTTAAGTCCATTTCATCTAGGGCATTATTCAATGCCACAATATCTTTGTTTATATTTTGTTTGGTATATATATCTCTTTTTGACAGTTGGGTGTTGAAATCCCCTACTATAATTGTGCTGTTGTCAATGTCTTTCTTGAAGTCTTCGAAGATTTTAGTTATGTATTTGGGTGCTCCTATTTTGGGTACATATATATTATAATGTTTATATCTTGTGATTGGATTCTTCCCTTGTGTATTTTGAAGTGACTTTCTAGGTTTCATAAAGAAAGTCTAATTCATCTGATATGAGTATTGCTCTCCGACATTTTTCCCCCTGTCCATTTGCTTGGAATATTTGTTTCTAGCCTTTCACTTTCAGTCTGTGCAGGTCTTTTGTTCTGAGGTGGGTCTCTTGTAGACAGCATATGTGTGGGTCATGCTTTCTTATCCATTCAGTAATTCTATGTCTTTTGATTGGAGAATTTAATCCATTTAAGTTTAAGGTTATTTTGATAGGCACTTATTTATTGCCATTTTTTCATACCTGTGTTTCTCTCTCTTTCACTCTTTTTTTCTCCTGTTCCTAAAGCAGACCCTTTAGCATCTCTTGCAGAGCTGATTTGGTGGAGGTGTGTTCCTTTGGACTTCTTTTATCTGGGAAGATCCTTATTTGGCCTTCCATTTTAATCCAGAGCCTTGCTGGGAGTAGTAATCTTGGGTGAAAGTCTCTGGTTCTCCTTATTTGGAATATTTCTTGCTATTCTCTTCTGGCTTGGAGTGTTTCCATTGAGAAGTCAGCTGCAAGCCTTATAAGGGCTCCCTTGTATGTTACTTCCTGTTTCTCCCTTGCTGCCTTTAGTATTCTCTCTTTGTCTTGGAATTTTGCCATTTAATTATTAAGTGTCTTGAAGTGTACACGTTTGGGTTCCTCTTGATTGAGATTTCTTGTGTTATCTGGATTTGTGTTACTTTTTCTCTCATCATATTGAGGACATTTTCCATCATTAGTTTTTCAAACAGGTTTTCTATTCCCTTGCTCTTCTTCTCCTTCTGGTATCTCTATTAGATGGATATTATTACATTTCATGTTGTCCTGAAGTTCCCTTAACACCTCTTCATTCTTTCGGAATCTCTTTTCCTATTCTTGCTCTTTCTGGGTGTTTTGTTCTACCTTGTCCTCCAGGATACTGAATTGATCCTCTGATCATCGAGTCTTCTTTTAATTCCTTCTACTGTGTTCTTTAATTCAGAAATTGTATTCTTCATTTCTTCTTGGCCCTTGTTGATTGCTTCTATGTCCCTTTTATGCTGATATAGTTTGCAGTAAGTTCCTCATAATATCCCTGTAGTTTCTGGTAATTTGCATTGAGTTCATTGAGCTTCCTTATAACCATTGTTTTGAACTCAGTATCTGATAGTTGACTTGCCTCTATTTCATTTAGCATTTTTTTCTGATGATTCCTCCTTTCCTTTTCCTGGGGGTTTTTCCTTGTCTTCCTATTGTTTGTAGGACTCTTCTTGTTTGCTTTTGTTTATTAAATTGAACTGTTTAAACTTTCTGACTTTGTGGTGTGAACTTCTATTGTGGGAGGCCTGTGAGATTCAGTGGTGCCGTTTCCTTGGTCACCTGAACTTGATGTTCTTGGGATGTCCTTTATGCCTTTTATGTTGGTTGCTAGATGTAATTGGGTTTTGATTGTTGTTAGGTTGTTCTTTCCTGGGAACTTCCCTGGCACTGGTTGACTGAGGGTCACTCTGCCCACCACGTCTTGAGTGCCATTGTGCAGGTGCTGCCTGAGCAAAACCACAGAGCCCAAGAAACAAATCCACAGCTGCAAATATAACTCCCCTCCCATAATCCCACTATCAATAGCAAATTGATAATAAGGGTGTATTGAGATTAAGACTACTATAAGAAAGGAGAATGGATATGAGAAGACCTACTGAAAGAAATGATTTTGAGAGGGTAGAGGGAGGAGCACTAATAGAAGTTAGGGATTGGAGCAACTTTTATTCATGATGTAAACTTTATATCATGAATAAAAAAAGGGAATGAAGGAATTCTGGCTAAGATGGAGGCATAGGTAGAAACCCTTCACTTCCTCACACAACCAAAAGTAGGATAACAGCAAATCTAATATCAGTAAACAACCAAAAGTGCCACAAAATCAAACTGCATGCAACTCTGACAACCAAGGAATTGAAGAAACAGCCAGACCAGCCAGACCAGTAACACAGGCGTATAGAAAGAACTCCTGGCAAGGTGTCAGATCATTTGGGCAGGGTTGACTGAGATAACCCCTGGTGAGGCAGTGAACAAACAGTACAGGTGGGGCTGGCTGGGCAGCATGGAGGGTTGCTTTGCCCCGGTGAATACTCAAGGCCCCAGCCCCTTAAAACTTAACAAGTATGATGAGGCAGAAAAATAGGGCCCAGGTGAAAGAACAGAGCAAAACTCCAGAAAGAGAGCTAAGTGATGAGGAGATAGTCAACCTATCTGATGCAGAGTTTAAAGCTCTGGTAATCAAAATGATCACAGAACTGATTGCATTTGGTCAAAAAATGAAAGAACAAATAAAAGATACCCAAAGTGAAATAAAGCAAAATATTAATGGAACCAACAGTGACAGGATGAAAACCAGCACTCAAATCAACAATTTGGAACAAAAGGAAGAAACAAACATCCAACTGGGACAGAATGAAGAAACAAGAATTCAAAAATATGAGGAGAGTCTTAGGAACCTCTGGAACAACTTTAAACATTCCAACATCTGAATCATAGGGGTGCCAGAGGAAAAGAGCAAGAGCAATAAATTGAAAACTTATTTGAACAAATAATGAAGGAAAACTTCCCCAATCTGGGGAAGGAAATAGACTTCCAGGAAGTCCAGAAAGCCCAGAGAGTCCCAAAAAAGTTGGACCCAAAGAGGAACACACCAAGGCGCATCATCATTATGTTACCCAAGATTAAAGAAAGAGGATATTAAAAGCAGCAAGAGGAAAGGAGAGAGTTACCTACAAAGGAGTGCCCATAAAGCTATCGGCTGATTTCTCAAAAGAAACCTTACAGGCAAGAAGGGGCTGGAAAGAAGTATTCTAAGTCATAAGAAGCAAGGACCTACATCCAAGATTACTCTCTCCAGCAAAGATATCATTTAGAGTGGAAGGGCAGATAAAGTGTGTTCCAGATAAGGTCAAGTTAAAAGAGTTCATCATCACCAAGCTCTTATTATATGAATTGTTAAAGGGACTTATCTAAGAAATTGAAAAAGATAAAAAACTATGAGCAGTAAAATGATAACAAACTCAAACTATCAACAAATAAACCTAAAAAAAGAAAAACAACAAAAAAACTAAGCAAACAACTGGAACAGGAACAGAATCAGAGAAATGAACATCACATGGAAGGCTCTCAGTGGGGGGGGCAGGGAGAAATGGGGAGAAAAGGCACAAGGAAGAAAAAGCATAATTGGTAAGGATTAAATAGACAGGGAGAAGTCAAGAGAGTTATAGGAAACAGAGAATTCAAAGAACTTGTATGTACAACCCATGGACATGAACTAAGAGTGGGGGGAATCTGGAGGGTTGGGGTGTGCAGGGTGGAGGGGGATAAAGGGGAAAAATCAGGAAAACTAATAGCATTATCAATAAAATATACTTAAAAAAGAGAATGAAGAGTGTAGAATGGAGTATGAGAATGGAAGTGTATATTATTAGGTTTAAGCAGAAATAATGTGAGAGAGAAAGAAGAAGGAAGGGAAAACATTAAATAATTAATAAAAATATAGGAGCCAAATTGGAGAGAAAGATCCACTGGAGTATTATCAACAACAAATGAGCTAAAATTAATATAGGTGGTATGAGAATAAGAGGGAAAAAAACAAAAAACAAAGAAAAATCTAAGAGATGTTTAGAGGAATAGGAAGTGATTTTGAAATGATAGAGGGAGAGGGAATACTAAGAGCGAGGAACAAAAACCAGAGTAAGTGAGGAAAAAACTAAAATTTGGGATGTAAAGGAAAAGAAAATAAAGGAGGATAAAGAAAAATAAAAGGGCATGATGAAAGAAAAATAGGAGAAAGACAAAAAAGAAAAAAACAGGCTAAGTAGGCATAATTAAAATTTGAGGTGAAAAAAGGACTAGGAGAGGGGTCCACTAAAATTTGATATTTGAAATACAGAGTTAGTGAAGCTCTAGGGATAACCTTGAAAAAAAAAAGTGCAACAACAACTACCCTACCCACAACCAACTAGCAAAGTTTGTTACAGGTGTAGAGAGAATGAGAGTATTTTAAGAGCTGGGGAAAAGGATGTGAAACAACCCCCAACAAGAAAATTCATTTTGAGTTTCTGGACAGGGGAGAAATAGTAAGAGTGTGGAATGGAAACAAGTTGTAGATAGAGAGAAAGCCAAATTTGAAATGAAAATATTGTGAGGAAAGAGAAAGGTAAGATGGGCTAAGAGAAGGGACAGACAAAATATGTGAATTGAAACACACTATAGTAGAAAATCTAGTGACTTATATACAAACTCAATGGACAAGAAATGAATGTTATAAAGCTGTGCAGGAAGGAAAATATTGCAAATCATGAAGAAGACCACAGTGGCCTTTATCTCAGTAGCCTCTTGTATTTACCACTGATTTTTACTTTCTGAATCTGCCTCTGGTGATGTCAGATGTTTACCCCATCTGACCTTAGGCAACCTGTTCAATATTTCCAGTTATCTGCTTTCACTGGCTGTCTCCTTCAATCATTAATCTGATCACTCTGCACTCAGCAGTCAGGTTTAAGCACCATAGGGTGGGGCTGAATCCCTCCTGTGCTGGGGGCTATTGTTTCCCCTCGTGCTACTGCTGCTCAGAGGGGAGTGGTCTGCCTGAGCAGGCTGGTTGATGTGTATGGGGGTTGGCTCAGCACTGGATCCCAATTAGCCGCTAAGTTCTCTCCCCAAAGCCTCCATCCCCAGTCTCTCCTCAAGTCTCTCTAGTCCCCTCTGTCCCCACCTTTTCCAGTGATCTACTGTCTCTGGCTATCTCCTGCGGTTGTTCATCTGGTCACTAGGACTCAGCAGTCACACTTAAGCCCCAAAGGGCCAGGACAGAGACCCTTCTGGGACTAGGGCTATTGTTTTCCATCAGGTTACTGCCACTCAGAGGGAAGTGGTCTGCCTGAGCACAAAGGCTGCAGCCATCTGGGGAATGACTCAGCACCAAGATCTCAGAGTCTCTTCTCTCAGTTCTCTCCCCAAGGCTTCCATCCCCTGTCTCTCCTCAGGTGTCTCCAGCCCACTCTGTGCCCACATTTGCCAGAGCCCAAGGTAAGTGGCTGCAAATGAAAATTTTTGTTGGCTCTTTAAATGGCCCTTGCATCTCCAGCCATTTGTCTCTGTCAGAGAGCAACCCTGCTGCTTTTTGCTGCTGGTTGTTATCTGTGTACTTTTTGGGCTCTGGTGTTCTAGGCTGGGAATCCTAGCTTAGGGTTTAGACCCCAATCTTCTCTGTGGGATCCACCCTGCCACTTAATTAACCTTTTGGTGCTGCCTCCTGTGGGCACCCAGCCAGCCCTCTCAAGTCTCTACCACACTCCTTACCAGATAGCTTGTGCTGAAGCTGGTTCTACTGTCAGTCTGAAGTTATATGCTTCTCTCTGGCTATTGCTCAGTTGTTTGTTCTGGGTGGTTTCTCCACAATTTGAAATAAAGAACAATTTACAGGAATACAACAGTAGAGTGGATGAAATCAATGATTGGAACATAAGAAAGCAAAGAGCAACCAATCAGTGTTAAATGACGATGGTGATGTAGGTGGGAGCTAAACACACTTGTTTGTGTATCCAGTTGGAACACCTAGCCAATTTTCTGAAGAACAGAGTGAATAGCCAACAGAATCCCAGTTGATGTGCAGTTTGGAAGCCAAAGAGTGCAGAAGATGCTAAAAAATGGGCAAGTAAGAGAATAAGACCTGGAGTTGTGAGAAAACTGGAGATAGATCCAGAAAGAAGTCAGAAGGCAAACACCAACAGCTGAGACAAACTTCACTTTGCTGACTTCCAGCACTCGCATGCTTTTTTCTTTTTTTTAATTTCTCATCTTTTTGTTTATTTATTTTCTTGTTTTTTGTTTTGTTTGTTTGTTTTTATTGTTTGATTTGTTTTTTATTCTCCCTTTCATATTGCACTTTAATTTTTTTCCTTTCACTTCACTCACACTACTTCTTTTCATTGTACTCTTGGTCTTTTACTTTTTATTATTTTTATTCAGATTATATATTTTTTTAAATAGTGCCAGAGGGGAGATGGGAGGGGATAATGGGGGGAAAGGGGGGAATAGTTTTCATGAACATCTATAAAGGACACATGGACAAAAGCAAAGGGGAGTAGGATCAAGGGTGGGAGGTGGGGAAGGTTGGGATGGGGGGAGTGGTGGTGGGGAAATGGAGTCAACTATACTTGAACAACAATAAAAAATAAATAAATAATAAAAGTAATGTTTTCAGCATCTTTTATTTGCAATAGCCACAAAGATATAAAAAATCTCAGTATTTTCCACTTCTGTTCACACTTTCTGGTCCTCAAGTAATCATTGCTCTGCTTGTTTACCTGCTTGTTTATAGATTAGTTTAATTTTTTTCAAATTTTATAAAATATTATATATTTCATATCATACTATTATTGTTCCAAATCCCACACAGCACCCTTCCCTGGTCTTAATAAATTTCACCATCTTTCTGAGCTTTATTACAGTTGTGGTTAACTTTATTTTCTCCTACACTACAACAGTTTATATCCAATACCCTCACTATTTCTCCTCCATTTAACCTCACATAAGAGCTCTCCTTTCTTAAGTCAGCTCACATTTTTTTTTCTTCTAATAAGAGTCTTTTCTTTTTCACCTTTCATAAACAGTGTCTAGCTGAGTGAAACATCATGGTTATTGGTGTACATCTCCATAGGATCTCCTATTAGTTCAATACTTGTTTATACTTTAAATCCCATAGAATACTCTCCCACCCCCTACCCCTGATCAGTTGAGTAATGAATTTTATTTCACTGTTTTCTCTCTCCCTTTTTTCCCTTTTTCTTTTCTTTCTTTTATCCACTGTCTCAACCTGGGTTTTATACCATACTCTTATTAGCTTGATTCCCCCATCATTTTAAAATCATTTTTTTTACTATAGACATCCCATGCTCACTTTTCACTTTTCTATAATATTCTTATTCCCACTCCACCTTTATTAAACTACATTAAACTCTCAATGCTATTGACCCTCTTATGTTTTTTTTTCAGTAATTTTGCTCCTATTGATCTATGTTTTTAATTTTACTACAAACTTCATAGTATACACTTCCATCTTACCCCATTGTTCCCATCACAGTTAGTGTTTTATATATGTTGTAAGTGTAGCTCTCTACCTTTATTCATCTTTGTCCTATTCCAACACTTATCAATTCTCCTCCCTCTTATCACAAAATATTTTCCCCTCTTTAAGTCATCTTATATTCCATTTGTCATATATTATAATACCTGCAATTTCTCCTCCCCTTATCAATCTTAGTTTGATTGCAGTTGAGACTGCTGATGTGGTAGGGGGGTTCTTTTTCTGGCATTGGTTTGGCTGTCTGATAATACTGCTTTATTAATCAACACCTGTAGAACAGAATGCAAGACAAGGTGGACGTTGAGAATGCCAGGAAAACTTCTTGAGAGGAGAACTGACTAATAATGAACCACCAACAAGTAAAGCTCAACAACAATAAGAAAGCCCACACAAATGGAAGAAAGGGCAACCCTAGAGCATCTAGGCAAGGGGATCAAAGAGACCACACCACTGAGTCCCACAGAATGCCTCCATAGAAGTTCACCTCAGGAAGACAGCTGAAAAGCAGAGCATCAGGAATTACAGAAACAAACAAAAAGAGTCACATAAAATGAGGAGAAAATGAAAGAACAGCCAATAAAAAGAATGGAAGATTCCTCACTAAAAGAGCTAAATGAAATGAAGGCAAGCAAACTATTGATATAGAATTCAAAAGAATGGTTATAAGGAGGCTTAAGGAACTCAGTAATAACTATAAGGAACTGAGTGTGAACTACAACAGTATGAAAAAGAAAATAGAAACTAAAAACAAAAACCAGGAAGAAATGAAGAATACACTATTTAAAACAAAAATACACTAGAAGGAATTACAAGCAGGCTGCATGAAGCAGAGGACTGAATTGGTGAGCTGGAAGGCAAGGTAGAGAGAAACAACCAGGTAAACCAGATGCATGAAAAAAGACTAAAAAAATATGAAGATAACTTAAGGGAACTGCAGGACCACATAAAAAGCAACAACATTTGAATCATATGAATACCAGCAGGACAAAAATAGGACCAAGGAACAGAACACATGTTTGAAAAAATTCTGAGCGAAAAATTCCATAACCTGGAGAATAGAAAAGACACCCAAGTTCAGGAAGCACAGAGGTCCCAAATAAGATGAACCCAAAGAAGCCTACTCCAACACATATCATAACTAAAATGCCAAGTTTTGAAGACAAACAGAGAATCTAAAAGGCAGCAAGGGAGAAACAGGATGTAACATACAAGGGAGTTCTGATAAGGTGAGCAGCTAATTTCTCAACAGAAACACCACAAGCCAGAAGCAAATAGCAAGAAATATTCCAAGTATTGAAAAACGAAGTCCTGCAACCAGGACCACTCTACCCACCAAGGTTCTCAATTAAAATGGAAGGCAAAATAAAAAGTTTCCCAGGCAAAAAAAAAAAAAAGGCTAAAAGTACCACACATCCACCAAGCCAACATTACGAGACATACTAAAGGGACTGCTTTAGGATAACAAAAGAAAAGAATTAGAGAGAGAAAAACACAATTACAAAAAGGGGGAAATATCCATGAATGAGTGCTTATCAATAATAACCTTAAATGTTAATGATTTAAATGCTCCAATTAAAAGACATAGGGTAGCTGAATAGATAAGAAAGCATGACCCACACATATGTTGCCTAGAAGAGACCCACCTCAGAATAAAACACCTACACAGATTGAAAGTGAAGGGCTGGAAACTAATGTTCCAAGCAAATGGACAGGAAAAAAAAAGCCAGGGTAGCAATACTCATATCAGAAAAAATAGACTTCAAAAAAAGAGTCATAAAAAGAGACACAGAAGGACACTTCATAATACTCAAGGGAAGAATCTATCAAGGGTGCATAAACATTATAAACATATATGTACCCAACATAGCACCATCCAAATATATAAGGAAAATCTTGGAGGACTTCAAGAAAGTTATAGACAGCAACACACTTATATGAGGAGATTTTAACACCCCCACTGTTAAAAATGGATAGATCTTACAAACAAAATATCAAAAGAGATACTGTGGCATTGAACAATGCCTTAAATGAAATGAACTTAAATTACACATATAGAACCTTTCATCCTAAAGAAGCAAAATACACATTCTTTTCAAATGCACTTGGAACATTTGTAAAGATAGACCACTTCATAGGACACAAAACAAGCCTCAACAAAATCAAGGAAACTGATATCCTATTAAGCATTTTCTCCAACCACAAGGGTATGAAACTAGAAACCAAACTCAAGGAAAAAACTCACAAACACTCAAACTCATGGACTTTGAATAGCATGCCATTAAACAATGAAGGGGTCCAGAATGAGATTAGGGAAGAAATCAAAAAGTTTCTGCAAAAAAAGTGAACATGAACTCACAACAAACCACAACTTATGGGACACAGTGAAGGTAGTCCTGAGAGGGAAGTTCATAGCAATACAGGCTTACCTAAAAAGAATATAAACATTTCAAATAAACAACCTATCTCTACATCTACAAGAACAAGAGAAACAACAACAAAGAAAACCTAGAGCAAGTAGAAGGAAGGAAATAACCAAGATCAGAGCAGATTTAAATGACATAGAGACCAAAGGAACACTTCTAAGGGTCAATAAATCCAGGAGCTGATTCTTTGAAAAGATAAACAAAATTGACAAGCCTTTAAACAAACTCATCACGAGAAAAAGAGAGAACCCAAATAAACACAATCAGAAATGAAAGAGGAGAGATTACAACAGATACCACAGAAATACAAAGGATTGTAAGAAATTACTATGAAGAACTATATCCCAAGTAATTTGAAAACCTAGGTAAAATGGACAAATTCCTAGAAAAATATAATCTTCCAAAACTCAATGGAGAAGAAACTGAAAGCCTGAACAGACCAATAACAGCAAATGAAATTGAAACAGTATCAAAAACGCCTGACAGACAAAAGCTCAGGACTGTATGTTTTCACAGGAGAATTCTACAAAGCATTTAAGGAAGAGCTAACCCCTATCCTTCAGAGACTGTTCCAAAAACCCAAGGAGATGGAAGACTCCCAACTCTTTTTATGAAGCCAGCATCACCCTATTACCAAAACCAGATGAAGACACAAGAAAGAAAGAAAACTACAGGCCAACATCACTGGTGAAATTAGACGCTAAAATCTTCAACAATATATTGGCAAACTGCATCTGGCAATACATTAAAAAGATCATACACCATGATCAAGTGGGATCCATAACAGGGAAGAAAGAATGATACAATATACTCAAATCAATAAATTTAATACATCACTTAAACAAAATCAAAGATAAAAATCACATGATCATTTCAGTAGATGCAGAAAAACATTTGATAAAGTACAGCACCCATTCATGGTAAAAACACTCAGCAAAGTGAGGCTACAGGGAGCATACCTCAATATAATAAAGGCTATACACAAGACTCCTACAGCCAATATCATATGCAATGGGCAAAAACAAAAATCTTTCTCACTAAGATCACAAACAAGACAAGGATGTATGTTTTCATCACTTCTATTCAACATAGTATTGGAAGTCCTATCCACAGCGATCAGACAAGAAAAGATTAAAAGGCATCCAAATTGGAAAGGAGGAAACAAAACTGTCATTGCTTGCAGATGACATGATAGTGTACATAGAAAACTGTATAGATTCCACCAAGAAACTACTCTACCTTATATGTGAATTTGTCAAAACAGCTGAATACAAAGTCAATATTTAGAAATTAAGGGTATTTTTTGTATAGCAACAATGAAATATCAGAAAGAGAAATCAGGGAAAAATCCAATTTCCTATAGCGACAAGAAAAACAATGTACCTAGGAATAAACCTAACCAAGGAGGTAAGAGACCTGCACTCAGAAAACTGCACAATACTGACGGAAGAAATTAAGGAAGACACAAACAAATGAAAGCATATACTGTGGTCATGAATTGGAAGAATTAATGTCCTCAAAACGTCCATGCTACCGAAAGCAATTTATAGATTCAGTGCAATCCCTATTAAAATACCAGTGACAACCTTCTGCTATTTTCCATTATACCTCTTCCCTCTCTCCTCCAGTAACTGTCAGTTTATTCTTTATTTCAATGTTTCTGGTAATATTTTGCTTGCTTGTTTGTTTTGTTGAATAACTTCCACTTATATGTGAGATCATATGGTATTTGTCTTTCACTGCCTGTCTTACTTCACTCAGTATAATGCTTTCCAGTTCCATCCATGCTCTTACAAATGTTGGAGCTTGTTCTTTCTTTCTGCTGGTAGTATTCCATTTGGGGGTATGTTCGAGGGTTGGAGGTGGGCAGAGGGGTACCCAGGCAACTATGGTGGCATGAAAATGGGCACAAATGAAATTGAACAATGCTATAAAAAAAATGTAGGTAGAGAAGTAAGGAGAAAAAATATCACCTTTCCGCAGACATAAATAAAAACTTTACATAATTACTAAAATACTATAAAAATACCAATGACATATTTCACAGATATAGAACAAACACTTCAAACATTTATATGGAAACATAAATGACCTGAATAGCCTCAGCAAGTTTGAAAAAGAACAACAAAGTTGGAGGGATCACTATACCTTATATCAAACTGTATTATAAGGCCACTGTAATCAAAACAGGCTGGTCTTGGCATTAGAACAGACACATGGACCAATGGAACAGAATAGAGATCCCAGAAATAAACCCAAGTCTCTATGGTCAATTAATATTTGACAAAGGGGGCAGCACCATAAAATGGAGCAAAAATAGCCTTTTCAACAAATGGTGTTGGGAGAGCTGGACTGCTACATGCAAAGAAATGAAACTCGATCACCCGTTTACACCATACACAAAAATAAATTCAAGCTGGGTAAAAGACTTAAATATAAGTCATGACAACATAAAAGTCCTATGTTTAATTTTTTAAAGACACTTCCCTGTTCTTCAAAGTATATGAACTATTTTATATTCCAGCAAGAAATGTATGAGGGTTCCAAATTCCCCATATCCTCAATACTTGTTATCATCTGAGGTTTTTATTCTAGCCATCTTACTGTGTGTGAAGTTCTATCTCATTATGGTTTTGATTTCCATTTTCCTGGTGATAAATGATGTTCAGTATTTTCTCATGTGCTTACTGGTCATTTGCATATCTTCTTTGGAGAAATATCTATTCAGATCCTTTGCATAGTTTTAACTGGGTATTTGTCTTTTCATTATTGAGTTGTAAGAGTTTTTTATGTATTCTAGATACAAGTCTATTATCAAATATGTAATTTTCAAAAAAGTTCTTCCATTTTATGGGCTATCTTTCCACTTTCAACATGATGTCTTTTGAAGCAAAAATATGTTTCATGTTGATTAAATCAACTTATCTATTTTTCCTTTATTACTCATGCTTTTTGAATCACACCTAAGAATCACTTGTCAAATTCAGAGACATAAAAATTTACCCTTATTTTTCCTTTTATTGTTGTTCAAGTACAGTTTTCGTCTTCCCCCCATCACTACCCTAGACTTCCCTACCTCCTTCCCCTGTTTCTACCCTCCAATTGTTATTGTACATGTGTCCTTTATAATTGCACCTGTAAACCCTTCACGCTTTTCTCCCACTATCCCCTCCCCTCTCCCCTCTGATCACTGTCAGCCTGTTCTCAATTTCAGTATCTTTGGTTATGTTTTGCTTTCTCGTTCATTTTGTTGACTAGGTTCCAGTTAAAGGAGAGATCATATGGTATTTGTCTTTCACAACATGGCTTATTTCACCTAGTATAATACTCTCCAGTTCCATCCATGCTGTTGAAAATGGTATGAGTTCCTTCTCTCTTTCTCCTGTATAGAATTCCATTGTGTAAATGTACCATAATTTTTTGATCCATTCATTTACTGATGGGCTCTTAGTTTACTTCCAGCAATTGGCTATTATAAATTGTGCTGCTAGGAACATTGGGCTACATAGGTTCTTTTGGATTGGTGTTTCAGGGTTCTTAAGATATAATCCTAGCAGTGGAATTGCTGGGTCAAAAGGCAGTTCCATTTTTAGTTTTCAGAGGAAATTCCATACTGTTTTCCATAGTGGTTGCATCAGTCTCCAACCCCACCAAAAATGCACTAGGGGTCCTTTTTCTACATGACCTCTCCAAAACTTGTTGTTTGTTGATGTGTTTATGATGGCTATTCTCACCAGTGTGAGGTGGTATCTCACAGTGGTTTTAATTTACATCTCTTTGATGGCTAGCGATAGTGAGCATCTTTTCATATGTCTCTGGATAATCTGTGTATCGTCCTTCAAGAAGTGTCTATTCAAGTCCTTTGCCCATATTTTGTTTGGGTTGCTTTTCTTCGTAGAGTGAAGTCACATGAGTTATTTTTTTATTATTTTTATTTTAGTATATTCAGTACAGTTTCTATCTTTTAATCCCATTCCAGCCCACCCACCCATTCCTCCCCTCCTCCATCCCTTATCCAATCCCCCTAGTTTAGTCCATGTGTCCTCTATATTTATTCCTGTAAACCCTTCCCTTCTCCCCTGGAATTCCCTCCCCTCTCCCCTCTGATCCCTGACTACCTGTCCTATATTTCAGTGTCTTTTGTTATATTTTACTTGTTTCTTTGTTTTGTTGTTTAGGTTCCTGTTAATGGCGAGATCATATGGTATTTGTCTTTCACTGCCTGGCTTA
>CM052540.1:79528434-79545919 GCA_028533065.1 Trachops cirrhosus | reverse complement strand
AAAAAAAATACTAATAAAATAAAAGTGGCAAAATAATTAAATAATAGTAATAATACACAAACACAATAAAATGCCAGCTCTATAGGATAGCAAAGTGACATTTGTCTCAGTTTCTCAGTTTTTGTGGTTAGCCTTGTGCTCCCTGCTTTGGATCTGTCTCTGGACCCTTCTTAACTCCACGTCTTATTGTCTCACTTGGGGGGAAAAAAGAAAGGGAAAAAAAAAGAGAGGATCCTAAAAGAAAAAAAAGCAATAAGCCTCCTGCTGACTTTCAAGGTGTTCAGCCAGTTCTACTGGTCTTCCTAGATACAACAGGAAGAATGGCGCTGGGCTTTGATTTACTCTCTTCTTATGTTTTTAAGGGGATGGAGACCAGGTCTAGGCTTCAATATTCATACTTTCCTGACTTCCAGTCCACATCTTCCATGAGCTACTAGGCTCAAATCAGACACTTATCAGCGCACAGCATGAGATAAGCTGGGAAACTTAGTTTCGCACTTGGCCATTCAATCTCTGGGCTCATGCAACTGAAATCACCCTTGGGGTGGGCCAGCTGCTTCTGGAGAGTTCCTTACAAGGAAGCTGCCCACTGTTCTTAACAAGCCCACAGCTTTTCACTCAGCCAGCTTTCCAACCAGTCCAGAGACTATCCAAGTCAGGGTTCAATATTACCCAACACCTCCCTTCTCCAGGTGTTGCCTGGCCTCTCAATTTCTCTGGTGCCAGAGTTCACAGTCCAGCAGATGTGTACTGCCTCTGTGAGTCTCCCACTTCATCTCTAATCCCTCCAGCGACTTTCAGCACCCAGGTCCCCCTTGGTGCCAGACTGCCCTCCCTGCTCTGGTAGGGGAGGGAGATGATGATCTGACTCCCCTCCCCATACCCTGCAGCAGGTGCAGGGCCAGGGGCCACAGCAGCCTTGTTCCCTGCACAGATCCCAGGGAGCTTACTGTCCCAGTATAATCCCCTCACTGTCTGTTTTTCAATGTCCTCTGCAATTTTTCTTGCCTCCAAACTTCATATAAGCTGGGATTCTGTTGGCTGCTCACTGTTCCTCAGATGACTGGGTAGGTGTTCCAGCTCAGCACAGGGAGAACTCGACTCTGCTCCCACCTACCTCGCCATCATCTTCTCATTCTGTGTCTTATTTTTCTTCAGAAAGTTTTATACCTTTAGCTTTTTTAAAACACATATTTTGTTGATTATGGTATTACAGTTGTCCCATTTTCCCATCTTTATTCCTTTCCACCCTGCACAGGCTCTCCCACCACCATTTCCCTCCCCTTTAGTTTATGTCCATGGGTCATACATATATGTTTTTTGGCTTCTACATTTCATATACTATTTTTAACTTACCCCTGTGTATTTTCTACCTACCATTTATGCTACTTATTCCCTGTACGTATTCCCCGTTCTCCCTCCTCCAACTCCCTGCTGATAACCCTCCATGTGATCTCTGTTTCTGTGAATCTGTTCCTGTTCTAGTTGTTTGCTTAGTTTTTGTTTTCATTTTTATCTTTTTAGGTTCCATTATTCATAGCTGTGAATTTGTTGACATTTTACTGTTCATTTTTTTGATCATCTTGTTTTTCTTAGATATGTCCCTTTAACATTTCACATATAAGGGTTTGGTGATGATGAACTCCTTTAACTTGACCTTATCTGGGAAGCACTTGATCTGCCCTTCCATTCTAAATGATAGCTTTGCTGGATAGAGTAATCTTGGATGTAGGTCCTTGCCTCGCATGACTTGGAATACTTCTTTCCAGCCCTTCTTGCCCATAAGGTTTCTTTTGAGAAATCAGCTGATAGCCTTATGGGAACTCCTTTGTAGGTAACTATCTCCTTTTCTCTTGCTGCCTTTAAGATTCTATCCATATCTTTAATCTTGGGTAATGTAATGTGCCTTGGTGTGTGCTTCCTTGGATCCAACTTCCTTGGGACTCTCTGTGCTTCCTGGACTTCCTGGAAGCTTATTTTCTTTGCCAGATTGGGGAAGTTCTCCATTATTTCTTCAAATAAGTTTTCAATTACTTGCTCTTCCTATTCGTCTTCTGTCACCTCTGTGATTTGGATGTTGGAATGTTTAAAGTTGTCCTGTAGATTCCTAAGCTTCTCCTCATTTTTCTGAAGTCTTGTTTCTTCATTCTGTTCTGGTTGAATGTTTATTTCTTCCTTCTTGTCCAAACCGTTGATTTGAGTCCTGGTTTCATCCCTTCACTGTTGGTTTCCTGTACATTTTCCTTTATTTCACTTTTCATAGCCTTCACTTTTTCCTCTATTTTGCAACCATACTCAGCCAATTCTGTGAGCATCCTGATTACCCATGTTTTGAACTGTGCATGTAATAGGTTGGCTATCTCTTCATCACTTAGTTGTATTTTTTCTGGAGACTTGATCTGTTCTTTCCCTTGGACCTTATTTTTTTGTCTCTGCATGCCTGTTATATAGTAGGGGCTGAGACTTGGGTATTTGTCAGGGCTGGGCAACCAACAGAGCTACTTTGTGGTGCTGTATGTGAGTGAGGGTCCCAAGAGGGAATAATGCTGCCTGCTTGGCTTTCTTCCAGCTTTCAGTCCTTTCCACTGCTACCCACAAGCAAGTTGGACCCTTTTGGTGCTGATTCCCAGATAGGTGGTTTTATTTATGTTCTAGGACCCTGTGGTTCTCTCCAATGAACTCTCCTGTGAGGCTGGGAGGTTCCCCCACTGCCCCAACACCCACAGGTTTTTATAGTCATGTTTTGAGGCTTCATTTCCCCATGCTGGAACCCTTGGTTATGTGATTTGTCTCACTCCCCAGTTGTTCCTCCCAGTTTATCCACATGCAAATTGGGACCACCCACTCCATCAGCTGCTGCCTTGCTCACCCTGGTCCTCCAGCTGCCTTTTGCCTCAAATCCTCTCCACCCTGGCTGCCTGTCTCTGACTCTTGTACTGGTCTGGATGAATATTTCTTCTTTAACTCCTTGGTTGTCAGAATTCTATACAGTTTGATTTTTCTGGCCGTTTTGGGTGTGTTTTTGTTTTTGTTTTTGTTTTTAAATTTGTTCTTGTCCTTCTTTTGGTTGTGTGAAGAGGTTTTAATGTTTAGTTTTTTTGTTGTTATATGATGTATAAAGTAAGGGTTAAACATCATTCTTTGGCATATGGAGATCTAGTTTCCTTGACACCATTCATTGAAAAGACTATTTTTTTCTTTATTGCTTAGTGGTAGAACTCTTGTTGAAGACCAATTGACCAGAGCTATGTGGGTTTATTTCTGGACTCTGAATTCTATTCAATTATCTATATGTCTAGCCTTGTGCCAGGACCACATTATCTTAATTATCATCACTTTGTAGTAGGTTTTGAAATAAAAAACAAACTAAGCAAATAACCAGAACAGGAACAGAATCATAAGCATGGAGATCATTTGGGGGGTTATTAGCTGCAAGAGGGAAGTAGGAGAAAGGGTGAAATGATGCAGGGATTAAGAAACATAATTGGCAGGAATAAAATAGACAGGGGATGTCAAGAATAATATATAGGAGAGGGAGAAGCCAAAGAATTTACACTCATGACCAATGGATATGAACTAAGGGAGGGGCTTGCTAGAGAAAGGGGAATACTGGGTGGAGGGGGACAGAGGAGGAAAGATTGGGTAACTGTAACAGCATAATCAATAAAATATACTTAAAAAAAGAAAGTGTGAGTATTTCTACTTTGTCTACTTTTTCAACATTGTTTTGGCTTTTTGTGAGTCACAATTCCATATGAATTTTAGAATCAATTTTTGTCAGCTTCTACAAAAAGTTCAACTGGGATTCTAATAGGTATTGCACTGAATTTATATATCTATTCAGATAACATTTTCAACTTCACAATATTAAGTTCCAAAATTCATGAAAATAACATTTTCCCATTTATTTAAATCTTTAACTTCTTCCAACAATGTTTTGCAGTTTTCAGAAGAAAAGTTTTGCACTTCTGTTAAATTTACTTCTATTTTTTGATGCTATAGTAAATGGAATTGTTTTTCTTAACTTCATTTTTGAATAGTTTACAGTGAGTCTATAAAAATAAACTTATTTGTTGTATATTGCTCTTGCATCCTCCTCCATCCTTGCTGAACTTATTTATTAGTTGTAATAGTTTTCTAGTGAATTCCTTAGGATTTTCTATATATAATATCATGTCATCTGCAAGTAGAGATAGTTTTACTTCTTCTTTTCTGATTTGTATGCTATTTATTTCTTTTTCTTGTCTAATGGCCCTGGCTAGGGTCTGAGCAGAGGTAGTGTTAACAGAAGAGGTGGGGGCAAACATTCTGGTCCTGTTCCTGATTGTAGGGGAAATCTATACAATTTTTCACCATCAAGAATGATGTTAGCTGTGGTTTCTGCATAGATGACCTTTCTCAGGCTGAGAAAGTCCCCTTTGATTCCTAGCTTATTGAGTAAAATGGATGAAATTGAAAAGATTTACACTACAACAATTGCCATGGTTGTGGAACAACTGAAACTCTCATCATCTGTTAGGGGACTATAAATTGATTAACCTCTTTTGAGAACTGGTTTCATTTACTAATGCTGAACACATGCATGTTATAATTCACTAGTTTCATTTCAAGGTATGCTATAAATTCCTCTCAAAGAGTTGCAGAAATGTGAATGGAAGGTTAAAAAAACTTTCATAGGAAACTCCCTCATGCCAGTAAATTTCAGCGATGAAAAAGTGCTCTGAAAACCTATGCTGGGTACATTATGCTTGGCTCTCAAGAAAAAATTACAAGGCACCAAAAGGTGGGGTGGGAGACACAATTTTAAGAGACAGAGGAAGCACCAGTATCAGACATGGCAGGGATATTGGAATAACCAGACTGCAAATTCAAAACAACTATGACTAATAAGGACCCTAAAGGCAAAAGTAGACAACATGTAAAAACAGATGAGCAAAGACAGCAAGCTAGAAATCCTAAGAAAAATTTTTAAAAACACTAGAGATAAAAAATTCTATTACAGAAATGATGAATGCCTTTGATGGGCTTATTAGTAGACTGTACACAGCTGAGGAAAGAATCTCTGAGCCAGAGAATATATCAACAGAATCTTCAAAAATCAAAAAGCAAAGAGAACAAATGTTGAAAAAAACAAACAGAATATCCAACTACTATGGCAAAACAATGAAAAGTATAATATGTGTGGAATGGGAATACTAAAAGGGGAAGAAAGAAAGAAAGGAACAGAAGAAACATGTGAAACAATAAGACAGAATTTTCCCAAATTAAATAAAAATAAGAAACATCCCATGTTCATGGGTATGAATATGTGGATTCAATATTGTCAAAATGTCATTTCTTCCCAATTTGATGTTTAGATTCAATGCAAACCCAATTAAACTTATTCTAAAGTTTGTATGGAGAGGCAAAAGATACAGAATAGTCAAAACAATATTGAAGGAGAATAACAAAGTTGGACTATCACTATCCTACTTCACAACTTAAAGTAAGGTGACAGTAAATCAAGAAGTATGGTGTTAGTGAAAATCAGACAAATAGGTAAATGGATCAGAATAGAGAGCCCAGAAATAAACCCACATAAATATAGTCTTTGTCAAAGAAGCAAAGACAATACAATGGAGCAAAGATAGTCTTTTCAACAAATAGTGCTGGAACTGGACACCCACATGCAAAAAAAAATGAACCTAGACATAAACCTTACACCCTTTGCAAAAATTAACTCAATGTGGATCACAGACCTAAGTGTAGAATGTAAAACTATAAAACTCGGAGAAGATACTGTAATAGAAAATGTAGATATAGTTGTAGTCAATGATCTTTTAGATACAACACCAATAAACTTAGACTTGTACCTTAATTTTATTAAAATTAAAACTTAACTTACTGCCCTGGCTGGTGTGGCTCAGTAGATTGAGTGCTGGCCTGCAAACCATAGGGTCACCAGTTTGATTCCCAGTCAGGGCACATGTCTGAGCAGTGGGCCAGGTCCCTGGTGTGGGGTGCACAAGAGGCAACCACACATCAATGTTTCTCTCCCTCTCTCACTACCTTCCCCTCTCTCTGAAAATAAATAAATAAAATCTCTTTTTTTAAAAGCCATATGCTCTCCAACAGACAAAGTTAAGAGACTGAGACTACAAGCCACAGACCAGGAGAAAATAATTGTAAAAGACACATCTGATAAAGGACTGTTACCACAAATATACAAATAACTCTTAAAACTTAACAATAAGAAAAAAAACAATTAAAAACTGGGAAAAGATTTTGATCTCACCAAAGAAAATATACAGGTAGCAAAATAAACATATGAAAAGATGCTCTACATAAGTCATCAAGGAAATGCAAATTTCCTATTAGAATACCAAAATCTAGAAAACTGACAAAACCAAAGGCTGTTGAGATGTGGAGCTAAAGGAACTCTCATACATGGCTGGTGGAAATGCATTCTAGGGAAGTGCAAGTATACACCTTCTCCTCAGGGTCTGTTGGGGGTTAGTAGGGAACTTCTAGGGGTGCAGGGGTAGGGGTGTGCTAACCCTCTAGCCTTGTAATTCCCTCCCAACTCTGTCTGGAGAGATAGGTTGCCAAGGATTAGACAACATGACTTCCACTCTTCGGCTCCACCTGGTGTGAAATACCTTTCTTCTTCCCTATCTGCAAATGTAGCTTAATGGTTTAGAGTGGAGATCTGGAGTCTGACTTCAAGGGCAGATCCCAATTTCTCCTTTCACTAGCTGAGTGACTTTGAAAAAAACCCTCCTCCACCTCTTGGAACCTCAAATGGACAGTAAAGCTCATGACAACACCTACCTACCACATCTTATGATGTTCATCATAAGATGATGAACAGCAAATGCTTGGTGCAGTACCAGGTATAGTAGAATCGATAACCTGTCCTTGTTGTTATTGTGGTTGTTATCATTATTAACTTAATATTTAGTCTTGGTTCATTCCCTGACCTTTATAAAATCTTATCTAACCACTCCTGGTCAAAATAATTTCTCTCTTTTCTTTGAATTATCAAAAGCATTTACTTTTCTTATCACCGATTTGGCAGCTAATATTTACTGCCCTGCATCCTGGGTTACTTTTCTCTGTACATACTGTTTTATTTCTTCCTATCAAGTATAAGATTTTTAAAGAAAAGACCTAAGTCTAAGTTGTCTTATGTATCTTGGCTCTTTATGTGATTGAGACCTTTACATCTTGTCCTTGGAACCCATCCCACCCTCTCCATTTAAAGGTGAAGGTTAGCTGAGTTAGTTATCCTAAGAGAAAATTGTGCATGAAAAGCAAGGGATAGCCTGGGATACTGGGGGTGGACATGGAAGTAGAAATTAGGTTGGGATCCTCAATTCTACCTCCAGATGGAGACATAATTGAAGGAAAATGTTTTTTTAAAAAATAACTATCTCCTTTCATTTATGATCTTCCAGCAGATCACAATAAAGTAAGGGGAGAAAAGGAGCCCTGACATCGTTTGCCCCATTTCTCCTGCCTCTTCTTTCCTAGGCAGGACGACAGATACAGCAAATAGCAGAGCTTGTGGGGAGGAGAGCAGGTGGGGTGACAAAGCTCCTTGCAAAGACACTAACTACAACTAATTACAGGAACTGAGAAAGTGCACCCAAAAATACTAACTTCCAGGCCACCACCTCAGTTCCAACGCTGGGAAACCGGAGGTTGGAGGAGACTCAGCTAGCCAACGGTGGTGGTGGGAGGGGCCCAGGGGTGTGGAACCTGTCTTGCTCCGCCCCCGGAGCTGGGCGGCCCCTCAGGGCTGCGCAAGCTCTTTTCGGCAGAGCAGTTTCCTCGCTAAAGATAGAAGGCAGGTGGCAAGATGAGCTTTGCGCCAGCGTTTCTGAGCGCAGAGGAAGTTCAGGGCCACCTCCGCAGCTCCAGCCTCCTCATCCAGCCTCTGGAGGTGGCTCTGGCCAACTTCTCCAGCGGACCAGAAGGAGGGGTCACGCAGCCGGTGCGCACCGTGGTGCCGGTGGCCAAGCACAGGGGGTGAGTAAGGAAAGCTAGGGTTGGGGTTGGGGGTAGGGTGCTGGAGAAACTGGGAAGGAGGAAGAGTACAGGTATGGATGAAGCAGAAGGAGAGAAATGTTTGCCTAACCACTGCTAATAACAGCAGCCACCTAACACGTGCACTCCCCAATGTGCCAAGTGCGCTCTTTACAGGAATTACCTTGTTTAAATTCAACACACTCTCCTTACAGGTAGGTATTCATGCGGTCATTTTACTGGTGGGAAAACTGAGATTCTGAGAGGTTAAGGGAAGTACCCAAGATTGTCCAGTTAATAAGTGGCAGAACTGGGACGGTTTTACTCATCCAGACCTGGACTCTTGAACTTGCTATGCATATTGTCAAAGGGAAGGGCAGAGGAATGGGGGTGTGAGAGGTCCAGTATAGCAGTAATAAGGAAAGAGAAAGGAAGGTATGTGGGGCCAGCATTGGTGGGGAGAGGTTGAAGCTGCTCCCTCTCTCCTTGTAGTTTCCTGGGGGTCATGCCTGCCTACAGTGCTGCAGAGGACGCTTTGACCACCAAGTTGGTCACCTTCTACGAGGGTCACAACACCACCTCCACTGTCCCCTCCCACCAGGCCACTGTGCTACTCTTTGAGCCAAGGAATGGCTCCCTTCTGGCGGTGAGCAACTCCTTGCCCTGGGGTGGAGTGGGGCCCTGGCCCAGAGCCAGGCTAAGAATTAATTCTCCATGAGCCCAGGGGAGTTTTGATTAAGACTACACATGCCCTTCTCTAAGTGGCTGGATACCAATGGCAGTGAAGGTTATCTGTTACAATGAATCTGTTTCTAGATCCATAACCCAACAACAGAGCCCACTGCTGCTTCAACTGTGTGACATTGTAGAGTTAATCTCATCTTTCTCTCTGGCCCTATACCAGTTACTGCAGATATGCAACTTGAACAAAGCCAGTAGCCAAGGAAATATTTAGTGAATTCCTGTACTGTGGAGGAAAAGGGGTATTCTGTAACCCCTGGGAATCTTTTCTGAGGGGTACCCAGTGTCCTGTTTTAACATTTGACAGTATCATACCATAGTGGTAGCCCACTTTTATTGAGCATTTTGTGTGTGTCAGGCTTTGTTCTAAACACTTCACATGTATTAACTTTTTAACACAATCATTCTGAGGTAAGTAATATTATTACCCCCATTTTTCAGATAATGAAACTGAATCATAAAACAAGTATGTCAAATTTACTTACCCAGGCTTAAGCAGTTAATAAGAGGCATGGCTGGCCTTCAGATCTACTCAGTGTAAGTCCAGGGCCTGTACTTTCTTAAGACTATGTTATACTGTCTTTCTAACTGCCACCTGCTGAAAGTACTTACTGAGTGCCAGGAAGGAGAAACAATCTCATTAAATTCTTTCACTGTCCCTCCATGGGATTTTCTTACTACACCCCCCCAGTTTCTGTTGCAGGCCCAGAGTCACTTTGTTTGACATCACACAGATGGTTAATAAAAGACCTAAGAGTGTTTACTCTGTACCCTCCAGGCTGACTGTAATACCAGACAGCTGAGAACTCGTCAGGGACAAGGACAATCACAATTTCACCTGAACCACCCCTGGGTCCTTACCTCTTCCTACTCCCCAAGGAACCTAACTGTTCATTACTCCTCTGGGAAGAGTATCTGACTCTTCACACCTATACTCATCACATGGAGATAACATCCATCAGTGGTTTCCCAGAAAAGTAGAAACAGCTCAAACTTCCCAGTTAAATGACAAGGCTTTAGATCTTTCTTGAATCTGCTCAGTAGTAAGGGATTCACTTTCTTGTCTGTAAAATGAGAATACTGATACCTCCCAGTGAGGATCAAGATGAATAACTTATAAGCAGAGGAGAAGAGCCAGGCATGATTCAGAAGCACTCAGGGAGCTTTTAAAAACAAGGATGTCTGCCTGCCCTTCCAGAGAGTAAGATTCAAAAGGTCCTATCTCAGAGTATCTGTATTGTCACAAATCTCCCTGAATGTATGGCAGGAGTTGAGAGTCACTGAGATAGAGTTTCATGGCCCTTGCACAGATGTTAAATGACTTATCCCTCAGGTTCCTTCTTAATTTGGTGTTTTGAGAATCCCAGGGCAAGAAAATGGGTTAATCTTGAGGGTTCACCATGTGCTAGATGTTTTCATGTATGTCAATGTATTTCTTCACAAAAGCCTCTGAATAGTTGGCATTTTCTTTGTTCTTACAGGTGAGGAAAATAAGTGCTTAGAGATTAAGATATCAGTTCAAAGTTGCATTTCTTGTAAGTGGAGGAATTGGATACAGGTCTGACACCAATCCCCTCCTCTTTGTGGGATATGATAATACTTCCTAGGGATACCCTTTTAGAGTGCCTTCTCTTCACTTAAGTAGTGGATAGGGGTGCTCTTTGCTCACTGTTTTTTTTTTCCAAGGTCATGGATGGAAATGTCATAACTGCAAAGAGAACAGCTGCAGTGTCTGCTATTGCCACCAAGGTAAGATTAGTGCTTGGCTGTGTTGTTGAGGTGAGTTGGTGGGTAGGATCAGGTGTCTCAAGCTTGAATGTCTAAGGGAGAGGTGGGGAACTTATTTTAGTCTTCTTTTGGGCAGAGCTAGAACTCCACATGCCAAATATGGGGTGTCCGGTGAACACAGTGTTTCATGAATTTATTAATTACCATTTAATGATCATGGCCAGATTCCAGGTACCTTACATGCATTATTCCTGATCTTCACCTCAGTCTTGCACAGTAGATATCATTACCTCTAGTTGCCAGGAATAGGGAATGTGGTTCAGAGAGAGTATATGAGTTGCTTAGGATCACACAACTGTAAATGTGGCACTGACAGATTCATTAGTAAATGGAAGAGCAAGAATTTAAAATTTGACCCTTTTGACTCCCAAGACTGCTCTTTGCCCCTGTACCACGCAGTTGCTGGTAAGTCTATGGTTGCCCCATAGGCTAAAGCCAGTACTGTACAAGGAGCAGAGAGAGAGAGAGCCAAACAGATCCAAGCTAGACTTCTATGTTCATTTAGCCAGTATTCACTGAGACTCTGCCACATGGTGGTCACTGTTGAGGATGTGGCAGTGAATAAAACAGAGAGTGGCACATACAGGGGAGGTTAGACAATAGACAAAAAATAAAACACATAGTATGATTTGCTGAAAAGATAATTAGCAAACAAGAAACCTCTTTTGAGTTTAGCACTATGTCAGGATTTGCTTTAAAAAAAACACTGCCATCAGCAACAAAAAGCAAATAGTATATTGGAAGGATGAAAATGAAGCAAAATTGAGAGTATTGGGGAGGGATGACATTTTAAATTATCAAGAAGAGACTTCACTGAGAAGGTGACATTTAAGTAAAGACTAAGGAAGTGAGTACAATGGGGAGGAAAGGATGTGCTCCTCAGACAGAAGGAAATGATGGGGTGATGCTGTTTCTAAGTAGAGTCAGGGCATCCTATAACAGTATTATTAGAGGTTAGAAGAGTTTTAGAGCTAAGAATAAAGAATCTGGAATCTTTCACATTAAATGGAGAAGGACAAGTTCTGGGGACGCTGGTTTACGAGATGTAAGTGTGAAGGAAATGTGATCTAGCAGAGGGTGGGACCAGCAAAGACCAGGTGTTCAGATTGTGAGTGTGTTAATGGGGAGGAAAGGTGAGGATTAATCTGGTAATTGGATAAGGAGTAGACTAGGTACACACCTTGATGAACTGGTTTTTAAAAATTATACCCAGGTCCAATTCAAATTAAAATGATAAATGGGCTCCTTTAGAAATGTTCATTGGTAACTTAGGAACAGAGTGACTCTTAACACTGCCTTACACTGGTAAATGACTCTGGTCCTTTTCAAAATAATTTCCAACCCATTGTCTCCACTTATCTTTGGATTTCAGTAAGAAAGGCAGAGCAAATATTATTGACTTTTTTTAATGCACAAGGAAATGGAGACTAGAGTTTCCTGAAGTCGCACACCAGACAGCTGTGGGGTCTTCCAAGGCTGCCTGGTCTTCTTGTTCCAGATCAGTAGCTTCCAATTCAAGCTATGCAGCAGTATCAGCTGGGAAGTTTAAAAGAAAAAAATTTAGGTTCCCAAAACTCTGAATCAAAATCACTTGGGGTGGGGCTCAAGAACCTAGTTTTTTTAATAGTGTCTGGTCTATTCTGATGATTAACCAGGTATGGGAACCAAAGTAGTCTAGACCCACATCTTGGTTCCACTGTGCTTTGTTGCATTGACAAAAACCTGCACTCCCAGAAGAGCTGAGAATCATTGGAATGATGGTTCAGAGTGTAGGCTGAAACTCCACAGCTCTATTTCCAGGGGCTCAGATAGGGTATTCTGTAAAGAGCAAAGAGTTTTGTTTTACTTTTTGCTCTGTAAGAGTACAGTGTTCTCTTTTTCACCTCTTCTCTTTCATTTAGGGCTTCTGGGAGGAAAAGTATAGGAATTCTAAGGTCTGACAAACATTGTACCTTCTTTGCATTTAGGTTAAATAGAACCTGAGTTGGGGGCTCTAGCATGCTTTCTAAGGGTGACACTATATATCAGGGTTTATCCTTGGCATGCATTTATTCAACAAATATTTGAATGCCAACCAGGTGCCAGGCTCAGTGCTCAGACACAGAGTGGTGAGTAAAATCAGCACCAAGTCCATTTAGACAGACAGGTATTAATTCAAAGATCACATCAATAAATCTGAAACCCTGCCAAATGCATTGAATTAAAGGAATGAAGTGCTGAGAGAGTGTAAAACAGGGGTCTTGGGAAGGCCTTTCCTGTTTGAGGGATATCTGATCTGAGATCTGGAGGATAATAGTAGTTAGTCATTGAGGGGCAGAGGGGAAAGTATCAGGCAGAGGAAACAACCTATGCAAAGACCCTGTGTTTGACAGAGGCACATGTGCTCAGGAAACTGCAAGGAGACTAGTGTGGCTAGAAGACAGGAGAGCAAGGCATGAGAAGGGGCTGGAGAGCTAGGAGGGCCAGACCATGCAAATGCAAATAAAACACAGACTTTCCAACTCTTTAAGTGAGAAACTAACAGATCATCTATTTTTTTTAATTATCTGCATCCTTACAGAAAAAGAATGAAGTGCCACTAATCCTGTTATGATTTAATAAATCTTATAAACATTATATTGTTTACAAAAAGAGATATCAAATATTACATTACTACCAAGGCAACAAATTATCAAGTAAGGCAATCCATCAAAAGTAGACATTTAGTTTAAGAGGTTGAAGTTTATTTTTACAGAACACTAACAATTTCTGAAGCCCAAGTATATACTTCCAAGAATAGATTGATATTAACTGAGAACAGAAGACGATTTAGTTAAGAAAAAATCACGTAGTTCTCCTTATTGGACAGATGTGTAAGAGTGGTAGTCTTGTGGATGTTGTCATTTTGAAACCTTTTCAAAGCAGATTCTTTGAACTACAGTTTATTTCACAGGACAGTATTTCTTCTGAAGCTATCAGAGAACATCTGGTAATATTCCTGAGACTTTTTGGCCAGTAATTAATGATTAAGAAGATGTTTACATTTAAGATGACACTTCAGAATTTCAATAATTATCATTGTAGGAAAGAGCAGACCCAAGAAGATGAAATTTTTGCTAAATAAAACAGAGAAAAAACAGAACAGGATCTTACTTTAAAAAAATGCTTCAGGAGAGAGTAATGGGGGAAAATTGTGGACAACTGTAATTGAACAACAATAAAAAAGGTTATTACAATTGTTACTTCTGAGTAAATGAGGCAGGCAACTTCTTAAAAAAATGGTTTGAGGGGCAAGTGATGTCCTTCCTCTATACCAGTATTTCTCAACTGAAGACAATTTTGCCACCTGCCCCAGTGACATTTAGCAATCTGGAGACATTTTTGGTTGTCATAGTTGAAGAAGAGTAGATAGAAGGTGCTACCAGCATCTAATGGATAGAGGCCAGGGATGTTATTAAATATGTTGTAATGCACAGGACAGCCCACCCACCCACTTCCTGTCAACAAAGAGTTATCCAGCCCAGATGTCAGTAGTCCTGAGGTCAAGAATCCCTGCTCTGTTTCTTATAGGTAATAGTATATATGTGCCAAATATGTGCAAATAAGATAGTTCCTATCTTCATGGGGCTGAAAGATCAGTACAGGAAAATAAAACTGTAAACAAATAAGTGCTATGAAGTGGTGAATCCTATCAGGGAGGTCAGAAAGACTTCCCTGAGATGGCAAGATGAGTTGATGATAGAACCCCACTTCCAAATGCACACACACATACACTCTCTGTCAGTGCCACAATACCAGCTCTACATTCCTCTTTAAAGGAAGGCAGAGGCTGAGAAAGGATAAATAAAGAGGGTCTTAGAAAATACAGCTGAGAACCCTGGGTCTCAAGGGCATCTGGATTCCAGAGCTATGAGAAGCGGGTGGCTACCATGGGGCAGCACAAGAGAAAGAATATGGGCTTTGGAGAATGAAAGATGTGGTTTTATAGCCCTCTTGCATCATGGGATAGTTGTAGGGCCCTGAGCAAGGTACGTAACCTCTCTGGATCTCAATTTCTTCATCAGTAAGAGGAAGATAGACATAGGAGTGTCTAGCTGATTTGGTCATTGTCTGGACTAAATGAGATTATGCAGGTAAAGCATTGGCATATATTAGGTGCTCAATGAAAGCACTTTCCTTCTCTCCCTTCTCTCCCAAGAGGAACGGAAACACTAAGTGACATCTCCCTGATTTCCCAAGAGATTTTTAAAAATATATTTGTCATCTAACACTATAAATTTAAAGGGTACAACATGTTAATTTTGTATATTTATAGATTGTAACATCGTTGCCATTGTAAGGATAATTAGTACATCTATCATTTATATAATTACCTTTCTTTTTAGTGGTTAGAATAATTAAATTGTTAGGAAGTTTGCTGATTATAATACAATATTGTTGACTATATGCACTATACCGTGCATTAGATCTCTAGGGCTTAATCTAAAAAAAGCCAAACTCGTGAAAACAGAGTTAAATGGTGGTTACAAAGGGACAGGGATTGGGGGACAGGACAGATATTGCTCAAGAGTTTTTGAGAGAGCTGAAGACAAGGCAGGAATCACCTAATATGCAAACTGTATTTGTTCCTCATGGAGCTGCCAGTGTCTCCCTTGATCTTTTCCTTCTCATTTCTTTCAAATAGTTTTTGAAACCACCCAACAGTGAAGTGTTATGCATCCTTGGGGCTGGGGTCCAGGCCTACAGTCATTATGAGGTCTTCATAGAGCAGTTCTCCTATGAGGAGGTAAGTCTAGGGCAGACTGAGAAGTGGGAGGTGGGGGAGCTACCATGACCTTTGTTTTTGTTCTGTCACTACAACATGGATTATGCTGAAATAATGAGGTAGAGAGTCCCGTTTAGACCATTTTTTTAATCCTCACCTGAGGTTATGTTTATTGATTTAGAGAAAGAAGAAGGGAGAGAGAGAAATCGATGTGAGAGACAAACATTGATCCGTTGCCTCTGATATGCTCCCTGACTAGGGATTGAATCCTCAATCTTTTGGTGTATGGGACCATGCTCCCAACAGCTGAGCCACCTAGACAGGGCTAGACCATTCTTTTAATGACTTGCCCGGAAGTTCTGTTTTAGGTGAAGAGTAGGGGGAAGGCCTGAATCACCTCTTTTCCATTTTTCAGTTCACAGGGTTTGTAGGATGCAGTCAGCCTACTCAGTTAAAGGATTCTGTTATTCTGTTATACAATACACTCATTTGTTCTTTTGGCCCCTTTCCCTGCTTCTCTTAGGAGAATCTGGGAGTCTTTAAGTATTCGGGAGTTATGGATCCAGGAACTGGGAATGAGACCTAGCGAGCAGGAGGCCACAGCATCCCCCTTCTCTGGCCCAGATATGGGCCCACCTTTCTCTAGTTGTGGCTCATACTTCCTACTGGGAACATTTGATTCTGCTTTTAATTTTTTGTACGTGTGTGAGAGGGATGGAGCAGATATGAAGTATGATTTTATTTAGGATGAAAATTGTACCTCTGCTTTGGGAAGTGGGGAATATAAGGAAGAAAACAAAAGAAAAATACCCTTTCCTCTGTTTTAAAAAACAACAGTTCACATCTTCAATCTTCTCTCACCAGCTTTTTTTAAAAATTTTAATTTTATGAGACTTTAATGTAATCATATGGTATCTATCAACCTTATTGTTTTTAAAAAACATATTTAATCTTTAATATTCCTGGATTTTACATTTTTTTAATTTTTTTTATTTTTTTATTTTAGTTTATTCAGTATAGTTTCTATATGATTACTTTTAAGTCTCATAAATAAGGCTTTTTTATAGCATGACATAAATGTAGAAGTCATCAAAGAAATGATGATTCTGAGCATATAAAAATATGTTAAGAAAAAATATTAACAAAGTAAAAGACTACTCTTTTTACACATATAACTGACTATATAAGTGTTTATATATTCAAAGAACTCCAGCAAATCAAATAAGAAAGAGGCAAAGATAGGAAGAAACATAAATGACTGTATATAATATGCAAATATTTTCTACCTCACTTTTTATCTAAAAAATTAAAGTTAAAATAACACTGAAAAAATTTTTATTTTAATTATTATTCAATTAGAGTTTCTATCTTTTACTTCCATTCCAGCCAACCGACCCATCCCTCCCATCCTCCCTCCCATTTCCAACCCTCCTAGTTTTTGTCAATATGTCCCATATATTTCTTCCTGTAAATCCTTCCCATTCTCCCCTGAAGCTCCCATGAAATTTCCTCCCCTCTCCCCTCTGGTCACTGTCAGCCTGACCTCTATTTTAGTGTCTTTGGTTATATTTTGCTTGTTTCTTTGTTTTGTTGTTTAGATTCCTGTTAAAGGCGAGATCATATGGTATTTGTCTTTTACTGTCTGGCTTATTTCACTTAGCATAATGCTTTCCAGTTCCATCCATGCTGTTGCAAAGGGTAGGAGCTCCTTCTTTCTTTCGGCTGCATAGAAATCTGTTGTGTAAATGTACCATAGTTTTTTGATCCATTCATTTACTGATGGGAACCTAGGTTGCTTCCAACACTTGACTATTGTAAACTGTGCTGCTATGAACATTGGGGTGCATAGATTCTTTTGGTGTTTCAGGGTTCTTAGAATATAATCCCAGCAGTGGAATTGCTGGGTCAAAAGGCAGATCCATTTTTAGTTTTCTGAGGAAGTTCCATACCATTTTCCATAGTGGTTGTACCAGTCTGCAATCCCACCAACAGTGTACTAGGGTCCCTTTTTCTCCACAACCTCTCCAGCACTTCTTGCTTATTGTTTTGCTTATGATGGCCATTCTGACTGGTGTGAAGTGGTATCTCATTGTGGTTTTAATTTGCATCTCTCTGATAGCTAGCGATACTGAGCATCTTTTCAAGTGTCTCTGGATCCTCTGTGTGTCCTCCCTGGCGAAGTGTCTATTCAAGTCCTTTGCCCAT
>CM052540.1:79495391-79527934 GCA_028533065.1 Trachops cirrhosus | reverse complement strand
TGAATATAGGTCTTTTACCTCTTTGGTTAGGTTTATTCCTAGGTATTTTATTTTTCTTTCTGCTGTATCAAATGAGATTTTTTTCTTGATTTCTGCTCCTGCTGTTTCATTGTTGGTGTACAAAAATGCCTTTAATTTCTGGATATTGACTTTGTATCCCGCTGTTTTGCCAAATTTTTTATTAGGTCAAGCAGTTTTTTGGCTGAGTCTATAGGATTTTCTGTGTACACTATCATGTCATCTGCAAACAGTGACAGTTTTGTTTCCTCCTTTCCAATTTGGATGCCTTTTATTTCCTTTTCTTGTCTGATCACTGTGGCTAAAACTTCCAGTACTATATTGAATAGAAGTGGTGAAAGTGGACAGCCTTGTCTTGTTCCTGATCTTAGTGGAAAAGATTTTAGTTTTTGCCCTTTGAGTATGATGTTGGCTGCAGGTCTTTCATATATGACTTTTATTATGTTGAGGAATTCTCCCTCTATTCCCACTTTGCTGAGTGTTTTTATCATAAATGGATGCTGCACCTTATCAAATGCTCTCTGCATCTATTGATATGATCATGTGATTTTTGTCTTTGCATTTGTTTATGTGATGTATTACGTTTACTGATTGGTGAATATTGAACCATCCTTGCATCCCTGGGATGAATCCTTGGTCATGGTGTATGATCTTTCTAAAGTATTGTTGAATGCGGTTTGCCAATACTTTGTTGAGGATTTTAGCATGTATGTTCATCAGCGATATTGGCCTAAAGTTTTCTTTCTTTGTTGTGTCTTTATCTGCTTTTGGTATTAGGATTATGCTGGATTCATAAGAAGATTTAGGGAGTCTTTCATCTTTTAGGATTTTTTGGAGTAATCTGTGAAGGATAGAGGTTAGCTCTTCCTTAATTGCTTTGTAGAATTCTCCTGTGAAACCATCTGGTCCTGGGCTTTTGTGTGTTGGGAGTTTTTTGATTACTGCTTCAATTTCATCTGCTGTTATTTTTTTTTCAGGCTTTCTGCTTCTTCTTCATTGAGTTTTAGAATATATTTTTCTAGGAATTTGTCCATTTCACCTAGGTTTTCAAATTTCTTGGCATACAGTTCTTCATAGTAATTTCTTACAATCCTTTTGTATTTCTGTGGTATCAGTTGTAATCTCTCCTCTTTCATTTCTGATTGTGTTTATTTGGGTCTTCTCTCTTTTTTTCTTGATGAGCCTGCTTAAAGGCTTGTCCATTTTGTTTATCTTTTCATAGAATGAGCTCCTGGATTCATTGATCCTTGGAATTTTCCTTTTAGTTTCTATGTCATTTAATTCTGCTCTAATATTGGTTATTTCCTTCCTTCTACTTGCTCTGGGCTGTCTTTGTTGTTGTTCCTCCAGTTCTATTCAGCATAAGGTTAGGTTGTTTGTTTGAAATGTTTCTATCTGTTTTAGGTATGCCTGTATTGCTATTAATTTCCCTCTCAGGACTGCCTTTGCTGTGTCCCATAAGTTTTGGGTTGTTGTGAGTTCATTTTCAGTTGTTTCTAGAAGCTTTTGATTTCTTCCTTAATCTCATTCTTGACCCATTCATTGTTTAATAGCATGCTGTTTAATCTCCATGATCTTGAGTGTTTTGGGTTTTTTTCCTTGGGGTTGGTTTCTAGTTTCAGTCCCTTGTGATCCGAGAATATGCTTGGTATGATTTCAATTTTCTTGAATTTGTTGAGGCTTGTTTTGTGTCCTGTCATGTGGTCTATGTTTGAAAATGTTCCATGTGCATTTGAAAAGAATGTGTATTTAGCTTCTTTGGGATGGAGGGCTCTATATATATCAGTTAAGTCCATTTCATCTAGGGCCTTGTTCAGTGCCACAATATCTTTGTTGATATTTTGTTTGGAAGATCTGTCCATTTTTGACAATGGGGTGTTAAAATCCCCCACTATAATTGTGTTGCTGTCAATATCTTTCCTGAAGTCCTCTAAGATTTTCTTTATGTATTTGGGTATGCCTATATTATGTGCATATATATTTACCATGTTTATGTCTTCTTGGTAGATTCTTCCGTTGAGTATTATGAAGTGACCTTCTGGGTCTCTCTTTATGGCCCTTTTTTGGAAGTCTATTTTGTCTGATATGAATATTGCTACGCTGACTTTATTTCCCTCTCCATTTGCTTAGAAAATTTGTTTCCAGCCCTTCACTTTCAGCCTGTGTAGGTCTTTGCTCCTGAGGTGGGTCTCTTTTAGGCAGCATAGGTGTTGTTCATGCTTTCTTATCCATTCAGCTATTCTATGTGTTTTGATTGGAGCACTTAATCCATTTACCTTTCAGGTTATTATTGATAGGTACTTATTCATTGCCATTTACATATCTGTGTTCTTCTCTGTCTCTCTCTTTTCTTTCCTTTCCTTAAAACATTCCCTTTAGCATGTCTTGCAGAGCTGGTTTGGTGGAGGTGTATTCTTTTAGACTTCTTTGGTCTGCGAAGCTTCTTATTTGGCTTTCTATCTTGATTGAGAACCTTGCTGGGTAAAGCAGCATTGGTTGCAGGCCTCTGGTTCTCATTACTTGGAATATTTCTTGCCATTCTCTTCTGGCTTCGAGTGTTTCCATTGCGAAGTCAGATGCTAGCCTTATTGGGGCTCCCTTGTACGTTCCTTCCTGTTTCTCTCTTGCTGCCTTTAAGATTCTCTCTTTGTCTTGAAATTTTCCCATTTTAATTATGATGTGTCTTGAGGTGGGCTTCTTTGGGTTCCTCTTGTTTGAGATTCCCTGTGTTTCCTGGTTTTGTGTGATTTTTCTTTCATCAAAGTAGGGAAGTTTTCATCATCATCATTTTTCAAAAAAGTGTTGTATCCTTTCCCCTTCTTCTTCTCCTTCTGTTCTCCCTATTATATGAATATTATTACGTTTGATATGTCTTGCATTTCTCTTAATCCGTCTTCATTCTTTCTGAGCCTCTTTTCCTTTTCTTGCTCTTTCTGGTTGTTTTTTTCAACTTTGTCTTCTAATTTGCTTATCAAATCTTCTGCTTCATTGATTCTGCTTTTGATTCTTTCTACTGTGTTCTTCAGTTCAGAAATTGTATTCTTCATTTCCTCTTGGCCCTTGTTGATAGCTTCTATTTCCTTTTTCATGTTCACATAGTTTGCAGTGAGTTCATTGTAGTTTCCCCACAGTTTCTGGTAACTCCTTGAGAGTTCGTGGAACTTCCCGATAATCATTACTTTGAACTCAGAATCTGATAGTTGAGTTGCCTCTGTTTCATTTAGCATTCTTTCTGAGGCTTCCTGCTTTCCCTTCATTTGAGGATTGTTTCTTTGTCTTCTCATTTTTCGTGAGACTCTTCTAGCTAGCCTCAGCTTCTTAAATTGATCTGTTCTGGCTCCCTGGGTTTATGGTGTGAACTTCTGTGGTAGAATACCTGTGAGATTCAGTGGTGCAGTCTTTTTCAGCTATCCAGGTGTTTCCTGTTTCTGCCTACACTTTTTTTTTTTATCAGTTGGAGGGGTAAGTCAAAATGGTTTAAGACAGCAACAGAGTATTCTATGATATTTACAGTAACAGCCAGTAGAGAGGAGACAGGAGATCCTCTGGCTATGTATAGTGTTAACCGTGATGTTCCACCCCGCTAGCCACTTTTTATAAAGGATGGAAAGAAGATAAGACTCTTGTTGAGAAGGAAAGGATTGTGAGTTGGATCTAGAAAGCAGTGAGGATGGAGAGGTCAGATTCTGAGGTAGGGTGAGAGTAAAGAGTAGTAAATAGGTGAAGTGTGTGAGAGAATAGAGTTAACCACTACAGTAATAGAGTTCAGGAAACCATGAAGTGGGCTAAGATCTGGGATGGATGTTGTGAAGTATTTACTATTGTATGGAATAGCTATTATTTACATGAGTGTTAGAGCAACAATCATATGACAGAATCTATGAGATCTAGATATCAAGAATAGGGAGTATTGAGCCTTGAGTAGTGTACTAATGGAACACAAGTGAAAGACAGTAAATTAGCAATACACTATGAAAGAGATAACAAGGGAAACCTATCACATGATACAATATAATCAGCCAAGCAAAGAAGACTATACAGAAGGAAGAGGAATACCAAAACAGTATTAAAATAAAAAGTGTAAAAATAATGAAATAATGATAATACAATTATTCAGTTACTTGCAGGTTCAAAAAAAAAGAAGAAACAAAATAGAAGATGGAAGGAATAAGATAAATTTGGAAAGAAAGGGAGATGGATCAACACTAGAATGAAAGAAAGAGAAGCATAAGGAATTGATAGATATAAAAATAATAAGAATTAAAAAATAAAAAGTTACTTTAGAAAATAATTTAAAGAAAAAAACCCTTTTGTTGGTTTCAGAGTGGCCAAACTGGTTTTTCTGGTGTAGCTAGGTTCAGCAGGCTGAGGGGCAACTGGAGACACTTTTTTCTCTGATCCGGTTCAGAACTCAGTCAGCCTCTGGTGTACTGTCTGTGCAGAGCGCCTGTGTGGTACCGCTCTAACGGGCTCTGGGTGTGGGGTCTGGGCGCTTCTAAACACTCTCTCTGGAGCTCACTGCCGTGGGCTCCAGTGTCCTGTGGAGCACTTGCGCCTTTTCCGGGTTCACGGGTGTGAACTCTGTGGATCCCGAGGGGCACCCACTTCCCCTAAATTCACGGCCCTCGCACGGGAGATCCTGCAGAATGTCTGCGCCTTTTCCGTGTTCACTGCTGTGGGCTCCGGGTCTTCCACAAAATCACACTCTCTCTAGGTTGGGGCGCAGGCGCACAGCCGTGCGCCCTTGGTCGCACAGGCTGGGGCTCACTCTCTTACCAGGGCTATCCGTGGCTGCTCACAGTCCCTGTGTGGGTGCCTCTCTGTCCTCACTGCCCTCTCTGTGCCCTCCAGTAAACCAGCCTCCCCAGGTGCTGCTCAGTCCTTGTTTGGCCAGGGAGGGAGTGGTTGACCCAGCTCTCTCCAGGGAGCCCTGAGGCAGGCCCCAGAGCACTGGGCCTGGGTCTGCAACCTCCCTGGTCCCCTTGCTGATCCCTGGGCCCTTAATATCCTGAAGTAGTCTCCTTACCGTTGGGTTTTTCAATGTCTGCTACAATTTTTGATCTCCTATTTTCGTATATGTTGTGATAATGTTGGCTGTTTGCTCTGTTCCTCTGTAGATCGTCTAGGTTTTTCTCCCATGTGTAGGTGGAAGTGGAATCTGCTCCCTCCTACCATGCTGCCATCTTCCCTCTGTCACCAGCTTTTTATAACATCACTTTAGTCGTGTTAAATATACAAAGTTATATATCCTGTCTGTTTATTAAATTTCCTAACATCATTATTTTTTACTGATTCCTTAATGTTTATATAATATTTGCTTAACTTTCAGTCAAGAAGAGTGGTATGGTTAACCATCCTGTTATGACTGGGCATATTGTATTGGTTTTCACCTTGGTTGATGAACTCATTTACATGTAATGTTTATGTCTGTATTTATTATATTTCCTTATGAGAGATTATTTAGGTCTTATTTTCAGTTGAAGGCTAACAACCCCCTCCCCAGAAATGGATATCAACTAAGCCAGGTCAAAAGTCCCCACCTCCAGGATTCTACCTGTAGTTACTATTCTTGGTCTTCTCATCTGCTAACCACTTACTTCTCAAATGATTCTGATCTGTAATTCCCTACATACCCTTCAGAGATCAAGTTATTCCATGTAAGGCACTGCCATAGACAAGTCCATACCTGCTATGACTCCTTTACAGGGGCTCAAACTTAAAGCATGACTTTCATGTTAACTTTCCCAATTATCATTTGCATTTTACAGTCATGAAAACTTAGGCTGAATAACGCCAGGGTCAGTAAGTGATTCTAACCCTATCCAGATCCAGAACTTGCTCTGCTAATTATTGGGCTATGTAGTAAATTCATGTGCTGTATGTACTGAGCTAGAACTAAAAAACTTTTCCCCTTCTTTAAGGGGGAAGGGCTAGAGAAAAGTCATTTTCAAATATGTGGCCAGGTGTCTGCCCAGATTAATGGTGTATCCTTGATGAAATGTCTGTTCTCCCTAGAGGATGATTTAAACAAGCACAGCCCTGACCCTAGTGTGGTTCAGCTTTCCTTGGCACCCCTAGGCTTGATGAAATATGAAGAGCCAAACAATCATGACCCCAGTGTCCCTCTTGTTACCCCCAATGAAGGTGAGGATATGGAACCGCACCAAAGAAAATGCTGAGAAGTTTGCGGACACAGTGCAAGGAGAAGTACAGGTCTGTTCATCAGTCCAGGAGGCTGTGACAGGTGCAGATGTGATCATTACAGTCACCATGGCAACAGAGCCCATTTTGTTTGGTGAATGGGTGAAGCCAGGGGCTCACATCAATGGTAAGCAGAGTTGCTTCATGAAGCATGGGTAGTTGGTGGCCAGTTCCTCCCTAGGCTAGACCGGGGAGCTGCATCTGCAGAGCTATGTTACTCCTGCAAAATACCTGAGCTTCTTGAGTGCTGCAGAAACATGTGAACCCTGAAAAATAATAGTCACTGTAAATCATGAAATAAAAATCACAAAGCTGAAACTAAGACAGTTTCTACATAATGTAACATTATGGCAAATGGTCAACCACAGCTCAGTTTTTAAATGTAATGAAGTTTACATGATAAAAAAATGATTACAGCACAAAAGACATTTACTATGAAATGTGATTGGTTTTTAATATGTGATCAGATGGTTGCAATTCTAAAGATAAGAGCTCCTGGGGACTCTGAAAATACCCAAATGGCCATAGGGTAATAGCAAGAACCATTGCAGGTGCTATTCTAAATTCTTTCTGTGCATTATATATCATTTAATCCTTACAACAACCTCATAAAGTAGTAGTTGTTATTATTATGAACCCCATTTTACAGATGGGTAAGCTAAGGAACAGAGAGATTAAGCCACTTGCTAACTGGCCCAAGGCCAGAGGTCCTTAGTGGCAGACTGGTATTTAAATGGAGGCACTCTACCCTCAGAGCCCAAGCTCTTAAATACTACTCTGTATTATCTTTCAGTAAGAAGACTGGATTCTGGTAAGTGAGCAGACAAACACTAGAGGATTTCAGCATGCTATCAGGGCCCCATGTTTTAATGACAAGCACATAGTGTGAACTCAAAACCCAAGATCTCTGTACACACTGGCAGATGAATTCGCAAGAGCCCAGTGTCATGATTATGCATTCATTCATTTACAAATGTTCATTGAATTCCAACCATGAGCCAGTTACTGCTATAGATACTGGAGCTGTCACAGTAAACAGGCACTCAAGGTCACTGCTTTCCTGGCACTTATATTCTCTTGAGAGGAAATAGACAACAAAGAAGTAAACAAATAGGTGAACTGGAGAGTTCCAGCCAAAGATAAGTTCTGTGAAGGGAAACAAAGCATGGTATGTTGAGGAACTGGTCAAAGCAAATTGAAGGTCTGAGCCTGCAGAACTGGAGTTATAATGGCAGTAAGGGGCAGGTAGTAAGTGGCTTAGCTCATAGGCAAAAGATGGATCAAGTTGGGCTTTATGGACAGTAAGACCATTTCTGAAGGGATTTGGGAAATCAAAAGAAACCAGTTCTTGGTGAAATGGACAAGAACTGAATCTTCAGCAAGACTGACTTGATGGGTTTTTTTTTTTCCAGCTTAAAACAGCACATATTTATTTCACAGTTTCTGATTCAGGAGTCTGGATGTGGCTTAGCTGGGTCTTCTGCCCACCAAGGATGAAACCAAGGTGTTATCCAGGCCACAGTTTCTTGTGGAGTGTGGAGTCCTCTTCCAGGCTCACATATGTGTGGCAGATTCCTTATGCTGTAGGATGAAGGTACCCATTTCCTTGGGCACCTGTATGCTCCTAGAAGCAAACTACACATTCCTTACCATAACGCACACTGCATCTTCACAGCCAAATAATGGTAGAACCTCTGTCACATCATATCCTTCTCATACTTTGAATATCTCCCCATGAAAAGCTAACTTGATTTTGAGTCAAGACATCTCTTACATTTTCCTGGCCTAAGGACAAAATTGGTTTATGTGTTCACAGAGGTGTCAAATGTGTTTAAGAAAAGTGTGTTACAAGTGCAGCTAACAGGGAAACATCGACAACAGATTTGACTAACTTTACATTCTGGCCGAGAGGTAGACTCAATTCCAGCCCCCCTCCACTTGCTTCATCGTGCTCATGCCCCACCACCCAGTGTGTGACCCTCACCCATTCTAGCCCCCTGAAGCAAGGTCATAGTCCAGCCTGAACCAGGACCCCCTTTGCTACCTGGCCACCCCTCCATCTGACTGAGTAGCCTCAAACAGCCCTCTGAGAACTCACCTTGCTCAGAAGAATGGGGCAGGGTGGGGGAACAGAGCAATGAGAAGAGCCCTAAAAAGCTGGGGTTTTCCCATCACCTGATTTATTTATGAACTTCATTAGTGATTTTCTTCTGTAGACCTCCTCACACAAAAAACCTTCAAGAATTTTCCTTCAAGAGAATAGACATTTCTACCACTCTTTTTGAAAATTAGAGTAGGAGACTTTCTGTCTTAAACCATTTTGCCTCCCCTCTCCAACTGATCACAAAACAGAGCAAGTGTAAGCTGAGAACACCAGGACACCTGCTGGAAGAGGAAACCCAACAACAAAGGAACCACCAACAGATACCAACAGTAGAAGGTGAAGGAGGGAGTGGAAGCCACACTAACCTCAATCCAGGACCTATCTGTAAATACAACAAAATAGTATAGAAATTACCCAGGAAAAACCATTGAACAAGAGCAAGAGAGGATCCTCAAAACCTTGTACACATGGAAGAACCAGCTTCAAAACAACTTGCCCACACCAGCACAACGAAACACAGGAGGTGGTGGACCAAGTGACCATCAGTTAACCAGCTGGTGGGAAGGACCCACCAAAAAAAGACCCAACAACAATCAAAACCCAAAGACAAACAGAGCCAACTTAAACAATAGCCCCAGACCCGAGAACTCAGAAGATCAAGGAGACTGCAACCCTGAATCTCACAGTTCTATCAGAGAAATTCAGTCCACAAACCCAGGGAGTCACAATAGATCAATTTAAGAAGCTCAGGCTAACAAGAAGAGTCTCACAAACAATGGGAAGACAAAGAAACAATTCCCAAATGAAAGGAAAGGAGGGAGCCTCCAAAATAATGCTAAATGAAATAGAGGCAAGTCAACTATCAGATACTGAGTTCAAAGGAATGATTATCAGGAAGTTCATCAAACTCACAATGAGCTACCAGAAACTACAGGGAAACTACAATGGACGCACTGCAAATTATATCAAAATGAAAAAGGAAATAGAAGCTATCAACAAGGGACAAGAGGAAATGAAGAATACAATTTCTGAACTGAAGAACACAGTAGAAGGAATCAAAAGCAATATTGACAAAGCAGAAGATTGGATAAGTGAGCTGGAGGACAAAGTAGAAAAAAAAAAAACAGAAAGAGCAAGAAAAGGAGAAGAGGCTCAGAAAGAAGAAAAAGGATTAAGAGAAATGCAGGACAATATGAAATGTAATAATACCCATATAATAGGGATACCAGAAGGAGAAGAAGAAGAGCAAGAGATAGAAAACCTGTTTGAAAAAGTAATGGTGGAAAACATCCCTAAATTGATGAGAGAAAAACTCACACAAATCCAGGAAACACAAGAGTTTCAATCAAGAGGAACCCAAAGAGGCCCACCTCAAGACACATCATAATTAAAATGGCAAAATTTCAAGACAAAGAGAGAATCTTAAAGGCAGCAACATACAGGAAGTAACATACAAGGGAGCCTTGATAAGACTACCATGTGTCTTCTCAATGGAAACACTCCAAGCCAGAAGAAATGGCAAGAAGTATTCCAAGTAATGAGAACCAGAGGCCTGCAACCAATGCTACTTTACCCAGCAAGGCTCTCAATCAAAATAGAAGGCCAAATAAGGAACTTCCCAGACCAAAGAAGTCTAAAAGAATACACCTCCACCAAACCAGCTTTGCAAGAGATGCTAAAGGGACTGCTTTAAGGAAAGGAAAGAAAAGACAGAGAAAGAGAGAGGAACACAGATATGTAAATGGCAATGAATAAGTACCTATCAATAACAACCTCAAATGGATTAAATGCTCCAATCAAAAGACATAGAATAGCTGAATGGATAATAAAGCATGACCCACACATATGCTGCCTAGAAGAGACCCACCTCAGGAGCAAAGACCTACACAGGCTGAAAGTGAAGGGCTGGAAACAAATTTTCCATGCAAATGGATAGGAAAAAAAAGCAGGGTAGCAATACTCATATCAGACAAAAAAGAATTCCAAAAAAAGGCCATAAAGAGAAACCCAGAAGGTCACTTCGTACTGCTCAAGGGAAGAGTCTACCGAGAAGACATAAACTTTGTAAATATATATGCGCACAACATGGGAGCACCCAAATACATAAAGAAAAACTTAGAGGACTTCAAGAAAGATATTCACAGCAACACAATTATAGTGGGGGGTTTTAATACCCCACTCGCAAAAATGGGTAGTTTTTCTAAACAAAATATCAAAGAAGACATTGTGGCATTGTACAATGCCCTAGATGAAATGGATTTAACTGATATATATAGAGAGAGAGCCTTTCATCCCAAAGAAGCAAAATACACATTCTTTTCAAATGCACATGGAACATTTTCAAACATAGACCACATGATAGGACACAAAACAAGCCTCAACAAATTCAAGAAAATTGAAATCATACCAAGTATATTCTTGGATCACAAGGAACTGAAACTAGAAACAAACCCCAAGGGAAAAAACCCAAAACACTAAAAATAATGGAGATTAAATAGCACGATATTAAACAATGAATGGGTAAGGAATGAAATCAATGAAGAAAACAAAAAGTTTCTGGAAAGAAATTAAAATGAACTCACAACAACCAAAAACTTATGGAACACAGCAAAGGCAGTCCTGAGAGGGAAGTTCATAGCAATACAGGCCTACCTAAAAAAGACAGAAACATTTCAAACAAACAACCTAACTCTACATCTACAAGAACTCGAGGAACAACAACAAAGACAACACAGAGCAAGTAGAAGGAAGGAAATAACCAAGATAAGAGCAGAATTAAATGACATAGAGACTAAAAGCACAATTCTAAGGATCAATGAATCCAAGAGCTGATTCTTTGAAAAGATAAACAAAATCGACAAGCCTTTAAGCAGACTCATCAAGAAAAAAACAGAGAAGACCCAAATAAACACAATCAGAAATGAAAGAGGAGAGATTACAACTGATACCACAGAAATACAAAAGGATTGTAAGAAATTACTATGAAGAACTGTATGCCAAGAAATTTGAAAACCTAGGTGAAATGGACAAATTTTTAGAAAAATATAATCTTCTAAAACTCAGTGAAGAAGAAGCATAAAGCCTGAGCAGATGAAATTGAAGCAGTAATCAAAAAACTCCCAACACACAAAAGCCCAGGACCAGATGGTTTCACAGGAGAATTCTACAAAGCAATTAAGGAAGAGCTAACCCCTATCCTTCACAGACTTTTCTAAATAATGCAAGAAGCTGGAAGACACCCAAACTCTTTCTATGAAGCCGGCATCATCCTAATACCAAAATCAGATAAGGACACAACAAAGAGAGAAAACTTCAGGCCAATATCACTGATGAACATAGACACTAAAATCCTCAACAAAATATTGCCAAACTGTATCCAACAATACATTAAAAAGATTATACACCATGACCAGGTGGGATTCATCCCAGGGATGCAAGGATGGTACAATATTCACAAATCAGTAAATGTAATACACCACATAAACAAAAGCAAAGATAAAAATCACATGATCATATTAGATGCAGAGAGCATTTGATAAAGTACAGCACCTGTTTATGATAGAAATACTCAGCAGTGTGGGAATAGAGGGAGCATTCCTCAACATAATAAAGGCCATATATGAGAGACCTACAGGCAACATCATTCTCAATGGGCAAAAACTAAAATCTTTTCCACTAAAACAAGGCTCTCCACTTTCACCACTTCTATTCAATATAGTACTGGAAGTTTTAGCCACAGTGATCAGACAAGAAAAGGAAATAAAAGGCATCCAAATTGGAAAGGAGGAAACAAAACTGTCACTGTTTGCAGATGACATGAGAGGGTACATAGAAAATCCTGTAGACTTGGCCAAAAATCTGCTTGACCTAATAAATGAATTTGGCAAAACAGTAGGACACAAAGTCAATATCCAGAAATCAAAGGCATTTTTGTACACCAACAATGAAACAGCAGGAGCAGAAATCCAGAAAATATTCCATTTAATATAGCAAGAAGAAAAGTAAAATATCTGGGAATAAACCTAACCAAGGAGGTAAAAGACTTGTACTAGGAAACTACACAACACTGAAGAAGGAAATCAAGGAAGACACAAACAAATGGAAGCAAGTACCATGCTCATGGCTGGAAGAATTAACATCATCAAAATATCCACATTACCCAAAGCAGTTTATAGATTCAGTGCAATACGTATTAAAGTACCAATGGCATATTTCACTGACATAGAACAAACACTTCAAAAATTTATATGGAACCATAAACGACCCTGAATAGCTGCTGCAATTTTGAGAAAAAAGAACAAAGTAGGAGGGATCACAATACCTGATACTAAACTATATTACAAGGCCACTGTAATCAAAACAGCCTGGTAGTGGCAGAAAAACAGGCACGTGGACCAAAGGAACAGAACAGAGAGCCCAGAAATAAACCCAAGTCTCTATGGTCAATTAATATTTGACAAAGGGGGCAGCAACATAAAATGGAGTAAAAATCACCTCTTCAAGAAATGATGTTGTGAGAACTGGAGAGCTACATGCAAAAAAATGGAACTCGAACACCAACTTACACCTTAAACAAAAATAAATTCAAGGTGGATAAAAGATTTAAATATAAGCCATGACACCATTAAAGTCCTAGAGGAGAACATAGGCAGAAAAATGTCAGATATTTCATGCAGAAACATTTTTACTGATATGTCCCCTAGAGCGAGGGAGATAAAGGAAAGAATAAACCAATGGGATCTCATCAAAATAAAAAGCTTCTGCATGGCTAAAGAAAACAGTATTGAAATAAAAAGAGAACCAACTGTATGGGAAAACATATTTGCCAATGATACCTCAGACAAGGGTTTAATGTCCAAAATATATAAAGAACTCTCACAACTCTACTCTAAGAAGATAATCAACCCAATTAAAAAATGGGCAAAAGAGTTGAATAGACACCTTTCCAGGGAGGACATACAGAGGATCCATAGACACATGAAAAGCTGCTTAGTATTGCTAGCTGTCAGAGAGATGCAAATGAAAACCACAATGAGATATCACTTCATACTAGTGAGAATGGCCATCATAAGCAAAACAACAGGCAACAAGTGTTGGAGAGGTTGTGGAGAAAAAGAGACCCTAGTACACTATTGGTGGGATTGCAGACTGGTACAACCACTATGGAAAACAGTATGGAACTTCCTCAGAAAACTAAGAATGGATCTGCCTTTTGACCCAGCAATTCCACTGCTGGGACTATATCCTAAGAACCCTGAAACACCAATCCAAAAGAACCTATGCACCTCAATGTTCATAGCAGCACAATTTACAATAGTCAAGTGTTGGAAGCAACTTAGGTGCCCATCAGTAAAGAATGGATCAAAAAACAATGGTACATTTACACAATGGAATTCAATGCAGGAGAAAGAAAGAAGGAGCTCCTACTCTTTGCAACAGCATGGATGGAACTGGAAAGTATTATGCTAAGTGAAATAAGCCAGGCAGTGAAAGACAAATACCATATGATCTCGCCTTTAACAGGAACCTAAACAACAATACAAAGAAAGAAGGAAAATATAATCAAAGACACTGAAATAGAGAACAGGCTGACAGTGACTAGAGGGGAGAGGGGAGGGAATTTCAGGGGAAAAGGGGAAGTGTTTGCAGGAACAAGTATAAAGGACACATGGACAAAAACAAGGGGCGGGTGGAAATGGGAGGGAGGTGGGGAGGACTTGGGTGGTGGGCTGGGATGGCAGTAAAATGCAGCAAACTGTACTTGAACAGTAATTAAAATAAAAAATTAAAAGAATATTAGCATAGGGGAGAACAGCAGGGGAAGGATCAATCAGAGAAAACTGGAAGGCATGTAATGCTGCCTTACATTGGAATAAGGCTTTATAGCACTTTCCCAAGGATGACTGGTCCTGGGCTGGATCAGACAGCAGATGTGTTTTGTTTGGACCATAGAATGTTCTAAAAATCAAGAAACACATGGAATAGATTTCCTGCTTTCAAAAAAAAAGAGTATCTATCAGTGGACCTGCATTCTCACATGCCTGCAGGAAGCTGGAGCTGAACAATGCCTGCCCCCTTTAGAAGGGTCTGGTTTCTTCTGTATAGTTGGGTCTCCACCATTTCCAATCCCATCTGCTCAGAGTCATCACCTGCCTGTGCCTGTCCGTGTCTGTACATTATCCCAGGTACTGGTGCCAGGAGTCATTATGTGTCAGGCTCTGCAGAGGACATGAATACTTGGCACCAGTTTGCTTTTTATTGGAGTTTCTTCATGACTCTGACACCAGGCTCTTTTGTCACACTTAAGAGATAAGTGGTTGGGAGTGAGGAGCAGGAATGATGAAGAATAAGCAAACAGAGGAGTGTGGGGTGTGAAGATGCTGCACATGATGTTTGTTTCAGGGTTTAGGAAAGGAAGTCACTGCCCCTACAAATAGAAGCAGCACGAAAGGAATGGCATTGTTTCAGAGCCACAGGTATACACACATTAGATATATAACCTTGACAAACACTTTAATTTCTTTGAGTCCCAGTTAGTGCATCTTTTAGTGGGAATCAGACATGAAGTGAACTTGTAGGGACTATAAATAGGACATGTGAGACATCTCACAGATAGTAGGTATCCAATAAATGAAAGCAAAGTTGCCTCACAATATTTTAGGAATAAAATAGGATATGAAGTGGAAAGGCAAGAAATGGCAGGTGTTATTCTTGTTAATGTGTATCCGGTGTTGCTGATTGGGAGGTGTTGGCCTAGAGACATGAGACATTCTGAATCTGAGTATACCCACACATCCTCTGTCACCACATTTCCCCACCTGTCTTCCATTCTTGAGTGTGTTTAATATCCCTCATGACTGTTTCTGGGCTCAGGGTCTGTTTGCTGTTTCTCAGCCATCGGAGCCAGCAGGCCTGACTGGAGGGAGCTGGACGATCAGCTGATGAAACAGGCTGTACTGTATGTGGATTCCCGGGAAGCGGCCCTTAGAGAGTCTGGAGACATTCTCCTGTCCGGGGTGAGCCTCCTGTACTGTAGCTGCTTTTCAGGTGGCCTTGTGGGGGTCCCAGGCTTACATTAACTTCTTTACATTAACTTCCCCTTCTCTTTGGCTTGCTCCAGACTTCATTTACCCCCAACTCTTTGTAGGGTGGGATAGTCTAAACATATCAATCATTCCTAATCCCCTCTCAGAATAATGTGGCCATTTTGCTGGTATCATGTGTAGTTTTTATCCCCTTTGCCTATAGAGAAAAGCTTGCTGGATTTTTTCATTGGACTGGGCTTTCCTATAAAGCAGTAGGATTAAGAGATGGGGGTCTGTTGCAGCCAAGAAACCTTCCCAATGTGGCCAACAAAATAGGACTATGGTTGGCCACATTTAACCTTTTTCATTTGTAATCAGGGCATGTAAGCCAGAAGCGGACTGCCAAAATTAGTGATGACATAAGAACACTCCTATTTCCTACTGACACATGATCCTGGCAGGACATTTCCTGGCCAGACTTGTATCTTTGTATTCACGGTATCGCAAAGACAGAATGTACCCAAAAAGGATTCTAGGGGGAAGCATCCCCCTGACATCATCCAGTTTACAAATGGTCTATCAAATTTATCTTTTATCCAGTTCAAGGATGCCCTCCTTGCCCTGGCTGTATAAGCCAGCTGGAGCACACATGAGCTCCATGGCCTGGGCCCATGTGTGTTCATTTCACAGGCCGAGATCTTCGCTGAGCTGGGAGAAGTGGTGAAGGGACTGAAGCCAGCCCACTGTGAGAAGACCACAGTGTTCAAGTCTTTGGGTAAGGGCCATTTGTCTCAGGGCACAAATCTAACTAGGTCACAAGGCAGATTTTTGTCCATTGGTGGGAGGAGGAATGAGTCACCAGTTTCCATGACTGACTCATTGTGAAATCTATCATTTGGGTCAGTTATTTACATGTCTTAGTGTAGTGATTAAGCCCATGGACTCTGGAATCAGGTAGTCCTTGGCCAGATTCTCTTCTCTGCCACTCCTTGGACATACATCCTTGGGCAAGTGACCTTACCTCTCTAAGCCACTGTTTCTTTACCATCTGTTACCTTAAGTTTTTGTGAATATTAAGTGAGGTGTGCATGTAAAATGATTTGCACACAGCAAGCATCAGCAGTCTGTCATTTAGACATAGATCTAAATGAAGCTACCCTTCAGAGGTGGGAGGTGAGGGATAAAAATGTTAAAATATGGAGAGCTTAAGGGAGATGTCAGGGAAGGCCAATGCGAGAGGGACTCAGATAAGAAATACAGCCTGTGACTGCTTTTTGCCCTTCTTCTCTACCCTACCACTTGCTGGTTTGAGCAGAGCTTCCACAGGGAGCCCCAGTACCACCTGAGTTGGTTTAGACAGAAGTCCAACAGAGGATGGGCTCAGTCTTTCCATCAGCCCAGCCCTCTCACCACACCAGATTTAAAGAGATGGATATACATAGAAACAGTTGGTATTCAGCTGATATACCTAAAATATTGAAATACTCCCAAACTGGTTGTAACAAGTGGCTGCTCCTCAAAAATGCCCTCTTTTCCTCTGTAAAGATCTTCTGTATTTCTTACGATCAAGCCCCAAAACCTCAGTTCTCAGAACATGAAGAATGCTCTTGCCACCTGCACTCATGCCAGTGGGTCATTATTGGTGCCTTGCTAGCTGGTAATATTTTTAAAATCTCTCACGCACAGGGAGACAGGCAAAGGCAGTATAAGCTTTACCCAGATTCTGGTTCAAAGACATCACGCTGATCCAGTTGTGTCTGAAAGTCTTTATTCATAGCAGATCAGATGTCAGCCAACCCCTACAGGAAACGGAATACTACAGAAAACTGCTTTACACTCTTGAGCAATTTTTGTTTTCTCATTTTCGGGATTGGTTTATTGGCACAATCTTCCATCTAGCAGGTGCATATTAAACACCTGTTATGTGTCAGGCTCCATACTGGATGCAGTGGTGGCTACAAAAATTAGTAAAAACCAGACCCTGTCCTTGAAGAACCTATACACACTCCAGGTTAAACTATGTATCTAAAACAACAAGACAAAGTGGGGTCACTGAGGGGTTCAGAGTTTGAACTAGAACAGGAGTCAGCAAACTACAGCCTGTGAAGCAAACCTGGCCCACCACTTACTTTTGTACAACCAGCAAGCTAGGAATAGTTTTTACATTTTCAAATGTTTGGTGGGAGATGGGGGAGATGAACAAGATTTTGTGACACATGAGCATTATATGAAATTCAAACTTTCATGTCCATAAAGAAGTCTGATTGGAACACAGTTCATTTGTTTACCTATTGTTCATGCTGCTTCTGCACTAACTACAACGGCTGAGTTGAATGATTGCAACAGATACCATATATGGCCCCCAAAACGTAAAATATTTACCATCTGGCCCCTTACTGAAAGTTTTCTGACCCCTGAACTAAACTTTGAATGATGCTTAAAATTTGTTTGGTGGACATTTCTTGCTTCATATCATATTCTCTGCCTTGTCCTGCCCTTAGCAGACTCTCTAAGCCTGAATTTACCTGGGTATCAGTCTTTGTTACCCTGGTGGACGTTAGCACCATGGATAGTGCATCCAGAAACTCTTGGTCCCAGGGCTGTTTCAGGAAAAGCTGTTCTGACAAAAAGTGAACCGAATTTCTCTCCATTCCAGGAATGGCGGTGGAAGACACTGTTGCAGCCAAATTAGTGTATGATTCCTGGTTATCTGGTAAATAAAATGAAGCAATGTTGTGTTAAACATCGACGCTGCAGCTCAAGAGGTGTTGCCTCCAGTTGTCTCATAATTTCTAAATCAAATGAGGGAAACCTGTGCACAGTGATCTGTAGTTTTGTACTCATCATGTCTTATCTTAAATAATGAGATCTGCATTTGTGTTTGTATTTAGTGAAATTAGGTGGCCATCCCTTCTGTTATGCCATATTACAGCAACACTTGCTTTTCCAGGTAGTTCATGGGTTTTTGTTATTTCTGGAAATAAAGCAGTTTTCCACTTCTGCAATTCTTGCTTTGATTACTTCTAGTCTTCATGGCAAGGAAAGTGAGGGGATTGGGTGTTCCCATTCACTCATGGGGATCTCCGATAACTATAATTAACTTTTTCTATTTTTTAAATTGAGATACAATTTATATACCATAAAATTCACCAGTTTGAAATGTACAATTCAATGGTTTTTAGTACATTCACAGAGTTGTGCAACCATCACCACTGTTTAATTCCAGAACATTTTCATCACCCCCAAAAGAAACTCCATACCCACTATCAGTCACCCCTCATCACCCGTTCTTCCCAACCCCCGGCAACCACTAATATATTTTCTACCTTATGTATTTGCCTCTTCTGGACATTTCATATAAGTGGAATTATACATTATGTAGCATTTTGTTTTTTACTTTCTACAATTAAAGTTTCAAGGAACAATTAATTCAGCTTTCATATTTGTAAGGGCTCCTTTGGTCACAAATGGTAGAGACCACCACTCAAACTACCTTCAGCTGAGTCAGTGAATGAGGAGTAGAATGATTGACTCTTGTCATTAAGAAGCACCAGATGATGGTTTCAGCTATAGCTGCATCCAGGGGTTCCAAATGTCATCAGGACTGTCTTGCTCTCTCCACCTCACATCTCTGTTCTTGTCAGTATTGGCTTCATTATAAAGCAAGTTTTCCCCTGGTAGTGGCAGGATGGCTGCCAGCAGCTCCTGCATCAGTCTGTCATCTCCAGAAACCCCAGCAGAAATAGAGATTCTCCTCAACAGCTAAAAGTCCCAAAACTGAGACTCACTGACCACCTCAATCACATGCCCAACCCTGTGCCTAACATCATGACTAAAACAGATGGAATACTCTGGCTTACATTGTGTAAGGCAGAACCTGGCTTCTCTGATAGGGAAGTGGGAACCCTTTACTTGGCCTCATTTGCTCCTCGACACCTCAGACCCAAGCTAATTCTGACTGTTTTGTTTATACATTTTGAACCAATCTTTGGGATAATCACAGACATAGTATTTACTCTTTAATTGGAACAACAGGACATGTTGAGGGAATGGTAGATAAGCTTATGGAGTCTATAAGCTAGGATATCTTAATTAAAATAAAATGCAACTATTGAAAAACATACAACTTAACCTTCTAATAACCTGTCCTGGCCTCACAGAGGTTTATGATATTCACTGTGATAAAGGGATTATATTTGCTCCCTTCTTTTTAACCCAGCAATTTGATGGAATTTTTATATAAGGTTTTTAAATCCATGTGTCCTTCAAATTTATACTCCTTTATTTCATCACAGAATTGACAAGAATGCCAAGAGGATGGTTGTGGTGAGAGCTTTCAGTTCTACTAGCAAATTTACACCCCTCTTCCCATATTTTTTGAACAAATTGCTACCCCTCTCCCTCCAGTAGAGCAGCATGAAAAATTCCATCTAGAAATGATCAACTTAATAAAGCAATTAGAACTAATTCCTACAGAGCTGACTTCCAATAACATTTCCACTGGCCTGCTTTATCTTGTTCTCTCAAAGCACACCTTTACATTTCCATAACTCTATATTCTATCCTTCAAATAGTGATGTGGGTTTCCAGCTCAAAATTCTTTGTACCACCTCACACTGTCTCTCATTTGCTAGAATACATCACCAGACTTTCTATATTCCTTTTACCTCTGAGAGTGATACAAAGCTCTATTGGAAAGCATCTTTTTTGTTAACAGCAGTACTTCCCTAGTGGCTTCTACTTCTCTTATATCCTGGCAACAAGTGTCTCATCAGGCAGATTTGGGAAGTACCCAGATCCTGGCACCTACAGTAATAAAGTCCTAATGCCACAATTTTTTTGAGGCCTTCTATGTGACAGCTTCTTGCACATTATAGAAAGCAAATACAACTTCAATTTATTCCAACCAACAAAATGCAGCATTTGTAAACATAATTGTTCCTCAGTGCAACATTTTTATTTGAAGACTGACAACCTCTCTGAATCCATGCATTGTGGGAGAATGAACCAACTGTTCATCAGATTTCAGCATCTATATCCTCCCTAAGCTTATGTCCTCCATGGTGCTTCCTGAAATAACCCAAACAGATGTGAGTAAGGAAGCATTCTCAAGAAACAAGTGTTTCTATTTTATACACATAATTGATGGTAAATTTCACTTGATGTAAGTCTGGCTATAAAATCCAATGAAGCTTAGCTATTCAGTAGGGTTTTGATTTGAATTTGACATTGTCACTCAAAAAATGTCAGCAGCAATGTTGCAAATTTATATTATAGAGTCTACGTGAATTTAGACATGTAGCAATGGTGATAGACAAAAGTAAATAAAAAATAAGCACATGATGAGCACGAAAATGTAAAATTTACTTTTACAATCAAATTTTCCCTACAAAGAATCTAGATTTTTTTTCTTTTTTCTTTCTTTGTTTTTTAAAGTTTGAGGAGTTACTTACCCTTAGAAAAATCATCAAATATGCCAGACTTTTTTTTCCCATGTATTTTTCTTCTTTCCCACCCCCTTGCTTAGGCACTATATTAGTCTGCTCATGGCTGCCATAACAAACTACCACAGACTGGCATGAACAATGGACATTTATGTTGTTACAGTTCTGAAGGCTGAAAGTCAAGATCAAAGTGTCGACAGGTCTGGTGTCTCCTGAGGCCTCTCCTCTTGGCTTGCAGATGGCCAACCTCTCGCTGTGTCCTCACAGGGCCTTTTCTTTGTGCATGTGCATCCCTGGTGTCTGTTCCTCTTAAAGGACAAGAGTTATATGGGATTAGAGCCCCACATTTATGACCCCATCTAACTTAACAAAGGTCCTATCTCCAAATAAAGTTGTATTGGGGATAAGGCTTCAGTATATGAATTTGGGGAAAACAATTCTGTTCATAGTAGGTATCCTATATTCTATTTTTCTCTTCATTCTCCCTACCTGATACTCTGTTCTCAGGTGGGAGTACTATAGATCCATTTTCATTACTTATAAACCTGCAGACATCTGTTAAAAGTTCAGATGTTAAAAATTCCAATAGAGGAATTTTAATCTCCACCAACAAAGTCTAGAGCTAAGGACAGAATTGGAGCTGGAATCCCCACACCATGAAAATCAGAAAGTGAAAAGCAGTGTGTTGAGAGAGTATAATCTTAAATCCAGAGTTGGAAAAGTAAAGAGAGCTTTTCCTCTTATCCCTCATCCATTTAACCCTTTCTAGATTAAAAAAATATTAAAAAGATAATGAAGGGAAATGCCAGTTTTTATTCCCAAGTCTCCTTGAGTTTCTCACTGGTGGTTTATTTGTATAGGTACAGAGAATTTCTCAAAGTAGAGCTATGGCCTCTTTTTTAGGTGGGCAATTCCAAGAGCTCAGACATCATGCCCAGTGGTTTGGCATTCAGTGGAGAGAAGGTATTGCCTATAGTGCTTCCAGTGGACCACAGCATCACCCCACTGCTGCAGGCCCACCCTGTTTAGCCAACACTTGATCACAGGCTGGTGTCGACCAGTTGCCCAGGCTGTTGGAGCACTTGCTTCCTTCTGTTTATGGCATTAAGAACTTTCTTCCTGGGACCCAGCTGCATTTGGATGCTCTGAAGATCCTCATCAGAGCAAAGTAACAGAGCTTCTAGATCAATCTGCTCTCTCATGAAAAAGGAAAGAAACTTTTCCAGGTGGTGAGACTGTAAGAATACTTCCAGGGGTGTAGCATCAACCACGTCTTCCTCCCACTTCATTGCATCCTCATCCCAAGGCAAGTCATCTTTCAGACTGTTCTCCTCTCCCTCCTCATCAGCCACCACTTCATCAACCTGTGCTGCTCCTTGTCTCTGAAGCAATTCACCAGACATTTTAAACTCTAACTCCTTCTTGGTATCTGAGATGTCTTCAGGGCTTGTTATTCTGTTCCTTCTAAAAACAATATTTCCTAGACCCGGACGACTGAGAATAGATTCATATTGCATGCAGCCGCCCTCTGCTGAAACCTGGAGCTTCTCTTTGAACTCCCCTGAGAATATGTCTTCTTCTTCCTCTCTGAACACATCCATCACATTCCTCTGCTCATTTCTGCTCTCCTTCTCTACCTGCTCTGATGTATCTTTATTCTTCTTGAACTTTATCTTGAAGGTACCTTTAATGCCCTTAGACAGTGACCCAAATGTGCTGGAAGCAGAAGCATTTGAAAGAGATGATCTGGAAAAAGTGCTCTTGGAAGAAAAAGTACCAGATTCCTCTCTATAGGTGCGGGCCATCTTATTTTCATGCTTCTCCTGGACCCTCTCACACTCTTTGATCTGCCTCCTGGCATTCTTCTGAGACTGCTCCTTCAGCTTAGTGACCTTCTTGGGGTTCATGATGTTCTGGGCAGTAGCTGCCTTATCCAGGAGAGAAACACATTCATTCTGCTCTCTGCTAGAGGCAGCATCCAGTGGAGACTGTAAGTCATTGTCCAAGGCAAAGATGTTGGCACCAAAGTTGATTAGGAATGAGACACAGTGGGCATGGCCATTGGAGGCTGCGTAATGTAGAGGAGTGTTTCCCCAGATGTCACATCTATCAGGGTCCCCCCTAGAAAAGAAAATATCAAAAACACATGCTAATTTTTTCCTCTGAACAGAAGGTGCAAAAAATTAAAGAACAAAATGCATGTTAATCCTGACTTGGCATTATTAGAAGATAACTTCTGGAAGTCCAGACATGTGACATCCAGACATCAGATGGTCAGAAACAGGAAGAGCCCATCTCTAACCTGGGTCTGATTTTTTAAAGCAGGAAAAGATTTCTAAAACACTCCCTCAAAAAACAGCTTTCATGTCTCATTGGTCTGAATTGAGTCACATGCTTAATGAGAAGGAAATAGAGCTACCATGTTTAAGTAAGATTAATTGAAATTTTTGGACTTCTGGTCAAGATGGTGGCATAGATAGACATGGCTTGCCTCTTCATACAACCACATCAAAATTACAACCAAAATATAGAACAACCATTACTCAGAACTATCAGAAATCAAGTTGAATGGAAGTCTAACAACTACAGAATTAAAGAAACCACAACCATCCAGACTAGTATGAGGAGTGCAGACTCAGAATAGGCTGGTCTCTCACCCATGTGTGGTGGATAAAAAATTCAGGAGGGATATCTCAGGAGCAAAGAGTCTCAGTCCCACACCAGTTGCCTCTAGCCCAGGGTTCCAGTGCCAGAAAGATAAATCCCCATAACTCCTGGCTGCAAAAACCATTGGGGATTGAGTCAGTGGAAGAAACTTCTGGAACCCCAAGCAGTTCCTCTTAAAGAATCCACACACAGGCTCACCTTTTCAGACTCACTCCCTCTGAGCTCCAGCACTGGGGTAACAGCTTAGAAGGCATCAGTGGCATACAGGGAGGAACTGAAGTGTCTGCCATCAAGGTGAGCAGAAGCCATTGTCTGTTTTCTAAACCTTCCACCCACAGAGCTGGCAAGCTGGTGCCATATATGAAACTCCATAAACTTGGCTAACACTGTTTGACCTGCCTTGGATATCCTGAGACTCTGCCTCACCCAACTTACAGATCCACCCAAGCTGCTTTTCCATGAATGGTGGCTCTTGACTTATCCATCACACCTTCCTAAATCCTATCAAACAAGCAACAACTGGCCTCAGTGAATCCCAGGCTTGGCACTAACAGCATTCAACCTAAATTCACAGCTTGGCTTTGCCTGGGAAACTCCAAGCCCAGCACAAGTAGCAGCTATCTCAGATTGCTTTATAGCTTAGGCACGGTGGCCCTGTGAAAAACACAGGTGGGGGCTGACCTTGGCCTGCACCACCCAGGAAACCCCAGGGCCAGCGCACCCAGTGGACAGTTACAGACCACATCGGAGCACTACCACCCTGCCCCTGGACAGAAGGTCCTCCACAGAGGGTGGAGGTTGGTGGTAAGTGGTCACAGCCAGTCTTTGCAGCTGACTGGCCCAGATAAATCTCTCCCATTGGCCTGCTAACAGCAACCAAGGCTCAACTACAAGAGGAGAGTGTACTTAGTCCACACAAAGGGTCCACCTTGATAGGGGAGGCTGTGCCACTGGACCCTACAGGATATATACTACATTAGGCCATGCTACTAAGACAGGGAGTCATAGCATCTCTACCTAATACATAGAAACAAACAGGGAAGCTGCCAAATGAAGAGACAAAGAAACATGGCCCAAGTGAAAGAATGTATCAAAACTCCAGATAGGGAACTAAATGAAATGGAGATAAGCAATCTATCATATGCAGAGTTCAAAACACTGGTTATAAGGATACTCAAGGAATTTAGTAAGGACCTCAACAGCATCAAGAAATACAGGCAGAAATGAAGAATACACTAATTGAAATAAAGAATAATTTAAATGGAGACAACATAGAGTGGATGAAGACAACAATCAAATCAATGATTTGGAAAACAAAGAAGCAAAAAACAAGCAATCAAAACAAGAAGAAGAAAAAGAATTGGGATTCTGGCCAAAATGGAGGTGTAGGGAGACTCACAGTGCCTTCTCACCCAACCAAAAGAAAGATAACAACAAATTTAAAAACAAAAAACAACCAGAACTGACAGAAAATCAAACTGTATGGAAGTCTGGCAACCAAGGAATTAAAGAAGAAACATTCATCCAGACAAGTACAAGGGGCAGAAATGGGAAGCCAGGCAGAGAGGACTCTAAGAAAGGCAATGGCTGGAGGAATGGGTGGTGCCACATTCACATGTAGATAAACTGGGAGGAACAACTGGGGAGCAAGATAGACTGAGCAACCCAGGGTTAAAGTACCGGGAAATAAAGACTCAAAGCCTCTGACTGAAAACACCTGTGGGTGGTGAGGCAGCAAAAGGAGAAACTCCAAGCCTCACAGGAGAGTTTGTTGAAGAGACCCACAGGGACCTAGAACGTACACAAACCCACATACCTGGGAACCAGCAACAGAAGGGCCCATTTTTTTTTGTGGGCAGTGGGAAAAGTGAATGAAAACTGGCAGAGAGCAGAACAAGCAGCACACTTCCCCCTTGGATGCCTCCTCCACATACAGTATCACAACACAATGATGTGGGTTGCCTTGCTGTAGTGAACACCTAAGACTCCACCTCTAACTATGTAATGGGTATGCAGAGACAAAAAAAAAAAGCCCAAATGAAAGCCCAGATCAAAGTTCCAGAAAAAATACAACTAAATGACCAAGAGACAGCCAACCTATCACTTCAAAACACTGGTAATCAGAATGCTCACAGAATTGGTTGAATATGGTCAGAAATTAGAAAAAAATGAAGGTTATGAGAAGTGAAATAAAGGAAAATGTACAGGAAACCAACACTGAAGGGAAGGAAATTGGCACTGAAATCAACAGTTTGGAGCAGAAGGAAGAAATAAACTTTCAACCAAAACAGAATGAAGAAACAAGAATTCAAAAAACTGAGGAGAGGCCTAGAAACCTCTAGGACATCTTTAAATATTTCAACATCCAAATCACAGGGGTATCAGAAGGAGAAGAGGAAGAGCAAGAAATTGAAAACTTTTTTGAAAAAATTATGAAGGAGAACTTCCCCAATCTGGCAAAGGAAATAGACTTCCAGGAAGTCCAGGAAGCTCAGAGGGTCCCAAAGAGGTTGGATGCAAGAAGGAACACACCAAAGCAAATCATAATTACATTAGCTAAGATTCTCCAAACAAATGAAAATGAACTTACAACAATTCAAAACTTATGAGAAACAGGGAAAGGAGTCCTGACACGGAAGTTCATAGTGATACAGGCCTACCTAAAAAAGATAGAAACATTTCAAACAAATAACCTAACTCTACATCTACAAGAACTTGAGGAACAACAACAAAGACAGCCCAGAGCAAGTAGAAGGAAGGAAATAGCCAAGATCAGAGCAGAATTAAATGACATAGAGACTAAAAGCATGATTCTAAGGATCAACGAATCCAGAAGCTGGTTCTTTGAAAAGATAAACAAAATTGACAAGTCTTTAAACAGACACATCAAGAAAAAAAGAGAGGACCCAAATAAACACAATCAGAAATGAAAGAGGAGAGATTACAACTGATACCACAGAAATACAAAAGATTGTAAGAAATTACTACAAAGAACTATATGCTGAGAAATTTGAAAACCTAGGTGAAATGGACAAATTTCTAGAAAATGATGATCTCCTGAAACTGAATGAAGAAGAAGCAGAAAGCCCAAACAGACCAATAACAGCCGATGAAATTGAAGCAGTAATCAAAAACTTCTCGGCACACAAAAGCCTCAGACCAGACTATTTAACAGGAGAATTCTACAAAGCATTTAAGGAAGAGCTAACCCCTATTCTTCACAGACTATTCCAAAAAATTCAAGAAGATGGAAGACTCCCAAACTCTTTTTATGAAGCCAGTATCATCCTAATCCCAAAACCAGATAAAGATATGACGAAGAAAGAAAACTTTAGGCTAATATCACTGATAAACAAAGATGCCAAAATCTTCAAGAAAATATTGGCAAACTACATCCAGCAATGTGTTAAAAAGATCGTATACCATAATCTGTAGCTCTGTAGCCAGAGCTACACCAGCCAGGGCTGATTGTTCTTTCAATAGGGTAAATATATGTGTGTGCATGTGCTCAAAGGGAAAAGTGTGGAAGGATATACATCTAAATACTGATGACTGCAAGAATTAATGTGATTTTTATTTTAATAATGTAGCTTTCCAATATGTTGGAAATGTTAATAAGTAGTATTCCTTTAAAAATCAGAGAGGAAAAATATTTTCATTTTAGAAAATGAAACAAAACTAAAAAAATCATGGACATTTTAAAGGCAAAATGAAATTTTGTATAATTGGGGCCATATTTCTAGTGCAGGACAATACATGTAATTATTGTTTCCATCATTAAAGTTAAAAAAGAAAGAAAAATAGTTTTTTAACAAAGCCAGATTTTGGATCTTAATGGCTACCATGTGATCCAAGTTCTTAAACAGATAGTGACAGATAAACACTGAAATTATCAGACTGAAATAGATTTCAATGATTGATTAACTTGTAAACTCAATTTAAAATTTTTTCCCCTTTTCAGCCCCCTTAAATCTAATTGGCAATTTTATCTCACACAGTTTCCTGAGGATTGGCTATGGTGAAAGTGGGAGACAACTTATGAAAACCCCTGGAAAACATCTTTTTTTTGTTTTTCAGCCTATACCAGGCCAACTCAACAGAATTGGCCTTAGATGCTTCTGGAGAAAAGAAAAAATATCTGAGGTGTACTAGAATTGATCAGAAGCCAAGAATTTTGAAGGAAAGATTAAAAAAAGCAGGGTTAGAAGAATTTTTGTGCCCATAGTCAGTGTTTAAAAGATATAACTTAATGGACTGGATTTTGAGATTACATTGAGAGAAATCACCATGTCAAACAAATGGGCATTGGCTGAACTATATAGCAAATTGTGCTGGGGTAAATTACTAACCACTTGGGGAAGACATAGTGAGAGCAAAACCTCAAAACTTAAATCAAAATAAATAATATATGAATTAAGTATTTTAAATAAATACTTAATAAATAAATAAAACTACTAAAGAAAATACAGTATCTAGGCATAACCTCAAAGTTAGAATTACGTACTAAAATTGACAGGTTTAAGTATATAAATTAATACCTAAAATATATGCTGAAATATATTTATATTTTTATTTATATTTAAAATACTTGTCAAAAACATAAATTATAAATTGTGAAAATATTTGTAATATAATGATAAAGGATTGGTATTAGAACTTTAAAAAGCATTTTTTATAAATCAATGAGAAATGTTGAAGACCCCAATAAAGTGGGAAAAGATTATAAATACATAATTGACAGAAGTAGAAATACAATGGCCAATAAACATAAAAAAAATTTTCATCTTCACCTGTAATGAAAGAAAAGAACACTAAAGACACAATGATATATCATTTTGGACTTATATTGACAAAAATGGGCACTTAATTTCTGAAAAACAATTTGTCAATAAACACAAAATAGTTAAATTGTGTACATGCCAGTTGATTCATAAATCTCACTTTGGAGAATTTATCCTCAAGAAAATGAGAGCAAAGTTTATTTACAAAGATACTCATTGCAGCACTGTTTAAATAATCGGAAACATTATCCAAAAACAGATTGACTAAGAAATGTATTTATTGGACTTCTGGCCAAGATGGAGGCATAGGTAGATATACTTTGCCTCCTGGCACAATCAACAGAAGAAAAACAACAAATTTAAAAACAAAATTAACCAGAACTGCCAGAAAATTGAACTGTATGGAAGTCCAACACCCAAGGAGTTAAAGAAGGAACACTCATGCAGACCAACAGGAAGGGTAGAGATAGGCAGCTGGGATGAAGAGGACTCACGGCAAGGCAGCAGCTGGAGGACTGGGGCAGGTGAGGTGGTGGTTGGTGGACTAGGCAAGGTGCCTACTGGCAGAGCAGGTGGTCCCACATTTGCATGCAGATAAACCAGGAGGAATAATGTGGGAGCAAGATAGACCATGCAACCCAGGGTTCCAGCACAAGGAAAAATAAAGCCTCAAAACCTCTGACTGGGCAGGCTGTCCTGGAGTAGCCCACCTGGTTTTGCTGCTTTTCTGGGCCTGGAGCTAAAATACACCTGAGGCCTGGATGTTATCTCCAGAGAGCAAAGGCTAGGGGAGGGGAGGTTACCCTGGGAGTGAGAGGTGAGGAAAATGTATATTCTGACTGACTGTGAGATGGAAGATCTGTTACGATAGGCAGCTGGACTGCTGTTTAATGTCATATTTTAAGAATGAATAGGTGTGAGCTGTGAAGACCAGTATGCCTGCTGGAAGAGGAAACTCACCAACAAAGAAACCACCAGAAGATAACAAGGGAAGAAAGTAAAGGAGGGAGTGAAAGCCACACTAACCTCCACTCAGCACCAATCTGAAAATACAACTAAATAGTGGAGAAATTACCCAGAACAAACACCTGAACAAGAGCAAGAGAGAAGCCTTAAAACCTCATACAGACAGAAGAACCAGTTTCAACACAGCCTGTCCACACCTGCACAACAGAATATAAGACATGGTGCCTGGAGTGACCCTGAGTTAACCTGCTGGAGAGAAGCACCCACCAAAGAAAGACCCAACAACAATCAAAACTCAAAGACATACAGAGAGCTGACATAAATGACAGCCCAAGACCAGCAAGCTCAGGAGTTCAAGGAAACTGCACTACTGATCTCACAAGTCTTCTACCATAGAAGTTAACACCATAAACCCAGGAGGTCAGAACAGATCAATTTCAGAAGATGGCGGTAAGGGAGGTGGGAGCAGAGTCCACTTCCCCTTGTGCATGGGTGAAACACCTAGCTGATCTAAGGAACAGAATGAACAGCAAATGGTATCCCAGCATATATAAAGATTGGAGACCAAAAATTGTAGTGGACATTGAAAAATCACACAGTGAGGAGAGTGCTTCAGGACAATAGGGTCCCTGGAACCAGCACAGGCAGCAGGGCAGTGGCAACTCTAGTCCTGGCTCCTGCAGGGTCTGTCACAGGATTCTTGGGAGAAAGCCAGGTCAACAGCTCTCTCCCCTGCCAAACAAAGTTTGAGCAGCACCAGGAGGGAGCTGGGTGCTTGAAGTCGCAGGCAGGGAATAAGGACAAAGTGGCAACACACCGGGGTGGTGTGCATGCACTGACACTATGGGCCCCAGCTGGGAAGAGTTGGGCAGTGACAGACCCTGACCTGGTGAGTCCCCACTCTTGTTGGAGAGTTGGGCTGAGTGAGAGGCCAGGCGCAAGTTTGGAATGGCAGACTTGAATAGGAGGAATTTTTCAAAAAGAAAAAGAGAAAGAAGAAGCACTATGCTGCTGTTTGGGGAATTCTCCTGCAACAGAGGCCCCAACCTCCTACTCCCCTGCCCCCTCCTGGCCACAATGGCTGTGCTCCTGCTGTGATGGCAGGCTCTGCACTCTGACCCTAAGAGTTGGGGATGGTGTGCACCCGAACCTCTGTGGCTACCTGTCCCACCCAGCAGCAGAGGCCGAGTACTCATTCCCACAACCCCAGGACAGAGAGCACCTGACCCTGCCACCCAGAGGCACCTTGTATTTGGCCCCTGCACCCAGGGGCAGCAGCAGAGGAAGTGTGCTCTAGCATTTGTCTGCAGCATCACACCTACTGGCTATCTAAGAGGAAGGCAGAGAAGCCCCCAAAAAGGAGAGCTGCAGGGCTCAGGGAGTCAGAAATCACCAGAAAGACTTAACTCTGTGGGGGGCTAAACTACCCTGGAAGGGACTCTGAGAGTCCCTAACATCTAGGACAGCAAAGAGCAAGACGGTGGCATGTGAGTTGGCCCTAATTGATGCACCTCAAGGACAGTGCAACTGGTGGACTGAAGGCTTAGGCTGGGCACAGAAGGGCACTGGACCTGGCAGAAAACTGAGCATCTGGGACGGAGGCTAGGCAAGTGCTAAGAGTGCAGCTCAGGAAGGGAGAAAAGCTAAACCAATCCCCCCTCAGCCTGCTGCAGTCAATAACACCAGCAGTACTGGCTTGGCCTGTTTAAAGCCAGCAGTAACTCTTTTTAAAATTATTTTTCTTTTAATTCCTTCTTCTGTTGCTTCCTTCTCTTTTTTCATTCCTTCTTCCTTTCTTCATTTCTTTCCTTTCTCATTCCTTCTTCCCTCCTTCCAATTTTTTTTGTTCTTTTTCTTTTAAATTTTCACAAGTGAGACTATAAACCAGGAGCTGTGAAAGGAACAGAGCTGGACACAAAGAGTGGTCCTCCCAACAACAGAGACACTAAGACAAATTTCACTTTGCTACTTACAGAGGACTTGCAAGTTATTGTATATTTGTATTATTATTGTTTTTCATTATTCTTACATCTTTGACTTTATTAGAATTTTTGTATTTCTCTTCTTTCAGTTTACTCTTCTTCACTGGGTTTGTTAAACTACATTGTTTGACTGGTTCTCTTTGTTCTCTCTTTCACAGTGTATTTTTAATTATCTGTCTTTCACTTCATTTGTATTCCAATAGCACACTACTCTAGGTCCTGTACTTCCTATTCTTATTATTCAGATCACATAGATTCTGTTATATGATTGTTGCCCTATTACTATTGTAAATAATTGCTGTTCCATACAATTGTAAATACTAACACAGCACTGCTCCCGGATCTTAGCTTACTTCACTGTTTCCTGAAATTTATTACTGTTGTGGTTAATTCTATTCTCTCACAAACTACACTTATTTTCTATCATTTACTCTCACTCAACCTCATAATCTGACCTCGCACAAGCTCACTGCTTTCTAGATCCAATTCACAATTCTCCCCCCCCCCCCGAAAAGACCCTTATCTTTTTTCTACCCCTTCTAAAAAGTAGCTGTTTGGATCACGGTTAACAACATATATATCCAAAAGATATCCTATCCCTTCTCTATGGGCTGGAACTTTAATGCCATAAAATACTCTTCTGCTGTCTTAAACAATTTTGCCTTCCCCCTCCAACTGATCACAAAAAGAGTAGGTGGGAGCTGTGAAGACCAGTATACTTGCTGGAAGAGGAAACCCAAAAACAAAGGAACCACCAATAGATACCAACAGAAGAAGGTGAAGGAGGGAGTGGAAGCCACACTAACTTCCATGCAGGACCAATCTGGAAATACAACTAAATGGTGGAGAAATTACCCAAAACAAACAAATAAACAAGAGTGAGAGGGAAGCCTGAAAACCCCATACACACAGAACACCCAGCTTCAACACAACCTGTCAGCACCTGAAAAACAGAATATAAGATGTGGTGGATGGAATGACTCTCAGATAACCAAGCAGTGGGAAAGACCCACCAAAGGAAGACCCAAAAACAATCAAAACCCAAGGACAAACACAGAGAAAACATAAATGACAGCCCAAAACCAACAAGCTCATGAGATCAAGGAGAATGCACCACTGAATCTCACAGGTCTTCTATCAGAGAAGTTCACACCAAAAACCCAGGGAGTCGAAACAGATCACTTTAAAAAAGAGAGGCTAACAAGAAGAGTCTCACAAACAATGGGAAGACAAAGAAACAATCTCCAAATGAAAGGAAAGGAGGAAGCCTCAGAAAGAATGCTAAGAGAAATAGATGCAAGTCAAATATCAGATACTGAGTTCAAAGCAATGGTTACCAGGAAGCTCAATGAGCT
>CM052540.1:79440229-79494891 GCA_028533065.1 Trachops cirrhosus | reverse complement strand
CCCCACACCAATCCCCCTGCCCCATCCCTCCCAACCTCCCAACATCCATTCTATTCCCTTTTGTTTTGTCCATGTGTCCTTTAGACATGTTCTTTGTCAAACCTTCCCCTGTTTTCCCCCATTATCCATCTACCCCTTCCCCTCTGGTTACTGCCAGTTTGTTCTTTATTTCAATGTCTTTGGTTATATTTTGCTTGCATGTTTGTTTTGTTTACCCCAATGTTCCCATCCCCCTTTCATGTTTTACTTATATTTTAAATTTTGTTCTCTCCTTTTCTTTGCCTTGGTTCTATCCCAACACTTATCAATTGTTATCCATCTTATCAAATAATAACATTTCCCCCTCTTTTAGTCATCTTCTATTTGCTTTGAAATACCTTAAATATCTGCATTCTCTTTCACCTTTATGAATCTTAGTTCAATTGTGGTTAAGATTGCTGATATGGTAGGGGGTTGTTTATCCTGCTATAGGTTTAGTGGTCAGGTAATACTGTTTTATTAGTAAAAAAATGTAAAATAGCATACAAGACAAGGTGGGAATTGTGACTACCAGTAAGCCATCTGGGGAGAACCCACCAACAAAGAAGCCACTAACAGATAAGCCCAAGTACAACAAGAGAGCCCACACAAAGAGAAGAAAGAGCAAGCCTGGAGTATCCAGACAAGGAGATCAAAGACAGCACCACCAAGTTACACAGAATGCATTATATAGAAGTTCACCCCATGAAGACACCTGGCAAAGCAGAGCATCCAGAATTACAGAAACAAACAAAAAAGTCATCTAAAATAGGGAGACAAAGAAAGAACATCCAATAAAAATGAATGAAAGAATCCCCAGCAAAAGACTAAATAAAATGGAGACAAGCAAATTATCAGAGATAGAATTCAAAAAAATGGATATAAGAGCACTCCAGTAACTCACTGACAACTATAAGGAACTGAGTGGGAACTACAACAGCAGAGAAATATGAAAGGAAATAGAAACTATAGACAAGAACCAGGAAAAAATGAAGAATATAGTATCAGAAATAAAAAGTACACTAGGAGAAATTACAAGCAGGCTGAATAAAGCAGAGGACTGAATTAGTCAGCTGGAAGACAAGGTAAAAAGAAATACCCAAGTAGAGCAGCGGCACACACAAAAAAGACTCAAAAATATGAAGATAGCTTAGGGAACTCCAAAACAACATGAAATGCAACAACATTCAATCACAGAAATACCAGAAGGAGAAGAAAAGGAGCAAGGGATAGAAACCCTGCTTGAAAAAAGAATGACAGAAAACTTCCCTAACATGGAGATGGGAAAAACAACACAAGTTCAGGAAGCACAGAGGGTTCCAATTAAGAGGAACCCAAAGAGTCCTACTCGAAGACACATCACAATTAAAATGCCAAATTTTAAAGATAAAGAGAGAATCTTAAAGGCAGTATGGGAGAAAGAAGAAGTAACATACAAGGGAGTTCAAATAAAGCTAGCAGCTGACACTTCTCAACAGAAAACTACAAGTCAGAAGGGAATGGCAAGAAATATTCCAAGTAATGAAAATCAAAAACCTGCAACCAAGACTGTTCTACTCAGTGAGGCTCTCAGTTAAAATCGAACATGAAATAAGGAGTTTCCCAGACAAAAGAAGGCTAAAAGAATTCCACCCCACCAAACCAGTATTACCAGACATACTAAAGGGACTGCTTTAGGAAGATGAAGGAAAAAAAGAGGGGGAGAGAGGAACACAGGTACAAAAGGGGGAAAATGGCAATGAATAAGTATGTATCAATAATAACCTTAAATGTGAATGGATTAAATGCTCCAATCAATAGACATAGGGTAGCTGAATGGATAAGAAAACATGACCCACACATATGTTGCCTACAAGACAACCACCTCAGAACAAAACACACAGACTGAAAGTGAACGGATGGAAAAAAGTAGTGCAAGTAAATGGACAGGAAATAAAAGCCAACATATCAAACAAAATAGACTTCAAAAGAAAGGCCATAAAAAGACACACAGAAGGGCACTTCATAATACTCAGGGGAAGAATCCAAAAAGACATAAACATTGTAAACATACATGCACACAATATAGCAACACAGAAATATATAAGAAAAATCTTGGAGGACTTCAAAGAAGATACAGACAGCAAAGCACTTATACCAGCAAATTTTAACCCCTCTGTGAACAATGGGTAGGTCTTCCAAACAAAATCTCACCAAGGATATTGCGCCACTGAAAAACAAACTAGATCAAATGGAATTAAATGATACATATAGAATCTTTCATCACAAGGAAAAAAATACACATTCTTTTCAAATGCACATGCAAAATTTTCAAAGATAGACCACATAAAAAGACACGAAACAAACCTCAATAAATTCAAGAATTTGAAATTATATCAAGCATTTTAATGGACAAGGTCTTGAAACTAGAACTGACCTCAAGGAAAAGAACTCAAAAAACATTCAAACTCATGGAGATTGAATACCATGCTATTACCAATGAATAGTTTAAAATTATATCAAGGAAGAAATAAAAAATTATCTAGAAACACATGTAAATGAACACGCAATAGTCCAAAACCTATAGTACACAGCACAGGCAATCCTGAGAGGGAAGTTCATAGTGAAACAGGCCTACCTAAAAAAGATTAAAACAAATAAAATAAACAACTTAACACTACTTCTACAAGAAGTAGAGAAACAACAGCAAACAAAGTACAGAGTGACCAGAAGGAAGGAAGTAACCAAAATCAGAGCAGAATTAAATGACATAGAGACTAAAAAAACAACCCAAAGGATCTATAAACCCAGGAGCTGGTTCTTTGAAAAGATAACAAAATCTACAAGCCTTTAAGCACACTCATCGAGAAAAAAAAGTGACAAAATCAGCAAAATAAGAAGTGAAAGAGGAGAAATTATAACTCTTATTACAGAAATATAAAGGATTGTAAGAAATTACTATGAAAAACTATATGTCAAGAAATTTCAAAACATAGGTGATGGATAAATTTCTAGAAAAATATACTCTTCCAACACTGAATCAAGAAGGGTCAGAAAGACTGAGCAAAGTGATAACAGATAGTGAAATGGAAGGTATAACCAGAAAACTCCCAGCACACAAAAGCCCTGGACTGGATGATTTCACAGGAAATTTTACAAAACCTTTAAAGAAGAGCTAACCCCTATCCTTCTCAGCCTATCCAAAAAATCCAAGAAGAGGAAAGACTTCCAAAATTCTATGAGGATAGCATCATCCTAATCCCAAAATCACATAAATACACAACAAAAAAAGAAAACTACAGGCCAATATTGCTGAGGAATATAGATGCGAAATCCTCAACAAAATATTGGTAAACCAAATCCAGCAATACATTAAAAATACCAGACACCATGATCATATGGGTTTCATCCCAGGGATTTAAGGAAGGTACAATATTCAAAAATCAATCATAATAAATCACATAAACAAAAGGAAAGATGAAAATCACATGATCATATCAATAGATGTGGAAAAATGCATTTGATAAGGTACAGCACCCATTTATAATCAAAACACTTAGCAAAGTGGGAGTACTGGGAGCATAACTTGACATAAAAAAGGCCATATATGAGAAACCTACAGCCAATATCATAGTCAATAGAAAAATATACCTTTCACAATAAGATCAGGAACAAGGCAAATGTGTCCACTTTCACCAATTCTATTCAACATAGTACTAGAAGTTCTAGCCACAGAAATCTTACAAGAAAAAGAAATATAGGACATCCAAATTGGAAAGGAGGAAGAAAAACTGTCATTGTTTGCACATGACATGTTAGTGTACATGGACAACTCTATAGGCTCCACCAAAAAACTATTTGACCTAATAAGTGAATTTGGCAACAAATATCAGAAAACTGAAATTAGGAAAACAACAAAATATCAGAAAGTGAAATCAGGAAAAAAATCCCATTTACTATAGCAACAAGGAAAATAAAGTACCTAAGAATGAACCTAACCAAGGACATAAAAGATCTATACTCAGAAAACTACACAACACTGAAGAAAGAAATTAAGGAAGACACAAATTAATAGAAGCATGTACCATGTTCATGGATTGGAAGAATTAACATCAGCAAGATGTCCATACTACCCAAAGCAATTTATAGATTCAATACAATTCCTATTAAAGTGCTAATGACATATTTCACAGATATAGAACAAACATTTCAGAAATTTATATGGAACCATAAATGACCCCAAATAGCTGCAGCAATTTTGAGAAAGATGAGTAAAGTAGGAGAGATCACAATACCTGATACCAAACTGTATTACAAGGCCACTGTAATCAAAACAGCTTGGTACTGGCCTAAGAACAGACACATAGACCAATGGAACAGAATAGAGAGCCCAGAAATAAACCCAAGTTTCTATGGTCAATTAATATTTGACAAAGGGGGCAGCAACATAAAATGGAGTAAAAATAGCCTCTTCAACAAATGGTGTTGGGAGAACTGGACAGCTACATGCAAAAAAATGAAACTCAAGTACCACCTTACACCATACACAAAAATAAATTCAAGGTGGATAAAAGATTTAAATATAAGTTGTAGAACCATAAAAGTCATAGAGGAGGACATAGGTAGGAAAATTTCAGATATTCCACAGAGCAGAGTGTTCACTGATCTATGTCCCCTAGAGCAAGGGACATAAAGGAAAGAATAAACAAATGGAACCTCATCAAATTAAAACGCTTCTGCATGGCTAAAGAAAACAGCATTCAAATGAAAAGAGAACCAACTGTATGGGAAACTGTATTTGCCAATGATACCTCAGACAAGGGTATGATATCCAAAATATATACAAAACTTACACAACTCCACTCCAGGAAGACAAACAACCAAATTAAAAAATGGACAAAAGTCCTGAACAGATACTTCTCCAAGAAGGACATACACAGGGCACAGAGACATATGAAAAGATGTTCAGCATTTACTACCCATCAGAGAGATGCAAATTAAAACCACAATGAAATACCACTTAACACGAGTGTGAATGGCCATCATAAACAATCAACAAACAACAAGTGTTGGGGAGGATATGGGGAAAAGGGAACTCTAGTGCACTGTTGGGGGAATGCAGACTGGTGCAGCCACTGTGGAAAACTGTATGGAATTTCCTCAGAAAACTAAAAAGGGATCTGCCTTTTGACCCAGCAATTCCACTGCTGGGATTATAGCCTAAGAACCCTGAAACACTAATTCAAAAGAACCTATGCACCCCAATGCTCATAGCAGCACGGTTTATAATAGCCAAGTGCTGGAAGTGACCTAAGTGCCCATCAGTAACTGAGTGGATCAAAAAACTATGGTACATTTACACAATGGAATACTACTCAGTAGAGAGAAAGAAGGAGCTCCTACCCTTTGCAACAGCATGGATGGTACTGGAGAGAATTATGCTAAGTGAAATAAGCCAGGCAGTGAGGGACAAATACCATATGATCTCACCTTTAACTGGAACCTAATCAACAAATGAACAAGCAAGCAAGCAAAATATAACCAGAGAAATTGAAATTAAGAACAATCTGACAGTAACCAGAGGGGAGGTGGGAAGGGATAATGGGGGAAAGGTTTTTCAGGAACAACTATAAAGGACACATGGACAAAACCAAGGGAGTGTGGAAGCAGGGGAGCGAGGTGGGATGGCTGGGGTGGGCAGGGAATGGTGGGGGTAAATGCAGACAACTGTAATTGAACAACAATAAAATATTAAAATAAAGAACTGGGAAATCATTACTCCTATCACATTCTATTGGTCACTTTCAAGGGAGAAGGAGGCTGAGAAAGGAGAGTTGGGAAAAGTCTGATGGTAAAGCACAGTTGCAAAAGATAGGAATATGGGGAGAGGGAATAGACTGGGACTTTACAATCAATCTATCACATCCTTCAAAACTAAACATTTAACATATTTTACATTTTATCAACTAAAGGACTATGCTGCATTGTCGATGGGAACATTTCCTCTATTTCTGTCTTGACCATTACCCTAGCTGTTAATGTTTGTATGTAAATGAGTTTGTATTTAGAACTTCTGAGCCTTCTCTCTTATCCATGTATCTAAGCTGCCCTATCTTTTTTGTTTGTTGATTTAGAAAGATATAGAGAAACAGAGAGACATCAATTTGTTGTTCCACTTATTTAAGCATTTTTTGGTTGATTCTTGTATGTGCCCTGACTGGAGATCAAACTCACAACCTTGGCATATTTGGACAATGCTCTAACCAACTGAGCTACTTGCCCAGGGCCTAAGGTGGCCTGTCTTTATATCTACAGGTCAATGAAGCCTTTTATTCTTCTACCCTAGTTGTTTCAGAATTTTTCACTGTGAGGAGTTTCATTCAATTTGGATCTGTCTAAATATCCAAAGGGGAAAATGACATTAATATTGTACAGTTACATTGTTAAAAGAACCACCATGTGATGTTCAAGAATATTCTCATTGACCTAGTCTAATTTTTCCAAGTTAAATTCATATCTGATATTTGAAAGCTATCTTAAGCTATAATGCCATTCTATAGTATAGTAGAAGTTTCTTACTTACCTCCTACTGCTGAATTCTAATAAATGCCATCTTGTACTTTTAAAGCTAAGTGAACTGCAAGAGAAGCATGAAGTTTTAAAATACTCCCTCATGCACACACACATGTGCACACACACAAACACACAGAAATTAATAATTAGAAGGAGCTTGGGAACAAGCATCAGGACCTGATTTCTCACTGAAGCTCTGCTACTCACTTGCTTTATGACCTTGGGCAAGTTGTTAAAACTCTTAGGCTTCACTTCTTCACTTTACAGTAGGGACCTGAAACCTAGCATTGTACTTTTATATCATGGGCATTGTACTTTTATATCATGAAGTTTGAACTCAGGGACCTTTGATTCTATAGCTTCTCTAGCTTCTATACTTCTATAGATCATTTGTACACAAATCAGATTGACTGTTCTCATTTTAAAGTGATTTTAATTGGCTTAATTCAGTCAATACAGAAATAAATCAAATCATAAAAGCAGGAATCTCCCATATCCCTGTTCCTATTCCTAGGGATGACATTCCCAGTACAGCAAGAGCACAAACAAATCATAATAGATGACAGTGGTAAAGTGCCCAGCTAGCTAGCCAGACTAGGATGGACTGCCTTTAGACCTGCACGGTCTGCCCCCAGGGTCACACTGTTAGCTCTCTGGTGTACCCTTCTACACTTTTAATGCAACTATTCATTTCTATTCCATTTTTTCCTATTATTTACATTTTTATTTTTTAGGTTTCTTTTTTTTCTTCGTTTTATTGTTCAAGTACAGTTGTCTCCATTTTCCCCCCACCTCCCACCCTGAATTCTAAACCCCTTTGGCTGTATAGACACATACACATAGGTTTCTTCTTTTTTTTAAGGCAAAATTCTAATTATACATACTAATTATACAGTTCTAAAACTCCAATTTTATTGTGGACATCTTTAATATCAGCATTCAGAGATCCAATTGAATCCATAAATTCATTTTTTAGAACCTGAAGAGTAGTCCACATATTATCTAACCATCTCCTGATGAAGACATTTAGGTTGTATTCACTTAATAGGTTCACAATTGTGAAAAATCAAAACAACGGGCTTAAAATTTAAGAATGATAAATTGTTGTTTATAAGAACAGAATTTCAGAAATAAAGAGTGCACCTGTACCAATGAGGGAACAACTCTGTGTTGCTTTATGTATAACAACCTAAATCTCCCTTCAAGAAATACCTGGTGGTTAGTAACTGAGAAGTGGCCTCATGACACTCAGGGAGAGACCAAAGCATACCCAGAGAGGAGAGGAAATACCTTGTCATAAATTAGCAAATGTACAAAAGCTCATTGAAAAGAATGTGGAAAGCCCACATTTGAAAGAGATCTCACTGTTTATTCAGTAAAACACTAAGGATTTATATCATTTCTGTAAAGATTTTAGTTTTCGTAACTATGATATGACACACCGTCTTATTAAGGAACAGCCATATCTTCCTCATTCTCACAGCTGGCTGCCCTGTACACATTTGTATCCTGGTGCACTTGTGCAAGATTGGTTCTTACGAGACCTGGTGCTACTTGTTCAGTACTGTCCCAGTCACAGCATGGTCTGGGTCAGGTGGCAACTGAAACTAAGCTTGGCATACTCACCACCTTCACTAACTCCCCCAATGGACCCCCTTCTCTCCATGCCTCTGGTCAGGGCCTTTGTGCTACCCCCTTAGTCTCCCAGAAGCCTACTTTTGGCTCTCTGACCTGAGCTGCCCTTTCCAGCGCAAGCCCCACCCTCTGGAGAAAAGTCTTGCAATGAGTCTGAGGGTGAGGCCTGGGAAGGAAAAGCCGCACATTACCCTGTTATCTCTCTGACTGCCTTCTTAACAGGTGTTTCTGAGTTTTGCTTCCAAATTCCTTTCTCTGTATTTTCATCATAGTTTTAACCATTGCGATAGCAAATTACCTTCACATTTGTAGAAAAGGTACCTACCACTTTTGCAAAATAGTCTTAGGAGGAGTGACTATTCCTTTGGTGATGCTGCTCAGAATCTAAATCCTCTCATCCTCTCTACCCTCCAAACCTGTTTATCCTGGATTTTGCTGCCTCTTCCCAGTTCTGTTGAGACTAAACCAATTAGTTTCCATAAAGAGGCTAACCACTGGCAATCACTTATTTTCTTTCCTCCCTCCTCCAAGTATTTCCCCAATTTTCTTGATCATAAGACTCACCTGTAGTGTTTGCTGAATATACATTACCCCAAGGCCCTGCCCCTGGAGTGCCTGCTTCAACAACTTTTGAGTGGGATCCAGACATTTGTAATATTAATGGGAGCCCCACATAAGCCTTTTGATCAAGGAAATTGGGAAACACTACCCAACCTACTTCACACACCTGTAACAAGGAGTGGAGATAACTCCCCAAGATACACCACAAACACAACACATAAATCAATAATTGCAAATACCACCCACACACAGAATTTGAGCACATCTCACCTGTTATGGAACATGTGTTACAGAGATCTAGGTGTCTCAAAATGCAATGAAAGATGCTGAAAAGATATGTTGATTTATTCTCAGATAATCTGAGTTCTCAACCCAGCCCTGACAGTCAGCAGTCAAAGTCTGGGCAAGATGCTTTGCCTCAGTTTCCTCAACTGTACTCTCCCAATTGCTACACACTATGATATTCTTATTTAGATCACTACTCCCTTTGACCCAGATTTTCTACTTCCAGGAATTTTTTTCTGAGGAACCAGGGAGATATACAAGAATGTCTATTATACCGTTATTTATAATGATGAAAAAGTGGAAGCCATCCTACTGTCCATCATTAGGGAACAGTTAAATACTGCTTTATCTAGACATTGAATACTATCCAAACTTAAAATGATAGTGGAGATCTTTATGTGTATACAGAAAATGTCTATGACATGTAAGGTAGTAAAAGCAGTTTACAAAAAAGTTTAAATTTCAATCCTAGGTTGTGGTTGTTGTTTTAAGTGCGTATGGTGTTTGTAGAAAAAGTCCATAAAGTTTGTAGAAAAAGTCCATAAATAGTAGCAGTGGCAAGATTATGAGTAACTTTTTCTTTTTCTCTCTGAGTATAATTGTCTGCATTTTTATTTTTTGCAGTACATTTAAAATTTATAGTTGGGGGAAATAATACTTCATCTATTTTGTAAAGCTAATTCTTCCTTGCACATTGATGTCTGCAAGAGCCAGGAGACTAGGGGTTACTTAAAGAAAAGATTTGCTGCTTAATTAAGGTAATGAGAAAATGAGATGTTCTTTCCTCAACAAAGTCCATCACCTTCTTTCACTTTACAGTAGAGTTATAAATACTTTGTTCAAAAGATGCTAATTTTCCCCAGTGTTTCATTCACCTGGAGATCATTTCAGGAAACTGATTTTGTCGCTGGCCTGCAGAGCAGCTGGTGGAATACCCAAAGGCAAATATCAGGATGGCAGGACTCTGCTTGTTCCAGGCCTTTTAGAAAGCCTCTTCTTCCCCAAATCCCTCTTCTCAGCTGGGAGGGCTAAAGAAGATTCAGGTGTCTCCAATGGGGAGTAGGCTGGGCCTTACCCAGCTTCCTGTTCTAAAAGCACAGAGCAGTCCACCCCTCTACCTGATTGATTTGGCAGTGCTTTTGGCTATGGAGTGCTGGCAAAGTGGATGTGGTGGGAGTCGCTCAGGCTGGTTCAGGACAGATTGGAGGTGAGTAATTCTTGGGTAGATGGAGGGGACACAATGGCCTTGTCTGGTTAAGTTCGTTCCTTAACTCTCTCTTCCATCCCTTTCTGACACCTACAGGTCCCTTTCTCTATTGTTTTCCCTTGTGTCTTCAGTGAACTCAATAGATATTACTCAGCTGGGGATTTCTGCCTTCTCAGGTATGCCTCTTGAGTGGGGGAAATGCCCTTAGCATCTCTCAAGCAGATTAGAGCTAGGGTGGTTAGATGGCCAGAAGACACAAACATGGGTCAGACAATCTCCATCACCCCCTTTCTTACCTTGAGCAAGTCCCTGGATTTTTCCATTGCTTACTATGGCTTGCTGTATAAATGAAAGAGCTTATTTCCTCATTGCCTCAAGCTTTGTGGCACCCAAAGAACACAAACCACAACACTAAGAGCCCCTCTGTGAGAGCAGTAGTCTTCAAGCACAAACTCATACTTAAGGAAAACATCAACATAACAATATCAGAGCTGTTTTCACTTGAAATGAGGAGTTTTTAGAAACTTCCACCTAGGCTAGAGAATGCAGAGTGGCAGATTATAGGTAGAATTTAGCCTTAAAAAAGTGTCAAAAGATCTACTACCTCCACTTCCATCAGCATCCCTGTTAAGGTTCCAGCCTGGTTTCCATACACACTAACAAACTCAGGCTTATCCCTCAAGTGCTTTAGAAAGTCCTGGGTACTTAAATAACACTTTCCTTACAGTGCTTGGTATCTCAGATTGTAGTTATGTCTTTCCCAGTAATTTGTGAACTCCATGAGGGTAGAGGACAAGCTTTGCCTCTTCCCACTGGCATCCTTCTTGATACCTGTTGGAGAGGAGAGATCCCTCCATATAATGCTGTGGGTATCATGCCTCCTATATTTCAGAGGCCCCAAATGCTCTCTTTGCTTTTCAGGTACTGTCACTTGCCATGAAGATAGAATGACAGTGGAGTTTTCAAACAATCTTGGCATCAATAAATGGCATGCATCTGTGATGGGTAGGTAATGTATACAGTCTTATCTTAATCTTACTTAGCAAAAAGCTCCTGACTTGAGGCCAGCCCCATTTTTTCTGGTAAGCAGCGTACACAAACTCTGGAGAAACTATCATCTAGTTCCCATTATGTCACAGGGACCCCTGATTTGCAAAACATCATCAAAAGAAGACCTGTCTTTCTTATCTCAGAACCTCCTAGGGAATTTTTACCTACAAATCACAGCATTGGGTTATATCACCCAGATGGGACAATAGAAAGTGAAGTAATTAAAGTGCCTTAGAAATGGATTGGCAGTATTGGCTATGTAGCTTTGGTTGACTGTCACTGAAATGTACTTCTTGACCATCCTCTGTCTAAATTGCTCTGGCTTCTGTAGATCCGTTTGGTCTTGAAATGCTGAATTGCACTTATGTCCTTGACCCAGAAAAGCTCATCCTGTGGGCCCCATATGAAACCTGTACCAGAACAGTGGTAAGTAATTACTTGAGGAATGATTTAGGAAGTAGTAATGTAGTAGTTACTAATACTAACCTAGTAGTTAACGATATAGGCTTTGGGATAGAACAGTGGTTCTCAATCAGGGGTGACTTTTTTTGTCTCCCCAGAGGACATTTGGCAATGTTTAGGGGCAGTTTTTTTAGACATTCTTGGTTATCAAAACCAGAGAGAGGGAAAGCTGGTACTGGCATCTAGTCGGTACAAGCAAAGGATGCTGTTAATTAGCTTATATTGAACAGGGTGAACCAGGCTTCCCCCGAATAACACAGAATCATTGGCCTGAAATGCCAATAATGCTGAGGTTGAAAAATATCAGAATTGAGGCCTTTGACTTGTGTCCTGGCTCTGCCACTATTTATGTCTGACCTTGGGCAAGTTAGTTTACCTCTCTAAGCCTCTGCTTGCCCCTTGGAAAATAGGGGTTAAGGTACTCTTTCTACATGGTGTCTAAAAATTGATGATATAATGCAGATAAAGAACTTGGAGCAGTACCTAGATAAAACAAATTCTCAAATATGAGTTAGTTTAATGTGTAACCCCCAGGAGAAATGGGAGGCTATTTTGGTGCTGATGAAGAATAGAAGCAGGTGTTGAAAAGCAAGCCGCACCTGAGCAATGGGGTTTTCTCTATGGTTAAGCAACAGGATCACCCAATCAAGGTTGATAGGAGCAGCAAAAGGAATTCTCAAGCTTTAGTATGAAAAGAACCACCCAGGGAACTTGGAAAGTACAGACTTACCTCATTTAGTTTATGACTTAGGTCTTGGGTACACCATATAAACCTGCATGTCTAACAGGCCACTTCATCTGATTCCACAGTAAAGAGTTCCAGCAATGACATTTTTTGCTTCCCAACTTCAGAAAGTTTAGAGCTGCAGTCCTTTAGACCAGGGATCTGCAAACGACAATGTGTGGATGATTACCTCCAGCCCAAGGTGTGTGTGTTGGTCCTTGAGCTAAGAGTGACTTTTATCTTTTTAAGGACTTTTTAAAAATACATTTTTGAAATTACATATGGCCTACAAAGTATAAAATTTATACTAACATCAACAGAAAAAGGTTGTCTGACCCTACTTTGGACTGAGTTTCCTAAGGCAGGGGCTTTGGACTGAGTTTCCTAAGGTAGGGGAAATGTTCACATATGGCTCTCCCAGCATTGTGGCTGCTGCATTGATGCTAAGTGTATCAGAATGACTTGATAGAGGCCCCAAACTAGCCAGGAGTGTGATACTTTGACATAGGGTATGTCTAAAAAGAAAATAAAAACTGAACTCCAATCCCTGAAGTTCAAGCAACTGTTCTCTGCCAATGTATCTGATAAACAAGGTTCCTCTTCCTGGGGTATCTAAAAGGCTAGCTAATTAGTCTTCTGGTATAGGAATGAGGAACCTTCCAAAACCTGCAGCTTGGGTAACTTTCAGAGTGTTGCACTCAGCAGGATTAGATGGTATCACCTTTCCCACCAGAGGTCCCAGCACTTCCTGTTCTTACTATGCCATTTGCATTCAGCTTGGTCAGCACCAGATGATGATCAGAGTCATGGACAACAGTACTGCTATAAGACGCAAGGCTTTCATGTATCAGATTAGCTGTCCAGCTGTGCAAGCAGGAGGAGCCCACGAGCACGCAGGATCCACCCTGTGCATGAAGGATTTCATGTCTGTGAGTGAAGCAGGCTGACTACTTCTCCTATGGCTAATGCAGGGGAATTGGGATAGTCCAGACAGAGTTGGGCTAGGAACTGTGGCTTTGGATTGATATCCTAAGCACACTAAGTTTTTGTTTCTAAGCCCAAAGTGGGAGAAAATAACAATTTCCTTATAGAGTGTCTCTAAAAATTGACTGAGAGGGTATATATACTACTTAGCACACTGTGTCTGGCAATAGAATTTTAATTGGTAGCTACAATCACATTAATAATCTTTTGACAATGAATATCCATCATGCACCAGGCCCTATGCCAGATGAATGAGCAAAGCAGCCCAATCACACACTCATGGATTTTATAGTCTAACATAGCTAATAGAGACAATGGAAAGATTCAAGAAATATTTATACTTTACTATAGCAATAATGGTAAAAACCTATTTTTTGAACTTACAACTGGAGGGGAGCATAGATCTTCCAGCTGCCTTCTGGTACCAGAAGCTCTCAGAGGCAAGATGGTGTCTAAGGGCACAGCTGGGATTTTTGTCTGGTCCTGTGCTTCTCTAACTACATCCCATAACAAGGCTTCTTGTTGTAGGAACTACACGGAGCTGTTCTGGGTATCTTCCACATACTGTCAGGTAACACAATTCAGAAATTGTCTTCCAAATCAAAGCCTCATATCACAAATTTTCTTCCCTTCCAGTTTACCTTTCAGGCTGTACATGGCATGGCTGATGAAAACATGGTATGAAAGTAATTTTTTAATTTACAGACCTAAGTAACCTCTTTTTCTGTATTAAAGGTAGCATAACTTCAGTTCTGATTAAAATATTAGATGATGATAGTTGTAAGGTTAAGGAGTGCCCTCCCTCTAAATGAAACTATTGATTTTAGGATCTCCAACATCAGATGGGATGGAACATTGAGGTTGGTGATGGTGCAAGAGCCCTAACTCTGACTCTTCTGGAGGCCATGGCACAAGGATATAATGTCCTGATTGACAGCTATAAAGTGACCATACAAGTGTCATTCAATGCCACTGGAGTGACTCACTACATGGTAGGTATGAGTCTCTTTGTACCACCACCCAGGCACAGACCAAATATTTTTAAATCCAAGCATGATCTCAACTATGTCTTCAAAGTAATTGAGCCTACAACTCATTCAACAGGTATCTGCAAGCTTACCATGTGCCAACACTGCACTGAGTACTAAAGACACAATGTGAACAAGAGAGATGGTCCTTACTTCAGCCTGTCCTGCCTCTTCCCCATAGATCTAAATCTACCATATAATGCAGAGTGAGAGTACTGTTGAAATCTATAAATTGAGGTGTTCTATTTTTGTTATCATTGTTCTACATTGTGTCTTATAATAGGTATTGGTGCTTTTGGAGCCAACAATTAAGACTGTATATTAAATAAGTTAATGTATCAAAGTCCTTAGAACAGGTCTTGGCCCTAAGGGCTCAAATGTCAACCATTTTAAAAAGAACAGTCCTGAGTCTTATAAAGATTTTCTCTGAATTACAATACCATAAAAATAGTCATAAAATAAGAGCAGTTTTTGCTCATATCTCTCTATAAGTGATCTGCTGCACGCCACATCAGTAGACTACTCTAGCTTGCCTGATATTCGAAATACAAAATTTTAAAACTAGAGCACCTAGAAGTACAATCATTGGACAAAATGCCTAAATTCTACTTGGGTCAAAATAGTGCCCAATACCTGAGTATATGCTTGCCTAAACTATTCTTCTGGCATTGTTTAGAAATTTAATTAAACCAGCATCTTTGAAAATGTTGTCTCTCTATCTCCCAGCAAGGTAATAGTCATCTCTACACAGTACCTCTGAAGCTTATCTATGTAAATTTTGGACAGAAGACCATTTTATCATCTCAAGTGACTTGTATATCAGGTAAGGCCCTAGGAAGGGGAACTCCAGTTGTGGAAGACATTTGGCTGGGGGAGGGCGGGTGCTTAATCAAAGCTGATCATGGACATCCTGTCCATCATTCCCTCCAGGTCCTGTGACCTGTAATGCCACACACATGACTCTCACCATACCAGAATTTCCTGGGAAGTTAAAATCCGTGAGCTTTGGAAATAGAAACATTGCCATAAACCAGTTGCATAAGCATGGCATTGATACAGAAGCAACAAATGGTCTGAGACTGCACTTCAGCAAAACTCTTCTTGAAATGAAAGTAGGTTCCATTATTCACCACGGAGCCCAGAAAGTGTGACTTGAAGCACAATCTTATAGGTAACCCTAACACAGCTGATGATGTGTTCACAAATTACAGCTTCCAGTGCAACAGGTTCAGACTCTAGAAGGCCTCATTGGATCACTGTGCATAAGTAAATTCTCTAGTAACTGAAATTCACTTGTGAACACCAAACCTCTTTAGCCTCCACAGCAGAAGCCTTCTTCAGTTTTTCTCAGCTCATTAAATAATACAAACCATTTCCAAGTTTCTAATGATGAACGTCTTATGCCCTATTAAAAAACAGGACAGCTTGACCCAAACAAAAGGGTCCCAAACTGTCCTCAGAGAGTTCAGTCTTGACTGATGCCACTGCCAGGGACCTAGAGTAATCATGTCAGTGTGTGGGTGTCTGTGTTGTAATAACATAACATTGTAGAGTTCTTTTCACTCAGACCTGGCTTGGCAGGATACTCAGTTCTCCTTTGGAATTTGATCTGTTAAGTCAAGTTTGTGGTGCTTGAATTAAACTCATACCTAAGAGCATGAGTTTAAAGGAATAACTTTCCTGGAAGGGAAGAATCCTGCTCTGCAGAAGTGATAGGGTCTCTCTCTTGTCTGACTTAAAAGGAAACCATCTGCAGTATGCCCTGCAGGTAGTCAAGGTACTTTCTTCCTAACTTCTTAACTGCTCAGGGCCCAACTGGAGGGGCTGTGGCTGCTAATTGACATTCTTCTCTCATTTCAGTGGTCCGAAAAATGTCTGCCCTATCAGTTCTACTTATCTTCACTCAAGCTGACTTTTTACTTCCAACGGAAGATAGTATCCATAGTGGTTTATCCTGAGTGTCTCTGTGAGTCACCAGTTTCTATAGGTAAAGACCTTTTCTTTTTAAAAAAAAATGGCTTTCACATTCTCTAATTCTTCTGTAGCCCTTCTGGTACACATGAGAAAGAAAATACATGGAGGTATTCCATGTATTCCACAGCCAAAAAATACATGGAGTTCAGACTCTGTATTGTTCATACTTCACAGAAATGAAAGACTGATTAGGTCAGAGATATCAGTCTAGCTGCTATGATTGGGCTCTAAGGAAGATCACATTAAAAAATATATATATATAGGTAGATCCCACTATAACTGTTTCATGTTTAAGAAGCCAGGTACATTTTTGTATTGGGAGCCTGAGCCTATTATCTAAATAAAATTGCTTTCAAGGTATACTAGAAGGATTATAAAAATTTAAAAGATTTTCCCCGAATTTTTGCCAATTCCTCAAAAAGAATATGGAGTGAGTATTTTCTGTTATTCAGCATTGCCTCAGCCCCTGTGCTTCTGTTACTCACTGATCTTATCAGGTCAAACCAAATAGGGAAACCAAACCAAAATTAACTCCTGCTTCAACTTCTCCCAAACCGCTTAGGATTTGTAAATTTTGGAAGAAGAGACATAAGGACATAAGGCAACACACATTAAGCCACAAATAATCTGACTCTTAAATTAGGGTTTTCTCATGGGTCTCTTAGTCTACATGGTGCTTCTTTTCCATGTCTCCTGCTCCTTCTTCCTGTGGATGAAACATCCCTCTGTTCCTATAGAGCAGTTTCACTGCTGTCCAGGCACCCTGGGGGTTTCCTCTTGTAACTCAAGCTACTTATCAAGGTACTTTTCCCAAAGACTTAAGAAATGTTCTGATGCCTCTTGGTGAAAACCCAAATGTTTCCTTCATCCTACTTCAAGGTGGACAGATGACAACATTCACATGGCATCTAACTAATTACAGGTGAGCTGTGTACTCAGGATGGGTTTATGGATGTCAAAGTCCATAGCCACCAGACAAGACCAGCTCTCAATCTGGACACCCTCAGAGTGGGTGACTCATCCTGCCAGCCTACCTTTACCACAACTCCATCTCAGGGGCTGGTTTGGTTTCACATACCCCTGCATGGGTGTGGAACAAGACATCAGGTTAGTATGAGCAGAGAGCAAGAGGTTGTTAAGACTTGCCTTTGAGACAACTGGTAAACACTCTCTCTAACTTTTCTCTAACTTTAAGTTCAAGGATGACAAAGTCATCTATGAAAATGAAATACATGCTCTCTGGGCAGATCTTCCTCCAAGCACAATTGCCAGAGATGGTGAATTCAGGTGTGATACAATTGCTACTTGACTTTTTAAGCTCCAGATTAAATTCAAAGTTTTTTTAAACCTAAAATTCTTTGTACCCCCACCCCCAACAACTCTTACAGAATGACAGTGAAGTGCTATTACAACATGGATGACGTGTTAACAAATACCAGCATCAAAAGTCATTCCCCTCCAGTGGCATTAGTGAAGCCGGGTCCACTTGCCTTGATCCTACAGTCCTTCCCAGGTAAGACATTACAACTTGAGAAATCTGCTTAAATATTTTGAGAACTCTTCACTAATCTGATGCCACCAGACAAATGTCGTAATAGTGATACTTAAGCTCCCATTGCAACCATCAACTACTTGAGTACTGAAGAGGTTTATATTCCATTTCAGATAACTCCTACCTGCACCCTTATGGGGACAAGGACTACCCTGTGGTGAGATACCTCCACCAACCAATTTATCTGGAAGTGAGTGTCTTAAACAGGACTGACCCCAACATCAAGCTAATTATAGATGACTGCTGGGCAACGCCCACTGCGGACCCAACCTCTCTCCCCCGGTGGAATATTGTCGTGAATGGGTAGGTATTCTCCACACATAAGGAACCCCAACTGATTTGTTAAACTGCCAGAGAAGAGAGAATAAATCCTCTTGGGCTTCAGAGGAACACTACATCACAAAGGCCCTGATATTTGTCCTGGTTTCTCAGTAATCACTCCTTGGTCTAATAAACTAACCAAACTTTCTATTACCCCTGAATCTAAAAGAATGGAATCTGTCCCCAAAATGTTTGTCCCTAATATTCTTTTATCTGGACTGAAAATAGATCTCCACTTCCTATCTATTTACTGAACACCTACCATGTGCCAGGTGCTATGCATTCTACATGCATTGTTTGAATCTCATTGCTCCATGAGATGCTAGCCCACTAACTTTATGAAGAAGAAATCCAAGCTCTTTGCTTAAATAACTATCCCAAAGTATAATTTAATAAAATGGTGCAATTTGGATGTCCATTTGACTCTAGACCTGAACACCACAATGCTCTGAAGTTATAACTACACAAACACTTGTGCTCTGCCTGCTCGGCTCTACACCTTCCTTTTCTTGAAGCTGTTGTCATCTGTTGCTAAGCTCTTAGACTCCAGGTACAATCCTGACTGAGGACCATGTGTAGCCAGTGCATCTATGCAGCTCATTCCTTCACTCCATTCAAAACCTATTTAAGTGACCCCTCCTCCATGAAGTCTACTCTGACCCTCCTGTTCATGTACCCTGGTCTAACTCTTCTTTGCTTGGCACTTACCACCTAACAAACTTTTTTTTATAGCTTTTACTCCCTGCTAGCATCTAAGTTATAAAATGATAAGACTTTCCTACTTTTTTTTTTTTTTTTGGTCACTGGCATATACTACTGTAACTGCCTGGGACATAACAAGTACTCACAATAGTAAGAAGAATTAAGCCTATGTCATATGAAGACACATATAAAACTTGTAGCTTTTGTTGAGTTTAGCTGGCAAGCAAATAGGCACTTAAATTGTATCAATACTTTAATAGTGTTGCATGTACAACTTATGATTCCATGGATATTGTGGGATAGAACAAATCAGAAATATATTAAGTAAAATGTACAAGTGGAAGGTACAGCAATAGTCCTGAAGGTGCTACATGTGATTGAATTTGGGCAAACACTGAGTTAGACTCAGTTAAATGTGGCTGATGTCCTCCCTGGTACGTGCCTCTTAGCTGTGAATACAACCTGGACAACCACAGAACCACCTTCCATCCAGCTGGTTCCTCTGTGACCTATCCTAATCACTATCAGAGGTTTGATGTGAAGACCTTTGCCTTTATATCAGCAACCCAAGTGCTCTCCAGCCTGGTGAGTAATGAAGAAGTCACCTGGAACAGGATGCCTGTCAGGGCACCAACACCACGTGACTCTCTCTCTCCACTTCCAGGTCCACTTTCACTGCCATGCCTTCATTTGCAATCAGTTTTTGCCTGATTCCCCTCTGTGTTCTGTGATGTGCCCTGTGTCATCAAGAAGCAGGCGAGGTAAAAATGTCAAGTCCTCATTACTGTCAATTTACTCAAAACAAGCCTCATCCTTTCAGAATTTAAAGAAGAAAGAGTGCCTCATTCTTCTTCTAGTCCCAAGAGCCCAAGAAACCTTAGTCCAGACTACCTTAACTGTATGAGTCTGAGATGGGCAGACTCTTAAGCAGTCCTATAGATCAAGTTTGATCTTTTGCATATGTGACTCTAAAAGGTTACTCTTCCTGAATCTAGGTAGACTCTGAGCTTAAAATTCTTTGAGAATTTATCCTGTCTTTACAGTAAGGTGTTTGGCCTGTTCTGCAAAGGCAGGCAAACTGCACAGAAGATCAGGGATGCCATGGAGGTCTACTCTAGAAACTCCATGGACACACCTCTTACCAGTCACTACTCACTATTTCGGTGCTCAAATTCTATATCTGTCTCCAGCCACAGAGGCCACTGAAGAAGAGAAAAAAATAATAAGTCTTCCAGGACCTATCCTCCTGTTGTCAGATGGCTCTTCAGGCAGAGGTATGGATTCAAAGCCTAGGGCCCTTTCTGGTTTCAAGTTTGTGACTTTATGTCAAATTTAATTATGCATAAATAACATATGTTCATTGTAAACCTGAACAAGAAAAGACAGTTTCTCTTCCCAGGGATAGCTTCTGCTAAGTCTCCTGTGTACCCTTCTCCAAACCCCCTTTTAACACATGGTATTATATATTCTACCTAAAGTTCTATAACTGCTTTTTAAAATTATATCTTATATATGTATAGAGACCTACCTCAGTGTTAATAGCTAAATAGAATTCCAACTAGGTTACTTCCAGTTTTTTCATTAATGCCAAATTGGAAGCCTCTTAAATGTTTGCTTCCTGTACAAGAACTCCAAGATATGTTTCTAGATGTAGGACTAATAGGTCAGAAGGAATGTGCCTTGCTCCTGCCAAACTTAATTTGTTCCTGTTAATATCCCATATCTTCATCCCAGGTGGTCTTAATTTTAGGCCTAAAATTTGAAATTAAGCTTTCCTAAATCCCTAAGTAATAACCTGCAAGAGGTCACGTATTGAGAGAGCTGAGCATTTCTGCTGGTGCCAGGATGTTGTGTAAGACAGCAGACTGGGAACATAAGCTACTTTCCAGATATCAGCCAATTGATTTTAGGTCAGTAAAAGAAAGTGGGAAATGGGACAACAGTGGATATGGAACAGGGAGAGGAAAAGGTTGGCTCAAGGGGTTAAGGCTATACCCTGTTGCAAGCTTCCCAAATGAGTCCTTTGAGACTTAATTTCACTCCCTCTCTGGGGAGCCCTCACATGTAAAGCTTCAGCTTTAACTTATGCCTATGATTTAAATATGACCTTAAGACTTGAATGTCTGTTTCTTTTCCAGATGTTGTATATTCTAAAGGGCATGGGACTGCTGGATATGTTGCCTTTAAAACTATGGCTGTTGTGGTTGTCTTAGCAGGTGTTGTGGCAGCTCTAGGCCACATCTATTACCTGTACAAAAAAAGAACCATAATGTTAAATCATTAATTGAACTTTCAAATAAAGTGGTGGAAGTAAGCCTCTTGCTTCTCTTTTCTCATTAAGATTAGATGAAGTTCAAGGATTATTTCTTGTAGTCGCTTTTCTTTCAAGTGAACATAGTAGCTCTCCATAATCCTCTGGGCAGTATTGGTCTGTGTGAACATGAATAAGGAAATTGATGAGTTCAAGGCTTCTGGTCACTTAGGTTTTTCTGACTCCCACCTCCAAAACTGTCACTGCCAGAGAATTCAATCAACAGTGGGGATTAGGTACAGCCTACCTCTGGGGGTTGCATTTAGGTGACTCCAATGCCTTTTACTCTTCCATTCATATATACAAGATGGAGATGGGGAATAGGAAGCCACCCTTAACCTTTGGCATAATTTCTTTTCTGTAAGGGACTGGAAACCAGGTGTTCCCAAGGCAGTAACCTAGCATCCTACTTAGGAAATATTTCCTAACTCAAATTACTCTTTCAAATAAATGGACAACTTTCCCTGAGAACTTAAAGGAATTTAGCCACATATCCCCTGAGCTCCAAATCCAATTAAAGACCAGAAATCCCTTTTGGAAAAGTGTAAGGAATACTATAAGGTTCTAGTTTTCTCAGGTGCAATTACAACATCCCTAGTCTAATAAAGACTCTCCAGCTGAATACCAGCCTTTCAGCCGAGCCTAGAGAGCCACTTTTCCACTCCTATACCTGCATTAATGCCTCCTGTGGCTGTTTCCTGTGGGTACAATGTAACCAAACTGCAGCTATATATCTTCCATATCATTGTCTGCTTCACACTCTACATAGCTCTTAACTGACCACATTCAAGATATCAAACAAAAATAAATGTATTGTATCCTTAAACTAAAAAAATGTCTGGATCTAAATTAGAATTTTTGCTAAGAAAAAAATTATAAAGCTTTTAAATCTCTGTGCATGGTAGGGAGGTGGAAATAGAAATATGGAAGTCTTTAATGTTTTGTAGACTCTTTTCACCCTCAACTGTGAGTTGTCAGTCTTGTTTTTTTTCCTTTTTTTAATTTAAATTATTTTATTGTTCAATTACAGTTGTCTGTATTTTCTCCCCACCCCCTCCAAACCCACCTCCCTCCTTTGCTTCCACCCTCCCCCTTGGTTGTGTCCGTGTATCCTTTATAGTAATTCCTGAAAAGCCTTCTCCCCTCTATCCCCTCCCCCCTCCCCTCTGGCTATTGTTAGATTGTTCTTAAATTTAATGACTCTGGTTATATTTTGTTTGCTTTTTTCTTTTGTTGATTATGTTCAGTTAAAGGTGAGATCATATGGTATTTGTCTTGTTTTTTTTCTTTTTTTTTAATTTTTACTTTAATTGTTGTTCAAGTACAATTTTCTGCCTTTCACCCCCATCACAGCCCACCCCCCAGAGCTCCCCACCTCCCTCCCATTTCCATCCCTCCTCTTGTTATTGTTCCTGTGTCCTTCATACTTGTTCCTGTAAACCATTCACCTTTTTTCCCTGAAATTCCCTCCCCTTTCTCCTCTGATCACTGTCAGCCTGTTCTCTATTTCAATGTCTTTGCTTATATTTTGCTTGTCTGTTTGTTTTGCTGATTGGGTTCCTGTTAAAGGTAAGATCATATGGCATTTGTTCTTTCATCACCTCCTGGCTTATTTCACTTAGCACGATTCTCTCCAGTTCCATCCGTGCTGTTGCAAAGGGTAGGAGCTACTTCTTTCTTTCTGATGCATAGAATTCCATTGTGTAAATGTAGCATAGTTTTTTGATCCATTCATTTACTCATGGGAACCTAGGTTGCTTCCAGCACTTGACTATTGTAAATTGTGCTGCTATGAACATTGGGGTGCATAGGTTCTTTTGAATTAGTGTTTCGGGGTTCTTAGGCTATAATCCCAGCAGTGGAGTTGCTGGGTCAAAAGGCAGATCCATTTTTAGTTTTCTGAGGAAATTCCATACTGTTTTCCATAGTGGTTGTACCAGTCTGCAATCCCACCAACAGTGCACTAGGGTTCCCTTTCCTCTACCACCTCTCCAACACTTGCTGTTTGTTGCTTTGTTTATGATGGCTATTCTGACCAGTGTTAAGCGGTATCTCACTGTGGTTTTCATTTGCATCTCTCTGATGGCTAGCAATGCTGAGCATCTTTTCATATGTCTCTGGATCCTCTGTATGTATTCCTTGGAGAAGTGTCTGTTCAAGTCCTTTGCCCATTTATTAATTGGGTTGTTTGTCTTCTTAGAGTGGAGTCATGTGGGTTCTTTATATATTTTGGAGATCATACCCTAGTCTGAGGTATAATTGGCAAATATGTTTTCCCATACAGTTGGTTCTCTTTTTATTTTAATGCTGTTTTCTTTAGCCATGCAGAAGCTTTTTATTTTGATGAGATCCCATTTGTTTATTCTTTCCTTTATGTCCCTTGCTATAGGGGACATATCAGTGAAAATATGCTGCATGAAATATGAGATTTTCCTACCCATGTTCTCATCTAGGACTTTAATGGTAACACAACTTATATTTAAATCTTTTATCCACTTTGAATTTATTTTTGTGTATGGTGTAAGTTGGTGATCCAGTTTCATTTTTTTTGCACATAGCTGTCCAGTTCACCCAACACCATTTGTCGAAGAGGCTATTTTTCCTCTATTTTATGTTGCTGCCCCCTTTGTTGAATATTAATTGACAGTAGAGACTTGGGTTTATTTCTCAGCTCTCTGTTCTGTTCCATTGGTCTATCTTGTCTGTTTTTATGCCAGTACCAGGCTGTTTTGATTACATTTGTCTTGATTTTTTTTAAACCTAATCCTACTTGGGAAGGATTATTATATATACTTAATCATCATGTGAGACTATAGGTCTTTACTGTTGAATCTTTGGTCTTATCTTCCAATATGTCCTTTCATTCTAAATGCTCTTGTTAGATTCATGTGGTAAATCTCAACTACATAAATGGAGGAAGGGGACAGGTATACCTATAATGTGAGAGGTCTGGTCTTTCCAGAGTATGGGTGAAAATTTCAAATTATCTCAAGACCATTCTCTGGGCATTGCTTTATAAGGGAATAAATCATTCTGCTAATGACACAGCAAGAAAGACCCTTGGATTCCAATTTTTCTGTGTGACTACATCATGTTAGTGTTAACCACTAGAATCAGAAATACAGCATGTGTTGTACTTTTTAAAATGGTAATAAAAAGTGTTGACCCTTACTTAACTGGCTTTCTGTCCCAGTGTGGTAGGATGATTAATGACCACCTCCAAAATATCCACACCCTAATTCCCATAAACTAAATATTCTTCCCTTTACATGGATATTGCAGATGTGGCTTGAGGTCTTAACATAGGGAGATTATCTAAGTAGGCCCAATCACAGGGATCCTTATAAAACAGGAACAAGGGTCAGAAGCAGAAATCACAGTGATGTGACAAGCCAATGAATGTGGGTACCTCTAACAGTTGGGGAAGGCCAGGAAGTAGATTATCCCCTACAGCCTCCAGAAGGAATGTGCCTGCTGTTCCATTTTGACTCTGACTTCTAGAATTGTAAAAGAATGTTTTAAGTCTTTAACTTTGTGTTATTTGTTATGGCAGAAATAGAAGGCTAATATACCCTCTAACAGGTCACTACCCACAACTTGAAAAACACTTGCTAGAAATGCTAATTTTGCTAACAAGAATCTTGAGCCCTATCTCATTTACAAGTTGGTCTGTTTGTATAGAATCACCAGATCAAGGTGACCTGGACCTCAAGGCTGCCCTACAGCAGGACTCAGTCCTGATGTGTTTACCACAAATGCTGAGGCATAGCTATAAGAGGAAAGCCAAGCTGGCTGTGCAGCATTGGCTGGGATGAACACTTGTTGCCATGGCTGCCTGGACAAAGTACAATGAGCTGTTTATTAAAGCCCCACTCTCAATTTCTAAAGGTACATGGGAGAGGCAGTCTTATCTGAGGGACCATGTGGGAACGTAGTGAGCTCAAATCCTAAAAGTCTGCCTTCTCATCCAAACTAGAGTTTGCAATCTCCCTTATCAGTAGCAATGGGCTGTAATTGTCATCCAGGTGCCAGGAGGTAGAGGAAGGGCATTTGGGATTCTACTCTACTAGGAAGTTCAATGGAGGTTACAGGGGTAAGACTGGACTTGTGTGCCTTGGCAAGCCCCCTCTAATGATCTTTTCCTCCCTGCCCCATCCTGCTGCTTCAGACAGTTTTATGGAATGTGTAGGGTGTCTAAAACAAGAGCTGAGCTGGGATTCTGGATCTATGTCTTTCTCATTATTTGACCTTGGGCAGATGGAACATCCTCTGAGCCTATTTCCATATATGTAAAATGGGATAAAACCTACTTTGCAAGCATGTGAGTGTTCAACAAGATAATCAGGGTATTGGTGTATGAGCTGCCCAGTCAGCAGTGGGGCCATCTAAATACCAATATAACCATTATGGACAATAAAGTGGAGACATACTAAGTCTGACAAGCTCAGGGGAGGCCTGCATGGTGGGCCTTACACACTCAGTGACCAAACTAACTACATAGAATGGTCTAAATATAAACTTCTTAACTAAAAGTGAGTCATGACAGGTAGTACATGTCTTAGGCTGCTATTGTCCTTGACATAGGTCAATCTTTACCTAAACTGAACCAGTCTATAGTCTTTTTGCATGTATGATAACCTACCTTTGGAGAGTTAGAGTAATCCTAATGGAGTAGGCAGTTACAGTGGCATAAGCACAGTAGCAACAATAGGCCAGGTACAGAATGTCACCAGGGTGGAAAGTCCTTGGTGCCTAACAATGGACAAAACTAGAGAAAACTATTATAAGCTAGGATCTTACCTCTACAGTGACCTTTCCTCTCCCAGAATGTCAGTCATGCAGTTTAGACCCCCTCAGAGGAGGGACAAGGGGGCCAGAGAATAGCCTCATGTGACTCCCATACAAGCCTTTGCATGACCACTCCCTTAAACATTAAGCCCTTGGGACAATGAGGTTCTGACCCACATCAAATAATTGTAGGAATAAAGCCTCAGTTCTTGAACACAGAGACAGAGCTTTGGTCAAACTAGAGAGGACATTTAGGCCTCAGTTGCATTTCAGCTCCAGGCCCAGAAAAGCAGCAAAACCAGACAGAGCAACACCATGGCTGGCATCAGGACCAACTGTGGTGGCTAATGTGGTAGAGACTATTACTCTGAAAGGACACACTTGGAATGCTAATGAATAGTCTATTGAGATCTTCCCCTGAGATCTCCTCTAAAATCCCTGCCTTTGGCTCAGTTGGTTGGTTGAGATCCCATTTGATGAGATCCTGTGCATCAAAAAGTTGGAGGTTCAAATCCAGGTCAAGGCACATAAAGGAAGCAATTGATTGTTTTGTTCTCACACCAATGTCTCTCTCCCCCCCCTTTTCCTCTCTCTAAAGTCAGTAAACATCCTCAAGTGAAGATAAAAAAATAAAAGCCCTGGCCAGTGTGGCTGAGTTGATTGAAGTGTCATCCCATAAACCAAAAGTTTCTAAGTTCAGTTCTACTCAGGGCACATGCCTGTTGTGGGTTTGGTCCTGTTTGGAGCACATGAGAGTGGCAACCAATGGAAGTTTCTCTTCCACTCTTTCTTTCTTCCTTCCCCTCTCTCTAAAAATAAAATCTTTAAACAAATAAAAATAAAATAAAATACACCTTCCACCTTTGGAAAACAGAGACAAACCTTTAAGACAGGGGGACCCAGTGTTTTCTTTCTCTCTCTCTCTCATTCATATTCACACCTTCTCTCCCAGGCACATACCTTTACTTTTATAATGGGGTAGGTCAGACCAGAAGTCATGGAAAATAAGGGACCTCAGATCCAGCAAGACCTAGCACCTCCCCACCCCCAGAAGGGTGCTCAGGCAGCAGATTAAAAATCCCAAGGGGTGGAGTTGAGGAAGGAGGCTGCTGCCTGAGGCAAACTGTAAACAAAGGCAACATGACTGTGCAAATGTGCCAGCAGTCACGTCACTTGTAACATAGCTGGGGGTAGGGAGCTCATACAGCACTTGTGTGAGCTGTGGTGGCTGGACGCCCCACCCTGAACAAACAGAAACTTGTGTGCCTCTACATGGCTGGGAAAATTTTGCCCTTACTAAAATTGGAAGCCAAAAGAGGGTCAAAGACACTGGAGAGCTGACAAAAATAGTGGACACTGATGCACTATAGGAAGAGCCAGATGTTAAGTTGCACAGGAGTTTCTGAGCTAAGCCGTTAAAATGCAGCATGCTGGGAAACATTTGGTTAGTAAGCTTTTTGCCATTCTCCTGGCTAACCTGGTCAGCTGCAGGGAACTGGAGGTCCTGAGACTTGGCAGATCCCTGGAGACTATGTGGTTTGGAAACAGCCTCAGCACCCCTCCCACATAGAAGAGGGTGGTGGAGCTGGTAGCACTGCAGGGGGCCTGCATGGTCAAGCACACAAAACACACTGGTGAGCTGATGGCCAGAGAAAATGCAGCTCCAGAGTAGAGAAACTGATGCTGCAAGATGGACTCAGGCAGGTGCACACAGATTCATAAGAGATGCCTGGAACTGAACTCTGACTGGGACTGCTGAATTGCAGACTTTTGCATTTCTTGGAGGCCATTACTTTTAAGTATCATATTCTGAAACTTATCTGGCTTGGCAGAGGACAGCAGGGCTATTTGTTTTGGGGTGTTTTAAAGGGAACAGGACTTAATGGCAGAAATTTGCCATTATTCTAAAACTGTATAGCCTTTGAAAAAATAACCACTTTCCTTTCTCACTTAACTGTTGTCTCTGGAGTCATGCCCCTTTGTGGCAAGCAATCAAACTCCACTACTGTTCTGGAATACCATTGGCTGGTTCTGTAACACTTTCTTTCTCTTAAATTCCAAGGACCTTTCTTTTGCCTCTGCAATTTGTATCTTGAGTCCATGCAGTCAAGCTGACTTACTTTTTCTGCCTCTGTGACTTTCTTTCTCTAAATAAACTGTCTCTTGTATTAGAGTTCTTGACTCTGAGTTCCTTCTTAGCCAAACTCAAGAGCCAACATCTAACATTCATTGTTAACAATCCCCTTTTGCAAGGGAAGATCTAAAATGGTGGGGGAGTAAGTGGAAGCTACACTAACCTCCTCCCAGGACAAATTTGGAATTACAACTAAATTGTAGAAAATAGTCCTGAATGACCAACTGAATACTAGCTGGATAGAAGACTTAAGACCACAGACAGACAGAAGAAACCACTTCACCACAGCAAGACAGGTAGGGAATGCAGAGGAGGTGCAAGAGGCCGAGCTGGGCTCTCAAGAGTGGCAGCTGTAGTTCCAGAGGAATATTTCAGTGGTTGGTGGTTTCCCCTGAGAAGTGTGGAGTCTAAACCCTAAGCTGGGATCCCCAGGGGAAAGGAATCCAGATAACATCCAGCTGTGAAAAGCAGCAGGGTTTCTCACTGCCAGGGAGACATGGCTAGAGACAGAGAGCCTCTTAAAAAGCCAACACACAAAATTTCATTTGCAGCCACTTACCCTGGGATCCAGCAGAGGGAGGGCAGAGTGGATTAGAGATGCTTAAGAAAAGTCTGGGGTTGGTGGCTCTGGAGAGACTGAAGGAAGAGCTGTCAGAATCCCTCTGCTGAGGGATTCATACCACAGCATACCACATGCCACATACCACATTCCTCATACCACAGCAGTCATCTTTCTCAGGTGGGGCACTCCTCTCAGGAATGCTATGTTCACAGGAATTACTATGTTCCATCCTATGGTGCTAAAGCTGGGCTGCTCATTACAGCTTAAGGCTATAAAACTGATTAGTTCAATGAACTAAGGTGGGAGGACAAAGAAACAGATCCCAAATGAAAGAACCAGAGAACTCTCCAAGAGAAGAACAAGATGAAATGGAGGCAAGAAATTTACCAGATAGTTTAGAGTAATGATTATAAGGATACTCAACAGCAAGAAAAAAGATATAGAAACTATAAAAAAGATCAGTCAGAAATAAAGAATGCACATAATTGGTTGATTATGGCTGCAAAATAGAGGAAAAAGTGAAGGCTATGAAAAGTGAAATAAAGGAAAATATACAGGGAACCAACAGTGATGGGAAGGAAACTGGGACTCAAATCAATGGTTTGGACCAGAAGGAAGAAAGAAACATCCAATCAGAAAAGAATGAAGAAACAAGAATTTAAAAAAATCAGGAGAGGGTAAGGAACCTCCAGAAAAACTTTAAACATTCCAACATTCAAATCATAGGGCTGCCAGAAGAAGAAGAGGAAGAGCAAGAAATTGAAGCTTACTTGAAAAAATAATGAAGAAGAACTTCCCCAATCTGGGAAAGGAAATAAACTTCCAGGAAGTCCAGGAAGCTCAGAATCCCAAAGAAGTTGGATCCAAGAAGAAAAATACCAAAACACATAATTAAATTACCCAAGTTTAAGCATAAGGAGAGAATCTTAAAGACAGAAAAAAGAAAGGAGTTACCTACAAAGGAGTTCCCATGAGACCATTAGTTGATTTCTCAAAAGAAACCTTACAGGCAAAAAGGGGCTGGAAAGAAGGATTCAAAGCCATGAAAGGCAAGGACCTACATCCAAGATTACTCTATCCAGCAAACCTATCATTTAGAATGGAAGGGCAGATAAAGTGTTTCCCAGATAAGGTCAAGTTAAAGGAGTTCATCATCACTAAGCCCTTATTATATGAAATGTTAAAGGGACTTAGCTAAGAAAAAGATCAAAACTGAACAGTAAAATGACAACAAATTCACAACCACTAACTACTGAATCTCAAAACAGAAACAAAAACAAACTAAGCAAACAACTAGAATAGGAAAGGAATCATAGAAATGGAGATCACATGGAGGCTTATCAATGGGGAACTGGGAGGGGGAGAGAGGAGGAAAAGGTACAGGGAATAAGTAACATAAATGGTAGGTAGAAAATAGACAAGGGTTATGAATGGTATGGGAAATGGAGAAGCCAAAGAACTTATATGTATGACCCATGGACATGGGGCAGGGTACAGGTGGGATGGGGTGTGCAGAGTGGAGGGGAATGAACATGGGGAGGGGGAATGAGACAATTATAATAACATAATCAATAAAATATATTTAAAAAAGAAAGAAAGAATGCAACCCTGGCTGGTGTGGCTCAATGGATTGAGTGCAGGCTTGCAAGCTAAAAGGTTGCTGGTTAGATTCCCAATCAGAGCACATGCGTGGGTTGCAGGCCAGGTCTCCAGTAGGGGGTGCACAAGAGGCAACCACATATTGATGCTTCTCTCCCTCTCTTTCTCTCTCCCTTCCCCCTGTCTAAAAGTAATTAAAAATAGTATAAAAAAGAAATAAAGAATGCAATATCTGAAATAAATAATACAGTGGAAGGAATAAACAGTAGGTTAGATGAAACATAGGATAGAATCAGTGATTTGGAAGACAAGGAGGAAAAACACCCAGGCAGAGCAGCAAAAAAAGAAAAGAATTTTTTTAAAAATGAGGAGAGCTTAAGAAACTTTTGGGACAGTATGAAGTGTAATAACATCTGCACCATGAGAATACCAGAAGGAAAATAGTAAGCAAGGTATCAAGAACCTATTTAAAGAAATAATGACTGAAAACTGCCCAATCTGATGAAGGAAAAAGACACACAAGTCCATGAAGCTCTGAGAGTCCCAAACAAATTGGACCCAAAGAGGCCTGCACTGAGACATATAATTAAAAATACAAGACTTAAAGACAAGGAGAGAATCCTAAAAGCTGCAAAAGAAAAGCACATAGTTACATACAAGAGAGAACCAATTAGACTGTCATCTGATTTGACAACAGAAACATTTTAGGCCAGAAGAGAGTAACATGAAATATTCAAGGTGATGAAAAACAAGGATCTACAACCGAGGCCACTTTACCCAGCAAGGCTATCTTTTAAAATCAAAGGAGAAATAAGGAGCTTCCTAGGAAAGAAAAAGCTAAAGGAGTTTACTACACCAAACAAGTACTGCAACATATGTTAAATAGTTTGCTTTAAGAGGAAGAAGAAAAAGAGAAAAGAAAAATAACAGAAGAAAACAGTCTAACAATAAAATGGCACTACATATGTATCTATCAATAATCACCTTAAATGTAAATGGCTTAAATGCTCCTACCAAAAGACATGGGGTAGCTGAATGGATAAGAAAAAAAGATCTTTATATAAGCTGCCTCCAAGAGACAAATCTCATATCAAAAGATACAGACTAAAATAAAGGAATGGAAATAGATATTTCATGCAAAAAGAAAGGAAAAAAAGCTGGGGTTGCAGTACTTATATCCAACAAAATAGACTTTAAAACCAAGGCTATAGTAAGAGACCTAGAAGGACACTACATAACGATAAAGGGAACAATCCAAAAGAGAATGTAACCCTAGTAAACACACAACCAAAATAGAAGCGCCTAAATATGTAAAGCAAATCTTGATGGACACAAAGGGAGAGCTCAACATAAATACTGTCATAGTCAAGGATATTAACACTACTTTGACTTCAATGGATAGATCTTCTACAAAGAAAATCAACAGGGAAGGAGCAGTCTTAAATGACACATTAGATCGAATGGAATTATTTGATATCTTCAGAGCATTTCACCTTAAAGCAGTAGAATAAACATACTTTCCAAGTGCACATGGAACGTTTTCTAGGACAGACCACATGTTAGGGTTCAAAACAAGGCTCAATAAATTTAAGAAGATTGAAATCATATTAAGCATCTTCTTTGACCACAATGATGTGAAACTAAAAATCAATCACAAGAAGAACACTGAAAAACACACAAACACATGGAAGCTAAATAATGTTATTAAATAATGAATGGGTCAACAAGATCAAGGAAGAAATCAAAGATACCTTGAAAAAAATGAAAATAGGGACATAACAATCCAAAATCTGTGAGACACTGGGAAAGCAATCCTAAGAGGCAAATTCGTAGCATTACAAGTCCATCTCAAAAAAAGAAAGAAAGAAAAAGGAAGGAAGGAAGGAAGGAAGGAAGGAAGGAAGGAAGGAAGGAAGGAAGGAAGGAAGGAAGGAAGGAAGAAAGAAAGAAAGAGAAAGAAAGAAAGAAAGAAAGAAAGAAAGAAAGAAAGAAAGAAAGAAAAGCTCAAATAAACAACCTACCTTTATACTTAAAGGAACTTGAAAATGAACAGCAAACAAATCCCAAAGTGATTCGAAGGAAGGAAATATTAAAGATCAGAGAAGAAATAAATGAAATAGAGTCTAAAAAATGATATGAAAGATCAATGAATCCAAGAGCTGTTTCTTTGAAAATAAACAAGATTGACAAAACTTTAACCAGACTCAACAAAACAAAAAAAAGAGAAAAGACCCAAATACATAAAATAAGAAATGAAAAGGGAGAAATAACAACTGACACCAAAGAAATACAAAGGATTGCATGAAAATATTATGAACAACTGTATGCCAACAAACTGGACAACCTAGATGAAATGAATAAATTCCTAGAAACATACTGTCTTCCAAAACTAAATCAGGGAGAATCAGAAGATGTGAACAGATTACACCTAGTAAATTTGAAGCAGTAATCAAAAAATTCTCAACAAACAAAAGCTACAGACCATACAGCTTCACAGTTGAATTTTACCAAATATTCTAAGAAGAACTACTACCTCTCCTCAAACTATTTCATAAAATTCAAGGACAGAGAAAACTTCCAAACTCATTTTATGAGGCCAGAATTATTCTAATTCCTAAATCATATAAAGACACTACAAAAAGAGAAAATTATAGGTCAATATCCCTGTTGAACATAGATGCTGAAATCCTTAACAAAGTATTAGCCAATTGAATATAGCAATGTATCAAAAAGATCATACACCATGATCAAGTTGGATTTATGCTGGGAATGCATGGTTTTTACATTTTCAAATCAATAAGTCTGATATACCACATAAACAAAAAGGAAGGGTAAAAACCACATGATCATATCAATAGATTGAGAAAAAGCGTTTGATAAAATCCAGCACTCATTATGATAAAAACTCTCAGCAAAATTGGAGAACATACCTAAACATAATAAAGGCCATATATGACAAAACCACTGTCATCATCATACTCAATGAGCAAAAACTACAAGTGTTCCCCTTAAGATTGGGAATAAGACAGGGATGTTTGCTTCCACCTCTCTTATTCAACATTGTACTGGAGCCCTAGTCATAGCAATCAGACAAGAAGAAGAAATAAAAGGCATCCAAATCAGAAAAGAAGTAAAATTGTCATTATTTGCAGATGACGATACTGTACATAGAAAACCCCAAAATTCCACCAAAAAATTACTGAACTGATCATTGATTTCAGGAAAGTAGCAGGATACAAAATCAATATCCAGAAACCAGTTGCATTTTATATGCTAATAATAAACTAACAGAAAGGAAATTAAGAAAACAATTCCATTCCAATTGCTACAAAAAGAATAAAATACCTAGGAATAAACCTAACCAAGTATGTAAAAAACCTGTACTCAGAAAATAATAAAACACTGAAGAAATAGAAGAGATCGAAATAAGTGGAAGCATATACCATGTGGATGGAAAGGAGGAATTAACGTCATTAAAATGTCCAAAGAATTCTGTAGATTTAATGCAATTCCTATCAGGATTCCAATGATTTATTTCACAGAACTAGGACAAATATTTAAAAAATGTGTATGGAACCACAAAAGTTAACAGTGATCCTGAGAAAGAAGAACAAAGTTGGAAGAATCATGCCACCTAATATGAGACTCTACTATAAGGCCATAGAAATCAAAACAGCATGGTACTGACATAAAAACAGACACATAGATCAATGGAACAGAACAGAGTCCAGAAATAAACCCACATCTTTATAGTTAATTAATATTCAACAGAAGAAGCAAGCACATACAATAGACTAAAGATAGTTTATTCATTAAATGGTGTTGGGAAACCGGCCAGATACGTGCAGGAAAATGAAACTGTACCGCCTTCTTACAACACACACAGGAATAAATTTAAAATGGATCAAAGTCTTAAATGTTAGACCTGAAATAATAAAAATCCTAGAAAAAACATAGGCAGCAAAATCTCGGACATTGCTTGTAGCAATGCTTTTTCTGGTATATCTCCAAAGGCCAGTCAAACAAAAGAAAAATAAACAAATGGGACTACATCAAACTAAAAAGTTTTTGCACAGCAAAGGAAATCATCAACAAAATAAAAAGACAACCCACAAGATGGGAGAACATACTGATACATCTGATAAGGGGTTAATGTCCAAAATTTATCAAAAAATGACAAAACTCAGTGTTAAAAATCAAACAACCCAATTAAAAAATGGGCAGAGGATCTGAATAGACACTTCTCCAAAGAGGACATACAGACAACCAATAGATATATGAAAAGAGGCCCAATGTCACTAATCATCAGAGAAACGCACATTAAAACCACAATGATATATCATCTCACACCTGCCAGAAGGCTGTCCTCTATAAATCAACAAACAAGTGCTGGCCAGGATGTGGAGAAAGGGGAACACTTTTGCACTGTTGGGTGGGCATTCAGATTGGGGCAGCCACTGTGGAAAGCAGTATGGAGAACCCTCAAAAAATTAAAAATGGATCTGCCTTTTGACCCAGTGATCCCACTTCTGGGAATTTATCTGAAGACACTCAAAACACTAATTCAAAATAACACAAGCACTCTATGTTCACTGAGACATTTTTTACAGTCACCAATATATGGAAGCAGCCCAAGCGTCCATCAGTAGATGAGTAGATAAAACAACTATGGGACATTTACACAACTGAATACTACTTGGCTGTAAAAAAAAAAGAAGCAATTTTTACCCTTTGAGACAGCATGGATGGACCTGGAAAACACTATACTAAGTGAAATAAGAGAAAGAGAAAGACAGATACCATATGATTTCACTCATATGTGGATTCTAATGAACAAACTGAACCAAGAAAGAAAATGGGGACTCATAGATGAAGAGCAGGATGAAAGCTGGTAAGGGTGAGGTGAGGATGGAGAGAGATTGAGCAAAAGCGAAAAAGGACTCATGGACATAGACAACAGTGTGGTGATTGCTGGGGGACAGGGCGATATAAAGGGACTAAATGGCAATGGGAAAAATATACAATAATGATTAATTTTTTTAAAAATCCCCTTTGCCATATCCCTCAGGTACAATCTCTAAACAGGAGACTACAGAACATCTCATTATTATTTTGCTCCCTGCATACCATGTCTATGTTCTATAAATGTTGATTATTATTTATCCTCTACTCACCAATGTAAAAGAAATACGTGTCTATTCATTTTACTTTTTATCCAATTTCAGAGATTTCCCCACTTTGCTTTTTCTAGCCTCCCTAGTCTATCACCAATAGATTTCATGTAACTGTCTTATGGCTTCCCCTTTGATTATACAATAAAATAACTGTTAAACTGCCATTTTCTGAAGCATTTTCTCATTTCATTGAGATTTTTTTCTTCCCTGCAATTGTCATCAGTTTGGCTCAAATAAACTAAAAAAAAAAAATCTCTACAGGTTTGGGCATTCTTACGTTGACACAACAGCACTCTTTTAGGCACTTTAAATAAAAAAACTTCAAGATAAACAGTAAATGTAAATTGGATAAAGCTACAAGTCAGATGAGAGGTTCTTAATCAGACACATATTTTGTAAAATATACATGTCTGGATTGAAACTAGTAAAGCTAGAATCTTTAAGGAGTGGGGTCTAAGTATGGTTAGACTCTCTAGGAGGCTCATTAATGGTCCCCAAAATGTCCACATCCTAATCTCCGGAAACTGTGAATGTTACCTTTATGGCAAAGGGACTTGCAGACTCGATTAAGTTAAGGATCTTGGATGGGCAATTATCCAGATTATCCAGGTGGACCCTAAATGTAATCACAAGTATCCCTATACAGAGGAGATGACAGTGAGAATTTTTCCCTTCTTTTCCTGTGATATTGTTATTTATAAGAGGTACATTTGGACTTAGTCTAGTTTCTGGAAGAGATACTTAAATCCTTAGATTTAAATCCTTAGAATTTCTTAGAATTCCTTAGAATTCTAAGGAATTCCTAAAGCCTTAGAATTTCTTAAATTTTGAAAGCAAAGTATTTTATTATGTTAATGAGATCTCTTTTGAAAAGCCAGTAGGTAACCTAAGTATGAGAGCTGGTTGCCAGGGGAACCAACCCTGAATAAGAGGGTTGGAACTTTTTTTAAAATCCTCATCCAAGGAAATGCTTACTGATTTTAGAGAGAGGGGAAAGGAGTGGGAGGAAAGGGAGAGAAACATTTCATATGTGCCCCAACTGGGAACTGGGACCAAACCCAGAACCTAGGCATGTGCCCTGACTGCGGTTTGAACCCACATTCTTTCAGCTTATGCAACACACTCCAACCAACTGAGCCACATGGGGCCAGGGCAAAGGTTGGAAGTTTTGGTCCCACCCCACTGAGAAGACAGGTGCTTGAGGCCAATTGCTAATGGCCAGTGTTGTCATTAATCATGCCTACATAATGAAGCCTCCATAAAAAAAACTCAAAATGAGGGGCTACAGAGAGCTTCTGGGTAGGTAAACATGTGGAGGTGTGGGGAGAGTGGCACAGATGAGGTTGTATGATATTGTGATTCCTCAACCTGTGGCAGCCATCATTGGTAACAAACCTAAGGACACTGAGAATTGCAGAGCAATTGTCCTGTAGCCAAGGAGGAGGGCTAGGGCCCACAGCTGCTGTGCCATTATTCCTGCATCTGAGGCTCCAGTAGTCCAGCTTAGTCTCTGTTCTCATCCAGACCATGATCAGCACTGCAGTTAGGCCAACATGGCTGCTGGAGAAAGAGAGAGAGAGAGAGAGAGAGAGAGAGAGAGAGAGAGAGAGAGAGAGAGAGAGATTGAGAAAAAATGCCTCAGGCCTTGTTAAGTTTTGATTATATTTCCTTAGGATTGGGAGGGAGCAGGCATTCTTTCAAGCTATCCAATCTCTCTTTCATGATTCTTCCTAGGGCTGTGCTGGTGCCTCCCCCATCCAATCCCTTTCCTGGATCTTCAGGGATTTTGTGCCCTTATCCTATTCAGTATATTTCCCAGATTTTCCCAGGCTAGACTCCTCCTCTTTATGGTTGCCATTTTTGCTTCTACTGCACATGTCTCATAGTTTTGCTTTGTCATCTGGCTTCTACTGTGCATGTCTCCACAGAATTTCCCCCTCAGTGTTTATCCCCCTCCGTTAATCTGAGGGAACAGGCTGGTTGTTCCCTGTGGAGACTGGAAAGCAGATCTTTCCTGCCCACTTGGATGCCTGGAGTGACTGTGAAGCTGCTCCTTATTTAATTAGGGTTTAGTCTGATTCCCTTTGCTCCCTTCCTTTGTTAATAACTAACTAACTAACTAACTAACTAACTAACTAACTAACTACTGTAACACTGTGTTTCATGAACCAATCCTGGGACCACATGCCTCTGGATTTCATGTTTAATGAGTGGTTCAGAGTTCTTATAAAGGAATGCATTCTGTTTGTAGGTAAAAGCATCCAAATTGATTTAGGCTTAAAGAACCTTTATTTTTAGGAAAAAGGCTATGACTATAATTTGCATCTATAAGAACACATGAAGTTAGCCCTGGCTGGTGTAGCTTAGTGGATTAAGCGCGGGCCTGTGAACCAAGAGATCACGGTTCGATTCCCAGTCAGGGCACGTGCCTGGGTTGCAGGCCAGTTCCCAGTAGGGAATGCACAGGAAGCAACCATACATTGATATTTCTCTCCCTCTCTCCTTCCCTTTCCCTCTAAAGATAAATAAATAAAATCTTAAAAAAAAAAGAACACATGAAGTTATATGTAATCTTTTCTTTGGATTAATAGGCAGATTTGTATAATACCTTTTGTTTACAAATTTACTTTGCCTTGGCTCCCTCAAGGCCCAAGAGGACCAGATTTTGGTTCTGTTCATCTTTGAATTTCCACTGGTTCTTCTGCAAGGAAAATGATTTGACCAAAAAATGTAGATCAAAGAAGCTTGATTCAAGGCAGATGGTAGCATCTTACTTCTCACTCACACTCCAATACTCTCCTCCTTAACTCTGCTAAGGGTCAGAGGGGCAGGGGAGGATGTCAGGAAGCAAGCACAGGGTGCAGGAGATGTGGGTTCCAGCCCTGGCACTGCAGACTTAGAGCATAGAGAAGCCATTTTCCCTCTCTGGGCCTCAGCTGTGCCATCTACAGGGGAGAATTGGCTAGGGTGCCCATTGCCTTGCCCTTCAAAGTGTGAACCATGGAAAGCTTTACCTAGAAGGCTTCTGTAAGCACTATGGAAACAAACGTCCTGCTCCAGACCTACAGACTCAAAATCTGCCTTTTAGCAGAACCACTTGTAGGTATGCCCACAATGAAGAAAGAAGCACAAGTCTAACACTTTTTCCAGTGCTGGGTCAGCATTACATTGCCTGGATGGGAGTGCCCTCTACTGGCTCCAAAATGAAGCACTTTCTTTCAGAAACACATGTCATTTCCTTCTACTAGTTGTTGGATATTCCCAAATGGAGCTCAAAGCACAGGGACTATAAGAATGTGCATGGGGCCTTGAGTTTTGGAAAGCAAACTATGTCTCCAGGCTGCAAGGATCTCTGACTCCTGATGGTGGCACACTCCACTTTCCCAGTGTTTCACCCTTGTCACTTCTGATTTAACAATGGGCAACAGAGAGCAAAGGTTATGCTGGTGATGAAATTGTCATGGCTTAGTCACTAGCTAGCTGTGAAACCTTCAGCAAATGACTTACCTGTTAGCCCAGTTTCCTCTTCTGCCAGTTAAAAGTGGGCATGAAGATGAGAACAGTAGGACCTCTCAGAACTATTATGAAGGGTCACAGGTGGTATCAAATGTTAAAGTGCTTTGAAAATCTGAAATATTTCACATATGTGAAAGTGTATGTTATTTAGATGCCACTAGTGTAACTGGCTGCTCTGGTGCACACCTGGTCAATCCCAGCCCCACCCCAGACTAGCTATGCTGCTACTTGGCCTAATGCTCTTCATTCTCATTTGTCTAGATCAGGGTTTCTCAACCTTGGAACTATTGAAATTTGGGCCCAGGTAATTCTATGCTGTGAGGGCCATCCTGTGCATTGTAGAATGTTGAGCAGCATCCCTGGTCTCTATTCACTAGATGCCAGCAGCACCCCCACCCAAACACACAGTCATGACAATTAAAAATACCTTCAGACACTGCCAAATGTCCCCTGGTAGAGGCGGTGCAATATCACCCCCCAATTGAGAACTGCCCTGGATTGCTCAAGAGTGTCTACATATAATGTTCTAACATTCTGGCTATCTGAAAAAAAAGATACAGACAATGTTTCCATCCCCAGATCACTGGCAGAGGGGAGGCAGGTAGGGAGTGGGAAAGATGGAATAATAGCAAACAAGACACCATCTAGTGAAGAAAAGATTTAATCATTCTAATGTTTTATAGCACTTATATAATTTAGAGATCATTTGTCTCAATTTCCCGATGACTTGGGTTGGACGGTATTCTTATTACAGATTGAGGAAATCAAAGCACAGAGAGACTGTCACTTGTTTACTATGCCTGGTCCACAGGATTGTAGAGATGGCACACACTAATGAGAAAACTGGGTCATAGAAGTGAGAGTGTTTGGATGTAGGAGACCATTCTGCGTGGCATGGGCCCAGCTCCCAGGGGAAAGCAAGGTCCGATGCACAGGACCCATGCCCATGGATAGGTTCTCCCACGGGGAATCAGGTCTGCATTGTACCTAGACTGCTATGAGACTTGCTTTTACTAAAACTCCCTCACCCTGAATTGAGACAGCAAGTGCCTACTGTAACTTCCTAAAGTCTGTGCTAAACCTCCCCAGTATGGAGTGTAACCAGTTCAACAACTTTTCCCTTTGAATTTGCAAACATACTTCTTCTGTGATGTGATTAGCGGCATCCTCTCCTTTGTTGTCTATAAAAGGTAACCACCTAAAGCGAACCCATGCATAGTAAATGAGGACCATCATGTAATATGCCCAGAAAAGAAATAAAGGCCGGTCAAGTCAAGGGTCGATGCTTTTTCTCCTCTTGAGATAGAAGCCATGCTGTCCCTTTTCCTCCACAGGACTCGGTAGTCCATGTGAATTTCTTGTGCCTCATCCACAATGTGGCGGACCCCATGAGCTAGGGTCTCCATCATTTGGAAGTGGGAGGAATGGAGGGGGATGTTTCAACATCATTGATTTTCAACTTTTCCTCCACACATGATGGATAATATTCACTATAACAACATATCCAAGAGACATAACAAATATGTATATAATTCCCACTTCATTACTTTCTCATAGGAAGGCAAAGAAAGCAGTTCAATAATTGTAGCTGTCATAGCTCCCCCATCACTCAGGGAGTATGTATGTGTTCTTGTACACATTTAATTCCTAAGGGCATGTGTCTACCTGCACACACATGTTTTAGGGATGATGTGGCATAGTTAAGACATTGCAGGTTTTCTCATTTTGTACCCGCTCTGTCTCGAGATCCACTTTCCTCTATTACTCAGGGAAGCACAAAGGAATGTAAGCAAAAGTCCAGTGACCATCCTGAACCTTCCTCTGACAATCACACTCAGCATGCCACTCCAGGGTGCTACAGCTCCTGGGTTGAAGGTCCTGTTACACAAGAGCAGACAAAGAAGCCACACAGGGGTGCAGGTTGAAATGATACTTCTATGGGCACAACTCTAGGGTAGCCAATACATTCCATTCTATGAAAGAGGTAATCAGAAGTTACTGAACACAGCAACAAAGGTTATGATAACTGCAGTAGACAACATTCATGAGGACATGGGCCACATCCCAGAAGGCCCCAAAGGTAACGAGAGGCACTAATGTTCAGCAGCACACCAGTTACAAGGGTGGGTTTTGCAGAGGAGCAAATTGGGCCTTAATCTCACTTCTGCTTCATTGTACTCTCATTCTTTCAGCTTCCTTATCTTAAAATGGGTGCTAGTGAAAACTGCACACACTATGGGTGTGCATTGAGTTTAAATAGTACCCAGCGTATGGCAAATGCTCAAACACTGATAATTTAACATTCTGTCTTTTAAAGTCACAGTTTTCATGCTCTGGGGATTAATTACCTTTCATGAGCCACACACTGAACTGTATCTAAAAAGCCAACAATATTGGAATAACCAGCAAGTCCTAATGTTCTTCCAAGTGTGGGTAACAATAGGCCTTTTACACATTCCTGTTCCTTTCAGTTTTATTTTTATTTTTTTAAATATTTTATTGTTCATGCCATTATAGTTGTCCCAATTTTCCCCCTTTGCCTCACTCCATCCAGACCATCCCCACTCCCACAGTCAATCCCCACACCACTGTCCATGTCCATGGGTTATTTATATATGTTCTTTAATCCCTTCAGCTTCTTTCAACCAGTCCCTACCTCCTCCCTTCCCTCTTATAGCTGTCAGTCTGTTCCATGTTTCCATGCCTCTGGTTCTATTTTGCTCATTTGTTTTTTTGTTCATTAGATTCCACTGATAAGTGAAATCATATAGTATTTGTCTTTCACCAATTGGCTTATTTCATTTAGCATAATAATCTCCAGTTCCATCCATGCCATTGCAAAAGATAAGAATTCCTTCTTTTTTACTGTGTAGTATTCCATTGTGTAAATGTACCACAGCTTTCTTATCTACTCATCTTCTGATTGTCATTTAAGCTGTTTTCAACTCTTCGCTGTTGTAAATAGTGCTGCTATGAACATAGTGGTGCATAATTTCCTTTGAACTAGTGTTTAGGGTTTCTTAAGATATATTCCCAGAAGTGGAATTGCTGGGTCAAATAGTAGTTCCCTTTTTAATTTTCTGAGGGAATTCCACACTGTTTTCCAAAGTGGCTGTATCAGTCTGCATTCCCACCAATAGTGTATTAGGGTTCCCTTTTCTCCACATCTTCAACAGCACTTGTTGTTTGTTGATTTATTGATGATAGCCATTTTGGCAGGTGTGAGGTGATATCTCATTGTGATTTTAATTTGCATCTCTCTGATGGCTAGTGATGTTGAGCATTTTTTTTCATACGTCTGTTGGCCATCTGTATGTCCTCTTTGGAGAAGTGTCTGGTCAGGTCCTTTGCCCATTTTTTAATTGGATTGCTTGTTTTCCTGGTGTTGAGTCATATAAATTCTTTATATATTTTGGGAATTAAACCCTTGTCCAATGTATTGTTGGCAAATAGGTTCTCACATACAATGGATTCCCTTTTTATTCTGATGGTGGTTTCTTTAGCTGTGCAGAAGCTTTTTAGTTTGATGTAGCTCTAAATGACAGTGCGTTTTGACAACTGTCCTTTGTGGGTTTATTCTGTGGCAGGTGCTGTCCTGAATTCTGTGTATTTCACTTGGTTTCTTTCTTTCTTTTTTTAAAAATTACTTTATTGTTGTTCAGTTACAGTTGTCTGCATTTTCTCCTCACCCCTACCCCTACCCCAGTCAAACCCACCTCCCTCCCTTGCTTCCACCGTCCCCTTGGTTTTGTCCACTTGTCCTTTATAGTAGTTTCTGAAAACCCTTCTCCACACTGTCCCCTCCCCGCTCCCCTCTGGCTATTGTTTCATTAGCAAAGGCCTTAGGACTCAAGGTGTATGACAGACAAAGCCTGAAATGCAAAGTTTTGACTCAAACGCCATAGTCTTGGCTGTATTGGGTGAGTCATTTAAGCTTTGAACCTTAGTTTCACCTCTAAACCCCAGAGTATGATGGCATATGAAACACACAGCTTACAAGGGGTCTTATCCACTAATGGGATTAGCACTTTTAAATACAGTAGGAAAGCACCTTGTACTTTGCAGTTTGAAGCAGGGCTGTTTATGTTTTAAGATGATCTATTTCAGGCAATTTAAACAGCTCCCTAGCCTAATCCAGGCGTTTAAACTCCCCAGGTGAATACTGTTTGACTTGCATATGTTAAGTGTTCTTATCACAAATAATTAAAATAACAAGAAGAAATAGAGGGTGTGAGAAAACTTTTGGAGGTGATAAATATGTTTATGGCATACTGTGGTAATGTATACTTGATGAGTTTGCAGACAAATATATATTTATCTACAAACTCATCAAGTTGCACTCATTAATTATGTATAGCTTTTTGTGTGTCCATAAAGTGATTTAAATTTTCTTTAATAAAAGTAAATAAAATGATCTCTTGGCTACTCTGGGAAAGCATTCCATAAGAAAGCAGGGTAAAGCTCTCAGCACTGAAAATACTCCCAAATCTTGCATCCCAACTCAGACCTACTCCGTTAAGCCAACTCTGCACTTGACACATCCTCCATCTGGCTTAATATGAGCAGAGTAGATTTAAACTTTTCACATCGCCCCAATCTCAGAAAATAGTGTCATTGGCTACCCACTGGCTCAATTTACAAATTTATGTACCACCCTTGTGTCCCCCTTTCCTTCACCATCCACAGGCAAATGCTGCAGACTCTCCAAACAAGGGGGTCTCTATTAACTCTATCCTACTGTACCACAGCCATCCTCTGCTCTGGGTATCACAGATCTCCTAACTCGCCTTCTGCTCCCAATCCTTCGGCCATGGAGTGATCTATAAAAATCTACGTGTGATTATGTCTCTCTCTCTTTTCTAAAGATTTTATTTATTTTTTTAAATATATTTTATTGATTATGCTATTACAGTTGTCCCATTTTCCCCCTTCACTCCCCTCCACCCTGCACATCCCCTCCCACCCAAATTCCCCCACTTTAGTTCATGTCCATGGGTCATATATATAAGTTCTTTGGCTTACACATTTCCCACACATTTCCCATATTCTTACCCTCCCCCTGTCTATTTTCTACCTACCATCTATGCTACTTATTCTGTTACCTTTTTCCCCTCTCTTCCCCTCCCACTCCCCTGTTGATAATCATCCATGTGATCTCCATTTCTGTGGTTCTGTTCCTGTTCTAGTTGTTTGCTTAGTTTTTGTTTTTGTTTTAGGTGTGGTTGTTAATAATTGTGAGTTTGCTGTCATTTTACTGTACATATTTTTAATCTTATTTTCCTTAGATAAATCCCTTTAACATTTCATATAATAAGGCTCCGTGATGATGAACTCCTTTAACTTGACCTTATCTGAGAAGTACTTTATCTGCCCTTCCATTCTAAATGAAAGTTTTGCTAGATAGAGCAATCTTGGATGGAGGTCCTTGCCTTTCGTGACTTGGAATACTTCTTTCCAGCCCCTTCTTGCCTGTAAGTTCTCTTGAGAAATTAGCTGACAGTCTGATGGGAACTCCTTTGTAGGTAACTGTCTCCTTTTCTCTTGCTGCTTCTAGGATTCTATCCTTATCTCTAATCTTGGCTAATGTAATTGTGATGTGCCTTGGTGTGTTCCTCCTTGGGTCCAACTTCTTTGAGACTCTCTGAGCTTCCTGGACTTCCTGGACATCTATTTCCTTTGCCAAATTGGGGAAATTCTCCTTTATTATTTGTTCAAATAACTTGTTGCTCTTCTTCTTCTCCTTCTGGTACCCCTATAATTTGGATGTTGGAATGTTTAAAGATGTCCTGGAGGTTCCTAAGCTTCTCCTCATTTTTTTGAATACTTGTTTCTTCATTCTTTTCCAATTGGATATTTCTTTCTTCCTTCTGGTCCACACCATTGATTTGAGTCCCAGTTTCTTCCCATCACTGTTGGTTCCCTGTACATTTTCCTTTATTTCACTTAGCATAGCCTTCATTTTTTCATCTAATTTTTGACCAAATTCAACCAATTCTGTGAGCATCCTGATCACCAGTGTTTTAAACTATGCACCTGATAGGTTGGCTACCTCTTCGTCGCTTAGTTGTACTTTTTCTGGAGCTTTGATCTGTTCTTTCTTTTGGGTCATTTGTTTTGTGTTGACACGCCTGTTACATAGTGAGGGACAGAGCCTTAGGTATTCACCAGGGTGGGGTAACCCACGTTGCTGGGTTGTGATGCTATACATGGTGGAGGGGTCTGAGAGGGAACAATGGTGCTTGTTCCACCCTCTGCTGGATTTCAGTCATTTCCCCTGCTTCCCACAAGCAAATTGGGCCCTTCTGGTGCTGATTCCCGTGTGGGTGGGCTTATGTACATTCTAGGACCCTGTAGGTCTCTCCAATGAACTCTCCTGTGTGGCTGGGAGTCTCTCCTGCTGCCGCCTCAACCCCCACAGGTGTTTTTAATCAGTAGTTTGAGGCTTTATTTCCCTGTGCTGGTACCCTGGGTTGTGCAGTCTGTCCTACTCCCCAGTTTCACCTGGTTTATCTGCACACGAATGTGGGACTGCCCAGTCTGCCAGCTGCTGCCTTGCCAGGTAGCTGCAGCTTTGCGTGCAGTGCCCCATCCACAACCCACCACCTCATTGGCTCCACCAGCCGCCGCTTTGCCGCAAGCTGCCCGACTCCTCCCCTCCTACCAGTCTGGAAGAATGTCTTCTTTAACTTCTTGGTTGTCAGACTTCCATACAGTTCGATTTTCTGTCAGTTCTGGTGGTTTTTTGTTTTAAATTGTTGTTGTCCTTTTGGTTGTGCAAGGAGAAACAGTGTGTCTTCCTGTGCCTCCATCTTGGCCAGAAGTCCCGATCTTTTATTATGTCTCTCTTAAAGTATAAAATTCGTCATTGTCTTCCCTTTGCTCTTTGGTATAAATTTCTTGCCCTGCATCATGGGCTCCTATGTCTCCCCCAGTTACTGTTTGGTCACCAGGCCCAGCCACATTGACATTTCTTTTTCTTAAATACAGTGAGCTCCTTCCAGTTTCTGGGCCTTTGTGTTGCTGTGAACACCCATCCCCAGCTATTGGCATGGTGGCAACTTCACAATCTTTGGTTCAGCAAGAAGAAATCCCTGATCCTTGTTGCTAACATGGCCTCCCCCAGTTATTTATTACCCTTTAACTTTCTTCAGTGAACTTATTACAATCTAATATTTTCTTTCCTTATTGTAGCAAGTAGACTAAGGCGGAGCCCATGATCCCCACCAGATCCCGGACTCCACCTTAGTCTACCTGCTCTGTGGGATCCCCTTGCTCCTAAATGTGGGACCTGTGATTTTGACTAATGCACAGAATATGGCAAGAGTGAGGGGATGGACATGATTCCACATTGCAAGGATGTAATGTCTGTCTTACTAAGAGACTCTCTCCCTTCGTGGCTATGAAGGACCAAGCTAACACATGTAAACTGCCATATGAAAGGGACTGAGGGTCTTAGTCCCACAGCCTATAAGGAACTGGATGCTGCCAATGACCATGTGGGCTTGGATGTAAATCCTTCTCCAGTCAAGCCTCAAGTGAGAACCCAGTCCTGGCAACACTGTGACTGAAGCCTTACATAGGACCTGGTAAGCCATGCCAGGACTTCTAACACAGAAAATGTAAGATAATGTGTTCTTTTAAGTCCATAATTTGTGGTAAATTGTTATGTAACAACAGAACTGATACACTTGTTAAGTGACTCCTACATTAGACAGTAAATTTCAGGAAGCCAGGGACCTTGTTATTCTTCAATACTGAAACCTTAGAACCCAACTGGATAGATAGCATGAACACATAAGAGCAGATACATGCATGAAGGAAACAAACATTCAATAAACACCACCTGGTAATATGAATACCCCATGTATTGGCAGGAATAGGCAGTTCTTCTCTAGCAGAGGTAAAGGTACTTTTAGTGTCACATTTGACTGTCATGGGCTGCTGAAATTTTCCAAATTAAGGCCTTTATGTCCTACCATGGCAAGTAGCCCATATTTGTTTTTGTCTGCCTAGCAAACATTTCCTTTTCTTCTGATATTCCTTTGTGAGGCTCCTTCCAGCTCTCTGTACCTCAGCACCCCCACCCTATGTGGAAGCAGTGGGGCTGACTTACACCCTCTCCTGGTTCCTGAACACACGTTCTAGTCCTGCTCTATCAGCACAGTCTGCCCACCCTGGTCACTGATTGGTCCAGGGTTGCTCACATGACCCAAGTCTAATCAGAGCCAAACCGAGAATATGTGTATGTACTACGTGCATGCAGAGCGGGCCTGCCTGAAAAAGCACTCACACCAAGGAAAGCAAGGCTGGGCCATGAGGGGCAAGATGCTGGAGGACACCACTGCAGCTTGGAACCAGCAGTGCCTGAGACCTACCCCTGGCTTTTCAGTGATGAAAGGAAGCCCTCCCCCGAAGCACCCCCCATTTTTAAGCCATTTTGAAGTGATTTTCTATCACTAGCAACTAAAATAAAAAAGCCCTATGCCTAGGATCTGCCATGAAATCAACAAAGAACAAGGGGATCTGATGTCTAGAAAGGAAGGCAATAAAGAGTAAAGAAAAAAGGCTTGTCAGAATAAATATTTATTGAATAAAATTCCCTAACAAAGAAACCACAGGAGTAGAAATCCCATAGGATTTAAACATTTCTATAGTCCTTTGGCATTTTTATAGAACTTTTTTAAAGAAATGGCTTAACAGGACAAGTTCTTTAAAACAATACAAAAGTATCAAGTACAAAGAGTAAGAGCACTTAACAGTACTCAACAGTGGGAGCTATTCCTTTCGGCTTTTTCAAAAATGCTCTGACTATAAAGTTAAGTTTGGACTCTGTTTTTCAACTTTGAGTGTCCATTATTGACCAATGTTGCTGTTTTTTTCTGATAAAAAGCAAATAAATCAGAAGAGCTTGTTCTGTTTGGATATTTTCACCCCTACTCTTGTTTCAAATGAGTGGAGAAAGAGACAGTTTCTCTCATTTCAAAGAAAAAAAAAGAAGAAGAGAGAAGGAAGAGAGGAAGGGTCAGGGTGAGAGAGAAGGGGAGAAAGAGAGAGGAAGAAGGGAGGGAGGAAGGGAGGGAGGGAGGAAGGGAGAGAGGACAGATGGACAAACCCGTAATTGCCCCAAATTGGGCCCTTAGATGCAAGATTCTTGTGTCAAGTTGACCTTGGGGTCAAGTTGCCAGGCTCTAGAGGTTCAGGACCCTGCCCAGGTCAACTCTACATCTTTGGGGAGAAGGAGGTGAGAGGAAGGAGGAGCTGCTGAGCCACAGCAGTTCTTAAGTGGCTACTGTATGATCCTACAAACAAGTGAAAAAGCCAGAGGATACATCCAAGGAGTGTGTAACTACTTAGCACCCTCTGAGTCATAATCCCAAGGGGCATGTATGATCCAATAACCTTCCAGAGATGACTGGAAAAAAGCTCTGGTTCTGTTCACCTGGTCATTCCTGGTAGAGCCCCTCTAAGTTTTCAGTCTTCATAGGCAGCCAACAGTTGCCACCAGAGTTTTCTGTCAGTGGTCTGTTTGATAACAAAAGGAAAAGGTTAGCTCTAGGGTCTCTTTAAAACGCAGTGTTGAGGATGTACACAGGTGAATATGATATTTTTGTTTATTTTTAGTTGCTTGTTGTAACCATACCAGATTTAGGGCTATACCAATTTTATAGGTGAGGAAACTGAGGGCACAAGAGGCTGTTAAAAAGACTAAGCTGGGGGTAGGACTGCTGGGCCACTGTCCCTTTTTCTTACTGGGATATTGTGCTTTCCCTTATTGTTTGTCCTCACAACAATCCACGGAAAAAGGCAAAGCAAGGAGTAGCCCTATTTTGCCAATGAAAAAAACAGCCCTGGCCCAGGTAGTTGATTAGAGCATCATCTCAATATGCCAAGGTTGCAGGTTCGATCCCCAATCAGGGTACATACAAGAAAAAAAACAATAAAAGCATCAATAAGTGGAAGAACAAATTGATGTTTCTTGTTCTCTTTTTCTCTCCCTTCCTCTTTCTTTCTAAAAATCAGTAAAATAAATGATAAATATAAAAAGGTAATGTTTTTATATAAAATATTTTCCAAATTTCCATATCAGTAATTATCAATACACTGAAACAACATAAGCAAAACTCTTTGACAACTCATCATTTTTAAGAAGGTAAAATGGGATCTGGGAGCAGAAGGAAATGGAGACTAAGGACAAATCCTAAATATATTTTTCAATCTTTTCATTGATAAACAGGTGGTACTCTAATTTTCTACTTCCTGTGTTATAGCAGGGTCCAGAAGCAGGGAGGGACCTGGGCTCAAGCATCAGCCTCAATAACCCAAACAGACCAATATTTGTCCTTTTATCTCCTGAAAGATTGATAGTGATCAAAACAATCTAAGTAACTCCAGGAATATTAGCTAAGCTCAAGAGCTATTCTGTAGAAAAACAAAATTCAGGATATTGGTTCTTTTAGAGCAAGGGTTCACATACCATGTTCCACAGGCCAAATGTAGCCCACTGCCAATTTTGTAAATAAAGTTTCATTGGAACACAGCAACACTTTTATTTGCTTATTGTCTATGTTGCTTTCATACCACAGCACCAGAGTTGAATGGTTATACCAGAAACCACATGGCCTGCAAAGTCTGAAATAATTATTTGCCAGTCCCTGTTGGAAAGTCATTTTGTTTCTTGGTTAAAAGGCTTTGGAGTTAACTGATCTGAATTTGAGTCCCTTCCTTGCCACTCTGTGCTTTGGAACTTGGCCTCATTTTCCCTGTTGCAGAATAGGGATGGTACCTGCTGCACAGGATGGTTGTGAGGATTAATAGAGCTAAGGCCTGGAAAGTATATAACTGGGTCCCTGGCACAGAGCATTAATTCAGCAAGAGCTTAAGTGAGGTACAATGGGGTCACATCCCACTTGGGACTCAAGATTCAAAAATCTACAAGGACAAAAGAGAAAAATCCAAGCATAAAAAAAAATTACCTTTGAAAACCCCTTAGGATAGAGGCCTACTACAGACAAACATGCCATCTTCCACTAAGTTCAAAACAATGCAGGTTTTCTCTCTAGCAGTTAAACAGATCACTGCTCCTTCATTTGAGACCCCAGATGAAGTAGCTAGCACTTACGAGTCATGTAGGAACAAAATCCATATATTCAAACACAGAACTCATACTCAGTGTGATGAGACACTCTGAAGAACAGAGGAATCAAAACAGACCATACATATTCCCCCTTCCTCCCAGAAAAATACCTTCATTTGAATTTCTGTAAGTTAATGAACATCTTTTTAAAGGAATGAATAACTACTTTATAGAGTTGCCATGACAACAAAATGAACTGTCATATGTGGTAGATGATGTTAACAATAGTTTTGTTTAAAACTCCATGGTATTGGACTGGGACGATGACAGCAAGATAGGCAGGAGCAGAGCCCACTTCCCCTGCACATAGGTGGAACACCTAGCCAATCTTCTGAGGAACAGAGTGAACAGCCAATGGCATCCCAGCAAATATGAAGGTTGGAAGCCAAAATTGTAGAGGGCATTGAAAAATCAGACCATAAGGAGAGCACTTTGGGACAATAAAGTCCCTAGGACCAACTTGGGGACCAGGGCAGATATAGCCCCAGGCCTAGCACCTGCTGGGCCTGCCGCAGGATTCTTGGAAGAGAGTCAGGTCATCAGCTCCCTCCCCTGCCAAACAGGGAGGACAGAGTGGCACCAGGAAAGACCTGGATGCTTGAAGTCGCTGGGGGGAATAAAGACAAAGTGGCAGACACACAGGGGCAGTGTTCACACGCTGAGACTGTGGATGCCAGATGGGTCATTACCAGAAAAATTGGGAAGCCAGGTGATACCTGGGGAAAACATGAGCCACGATGGACCCTGACCTGTATAGTATCTAGTCTGGTTGGAAAGTTGGGCTGTGTGAGAAGCCAGGCAACTGGCTTGGACAGAAGGAATTTGTTTCAAAAAAAGGCTCTCAATGGCTGTTTAGGGAACTCACCCACAGCAGCCACCCCGCCTCCCGTGGCTGCACCCCCGTAGTTGCAGCCATGGCTGTACCCTTGCCTGCCCTCCTACCTGCCACAGTATGTGCCCAATCCCACCACCGGCTGCACCCCCAACCCACGCCTGCTGTGCCAGTAGCACATGCTTGCACCATGGCACCACTGCTCTGTGGGGGGGGCAGACTGCTTCACTAAGAGGAAGGAGGAGGTGCCCCCCCACCCACAGAGGAGAGCAGCAGGGCTCAGAGTGTTAGCAATTCCCAGAAAGACTTAATTCAGTGGGGTAGCTGAACTCCCCTGAAAAGACTTTGAGAGGGTCCAGCACCTAGCACACCAAAGAGTGAGAAGGTAGTGTCTGAGTTGCCACTAATTGGTGCACCTCAAGGACACCACAACTGGTGGACTAAAGGCAAGGGCCTGGCACAGAAGGGCACTGGGAGGCTGGTGGTAAACTGAGGAATTGAGCTGGAGTCTGAGCAACTGAGAACAGTGTGGTCCAGACCTTGTCCCCATCCTCACAAAACCATAGGAAGAGAGAAAAGTGAAACCCAACCTGCCTCAGCCTGTTGCAGCCAGGAAAACCAGCAGAACTAGCTTGGTTTAAAGTCAGCAGGAGATTTTCCTTTCCTTAATTTTTTCCTTTTTTTTTTCTTTTTTTACCTACAAGTGAGGCAATAAGACCTGGAGCTGTAGAAGGACCAGAGTCAGACCCAAAGAGAAATCATACCAACAACTGAGAAATTCTGACAAATTTCACTTCATTATTCCAGAGAACTTGCAAGTTATTTTTTACCTGTATTATTTTTTCATCACTTTTACTTCTTTTATTTTATTAGTATTTCTTTTTCTTTTCTTTCTGTTTAGTTTTCTTCACTTTGTGTGTTTAATTGCATTGTTTGACTGATATTCCTTGTTCTCTCTTTCATAGTGTATTTTTAATTTTCCATCTTTCACTTCACTAGTATTCCAATAGCACACTACTCTAGGTTGTGTCTGTCCTATTGTTGTTATTCAGATCACATAGATTCTGTCATATGATTGTTGTTCCAGTACTACTGTGAATAGTTGTTGTTCCATACAATTGTAAATACTACACAGCACCTGGATCTTAGACCATTTCACTGTCCTCCAGCAATTTATTACTGTTGTGGTTAACTGTAGTCTCTCACACAATATACCTATTTTCTATCCTTTACTCTCACTATATCTCATAATCTGACCTCCTACAAGCTCACTGTTTTCTGGATTCAACTCGCAATCCTTCCCTACTCTAACAAGAGTCTTATCTCTTTCCTCCTTTCTAAAAAGTGGCTAGTTGGGTAAAATATCATGGTTAACACTATATTTATTCAAAGGATCTTCTATCTCTTCTTTATGTGTTGGTACTTTCTCATAGAATATACTCCTTCGGTTTTAATCCATTTTGCCTTCCTTCCCAACTGACAACACAAATGAACGCCATGAACGCCATGAAGCTATGAACGCCAGTATACTTGCAGGAAGAGACAACCCACCAACAAAGAAACCACCAACAGATAATAAAGAAAGATGGCGAAGGAGTGAGTGGAAGCCACTCTAAATTCCACCCAGGACCAATCTGGAAATACAACTAAATGGTGGAGAAATTACCCAGAACAAACAACTAAACGATAGTGAGAGAGAAGCCTCAAAACCCTGTACACACAGAAGAACAAGCTTCAAAGAACCTGTTCACATCTGAACACCAAGATACAAGATGTGGTGGGTGGAGTGACCCTTAGTTAACCAGCTGGAGGGAAAGACCCACCAAAGAATGACCCAACAACAATCAAAACCCAATACATACAGAGAGCCAACATAAATGACAGCCCAAGAACAGCAAGTTTAGGAGATCACAGAGACTGCACCACTGAATCCCACAGGTCTCCTACCATAGACATTCACACCATAAATGCAGGCAGTCAGAACAGATCAATTTAAGAAATAAAGGCTAACAAGAAGAGTCTCACAAACAAGGGGAAGACAAAGAAACAAACCTCAAATGAAAGGAAAGGAAGAGGCCTCAGAAAGGATGCTAAATGAAATAGAGGCAACTCAACTATCAGATATGGACTTCAAAGCAATGGTTATCAGGAAGTTCAATGAGCTCACAGAGAATTACCAAAAACTACAGGGAAACTACGATGCTCACTGCAAATTTATCAACATGAAAAAGAAAACAGAAACTATCAACAACAGCTAAGAGGAAATGAAGAATACAATTTCTGAATTGAGAACACAGTAGAAAGAATCAAAAGAAGGCTAGATAAAGCAGAGGATCGAATTAGTGAGCTAGAGGAAAGGTAGAAAGAAACACCCAGAAAAAGCAAAAAAAGGAAAAAAGATTCAGAAAGAACAAAGAGGTGTTAAGAGAACTGCAGGACAACATGAAATGTAAAAATATCCATATACTAGGGACACCAGAAGGAGAAGAAGGATAGAAAACCTGTTTTAGAAAGTAATGAGGGAAAACATCCCTAATTTGATAAGAGAAAAAGTCACACAAATCCAGGAAACACAGAGAATCCCAATCAAGAAGAACCCAAAGAGAACCATTCAAGACACATCATAATTAAAATGGCGAAATTCTAAGACAAAGAGAGAATCTGAAAGGCAGCAAGGGAGAAACAGGAAGTAACATACAAGGGAGTCCCGCTAAGACCACCATCTGATTTCTCAGTGGAAATGCCCCAAGTCAGAAGGGATTGGCAAGGAATATTCCAAGTAATGAAAAACAAAGACCCAAAACCAGGGCTACTTCATCCATGTAGGCTCTCAATTAAAATGGAAGGCCAAAGCCCTGGCTGGCATAGCTCAGTGGATTGAGCGCGGGCTGCGAACCAAAGCATCGCAGGTTCGATTCCCAGTCAGGGCACATGCCTGGGTTGCAGGCCAGGTCCCCAGTGGGGACCACATGAGAGGCAACCACACATTGATGTTTCTCTCTCTCTCCTTCTCCCTCCCTTCCCCTCTCTAAAAATAAATAAAAATTAAAAAAAATCTTTAAAAAATTAAAAAAAAAAATGGAGGGCCAAATAAGGAGTTTCCCAGACAAAAGAAGCCTCAAAGGATACACCTCTTCCAAACCAGCTCTGCAAGAGAAGCTAAGGGTCTGCTTTAAGAAAAGGGGGGGGGAGTGAGAGAGAGAGAAACATAGGTATACAAAAATGGCACTGAAAAAGTACCTATCAATAATAACCTTAAACTTAAATGGATTAAATGCTCCAATCAAAAGACATAGAGTAGCTTTTTCCACGCCTCCGCCTCCGCCGTGGCTACCCCGCGGGGTGGGCGTCTGCCTTGGCGTGATGCTGTAGCAGGCTGCCCGCCACGATCTATGGATCTTTCGAGGCCCAGGCCCCGCAGATAGGAGAAGTGAGCGCCCCTCGGGACCCAGAGACTGCGTACCCGTGGACCCGGAAAAGCCAGGCACTCCCCGGGACCCGTGAGGCCCAGGCCCCGCAGGTAGGAGAAGTGAGCGCCCCTCGGGACCCAGAGACTG
>CM052540.1:79419342-79433575 GCA_028533065.1 Trachops cirrhosus | reverse complement strand
CTGCCTTTTGATCCAGCAATTCCACTGCTGGGACTATATCCTAAGAACCCTGAAACACCCATCCAAAAGAACCTATGTACCCCAATGTTCATAGCAGCACAATTTACAATAGCCAAGTGCTGGAAGCAACCTAGGTGCCCATCAGTAAATGAATGGATCAACAAACTATGGTACATTTACACAATGGAATTCTATGCAGCAGAAAGAAAGAAGGAGCTCCTACCCTTTGCAACAGCATGGATGGAGCTGGAAAGCCTTATGCTAAGCGAAATAAGCCAGACATTGAAAGACAAATACCATATGATCTCGCCTTTAACAGGAACCTAAACAACAAAACAAAGAAACAAGTAAAATATAACAAAAGACACTGAAATAGAGGACGGGTTGTCAGTGACCAGAGGGGAGAGGGGAGGGAATTTCAGGGGAGAAGGGAAGTGTTTATAGGAACAAATATAGAGGACACATGGACAAAACCAGGGGGGTTGCTAATGGGAGGGTGGAGGAAAGGGATGGGTGGGTGGGCTGGAATGGGAATAAATGGTAGAAACTGTACTGAATAAACTAAAATAAAAAAATTTTTTAAAAAGCAAGTTCTCTAAGTTGATAAACAACAAGGTCAGTGGGTCTCAAACTCATCTTGTTTGAGGTGCAGTCTGAGTATCCCCATGTTTCATAAAGTTCTGTTGGTTGGTGCCACCATTTTTGAGAACTACTGAATGAGGCCATTAGATCAGTAGTTTACTGATTGCATGCTCAGTATGAATCTCTGTTTACAGGTTTGCACATTTTTAAGACCAGCACATTCCTAAAGTAATTTTTTATGGAAATGATACTTACTGTTTCCATTGTGTTGGGATATGGAGTAATGTGCATTTAAAAGCACCTTTGTGTGGCTAGTATGTGTCACCTTTCCTCTCAGAGCCTAATTTCTTCAGCTAGAATATGGTTATAAAAATTGTTAAATAAAAAGTGCCCAGCACTTAATAATTTGGAATAATGGCAGATGTTGTTATTTTGCAAGTTTGAGAGTCATCAGTGAGGGGTTGACTGGGGATTAGGGGTGGCTAACATCTGATTCATATATTCCTATCCCCACTACCCATTGCCAGTTACCCTGTATGATATAATTTGCTGACCCAAATAAATCAAACCAATCTAATGTCTCATATTACACAGGAGTTCAACCCAAAGCCATCACATAGGGTGAACAATCACAGAGAGTGAAATTACCCTTGAGAATCCCTTACACTATCCTTAATGTGCTGTATAACAATACCTCTCAGTAAGTCCAGCCCAGCAGTTTTCATCTAGTGTTAAGACAAATTGCAGTGTCTCCATCACTACCCCAGATGAAGTAGTTGCCCTGCATGTAGGGGCTATATTATAGGACAGAAGCACACACAACATCATGCAACACTGCAGTCATTGTCAGCTCTGCTCAAGAGAGGCACTTGGTAACTGAGAGTGTACCCTGAGGCTTACTCTCTGAATGGAATGGTGGGCTCAAACACTCACATGTTTAAATGATATATTTTTTTACAGGAAGCACAGGGTTGCTATGTTAAACACACATAACATACAATGCTATTGCATGAGCAAACTTCTATTTGGCATTTTGCATACGTGAAATGCAAGAATCTATTTTTTAAGGCAACCCCTCTAGTGACAAGCTAGGCCAGGGCAACCTAGGATGCCCTTAGAATTTGGGCTCTTCCAAAGGGAAAAAATATCTGAATTTTCTCATAGAGGTGTAGCTAAGGAGGAGATGTGGGAGGAGAGACCAATTGATGATTTAAAAATGAGACCTACACAATGCATGGGGATAAGAAAAGTGTTTTGTGACAGAACTCTGAGCCTAAAACTGTTCCTGGGGAACTCTTTACTCCTTACCCACCTGGAGGCTTGGGAATCCTTCCTAATTCCTAAAGAGTGACTTTGTTCCTGTTTTCCACAGATCCCCAAAAGTGACTCCATACATCATATGAGCCACTCCCAGATGCAGCCCGAGCTGCCCCCTCTGCCTGTTTCTGCCAAAGAGGAACCATCTGAAATCTATCAGGTACCTTCTCCTGGCTGCTGGTCTTCTGCTGGTACTAGTGGGGGCAGACAGTCAAGACTTTACAAGTGTGATTAGTGGCTTTGGTTATTTCTGTAAATGGAAAAGGCTACAGCAGCAAGGGAGAAAGAACTAGGCAGTAGCACAAAGGTGAGTTAGAACTTGGTCTTCTCACTTACCTGTTGTGTTCTTTAAACTCTCTGAATTTCTTCATCTTCAGTTGTAAAGTGAGAGTAATTATTTCTACATTATAGCCATGTCTGTAAGAAATAAAGACAATAGAAATAAATTACCTGACTCACAAACTTACTGCTTATTGAAAGTCAGACTTCAAAAATCATGATGACAGTGGTCAGAGAAGTATAATTGGCATCCATTCAGAAAGTATTTGTGCAGTGTGGCTTAGTTGGTTGGAGCGTATCAGTTGCAAATTCAATTCCTGGTCGGGGCACATACCTAGGCTGTGGGTTTGATCCATCCCTGGTCCAAGAGGCAACCCATAGATGCTTCCCTCTCACATTAGTGTTTCTCTCTCTTCCTTCCTCTGTTTCTAAAACCAATGAGAAACTGTCCTTAGGTGAGGATAAAAAAATGTTTTTTAATGAGATTATTTGCAGTGAATTTGCAGCATATATTGGGCTGGCCAAAAAGTTTGTTTAGCTTTTTCCATACAATGGTTCTAGAAGTACTTAGTTGTCTTTAACTTCATTCAAAACAATTAGATTATATTGTGGCAGCTGTCATATCAGTGTACATTTTTAAAAAATCAAAATTGGTAGATTTTTGTGCAGCTGTTTTAATATTGAAAATGGAAGAAGATACGCAAAATTGTCATCATATTATGCTTCATTATTTCAAGAAAGGTAAAAACTCAACTGAAACACAAAGTAAGATTTGTGCAGTGTATGGAAAAGTTGCTGTGACTGATTGAACATGTCAAAAGTGGTTTGTGAAGTTTCTTGGCACTATTTACATTTTGGCCAAATAATTCTTTGCTGTGAGGCTGTCTTATGCGTTGGAAGATGTTTAGCAGCACCCCTGGTCTCTACCTACCAGAAGTCAATAGCAGGAGATAGCCAACATACTCAAAATATCCAAGTCAATAAAGTTATTGGTGAAAATGAAAAATATGTCTTTTATTTTATGGGAAAAAAACTAAACAAACTTTCTGGCCAACCCAATAGAAACAGCTTAAGGCATGTGGGACCCTAAGAGTCTCAATAAGAGTACAGCCCCGGCCCTTCCAACCCCAGACTCTGCAAGACATGATCCTCATTGTGTCTTACTCTGCATTTCTTCCCTTGTAGACTGTCATGTCACACAGCTTTTATCCCCCATTGATGCAACGCACATCATGGACCCTGGCTGTACCCTTCAAAGAACAGGACCACCACCGTGGACCCAGTGATTCCATTGCGAACAATTACTCCTTGACAGCTAGGGACCTGAAGATGAAGGACCTGCTGAAGGTCTACCAGCCGGTCACCATCAGTGTCCCTAGGGAAAGGACCGTTCAGCAGCTGCCATCCGGTATTTGCGGCATTGTGCCATGACAGCTCAGAATGGGGTCTTGGAGGGAGATTTGTAATCCTGGGTTTTAGTCCTGGCTTCACTTCTTGCTGCAGCTAATTTTGCATAGCCTCAGAAAGTCTTGGTCTCCTCATCTATGAAGTGGGAATAATTGTGATAGCTAACCTTACATTTACCATACACCATGAACCTTACATTACAAACACTGTTCCAAACACTGTTCTTTGTGTACTTGTGTTAATTTGTTGTATGCCATATAACAAATTAGCCTCAAAATCAACAGTTTAAAATAACCACCACTTATTATCTGATAGTTTCTATGTGTTAGGAATCTGGGCATGGCTTAACTGGGTGATTCTGGCTTAGAGTCTCTCACAAGCATGCAATCAAGGTGTCAGCCAGGGCCATAGTCATTTAAAGGTCACTAGGGAAGTTCACTCACAAGTTCACTCATTCTCAGTCCTCGCTGCCTGTTGGCCATAGACACCAGTTTTCCACCACATGGCCCTCTTGACAGGGCAGCTATAACTTCTGACTTCCCTCATAGAGAACAAAGGGGAGAACAAGAGAAACAAGGCTCTACCACAGTCTTTTTGGAACTTAATTTTGCAAGTGACATTTTATCACTTTTGCCATATTCTGTTTGTTAGAAGTGAGCTGCCAAGCCTACATTCATAGGGATTTCACAAGGACATGATACCAGGAGGTAGGGGTCATTAGGAGCCATCTTGGAAGCTGCTCACCATAGTACTTCATATATATTATTTTAATCCACCTGGTACACATATATCTGATCCTTTAGCAATTCTTGCTAGATGTATGTTGGAACAATGTCTTTTTAATTTTTAAAGAGTATTTTGTCTATTGTTATGTCTGAAGTAGATTGAGGAGCTGAAGTATGAACTCAAAAATACATATTGAGTCTTCAGTTCTCTTTGATTCTCTCAGAATGTCAATTTAATATTAGTATGTCATTAACACTTCTCTATTACTTGTTAATTTCTTTAGGCTAAAAACTTAAACAAGTCTAATAGAGTTTTATGTTATTTATTAAAGTTATTTGTAGTTACTCTCTGTTCCAAATCATACTGTTTTTTCTATTTGCAATAATTATATTTATTGCAAATGATACTTGTGTTTTATTTATGATAGTCATATAATATTCCCTTTAAAATAAATATATTAGTTTTAAAAGTCTGAGTTTATTTAAAGAAAAATGTGAGACAATAATATACCTGACATTTAGAAAACAGAGCAACAGTGTTGGTGAGTGAATCAAGTAGGAAGTTATTGATACTTGTCAAATGTATGGATGAATGGACAGTATGCTCACCCCCACTTCACAGTTGGGGAAGTTGATACCTGAAGTGATGAAGTCACTTCTTCAGGGTCACATAGGTAATTAGTGGTACAGGTGGGACCAGAGCCCATATCTCCTGCCTCATCCCACCACACCAGTTCACCCTCTTTGTATGCTTCTGGACAGTCCTGAGAGTCACATCCCTGTGGACAGAGGATGGCCCAAGGCCACTGCCATCACTGATGTCTTTCTTCTCCACTATTCTAGTAACAAAAACTTCATCGGAGCCCAACAAGAAGAAAATGAAGTTCTCCCCCAGAGACAAAGAGGATCCCACCAGGTAAGGTGTCCCTGTGGGTACAAGGGATTTCAGAACACCAGACTGAACCAGAAAAAGCTGTATTCTCATTAAAACCATCCTCTGCTTCTTAGCTTCACAGCATTCCCAGACACCCAGTAACCAGTGAGTTTTTTCTCCCCACAAGTCCCTTTATTCTAAAACAATGTTAGACTAAAAAAAATAAATTAATTAACAAACTAAGCAAACCAATGCTAATATAACTATATGGTGTTCCATCAACGACACTCATATGGCTGGAGAAAAAAAAGTTGACAGCATAGAACCTCTGCACAGAACCAGGGGCTGAGCTGTGTCTTCTTTTCAGGACCAAATCAGCCCATCACACCTCAACCTCCTCACCAAGGAAGAAGGAAGTGGTGACCTCTTTGACACCCCCAGGAAGCAGACCGATGAGTCCAGAAGAACAGATTAACATGATGTTACAGAAGGAGATGGAAATAGACAGTAAAGAAGCCAAGCCATCTGAATCAGACTTGGAGGTATGTTCTTGATACTTCCTTTCTCTCAGTTTGTTGGGTGTTACTATTGGCATCTCAGTGATTCTAACCTGGAAGAGAATAGCAATCATCCAGGGCATGTTTTAAAAATACTAGAGTTCAGAGCCCAGAACAGTCTACTGAGTGAGGGTGTGTATGTGTGTGTGTGTGAATTATCTGCTCTAGAAATCAGTACCTTTGAGTCCTCTGAGAACATAAGTTGCAAAATGGTGACCCACAGGCAAGGGTTGCCATATTTTCAAAACTAAAAACAAAACACAAAATAGGATACCCAGTTAAATTTGAATTTCAGGTACACAATGAATAATTTTTTAGTATAGGTATATCCCAACACATCTAGCAACCCTACCATAGGCCGAATTTGGTCTATTGATTTTTTTCAGATTTTATTTATTTTTTGAAAGAAGGGAAGGAAAGGGGAAAGAGAGGAAGAAAAACATGGATGTGAGAGAGAAATATCCATCAGTTGCCTCTCCCATGCACACTGATGGGGACAGAACCTGTAATCCAGGCATGTGCCCTAACCAGGAATCTAACTGGCAAACTTTTGCTTTGGGGAACAATGCTCAACCACACTGGTCAGGGCATATCAATATTTGTTGAAAATAAGGGGAATCTCACATAAGCTAGATTTTTAACCTCTCTTGAGAAAAATTAAGATATTTGAAGCTGATTAGTAAGCTGCCTCCTTTAGATGAGAGATACATTCTCTAGTTTGTCACAGTCTCCACCATTTCTTATTATTTTTTTTATGTTCAGCCAACTTTCACTTGTTAATGTTACCTGCTTGATTCCAGGTAGGCTTTCGAGTTTCTAACCTCTATCTTAAAAGAACAATAAAACTTTAGAGCAAATAGCTCATGAGTGAATATTATATAATAAAATGATTAACAATAAAAACTCATATGTGCTATTGGCAAAATTTGATGCTAAACCCATGCTTGAGCCCATTCAAGAGCTGTGTAGTATGATTATTCCTATTGCCCAGGTGTGGAAATTGGGGTGTTGACTGATTCAACAACTTGCTCAGGATTATACAGTCAGTAAGAGACAAAGCTAGAACTTAGCTGACGCCAGGTCTGGCTGATACTAAAGTCTCTGTACTCTTAAGAGCTACCCAGCATTTCTCAAAATTGCCTGAGAATTAGAGTCATTTGAAGTGCTTCTTTAAACTACCCCAAACTACCTGAGGAGGCATCTGTGAACCTGCATTTTAACCAGAGCCTCTCTCCCCACCCCAGGCAGTTTTTATAATGTGGGAGTATGGAAGTTTTTCCTATATAATCAGCTTCCATTAAGATTGGAGAAAGGTGAGCTCAGCCTCTTCTGACCATGGACAATCAGCACTGAAACTCAAAGCTAATTTCAAACCATTTCCTATATTTAGGGCTTCTCATCCATCTAAAATAATTCATTTCTAAAGGAACGCAGCCATCCAGCAGCTTAGAGGCCAGCCCTAAATAAACAAAACTTTCTGATGTCACCAGGTCACATTGGCCATTTTTGTTCACCTTGTGCATCTGTTGCTTTTCTAAACTCAAAAGTCCATGGTTGGATTTGAAGAACTGTAAGTCTCACGAGGTCTTTGGGGAATTTTTCCCCAACTGATAGCTACAAGCCACAGGATCAAAGTACTCTGTAGAGGATCATGTTGTTGAGGAGAGTGAATTATTTGAGTCCATTTAAGGAGTCTGTCATTCCTCTTCTTAAAGCTCATCAGATATGCTCCCTTGTCCCCGGACTCATTCCTCTGTTCCTGTCTGCATGGCATTTGACAAGTCCTTTACAGTTCACTGAAATCTCTGCAGTTTTGACTGAATCCTCTACAGTCATGGGAAAAATTTGCCAGTGATCGTATAACAATGACTGGGAAATCACAGGCCCAGAAATCATGATTGTAGTGAGTGAAGGGTGGGGATGGGTGCTATGTGAATACGGCCTCCTGGCAGCTGATGGGTGTGGGAAGGTGGGCACAGTTCACCAATCATGATCATTTTCTTGCTGATGACTTGTTTATGGAAGAGATATTCTTACTATTTGACCAATGGAATCCGAAAAGACATGATTGCCCCTGAGGAGGACGAAGTGATGGCTCGAATTTCAAAGCTGATTCCTAACACCCTGCTGACAAGTCCCTTCCTGGAACCCCTGGTGAATTTCCTCCTGGAGGAGAAGGAAAATGACTATTACAATAGCCTCATCAAAAGCATTGGTAAGGCTGGGCAGAAATGGGGCAGGGGATTCCCATGTAGGGGACATCTTCTTTCCTCCCACTCTCAGTGTTCTACCCTGGTTCTTATGAAAATGCCAAAAGCATCATTCACCTTTTAATTCACCACCACTCATTCCTATACCAACCCTTTTCACACATTAATGTGCATCTGCTTAACCTGGGGGTTCTGGTTAAAATGCAGACTCTGATGCAGTAGACCTGGGGCAGGCCCAAGGTTTTGAATTTCTAACAAGCTCCTAGGTGAGGCAGCTACTCCCCTGAGGGCAGCATTCAATACATGCCTTTCTCTCAAGTTTTTTTTACCTCTCTACCACCCTCTGTGGTCACTCCATCCTCTTCACTTATAGCACTTCTTGTCTCTACTTTCAACTCACCCTGCTTTGGAACTTCTGTGCTGCTAATTCTTTACTGTTATTTAAGATTGGCCTTGCCTTTGCATTTCTCATGGGTATTAGCTGCTTTATCAGTCTGTTAGCTCTATGGTGGTGAAAGATGTCTTATTGACCCTCACTCCCTTTCATCTGTGGTCCCAGGTCTTGTACTCTAGTAGGTCATGGGAACTATTTAATGATGGTGCATTACATGAGAAATACATCAAAGAGGGGGGTTTATCATGTTAGTTTCCTACCTTCCTGTTTTATCTGGCTAACAGCTGTCCTTAACAACTTATCTAGTTATTTTCAATTTCCTAATGAACTTTCTAATGGTGTCAGTGGCATCTAATGGTTCCTTGCCTACTACAGGATAGAACCAAATTTATAAGGATAAATATGTATAGTCCTTTGAATTCCAGCCCCAGCCTTCTTCTCCATTCTTACCACCTTAAACTCTAAACACTTGCACCTGATATTTCTGCACAGAATGAACAATAGCTCCTGGAGCATGTTATATAAAAGCTATGAAACTGTGCTTCATTACATGCTGTTTCTTCTGCCCCCGGCACTCTTCCCTTCTTGTCCTGTCTGAGAAGATCCTACTCATTCTTTATGACCCAACTCAAATGTTACCTTCTCTGTGAAGCTTTTACCAATCTTTCTTTCCTCGTCATGTGAGATTTTTGGTCTCTGAATTTCCAGCATAAGTATCTGGTGTCATCCATTGTGTTAATTTTGCTTGGTAACTATTTTGGTATGAGAAGTCAATTAGTGATTACTGAGGTATCAGCAAATACTAGCATATTGTCATGCATGATGCTAGATATTGTAACAGGATACAATTCCAGGTTCTTTTAGTGCTCCAAACTGTGCAGTCACCCACCTCCTTCCCAGATATACCTTCAGGAAGAAAAAACAGAACAAAGTGGAGTTTCCCCAAGTTACTTATCTTCAGGGGATTACCAATGACCTTTCAAGTGTTTAATTTCTAAGTGTTGAAGCTAAGAGCACAGAATACTCAAGGTCTCTGCTGAAAACAGTATTTGCCCTGTTGGTTATAGTTGATTACATCCTCATGGACCCAGAGGAGAGAAAGAGGCTCTTCATTAAGAGCGTCCCCTGCCTGTTCCCTCAAAGAGTGATCCGGGCTCCTGTGCCCTGGCACAGTGTCTACAGGAACACCAAGAAGTGGAATGAGGAGCACCTGCACACAGTGAACTCCATGATGCTCAGCCTGGAGGAGCTATGGTTTTCAGAGTAAGAAAATGCCTCTTTCTCTTCCTTTTCCTCTCTTTATTGCTTCCACATAGAAGAGAACATCTTATGCTGGGCACTATGGACTAGCCCTGCCCCTGAAGCAAGAATCCTAGAACCACATCCAAGAATCCTAGGCGCCACATCCTTCTCAACAAAAGTGTGTTACACTGTCCACAAGGGGTCAGTGGCCCTCCTTGTGCTCTCTGGCACCCATGTCTCTAAGTACTGGATGGAGCACACTGGTTAAGAGCACAGATGTGGAGCCAGCCTGCTCAGGTCCAGACCTTGACTCTACTGCTTCATGAGTAATACATATGGGTATATCACATCACCTCTCTGTGCCTTAACACTGAATTTGAGATAATGAGAGCTCCTACTTCATAGGGTTGTAGGAGGAATACATAAGTTAATGTATGCATTAATGGTGCCTGACATAAGTACCCAGTATGTGTTAATTAGCCATTACCTCCATTATGACATGTCTCACTGAATTCTAATATGTCCATTTGTTTGTCTCTCTATAATGTAAGAGATGTATGGATGCTTGGGTATTATTCTTTTATGTAACACAGTTTCAGCACAGTATGGCAAGCAGTAGTCTCAGTTTAATTCACCAATGACTGAATTGGCTACAGGAATTATAGAAGTCAGAGGATGCAGGAGTCACTTTTTTTTTCTTAAAGTTTTCTAAATTGAAATATAATTCACACACCATAAAATTCACCCCTTTAAAGTATAAAATGCAGTAGTTTTTAGTGTATTCACAAATATTTATAACCCTCACTTCTTTAATTTAAAAATATTTCAATCATCCCAAAAAGAAATCATGCACCCATTAGCCGTCACTCCCCCTTCTCCTTTCCACTCTGCACCAGACAACCACTAATCTGCTTTCTCTCTCTGTGGGTTTACCTATTCTGAGCATTTCATACAAATGGAATCATGTGGTCCTTTGTGTCTGGGTGCTTTTACTCAACATGATGTTTTCACAGTTCATCCACATTGAAATATGTATTAGGATTTCATTCCTTTTTATGGCTGAACAATACTTCATTGATAGCTATTCCACACTTTCTGTGTACATATTTCAATTGTACTAGAAAGAAAGACTGTCATTTTTTATGGGCCCCTCGAGAAAGGGTGCAAATCCTGGTGGGAGAATGAGGTCCCCAGAGTTCACTGAAAGGTCAGGCTAATGACACAATGAGCTGACACCATCTGGGTTTTTTATTAGAAAAATTAGAGGCAAAAAATTAAAGGTATGTTTAACTTTGATTGGCTTAACTTATTAGCTCAAATATTTTGTTTTGGGGAGGATCTCTAGTATAGAATGTGTTTTATCTTGGAGAACATATTTGTTTTTCACATTCTTCGTTGAACCTATATTTTTGAAAGGAATTGTAGAGGAAGTCAACCTAGGATGGAGCCCACCAATGATTAAAAATAAAAGCATTCCTTCTTTGAACTGAATTCTGTTTTCTAAGGCTTTGGAGGTGTCAATCAAGACACTGAAAAAATAAGTAATTTTCTATAAGTAGGTTGAAGTAGATAGAGTAATAATTTATAGAATGGGCTTTGAATCTAGACTGCCAGGTTCAAGTTTTTGCTGTCACTAATGGGGGAACTTAATCTCTCTGGGTCCTGTTTTTTTATATTCAAAACGGGAATAACAATGCTTACCTCATGGGGTTGTTGGGTAAAGATCTTAGAACAGTGCTTGGTATACAGTAGTTGTTTAATAAATAAAGATACCGGAGGAGGGAAGATGGCGGCATAGTAGGAGGGAGCGCACTCCACCTCCCCCTACACACAAGAAAAACCTAGCCAATCTATGGAGGAACAGAGCAAACAGCCAACATTATCACAACATATATGAAAATAGGAGATCAAAAATTGTAGTGGACATTGAAAGACCAGACGGTAAGGAGACTACTTCAGGATAATAATGGCCCAGGGATCAGCTTGGGGACCAGGGAGGTTGCAGTTCCAGCCCCAAGCTCCGGGGTCTGCTTCAGGGCTCTCAAAGGGAGAGCTGGATCAACTGCTCCCTCCCTGGCCAAACAAGGACTGAGCAGCACTGATCTGCAGGACCTCGGAGCAGGCTCTGGGGAGATGGTGGCCCAGTCGGTGCGACCAAAGATGGCTGGGCCTTGCACCTGCACCCCAACCCAGAGAGAGTGATTTTTGGTGGAAGGCCCAGTACCCACAGCCCTGAGCATGGAAAAGGCGTGGGCATTCTGTGGGATCCCCGGTGTCCAGGCCGTGCAATGGGGGTGGGGGGGAACTGCGTGCCCCTAGGGATCCACAGAGTTCACACCCTTGAACCTGGAAAAGGTGCAGTTGCTCCACAGTAGGCTCCAGAGAGAGTACTTGGGAGCACGCAGATCCAGTACCCAGAGACCTTCCAGGGTCATTGGACCTGCTCTCCGTGCGTGGCTAGACCTGAGGACAGTGCACCAGAGGCTGACTGAGCTCTGAACAGGAAGGGAAAAAAGCCATGGTATTCACCCCTAAGTCTACTGCAGCCAGCAAAACCAGGAAAAGTGGTTTGGCCAGTTTGAAACCAACAAAAGGTTTTTTTTCCTTTTCCTTTTTTTTTTTTGGCTTGATGTTTTTAAGTAACTTTTTATTTTTTAATTCTTACTATTTTTCTATTGATCAATTCCTTATGCTTCTACTTCTTTCATTCTAGTGTTGACCCTTCTCTCTTTATTTCCAAATTTATCTCTTCCTTCCATATTCTGCTTTTTTCCTCCTTTTTTTGAACCTGCAATTAATTGCATAATTGTACTATCATTAATTCTTTATTGTTACACTTTTTATTGTAATAGTATTTTAGTATTCCCCTTCTTTCTGTATAGTCTTCTTTGCTTGGCTGGTTATATTGTATCATTTGATAGGTTCCCCCTGTTATCTCATTCATAGTGTATAGCTAATTTACTGTCCTTCATTTGTGTTCCATTAGTACATTCTCAAGCTCCACACTCCCTATTCTGGTTATCTAGATCTCTTAGATTCTGTCATATGATTGTTCCTCTAATATTACTGTAAATAATAGCTATTTCATACAATAGTAAATACTACGAAACATCCCTCCCACACCTTAGCCCACTTCTCAGTTTCTTGAATTCTATTACTATAGTGGTTAACTCTATTCTCTCACACACTTCACATATTTACCACTCTTTACTCTCACCCTACCTCAGAATCTGACCTCCCACAACCTCACTGTTTTCCAGAATCAACTCACAATCCTTTTCTTCCCAACAAGAGTCTTATCTTCTTTCTATCCTTTCTAAAAAGTGGCTAGTGGGGTGGGAGATCACAGTTAACACTATACAAAGGCAAAGGATCTCCTATCTCTTATCTACTTGTGGCTACTGTAAATATCATAAAATACTCTCTTGCTGTCTTAAACCATTTTGCCTTACCCCTCCAACTGGTCACAAAAAAGAGCAGGTGGAAACTTTGAACACCTGGATACCAGAAGGAGACTGTACCACTGAACCTCAGAGGTACTCTACCACAGAAGTTCATATCATAAAACCAGGGAGCCAGGACAGGTCAATTTAAGAAGCTGAGGCTAACAAGAAGAGTCTTATGAACAAGGGGAAGACAAAGAAACAATCCCCAAATGAAGGGAAAGGAGGAAGCCTCAGAAAGAATACTAAATGAAATAGAGGCAACTCAACTATCAGATAATGAGTTCAAAGCAATGGTTATCAGGAAGTTCAATGAGCTCAAAATGAGTTACTAGAAAGAACAGGGAAACTACAATGAACTCACTGCAAACTATATCAACATGAAAAAGGAAATAGAAACAATCAATAAGGGCCAAGAGGAAACGAAGAATACAGTTTCTGAGCTGAAGAACACAGTAGAAGGAATAAAAAGCAGGATCAATGAAGCAGAAGATTGGGTCAGTGAGCCGGAGGACAAAGTAGAAAAAAGCACCCAGAAAGAGCAAGAACAGGAAGAGAGGCTCAGAAAGAAAGAAGAGGGATTAAAAGAAATGCAAGACAATATGAAACATAATAATATCCGTATAATAGGGATACCTGAAGGAGAAGAAGAAGAACAAGGGATAGAAAACCTATTTGAAAAAGTAATGATGGAAAACTTCCCTAATTTGATGACAGAAAATGTCACACAAATCCAGAAAACACAGAGTTTCAATCAAGAGGAACCCAAGGAGGCCCACCTCAAGACATGTCATAATCAAAATGGCAAAATTTCAAGACAAAGAGAGAATCTTAAAGGCAGCAAGAGAGAAACAGGAAGTAACATACAAGGGAGCCCCAATTAGGCTAGCAGCTGACTTCTCAACAGAAACGCTCCAAGCCAGAAGAGAATGGCAAAATATATTCCAAGTAATGAGAACCAGAGGTTTGCAACCAAGGCTACTTTACCCAGCAAGGCTCTCAATCAACATAGAAGGCCAAATAAGGAGCTTCCCAGACAAAAGAAGTCTAAAAGAATATACCTCCACCAAACCAGCTCTGCAAGAGATGCTAAAGGGACTGCTTTAAGGAAAGGAAGGAAAAAAGAGAGAGGAACACAGGTACATAAATGGCAATGAATAAGTACCTATCAATAATAACCTTAAATGTAAATGGATTAAATGC
>CM052540.1:79329279-79418842 GCA_028533065.1 Trachops cirrhosus | reverse complement strand
ATAGATCTGCCTTTTGATCCAGCAATTCCACTTCTGGGACTATATCCTAAGAACCCTGAAACACCCATCCAAAAGAACCTATGCACCCCAATATTCATAGCAGCACAATTTACAATAGCCAAGTGCTGGAAGCAACCTAGGTGCCCATCAGTAAATGAATGGATCAAAAAACTATGGTACATTTACACAATGGAATTCTATGCAGCAGAAAGAAAGAAGGAACTCATACCCTTTGCAGCAGCATGGATGGAGCTGGAAAGCCTTATGCTAAGTGAAATAAGCCAGACATTGAAAGACAAATACCATATGATCTCGCCTTTAACAGGAACCTAAACAACAAAACAAAGAAACAAGTAAAACATAACAAAAGACACTGAAATAGAGGACAGGTTGTCAGTGACCAGAGGGGAGAGGGGAGGTAAGTTCAGGGGAGATGGGAACTGCTTATAGGAACAAATATAGAGGACACATGGACATAAACTAGGGGGGTTGGTAATGGGAGTGCGGAGGGAAGGCATGGGTGGGTGAGATGGAATGGGAATAAAGGATAGAAGCTGTATTGAGTAATGACTAAAATAAAAAAAATTAAAAAAATAAATAAATAAAGATACCACTGTAACTACAAGCATGTTTATGGTCTCAATACATAAATTAACATAGAAATGAACAAGGAACTCAGTCTCAGGCTGGTAAAATTGCCAGAGGCTCAGTGCCTAGAGGATAATGCATGTGAGTTTAATTTGATTACATAATGAAGATGGAAAATTATTGAACCTGTGTAGCCTATACTGAGAAGAAAGGATTCCTACTACGTGCTTTTCAAGGCTCTGTGAAGAAAGTTATGTAGGCAACAAAGGCACAAAAATGAACCAGAATCATTCATAAAGCTTTTGTCCGCTAAATCCAAAAAATTTGCATGACAAAGATTTGTTAAGGATATGACATACAGAGTAATTTTCTTATGTGACCTGAACAATTTAACTTTAAAAATTCTTAGAGGTCACTTAGTCATTTGTGAAGGGTGAGATGTTTGGAGACAGAATGAGGGTTGTGGTATAAAGAGTACATTTACTGACCACTGTGGGTAGTTTATTAGGAGTCAATTAAAGATGTGTAACGTAATTATCAGGTGGTGACAAAGGCCATGCTGGGATTGAATAACAAATGTGGTGTGTGAGGTCCTCAGGTTCTTTGTTTCCCTGGCAGTGCTCTGTGACTGGCCAGACAAGATAAAGACTAAGTTCCCTACCTCCACCTAAAAAGAATCAAGGCTGCCGGACTTTAGGGGGAAGAGTGCCTGAAAGTCATTACAGTGGATGATGAAAATGAGAAGCAAAATCTGAGCCAAGCTAAGAAATAGAGAGAGATCTCATTGAGGAAGTGGTAGGCACTGATGATTTAAAAGAGTGATTTATAAAAGCATGGAATAGATGTCAGGAAGAGAAATTGTGGTCCTAAGAGCTGAAAAAGCACTTGGGGAGTGTGGTAAAAGGCAACTTTTTCATTGATCTGAGAGAAATAGGAAAAGATAGCATCATGGAAGAGGGCATTCATCCAACAAATATATTCTGAGCGTCTGCATCATGTAAGGCAGTGTGCTGGCAGAGGTGTTGTGTGTGTGTCTTGGTGGAACTGTCAGGAATAGGTCTATAGGGTTTTGGGAGTTCAGACTAAAGCTGTGCTTCAAGTTTTCTTGAGTAGCTCAACAACCCACTTGATCGTGAAGATGGTGCTTTCCTTGCCCTGTCCCCTGTGTCTTCTGTTGTAAATACCTTTGATTGGTCCCTTTGATATCCTAGTTCCAGCCAGCCAAATAGGAAGTTGTTGCTGAAACCTCCTCCCCAGATGGGTTACCCAGCATGACACATAGGAAGACTTGGTGAGCATCCATTGCGTTAACTCATTTATCTACTCTTTGAAAGAGTTTTTGTGAACTATCCACTCCCTCTCAGACTCCCAGATTTTTCAGATATACTTAGTTTTGATTTGTTTAAATCTCCTCTCATTGAAGAAAGAGAATATATGCCCCTTGAGCCCATCCTACACGATTTGTCATTAAGCACCTTCTCAGCTGCGGCGGTTTCTCTTTTTATTTGGCAGATTCAAAGACCTCAGGTTTGTTCGAACAGCGGAATTACTGGTGGGGAAACTGCCACTTCAGCCTCACGAGTATCGGGATGTAATCCAGAAACACTGCGCAGAAGCACGTCACATCCTCCTCAACAAGTCAGTGTCTGATCTTGGAGTGTGGCTGCCTCACAGGGTCAGAAATAAGAAAACTCTCTGGCATGAACACGGGCTCCCAACCAGGGCATGCACAGTCTGTTGACTTCCCACTGACATCTTTCTCTGTCCTCTTCCTTTCAGTGTCCCTCCTCCCTTGCTTTTGTGTCTCCTCACATCCACTGCTCTCCAAACCCTCCAGTCTCCCTTACTTTTTAAACTCTCTCATTAGCATTCATTGTGAGGTGCCACTTCCACCCCACTCCACTGAAATCCTCAAGGCCTTGCTGGGTTACAGGACAGTACAATTGAATGATGTGTTCAGGTGACCCAAATAAATAGCCACAAGGTTCCATGGTTAGGGGGATTTCAGTCACTTAGACAATTCTTTTTTCTTTGCAAATGCATGCAGGACTATGTTCAGAGCCAGAGAAATCCCTTATGTAAAATGATGATAATAATACCTACCATTGGGTTTTTATTATTAGAGAATATGTATGTATATGCAATAGCTGGCACACAGTAGCTGCTTAGTAATGTGATCATTATTACTAGATTGCTAGAGTAGTAGTTTTCTGGAAATCAGAAAAGAGATGTAATGGGATGAAAAGACCAGTGGTTCCCACTGAAAATTGGGAATTAGAATTTGGGGAAAGTAGGAAGAAAGGAACAATGAGGCATCTTTTGGTTTTCTAATTTCTCCTCTCAACTTCTGAACAGCCACTGCCATGCTGGAGTTTCTCCTCTTGCATTTTCTTTCTTTTCTCCTCTTTCTCTCTTTCCTCCTAAAAAGTCTGAAACAGAGACCAAGCATTTAGCTGGGAGAAAAGGTGCACAAAACATTCCAGTTCCTTAGGCTCCTTCACCCCAATCTCTGATTACAATGGAAAAACTATAGACTCAGAGCAGAACATGGCACCAGTATCCTCTGTCCATCTGGGTATTGCTACTAGAAGAATAATCTCTCAATTCAAATCATAGTACTTTCTTCTCTGGAAAGGGGTGTTGGCAAGTGAGGTGGCCGGGGGTATGAAAGTACCAATTGGTAAAGCTGCTGTCTGCTTTGTTGCAGAGAGTGAGAATAGCTGAGAGAATTTCTTAGAGTTTGGAAACCATTCTTCTTTGAATGTCCCCCTGTCATTGCAGGTGGATCCCCACCTGTGCCCAGCTTTTTCTCTTCTCAAAGGAGCAGTGGGTTCATTTTGCTCCCAAAAGTGACTATGACTCTTCCCGTAACATTGAGGAATATTTCGCCTCTGTTGCATCATTCATGTCACTCCAGCTCAGAGAGTTGGTCATGAAGTCTCTTGAGGATCTTGTTTCCTTTTTCATGATACACAAGGTATGTAGGGGACCATAAAGAGGCCCTTCTGAGGGGAAAAGACCAAGATAGACCAAATGACCAAAATTAAATTCTTGATTCACACACACTTCAGGTCATTATTAGTTTACAAACTAATAATATAAATACACAGCAAGCTTTCCTGAAATAATTACCTACTATTAATTGAGTAAAAATATACAGAAATGGAGAAGTTGTTAAGAAAAATTACAGAAAGATTGAATAAAATGGAATACATACCTTTTATAGTAGGGAATGTGGTCACTTTTTCACCCTCTCTCTTAAAGGACAGGGTTGAAAAGGTGTTGTTATCAACCATTACCTTGATGTTTAGGGAGTATTGGATGTATCATTGCAGGTACTGACTTTTGTTATTTGGTTTTTGAAAGGGGCATCCCTAAAAACAAAAGGCTTGGTTGACCTAATTAATAACTTCCTTCATGAAACTACTTCAGTGAAGTAGAAATAAAAACCCAAAACACTAAGTCCTGGTTTTCAGAGCATCCTTTCAACTTAGGGAGCCTGGAGATCAAGGAAGATTCTTTTGGATTTTATGTCATGTGGACATCTTACCTCAAAAAGAGTAATACAAAGTTAAAATTGCCTGATTATAAAAAGTTGTTTGAGCATTTTTCCAAATGAAATGATGATGAACAGTTGACCTTTTGCTCAAAAAATATAGAAACAAGTGTTGTTGATTTTAGACTGCCATGTTAGCACTTTAATGAGGACCAAACCATAGGCGTCACTGTAGCCTTCTACTCTGCCAAGCACAAGGGACTCAGATGTGTAAACAAATCTTACTCTAAAATTCTACACAGAAGGATCTTCATATATCTGAAGGATGGGGGGAATTTATGGGTTGTAGGTGGCCAACATATGTTTGTCAATCATCTTTAAACTGCTTTAGAAATGTCTAAAAGCAATTAGACAAGTACTTCACAGCTGCCCTATAGCAATTTCATTAGGCAGTGTCATTTATGAAAGGCGTCTTATATGATTAGCCTGTATAGAGAATTAAGACTATCCCTACACCATTTTTTTTGTTGTAGGGAATCTTGACATTTTGAGTGTCTAAAATAGACTACAGGTTTATTAGCAACTTCATTTGAGGTATACAGATAATTAATTATATGTCTGGATTTTAGTCAACAAATTTTTATTGAACATCTACTATGTGCTAAATGCCATGTTGGATATTTTGGAAGAGGTACATGGTTCAGACACAGGTTGTGCCCTCAGGTTTAAAATAGAATAGAAAAGATAAGATGGACATCTAAATCTCCATAGGGAAGAAAGATAAGGTAGAAATATGAAAGTTCACAAGTGAAAGAGATTATATCTTGCTGGAGAACAGGGAGACTTCAAAGGGAAAGGATTTTGAGATGAATTTTGAAGGATGGTAAGGATTTGGAACTACTGATCCAGAAATTTCCAAGCAAAGTAAACCTACTGAGTAAAAACTATGGCATAGAAGAAGAGGATGAGCTCAGGGTGGGCTAGGCCATCTTGAGCCCGCATTTTAAGTATGAATAGTGCACGATACCCTCACTTCCTCTTCTGATGCCCATAGTGCTAGGAATGGTAAAATCCACTCTCTTGGTTCTGGGAGGCCCCATTTTGTGACTTACCATGGTTTATGTCTCCTAAAGGATGGGAATGACTTTGAGGAGCCCTACCAAGAGATGGAGTTCTTTATACCTCAGCTAATTATGATCAAACTTGAAGTCAACGAGCCCATTATTGTCTTCAATCCATCTTTTGATGACTGCTGGGAGTTAATACACAACTCTTTCTTGGAAATTATTAATAACTCTAAGAGGATCCCCAAGGTAATATTCACCTAATCATGCATTTGTACTTTTTGTGCTTATTGCATAAAATATATTTAAAATAGTTATTTATATAAAATATTCAGTCAAGGAGTTTCACTATGGGAGATCTATCCTGAAGATTCTTGACTCCAGGAGGAGTATTTGTACCATAAAGAAATGTCCATGCATCCCAGAACTGTGCATGTAACAAGGGCATTAAAAGGTACTTTGTGAGAGAAAAAAAGAATTATTTTGTGGGATAGTAAGTGCGCCCGCCCCCCCATAATGATAACCTGGAAAGAGCAGATGTGTTCCAAGCTGCATCCAACTTGGGTTGATAATTCATGATGGAACAGTTGCCACAAACTTGCCAAAAGTCTTCATAAAACAATATCTAATTTAGCTCTTGAAGTACCTACCATGTGTTTTTTGTTTGTTTGTTGAACCACTCTCTGTGTCTATGGGATAGAGTAAAGCCTCCCTTCTGGACCCAAGCCCTTTCCAGTTTCCTTTCCAGGATGGCATTACTAATCAGATTCCATACATTTGTTAATTGAGTCTTAGGACTGGGCCAGATCACCCACAAGAGTGTGATTATTTTGTGCATCACCTTCTGTTTTCCTCTGGGTGGTTGGTGTGGCAAAGGGGCCAGCATTCAGGCTCACATAAGGAAGAAACCTGTGGGGTATTCCTCTTCTTCCCACCCCACCTCCTAATCACATACTGTGTATGATATTTGGATGCTCTTAAGCTCTCTTCTCTCTGAAGTTCTATACTTACAGGGCTGGTTCTAAGAGCTCAAGGTTCAACTTGGGTTTGTAGAGAAGCATGTGAAACCAATGCTCCAGTTGCTTTCACTCTAAATTTGAGGTTTTGAACCCAACCAAGCCTGGTTAACAAGAAAGCTGGGTATGTGGAGGGGGAAGAAACAGTGGGCAGTTCTCCTGCAATCAGTAGTATCCCAAGGAAGGGCATGAAAGAGGAGAGCCTATAGTTTGGAAGGATCAGTGTGGGGCTTGGGGATAGAAGAGATGCACACTGCTTGAATTCTCTGACACTGCTTGTGAGCAGCAGTGTCTGCAGGCATCTAGGCTGGGAGGGCCCAGGGCTCACATGGCTGCTACTGCAAATAGCCCAGTAAGAGTTTGCATTAGATTCAGTGGATTATAATGACAAGAAGACACTGTCACAGGTCACAGTTTGTACCAGGTTTGAAAGCTAGGCCCAAGTGACAACCAGTAACTTTATCAGACTATGAGGAAAAGCAGCACAGGCCCAGAGTTCCCCCTATAGAGATACACACAACTCTGGCTCCCACTCCAAATGACTTGGATTGTTTTATCTCTGAACTGGATAGTGAAAATTGTAAAGAATAGTTCTTTAAGCTGAATATCTAAGAAAACTATCTAAGAACAGCAATAGGTAGACAGTCCCCCAGTCACTACCAGTGTTGCCTTATTTATGGTTAAACATGAATTTTAGAAGTTGGAAAAAAGTCAGCATGAGATGTTTGATAATAGCTCTCAAGGTGAAGAAGGAAAGCATATTTGTAAGAAAGTTACTAAAGGAAACCAAAGTGTATTTCAGAAAATACTTGTCTTAATAAAAAATAAAATTGAGGGAGTTCCAGTCAAGATAGCAGTGTAGGTAAATATGGTACCCAAATTCTCCCACAACCACATCAAAGATACAACTAAACTGCAGAACAACCATCATTCAGAATCACCTGAAGTCTAGTTAAACAGAAGTCTTATAACTAAGGCTATAAAGAAGCTGCCACATCAAGACTGGTACAAGGGGCAGAAACTCAGGACAGGCTGGTTCCACACCAACATACGGTGAGTAAAAATCAAGAGGGATATCTTGGCTGCAGAGATCCCCCCCGAGGAGCAAGAGGTCCCAGCCCCACAGCAGGTGCTCCAGCCCAGAGTGAAAGAAAGAGAAGTCCCCATAACTTTTGGCTGTAAAAACCAGCTCAGATTGTAGCTGAGTGAGACAGAGGACTTCTGGTGTCCCAGGCATTCCTCTTAAAGAGACCTTGTATGGACTTACTCAGACTCACTCACTCTGAGTTCTAGCACTGGGGCACCAGTGACAAATGGAAAGGAACTGAGTAGTCTTGGATCAGGGCATGAGCTGGAGGCAGGCAGCTTTTCTCAGACAAAAGTGCTGGCAGAAGCCATTGTTCCAGTTCTGGTCTCTCCCCTACAACACAGAGCCCATGGCAGGTACCATATCTGAGTCTCCATCAATTTGGCTAACACTGTTAGCCCCACCCTGGTGATTCCCTGGAGAGCTCACCCTACCAAACTTGCATGCCCCATTCCAAGCTGATTCCAGGGGCTGTTCCATACAAATGTTCTGTCTTGGTTCATTTTTGGACTTTCCTAAAATCTCTGAAACAAGCAGCATCTGGCCTTGTTATGTACCTCTTACTAAAGGGCCCCAAGCCTGGCACTAGTAGCAGCTGGCCTTGGCTTACACCTTAATCTTTCCTGAGAATCTCTAAGCCCCACAAGTAGCAGTCATCTGCAGATTTCTTTGTAGCTAATGCCAGGTGGCCTCAGGCAGAACATAGGCAGCAGCTGACCTTGGCCTCTTGAGGATGCCCCAGAGCCATCTCACACAGTGGACAGCTTTAGATCATGTCAAAGCACTACCAAACCTCCTCCACAAGAATACACTCAAGGGGTGAACTCAGCAGGCACCAGAGACCTACTGAAGTAAGTCCTGCTCTGTGGGGTTGGCCCCTGCACCGCTGATCCTTCATGGTGGTTGCAGCCAGTTCTTGCAGCTAATTGGCCTGGCGGGGGGTCACTCCCTCCCACTGAGGTTCCAACAACAATCAAGGTTCAACTACTACAGGAGGATGTACCTAGCTCACACAACAGGAGCCCATCTGGAGGGAACAGCTTGAGTGATTAAGGAGGCTGTGCCATTGGACCCTAGAAAATGCACCTACATATAAGTGCACTGTACAAGCCCAGGAGACATAGAAGCTCTATTTAATACATAGAAACAAACATGGGGAGGCAGCTAAAACGGGGAGACAAAGAAACATGTCCCAAATGAAAGAACAACAAAATTCCAAGAAAAGAATTAACCAAAATGGAGACACACAATCTACTCAATGCAGAGTTCAAAACACTGGTGATAAGGATCCTTAATGAACTTAGGGGCAGGGTAGATGAACTTAGTGAAAACTTCAATGAAAAGATAGCAAACATAAAAACCAGTCAGAAATAAAGAATATACTAACTGAAATGAAGAATATATTACAGAGAATAATAAATCATGGAGTAGATGAAGCAGAAGATCAAAACAGAAATTTGGAAAATGAGGAAGCAGCAAACACCCAATCAGAACAGCAAGAAGAAAAAAGAATCCAAAAGAAATTGTGCTAGTGTAGGAGTCTCTGGGGCAACTTCAAGCTTATCAACATTTGCATTGTGAGGGTGCCAGAAGCAGAAGAGGGAAAGAGAGAGCAAGGAATTGAAAACCTATGTGGAAAAAAAAATAATCATGGAGAAATTCCCTAAGCTGGTGAAGGAAATAAACACTCAAGTCTAGGAAGCATAGAGTTCCAAACAAGATGAACCCAAAGAGGACCACAGAAAAATACATAATCATTAAAATGCCAAATGTTAAAGACAAAGCGAGAATTAGAAAAGCAGTTCATTACCCACGAGGGAGCTCCCATAAGACTATCAGCTGATTTATAAACAGAAACTTTGCAGGACAGAAGGGACTGGCAAAAAATATTCAAAGTGATGAAAAGCAAAGTAGATAACCATGATTAATCTATCCAGCAAAGCTATCATTTAGAACTGAAGGACAGATAAAGAGCTTCCCAGAAAGAGAAAGCTAAAGGAGTTTGTCACCACCAAACCAATATTACAAGAAATGGTGAAGAGACTTCTTTAAAGAAGAAGAAAAGATAAAAAAATATATAAATAATAAAATGGCAATAAATACATACCATCTATCAACAATTACTTTAAATACAAATAGATTAAATGCTCCAATCAGAAGACATATGGAAACCAAATGAAAAATAAAACAAGACCCTTACATATGCTGTCTATAAGAAACTCGTTTCAGATTGAAAGATACATACAGATTGAAAGTAAAGGGGTGGCAAAAAATATTTTATGAAAATGGAAACAAACAAAAAAGCTGGGGTAACAATACTTATATGAGACAATATAGACTTTAAAACAGTCTCTGTAACAAGAGACAAAGAAGGACCCAACAATTTCACTTTTGGGTATTTAGTTGAAGAAATCCAAAACACTAAAGTCAAAAGTCATATGCATCCATATGTTTAATGCAGCATTATTTACAATAGTCAAGATATGGAAGCAATCTAAGTCTATCAATAGATGAATAGATAAAGAATAAGTGGTGCATATGTACAATGAAATATGACAACCATTAAAATGAATGAAATCTTGCTATCTGCAACAACATGGATGGACATAGAGGGTATTGTGCTAAGTGAAATAAGTCAGACAGAGGAAGGCAAATGTTATGATTTCACTTATATGTGGAATCTAAAAAACAAAATGAGCAAGGAGAACAGAAACAGATTCATAGATACAAAGAACATTTTAATGGTTGCCAGATGGTAGGGAGCTTGGGGGCAGGTGAAAAGGGGGAAGGGATTAATTCGAGATGTAACAATCATGGGGATGTAAACTATAGCATAGGGATTATTATAATATTATAATAACTGTATGGTATCAGATGGGTACTAGATTTGTGGGATAATCACTTAGCAAGTTATATAATATCTATTCACTACATTGTACACCTAAAACTAATATAAGATTGTATGTCAACTGTAATTGAAAAATAAAAAATTGTTTAAAGTCAAAAAATAAATTAAAAAATAAAATTAAGGAAGACATGGATACTGTCCTGATATAATACTGATTGGACTACAAAGAGGTGAATGAGAGGCAAAAATAAAACAAAAGTAAATGAGGTAAAAGGGTTTTTGAAAATTCAAAAATCAAAAAATAAGCAGAATTTTAATCAGCATTAGCAACCATTACTATCATAATCAGAAATAATATATATTTAACTATGGAAAGGGCTGCTCAGGCCAGTCTCTCTCCTGCTGCTGCATTTTCTCACTTAAGAGTGCCATCAAAATGCCAGAGTTGAAGTGTGCCGGCATAAGCACTGAAGGTGATGACAAAACCAAGAAGTCCAGGATCAGAGAGCCAGGGAGAGAAGAGATAGTAACACTGATGACTGGAAACAGCACTGTGGTTCTCAGCTCAGTTTTACAGATGGCCCTGCAGGGCATGGGAATACCAGCCATGTTTAAAGGGCAACAAGAGGTGTTGCTTCATCTTTTCATTGAAGACTTCTCCCCCAGAGACCATCCATTATCCTGCCCACATGTGTCTGTTGTGTGGCCTGGATGTACCAGTCATGCTGCCTGAAACCATTTCATACCCACCCTTGACCAGTGCCAGATCCTTCATCTCCTTGCTTTCAAGCACTGGCCACAGCAAACTTGTCCTTCCACTGTCTTAAAAACCTGTGGATTGACCAAAGAGTTGGGAAACAGATCACTTGCACTTGCTTCTCCCCTTTCTAAATTGGTGTGTCCTCCCTAATAACACATAACTGGTATAACCCAGGGAAGCACTCTGAAGGTCTTTCTGACACTGATCACTAAAAACTTTCTTTGCAGAGAGGACAGGGGAGGGTAGTGGAGGGCAGTGGAAGGCAGTAGAAGGTAATGGGTCCCCAACAGGGACTTTGCAGCCTTCATGAGTTATGCAAATGAAAACATTTCTCAGAGACATACACATACCATTGAAAAGTTGGAATGTTTGACTTTTCAGAATGATACTGTTTATGCCTCATGATCATCAAATAATAGACTTTGTTCCCCTGAGCTGAGAGAAGAATGTAGTATAGCTCTCCTATTCTTCAGATGAGAAAACAGAAGTTCAGAGACAAGTGATCTTATCTAAGGTCACAGAGACAGTTATTGGCAGTCAGGATTAGAACCCATGTCTCTGTTAGCTTTTCATTAGAGAGAAGTTGATAGGTGGCAGGGCACCACTATGATATCCATTCAGTCACACATATTTACTGAGCACTTACTATGTGCCAAGCTGGGCCCTCCCCAATGGTACAGAATTCAGATATGATCCAGGCTCTTATGGTATTTATATCCCCTGACACACCTAGGACAGCTCATTATACACTCATTTAGTGACAGCTGTGTTGAGAACATTCAGACTGTGAACTTTAAGCAGGGAAACCTAACATCCACATGGGCCCAGGGGGACTCACCAAAGATATGAGACTTGAAAGAGCAAGGATTTAAATGATGAGTAATCCACAGAGGGTGAGGAGTGAGCCCAGCCTTGTTCAAGAAAAAAAGGAATAGGAATGCAGCTGCTGTCTCTGGAAATGAGCCCATTGCAGGACTTTGCCTTTTGGTTCAATCTCTCTACAGTATCTTACAGTTTTTACTCTTTAGGTGGAATCTGTCCTGTTCCCAGAGTTGAAAGGATATAATCTGATCCTTGGAACTATTAACCCTGAAGAAAAACTGGTTTCTGATTTAGTGGATCAAACTTTCAAGGTATTTCAGAAAAACCAAGTTGGCCCCCACAAGTAAGTTGGTTTAGCTATAACTTAGTTGGCCTTTTTAGCATTGGTTTAGAGTTCTTAATTATCTTCAAATGAACAATCTCTGTTCCCACAAACCTGAAACAATATATAATAATAGTCAATACCTACTCACATGGCTATTACTATGTATTCCCATTTTACACATGAGGGAACTGTAAGTTTCCCAGTGTGACACAGAAAATGAACAGGAGAGCCAAAATTCAAATTCAGTTATAGGTCCACTCTCACTTTCTGAAAGCTGTGGGGTCAGACAGGTTTGGGCATTAAGAAATTTTTGGATTTTAGGAAAGTACCATAGTGCATATGTCATATATTGTTCTGTAACTTCAGCAAGGTCTGGGGGCAGCACCCCTTCATTTAATTCAACAGACTGATATTTCTGCAGTGAAAACTATGAATATTCACACCAATAGCCTCACATTAGTTTAGGACAGCTTTTGCTATCAAATGAATTTTGAAGCAACTTTCCATTTTCAGAGCTTTTTGGACTCAGAGATTAAAGAAAAAGATTGAGGAGAAGTTATCTAAATGTTCCTTAGTAATAACACTATGGAACATCTGGCATTTGCTCATTTGAGTAGTCACAAGTTTAGGGTGATCACAGAATACAGCTTCCAGCTTCTAAACTGAGGCACTTTAAGAATGAAGATGTATAACCTGGATTGTCCCATGCAAACCAGGACATATGATCACCCTAACCTGGGGCTTCTTGACTATGGCTCTATTCATATTTTGGAACAGAAATTTCTAGATTGTGGAGCTGTCCTGTACATGGTAGACTTTTTAGTGGTATCCCTGGCCTCTACCCATTAGATGCCAGCAGGATTCTCCATCAGCTGTGACAACCAAAAATGTCCCCAGGCATGCCCAACTGTCCCCTGGGAGCAAAATCACCTCAGTGTTGAGAACTACTGCTAAACTAGTCTGAAAATCATCACTTAGACTTGGAAGCTCCTAGCTCATGAATTTGGTCTGAAGCATCAATTTGAAACCCCCATTACACTGTTTATGGAGCATCACATGTGCAGTTTGCTCTTTAGATGCAAACTCCATGGCTTCTCCTGTGCTTCAGTTTCAGAGTCTCTGAAGTGTTGATCAACTTTTGGAAGTGTACTATTGGACCCCACAAAGTTAATTCTGCTTATTCTACATCATCTTTATTTTCATTTGAACTTACTTTATGTCAGAACATCCCAAACACATCCTCCAACTTGAGGGAAATCTGTCCAGCCGTTTTTACATGATCTGTAACACAGAGAGAAACAATTCTACTCAATTGATTTTAGGTTCATTAGTTCCAAATTTTCATGTTAAAATTTAGACAGAATTTTAGAGCTGGAAAAAGGGTTAGGAAGTAATGTTTATTGCATGCCTACTGTATGTCTTAACTACTTTATATATACATTGTTACAGTTATGCTATGGGTTGTTACACTTTCATTTAAAGACACTGGTCTTTAAAAAAGAGAAGTATTATGTCTCAGTTATGCAGCTAGTAGGTAACAAAATTGGAATTTTCAACCAAAGTTCCAAATTTCTAGTTCAGTGCACCTTTTGCCACTTTATATTTTTCTGTCTTGGTTTGGGTTGATTTTTATGTTGTATTTCTTTATTTGCCACTCTGACTAATCTGATTTGGTGGCCTGTATTTTTGTTTGCTTTTATGCTATTCAATATGGAAGATACTTAAATGTCTACAAAAAGTACGATGACTTATTGGACAATATGGCAGAGCAAAACATCACTGCATTCCTGAAAGAAAATCATGAAATTGAGGATTTTGTGATGGTAGGAGATGCCACTTGACATTTCATATCTTAGTAATATGTGTTGCAAACAATTCAATGAGTAGTCAATGGGTTTCCTTAGTATACACTGTGCTCAACATTGGACTAAGTTGGCCAGGGGTAAGGCTGCAGGCAAATGCATAGAGACTGAAGACAAATTAAGCTACTGAATATGCTCCTTTTTTACAGAGGATCAATAACATTAAAAAGCGGAGAAATGAAATTGCATCCATGCACATTTCTGTGCCTTTGGCTATGTTCTGCCTTGACACCATGACCCTAAATTATGATCTCTGTGAGCGAGCCCAGAATCTTAAAGATCGTCTGATTCAGTTCCAAGTGGATGTAAACCGGGACACTAATGGCAGGTACTATTATTATGTGCAGAACAATAGTAATGATATTTGGCATAAACAGGAGAATACAAAGGAAGACAGAATTTGCACCTCCCAAAAATGACCAGGCTGAACTTTTAGTTCAAGTTGTTTCTGCCTCAAAATGAGGGTGGCAGGGAATTTAATTGTAAGCTAGAAGGTGAACAATAGTAAGAAAACTACATGGGGCTTGGAGTAGGAGGGTGGAAAGTGTCCTGGGGCAGTTCATCTCTGATCCTTCAGTCTTCACTTTCTTGCAGCCAGTGTCTGAAAGACACTGCTTCATAAGGTCTGGCTTTCTCAGGTCCCAAATCCTCTGACCATCACCTAGCATATATTCAGAGATAGCCTTTAGAATCACTGCTATGAAGACTTCTACTGTATAGGTCTGGGGAGTCTGTCATTCAATCTAAAGCCCAATATTGTGCCTTCATTATACTGATGACTATCTATATACTATTCAAAATGTTTTTGATTGTAAGAGATAAAAGCTCAAACAGACTGGCTAACATAAATAAGGGAATTCAGGGTTCACATGTTGAAAAGTTCAGGAGTTGCTAGCTGCAGGACCTCCATCCTGAAATTGGGATACGGTCTCCCTCCCTCTAATCAGCTTTCCCCTTTGTGGGCTCCATTCCCTGACAGGCTCTTTCTAGCGTGTGCACCCAGCAGCTCCTGGCTCATATCCTCCCAGGTTCCCATCTGATGGGAAAAAAGGGTTTCTCTTTTTCCAACTGCCTCCCAAATTCTGGCCTGCTAGACACTGGCCTGACGTAGCTCATCTGTGCAACACTGAACCAACACCATGGCCAAGAGGATGGTTGATGTCTGAGTGGTGTTTCTATCTTTGGGGTGGATGTCAGCCCTACCTAGACCACAGGGACTGAGAGAGGGAGAGGGGCTCCCCAAGAAGACTTAGGGTATGGTTACCAGAAAAGGAAATAATGCAGAGGCTGGGACAGCAACTGTCTGCTATTATGTCTCTGTTGAATGTTACAAAATAATTACATAACCCATGTTATTCTAGCTGTCTTCTTTAGGCAGCATTAAACTATAGACTAAAATGATTTAGGAATAATGACCACTGTTAACATGATATATATTATATTATTCACATATATGTAAGTATATATAATTTTAGCATTTTACAGCACTTTAAGATTTACAAAATACATGTCAGAAACTCACCAGCAAATTAATAATAGTAAGAACTACTGTTTTTCCTACTGTTTTTATAGTCCAGTCACTGGGTAAACATTATAGATCTAGTCAGGTCTTCATAGCAACCATAAGAAGTTGTGCAAAGTTCTCTCCATTATGTTGATGAAGAAGGTGAGACTCCAAGAGGTTAGCAAGTGGCACATTCATGACTTAGCCTAGTTCACTTTGACCCCAAAGTCCAAGCTCTGTACCACCACACAGCTTTTTCACTGAGTGACTGCATGGTGGAATCCTGGTTTTGGAGCCAGAAGACTTGGTTTTGAGCCCAAGACCTTCTGTTTACTAGCTATGCATCCCCTACAGTCACCTGTTAGGACTTCAGTTTCTGTAGCTGTAGAATAAAGGTTTGCAACTGGGACAGTAAAAGATTTTAGAGCCTTCATGCTACTATAACACTTTTTTGGAGAGTTTGAGCATTAAGAATTTTTTTCATAAGCAATAGTGCATTGACCACTATCAAAATAAAAGTATAATCCCTTATATCTCTTAAATATAAGTGAAAATAATGTCCCATTGTGAACCCCCCAAATTTTAAGGATGCAGAAACCCCAGCTTGGTGGCTGTGTTCTGACATTTCTTTCTGCCTTAAAAATAGTGACCTTCTCAACAACCTCATGAGGTAGGTAAGACAGATATAAGAACCCTTACTGAATGGAGGAGGAAATGAGGCTCAAAGGAAAATCTAACTTGCTCAAGTAAGTGAGTTTGAATTACAGTCTTCTCATTCCAACCCTGTTTGAGCCACTTCACTATCCTGAGTGGGATGCCTTCCATTTCCAAAGATTAGGTGTGCCCTAGAATGAGGTGCTCTGGGCAGGGAGTGACTTTCAGTACATTGGTAAAAAAGTGGGCATGCCATTTATATCCAATAGAGGTACATTGATCTAAAGTTGCTAGAAAAGTGACCTGAAGTATTGATCAAAAAAGCAGGGCCCTGAGTATAGATACAAGATGTGGAGCTCTGAGTAGATAGAAAAGATTGTTGGGACCTGAGCAGAGGAAGAAGAAATCATTCTTTTGATCCAGCTGCTTGTTTTCTTCAAGGTGAAAAGTATTGTCCAAAAAAAATAACAACAGGCAAAAAGACACCCCAGATTGGTGTAAAATATGTTGATCTTTTTAATGCCATCTTCTACATGAGACAGAGAATAGCCCTGTGCTTTTGGGACCCCTAGCATTTTAGATAATTGATTTTAGAAAGACAGAGGAAGGGAGAGAGAGAGAAATACTAATGTGAGAGAGAAACTGATCAGATTCTTCCCATATGTACCCTCACCAGGGATCAAACTTGTAACCTAGCTATATGCCCTGACCAAGAATTGCCTGTAACTTTTGGTGTATGTGCCAGTGCTCCAACCACCTGACCCACCTGGCCAGGGCAAGGCCTGGCCTTTTAGATTTTAAATGATATAATGAGTATATGTAGAAGGCAATGTTTCCTATCTTCAGATTATCTCTGGATATTGCAAAGGTGTTGTGTTGGTCAGATTCCTGATATCATCAATCCATGCTTAGGACCATTTAAAGGTCTAGCAGATAGTGGATCTGCTGCCAGCATTCTGGGCCTTCCCAGGCAGCTGATATTCAGGAGCCAGAATATATTTACTCTATGTATTCTCTTACAAAAGGAAAGAAGGATGGATTCTCATCAGGTAAGAGTATATCAGACTGAGAGGATGTACCTGCATTAGTTATGTTAGTCCAGATAATATAACAAATAGACCCAAGATACCATTTTTGAACACAATACAAGTTTATTTTAATTGTTGTTCAAGTACAGTTTTCTGCCTTTTACCCCCATCCCAACACCCTCCCCAGTCCTCCCCACCTCCCTCCCATTTCCACCCACCCCTTGTTATTGTCCATGTGTCCTTCATACTTGTTCCTACAAACCCTTCCCTTTCTCCCCTGAAATTCCCTACCCTCTCCCCTCTGGTCCCTGTCAGCCTGTTCCCAATTTCAGTGTCTTTGGTTATATTTTGTTTATTTGGTCTTTTTGTTGATTAGGTTCCAGTTAAAGGTGAGATCATATGGTATTTGTCTTTCAATGTCTGGCTTACTTCGCTTAGCATAATGCTTTCCAGTTCCATCCATGCTGTCACAAAGGGTAGGAACTCCTTCTTTCTTTCTGCTGCACAGAATTCCATTGTGTAAATGTACCATGCTTTTTTGATCCATTCATTTACTCATGGGAACCTAGGTTGCTTCCAGCACTTGGCTATTGTAAATTGTGCTGCTATGAACATTGGGGTACATAGGCTCTTTTGGATTGGTATTTAGGATTCTTAGGATATAATCCTAGCAGTGGAATTGCTGGGCAAAAAGGCAGATCCATTTTTGTTTGGAGAAAATTCCATACTGTTTTCCATAGTGGTTGTACCAGTCTGCAATCCCACCAACAGTGCACTAGGGTTCTCTTTTCTCCACAACCTCTCCAAAACTCGCTGTTTGTTGCTTTGTTTATGATGGCCATTCTGACCAGTATGAAGTGGTATCTCATTGTGGTTTTAATTTGCATCTCTCTGATAGCTAGCAATACTGAGCATCTTTTCACGTGTCTCTGGATCCTCTTCATGTCCTCCTTGGAGAAGTGTCTGTTCAAGTCCTTTGCCTATTTTTTAGATGGGTTGTTTGTCATCTTACAATGGAGTCTCTATATATATGTGAGTTCTTTATATAATTTGGAGATTAAACCCTTATCTGAGGTATCATTGGCAAATATGTTTTCCCATACAGTGGGTTCTCTTTTTATTTTAATACTGTCTTCTTTAACCATGCAGAAGCTTTTTATTTTGATGAGATCCCATTTGTTTATTCTTTTCTTTATGTCCCTTGCTCTAGGAACATATCAGTGAAATTATTGCTGCATGAAATATCTGAGATTTTCCTACCTATGTTCTCCTCTTGGAATTTAATGGTGTCATGACTTATATTTAAATCTTTTACCTATCTTGAATTTGTTTTTGTGTATGGTGTAAGTTGGTGTTCAAGTTTCATTTTTTTGCATGTAGCTATACAGCTCTCCTAACACCATTTGTTGAAAAGGTTATTTTTTGTCCATTTTATGTTGCAGCCCCCTTTGCCAAATATTAATTGACCATAGAGACTTGGGTTTATTTCTCAGCTCTCTGCTCTATTCCATTGGTCTACCAATCTGTTTTTATGCCAGTACCAGGCTGTTTTGATTACAGTGGCCTTGTAATACAGTTTGGTATCAGGTATTGTGATCACTCCTACTTTGTTCTTCTTTCTCAAAATTTCAGCAGCTATTTCGGGTTGTTTATGGTTCCATATAAATTTTCAAAGTATTTGTTCTGTGTCTATGAAATATGTCATGGGTACTTTAATAGGGATTGCATTGAATCTATAAATTGCTTTGGGTAGAATGGACATTTTGATGATGTCAGTTCTTGCAATCCATGAACATGGTATATGTTTCCATTTGTTTGTGTCTTCCTTGATTTCTTTCTTCAGTGTTGTATAGTTTTAGGAGTTCAGGCTTTTTACCTCCTTGGTTAGGTTTATTCCTAGATATTTTATTTTTCTTCTTGCTATATCAAATGGTATCTTTTCCTTGATTTCTGCTTCTGATGGTTCATTGTTGTATACAAAAATGCCTTTGATTGCTGAATATTGACTTTGTAGCCCACTGTTTTGCCAGATTCATTTATTAGTGTGAGCAGTATTTTGGCTGAGTCTGTAGGATTTTCTATGTACATTATTATGTCATCTGCAAACAATGACAGTTTTGTTTCCTCCTTTCCAATTTGTATGCCTTTTATTTCCTTTTCTTGTCTGATCGCTGTGGCTAAAACTTCCAATACTATGTTGAATAGAAGTGGTGAAAGTGGACAGCCTTGTTTGTTCCTGATCTTAGTGGAAAAGATTTTAGTTTTTGAACATTGAGTATGATGTTGGCTGCAGGTCTCTCACATATGGCCTTTATTATGTTGAGGAATGCTCCCTCTATTCCCACTTTTCTGAGTGTTTTATCATAAATGGGTGCTGTACCTTATCAAATGCTTTCTCTGCATCTATTGATAGGATCATGTGATTTTTATCTTTGCTTTTGTTTATGTGATGTATTACATTTATTGATTTGCAAATATTGTACCATCCTTGCATCCCTGGGATGAATCCCACTTGGTCATGGTGTATGATCTTTTTAATGTATAGTTGGATGCCATTTGCCAATATTTTGTTGAGGATTTTAGCATCTATATTCATCAGTGATATTAGCCTGAAGTTCTCTTCCCTTGTTTTGTCTTTATCTGGTTTTGGGGTTAGGATGATGCTGGCTTCATAAAAAGAGTTTAGGAGTCTTCCATCTTTTTGGATTTTTGGAATAGTCTATAAAGGATAGGGGTTAGCTCTTCCTTAAATTCTTTGTAGAATTTTCCTGTGAAACTATCTGGTCCAGGGCTTTTGGGTGTTGGGAGTTTTTTGATTACTGCTTCAATTTCATCTGCTGTTGTTGGTCTATTCAGGCATTCTGCTTCTTCTTCACTGAGTTTTGGAAGATTATATTTTTCTCAAAATTTGTCCATTTCACCTAGGTTTTCAAATTTCTTGGCACACAGTTCTACGTACTAATTTCTTACAATCCTTTGTATTTCTGTGGTATCAGTTGTAATCTCTCCTCTTTCATTTTTGATTGTGTTTATTTGGTCTTCTCTCTTTTTTTTTTCTTGATGAGCCTGCTTAAAGGCTTGCCAATTTTGTATATCTTTTCAAAGAACCAGCTCCTGGATCATAGATCCTTAGAATTGTGCTTTTAGTCTCTATGTCATTTAATTCTGCTCTGATCTTGGTTATTTCCTTCCTTCTACTTGCTCTGTGTTGTCTTTGTTGTTGTTCATTGAGTTCTTATAGATGTAGAGTTAGGCTGTTTGCTTGAAATGTTTCTATATCTTTTAGGTAGGCCTATATCGCTATGAAATTACCTCTCAGGACTGCCCTTGCTGTGTCCCATAAGTTTTTGGTTGTTGTGAGTTCATTTTCATTTGTTTCCAGAAACTTTTTGATTTCTTCCCTAAGTTCATTCTTCACCCATGCATTGTTTAATAGCATGCTATTCAATCTCCATGATTTTGAGAGTTCTGGGTTTTTTTCCTTGGGGTAGGTTTCTAGTTTTAGTCCCTTGTGATCTGATAAAACACTTGGTATGATTTTAGTTTTCTTGAATTTTTTGAGGCTTGTTTTGTGTCCTATCATGTGTTCTATCTTTGAAAATGTTCCATGTGCATTTGAGAAGAATGTGTATTTGGTATCTTTAGGATGGAGGGCTCTATATATATCAGTTAAGTCCATTTCATAAAGGGCATTGTTCAATGCCACAGTATCTTTGTTGATATTTTGTTTGGAAGATCTGTCCATTTTTGACAGTGGGGTGTTAAAATCCCCCACTATAATTGTGTTGCTGTCAATATCTTTCTTGAAGTCCTCTAAGATTTTCTTTATGTATTTGGGTGCTCCTATGTTGGGTGCATATATATTTACTATGTTTATGTGTTCTTGTTGCATTCTTCCCTTGAGTATTATGAAGTGACCTTCTGGGTCTCTCTTTATGGCTCTTTTTTTGAAGTCTATTTTGTCTGATATGAGTATTGCTACCCCGGCTTTTTTTCCCTGTCCATTTGCTTTTAAAATTTGCTTCTAGCCCTTCAGTTTCAGTCTGTGTAGGTCTTTTTTTCTGAGGTGGGTCTCTTGTAGGCAGCATGTGTGGGGGTCATGCTTTTTTATCCATTCAGCTACTCTATGTCTTTTGATTAGAGCATTTAATCCATTTATGTTCAAGGTTATTATTGATAAGTACTTATTCATTGCCATTTTCCTACCTGTGTTCCTCTCTCTCTCTCTCTCTCTCTCTCTCTCTCTCTCTCTCTCTCTCTCTTCCTTTCTTTAAAGCAGTCCCTTTAGCATATCTTGCAGAGCTGGTTTGGTGGAGGTGTATTCTTTTAGACTTCTTTTGTCTTGGAAGGCCCATATTTGGCCTTCTATGTTGATTGAGAGCCTTGCTGGGTAAAGTAGCCTTGGTTGCAAACCTCTGGTTCTCATTACTTGGAATATTTCTTGCCATTCTCTTCTGGCTTGGTGTGTTTCCATTGAGAAGTCAGCTGCTAGCCTAATTGGGGCTCCCTTGTATGTTACTTCCTGTTTCTCCCTTGCTGCCTTTAAGATTCTCTCTCTGTCTTGGAATTTTGCTGCTTTAACTATGATGTGTCTTGAGGTGGGCCTCCTTGGGTTCCTCTTGATTGGAACTCTCTGTGTTTCCTGGATTTGTGTGACTTTTTCTCTCATCAAATTTGGGAAGTTTTCTATTATCACTTTTTCAAACAGGTTTTCTATCCCTTGCTCTTCTTCCCTTTCTGGTATCCCTATTATACAGATATTATTACATTTCATATTTCCTGCATTTATCTTAATCCCTCTTCATTCTTTCTGAGCCTCTTTTCCTTTCCTCGCTCTTTCTGGGTGTTGTTTTCTACCTTGTCCTCCAGCTCACTGATCCAATTTTCTGCTTCATCAATCCTGCTTTTGATTCCTTCTACTGTGTTCTTCAGTTCAGAAATTGTGTTCTTTATTTCCTCTTGGCCCTTGTTTGATAGTTTCTATTTCTTTTTTCATGTTGATATAGTTTGCAGTGAGTTCATTGTAGTTTCTCTCTAGTTTCTGGTAATTCACTGTGAGCTCATTGAGCTTCCTGATAACTTTTGCTTTGAAGTCAATATCTGATAATTGACTTAGTTGCCTCTGTTTCATTTAGTGTTCTTTCTGAGGCTTCCTCCTTTCCTTTCATTTGGGGATTGTTTCTTTGTCTTCCCCTTGTTTGTGAGACTCTTCTTGTTAGCCTCAGCTTCTTAAAATGATCTGTTCTGCCTCCCTGGGTCTATGGTGTGAACTTCTGTGGTAGAATACCTGTGAGATTCAGTGGTGCAGTCTCCTTGATCTCCCAAGCTCACTGGAGTTTCACTGTCATTTATGTTTGCTCTGTGTTTGTCTTTGGGTTTTGATCATTGTTGGGTACTTACCACCTGCTGGTTAACTGAGGGTCACTCTGTCCATCACCTCTTGTATTTTGTTGTGCTGGTGTGGGCAGCTTTTGTTGAAGCTGGTTCTTCTGTGTGTACAAGGTTTTGAGGATTCTGTCTTACTTTTGTTCAATTGTTTGTTCTGTATAGTTTCTCCGCTAATTAGTTGTATTTCCAGATAGGTCCTTGGTTGAGGTTAGTGTGGCTTCCACTCTCTCCTTCACCTTCTTCTGTTCTAATCTGTTGGTAGTTCCTTTGTTGGTTGGTTTCCTCTTTCAGCAGGTATCCTGCTCTTCACACCCCCCTCCTACTCTATTTTGTGATCAGTTGGAGGGGGGAGGCAGGATGGTTTAAGACAGCAAGAGTGTATTCTATGATATTTACAGTAGCAGCCCATAGAGAAGAGATAGGAGATCCTTTGACTATGTATAGTGTTAAGATGATATTCCATGCAACTAGCCACTATTTAGAAAGGGTGGAAAGAAGACCCCTGTTGAGGAGGGAGGAATTGCGAGTTGGATCTAGAAAGCAGTGAGGTTGTGGGAGGTCAGATTCTGAGGTAAGGTCAGAGTAAAGGATAGGAAATAGGAGTAGTATGTGAGAAAATAGAGTTAACTGGAACAGTAATAGAGTTCAGGAAACCATGAAGTGGACTAAGATCTGGGAGGGGCTCTGTGTAGTATTTACAATTGTATGGAACAGCTATCCTTTACAATAATGAAGAAGGAACAATCATATGACAGAATCTATGTGGTCTGGATAACAAGAGTGGGAAGTATAGGACCTTGAGTAGTGTGCTAATGGAAAACAAGTGAAGTGAAAGACAGTAAATTAACAATACACTATGAGAGAGAGAACAAGGGAAACCAGTCGAACAATACAATTTTACAAGCCAAGCAAGGAAGACTAAACAGAAAGAAGAGGAACACAAAATACCAATAAAATAAAAAATGTAAAATAATGAAAAAAATAATAATACAAATATGCAATAACTTGCAGGTTCTCTGTAGTAGCAAAGTGAAATTTGTGTCACTGTTTCAGCTATTGGGATGACCCCTCTTTGGGTCCAACTCTGGTCTTTTCACAGTTCCAGATTTTTTTGTCTCACTTGTGGGAATTTAAAAAACAAAAAGGAAGAAGAGATAAAATGGGAAAGAAAGGAAGAAGGAATAAAACAAGAAAGAAGGAAAGAGGAAACGGGAGTTGAAAGATAAAAAATAACAAAAATTTTAAAAAAATAAAGAATTACTTAAAAAAAAAAAAAAGCCCTTTGCTGGCTTCAAACTGGCCAAAACAGTTTTGCTGGTCTTCCTGGCTGCTGCAGGCTGAGGGGAGATTGGTTTTGCTTTTCTGCCTTCTTTATCAGCACTCAGTCAGCCTCCAGCCCTATTCCCCAGCAGCCCCTGGTCCCTCAGGTGCGCTCTCTCCCTAAGGCTACAAGTGTGAGCACTGGATGCCTCTCCCCGGGGCTTTGGGTGTAGGCTCAGGGGCCTTCAGCAGTGCTACAGGAGTGTGTGCAGGGCCTTCTACACCACCATGGAAGTGAGCACAGAGCAGCTGGGTGCGGAGGAAGCTGGAGTGGCTGCTACAGGACAGTTCCCCAAACAGCCACCAAGTGTCTGTTTTTACACTTTTTCTTTTTAAGAAATTCCTCCTGCTCAAGCCTGCCTTTCCATACAGAGGCCTGGTCTCTCGCACAGCCCAATTCTCCAACCAGAAGGGGTAGTATCCAGGTCAGGGGCCATTACGGCCCAACTCTCAACTCTCCCCAGCAGGCATCCACAGACTTGGTGGATGCTCACAGCCCCGGTGTGTTTGCCACTTAGTCCTTATTCTCCTGTCTGTGACTTCAGGCAACCAGGTCTCTCCCAGTGCTGCTCAATCCTTGTTTGGCAGGGAAAGGAACCGTTGACCCAGCTGTCTCCCAAGAACCCTGTGGCAGGCTCTGCAGGTGCCAGGCCTGAGGCTGCAGTTGCCCTGGTCCCTGTGCTCATCCCAGGGACCTTATTGTCCTGAAGCACTCTCCTTACTGTCTGGTTTTTCAATGTCCTCTACAATTTTTGGTCTCCTATCTTCATGTATGCTGGGGTACTGTTGGCTGTTTGCTCTGTTCCTCCATAGATCAGCAAGGTTTTTCTCTGGTGTGTAGGGGGAAGTGAAATCCACTCCCTCCTACCTTCCCACCATCTTTAGTCTCCACAATACAAGTTTATTTGTTGCTCATGATAGCTCCACATTGGTGGAGGAGACCTGTTATGTGCATTCAGAAGCTCAAGAAAAATGGTGACTTGACATCTTTAACATACTTTCAAAGTCTTTCTTGAGACTTTCAAGGTCATTTAAGTGTTGAGATCCTCAACAGTGTGTGGAAGAAAGAACATGGAATATGCAAGGACAACTTTATGTGCTACACCTGAAAGTGATAGTCATCACTGTTTCCCACTTCCCTCAGTCTAGAACTCAATCCCATGGTTGTACATGCTATGAACTGAATTGTGCCCTCCCAAAATTCGGTCTGAAGTCTGTCTTAGTCTATCTGAGCTGCTATAACAAACTACCATAAACCGGGTGGCTTATAAACAAGAGAAATTTGTTTCTCACAGTTCTGGAGGCTGGGAAATTTAAGATCAAGGCTCCAAAAGATTTGGTGTCTGTTGAAAGCCTGCTTCATGGTCCATAGGCATCCTTCTTCTCACTGTGTACTCAAATGGCAGAATGAGTGAGGGGGCTCTTTTATGAGGGCACTGATCCTGGTCATGTTCTCATAGCCCTCAAAAACTAATAACCACCCAAAGGCCACCTCCAAATATGACATTAGGGATTGTGTTTCAACATATAAGTTGTGGGGTGGGGCACAAATGTTCAATCCATAGCAAAGCATTAATGCTCAATGTGACTCTACTTGGAGACAGGGCCTATAAAAGAGTTAATGAGGTTAAATGAGGAAATAGGGTTGTGTCCCTTATAAGAAGAGACAAAGACACCAAAACTCTCTTCCTCTCTGCCATGTGAGGACACAGTGAAAAAGCATCTGTCTGCAAGCCAGGAGGAGAGTCCTCACTAAGAACCAAGTCAGTTGGCACCTTGGCCTTGGAATTCCAGCCTGCAGAAGTGTAAGAAAATAAATTTCTGTTATTTAAGCTTCCAGTGACATTTTTTTTATGGTAGCCCAAGCTGATTAGTAAAACACCCAATTAAAAATATGAAGGAGGTCGGGAAATATAATCTATCTCTGAGTCTAAGAAGTGGAGAATACTCTGAACCCATGCAGTGCAGTAGATAATTTTTCTCTATAGAAAGTTCCGGAATTATATAAAAATTGATTTCTAAAATCTCAGCATCATCTGCAAAGGTGTTATAATCATTTTCTCTTCAGTTTGACCTAATTAGCTTTCTTTTGGAGCAGTATTCTTATATTATGAAAGACTATTGAGGACTGAAAATATTAGAGGAGTGTTTTTTAACTTATATATGATATCAGCATGTATTAATCAATAATAAAAATTATGATAGCTATTATTGCTAACATTTCTTGAGGGCTACTTAATGGTAGACATGGATGTATTGGGGATAATTTGTTCCTAATTGTACTTAAAATGCTAAAGAATGTGATTCATTAGCTTTTGTATAATTTAGAGCATATTCAAATTATTCATATAATACTACCCTTTTTCACAATCTTGTGTTTGAGGAGAAATGGACAGTTAGATCTCATGGTCCCTTGCGTTAGATCTCTGTGAGAATTGGTGATTACAGATTGCTTTAGGGCTCTCCTCCTGCATAAAATTTGATGAATTGCTGCTGCTGGTGGTGGTATTCTTGTTTTTATTTTGGTCTAAATCTGGATTCTACTTAGGGTTTATTTGTGAAGATTATAAGCTTTGGAATCAATTGAACCAGATTCAGATCCTGGCTTTGACACCTCTACATCATGTTGCTTTGGGTAAAGTTACTCAGCCCCACTTTCTTCCAAAATGTTGATAATGATAGCCCCTACCTCTTAGAATTTGAGGATTAAATAAGCTAATATATGATTTAAGTGGGGCATGGCACCTAGTAATAGGCTTAATATATGAAAGATATTACTATCTTTACTACTGTAATTATTCCTGAAGTGTAGTGTGAATGTGAATATCATCCATTAAAGATTTGAAGGTAGAGAAAAGTTGGGAAACATCATTTTGGTCACCAAATAGGAATCATGTCTGTTTAGCATAATGAGTCTTCTAAGAAAGTTATTTTAGAGGATGATGGTGATGACGATGGCTGGTTTTTACCCCAAAGCATTTGTAATCAGTACAGCAACATTGCAGATAAAGTCAGTGAGATTCCTGCCAACACCGAGGAACTGGTATTACTCATTGAATTCTTAAAGAAATCCAGTGATGTCACCGTGTTCACACTCAGAAGGCAACTTAAAGATGCAGTTGAGCGACTAGAGTTCCTGATGGACTATGCAGACTTGCCCCGTAAGTCTAATGCAAATATAAGTCTATATGTACATGCAAATGTAGGTGTATGTTTCTATTTTTAAGGAAAGAGTCAGGAAAAGGAGAGTTGGCAATCCCACCATTGAGTGTCAAGACTGGGAAAGCTGCTTTCAAGTGCCCCCATGTGTTAGAGGCACTCATCACAGGGCTTTGAATCAAATAAAGGGAATCTGATTGTTAGAAATAAAGAAGAAATATCTGGGGATTTGACATCTCATTCCTGGTGTTCCTGGAAAAGTCACTTCCAAATGCAATCTTTTTATAAATGGGTAGATTTCATTCCTCTGTAATCAATAAAATCTCACCTTTGAGGGCACTTTCCTTCATGTCCCTGCATATCGCTAAAGGATAGAAGTACCCAGGGTCCCTTCAAGGCTTATTAGGCCAAGTTCAAGTTTGTGAGGACCAGTTTCAGAAGGAAAAGTTGATATGCTCTTTACAACCCAAGTTTCAAAGCTGTTTTCATCTGGAAATACCTGTGAATTACTTGGTGTTCACAATGTTTGGGGTGGGGGTTGGGATGATGAAGGAAGAGGTATGGACTGGGAGTGAGAAGTAGTTCTCTATCCAACCCCCACACATTTCCTGAGCTGTGCCCTTGACCATGTGAGCATACACCAGACTCTTTCACTGTGGTCTCTGTGTCTGAAACTCCAAAGGTACAGGGGAAGCCAGGACATTTTAACTGACCAGAGCCCTAAGATTGGTAGGTCATGTGGCATTGATATTATTACTGACACCTATTACTGACACTTATTACTGACAAAAGGGAGACTGAGACTGACATTATAATAAGTAATTACTGACACTTATTACTGACAAAAGGGAGACTGAGACTCAAATGAGTGAAAATAGTTTAAAGATTAGAACCAGAACATCACCCTGGGTGTCTACTCTACTGCCTGGAGAGAAGTAAGAATAGAGGTGAGAACATAGGCTTGCAAGTTAATTTGACCTGGGTTTGATATCTGCTCTCCATATTCCAGTGGTATGACCTTGACCACTTTCTTAACTATTTCCCATCTGTAAAAACAAGGATGATAATTCTAGCCTAAGCCTTGGTAAGTACTGAATAAATGTTGACTGTCATTCATACATAATGGCCCCATGCATTCATTTTCCACCCCCCATGTCTATTGACCTCTGTTCTGCTGCATGCTGACCCACTGAGCAGTGCCCTGAAGCAGACTGTCTATGTTTTACAGAAGAGGACATCAAATTGAACAGCACTCTGTTCCTTTGGCCAGACCAGATTGAAGATGTCTTTGAAAATAGCCGAAATCTGCTCCTTAGCAAGAGGGATCAGGCAGAGATGGACCTCATTAAAAGGTAAAGGAGGTGTCTGAGGGTGTTTTAGAAATGACGTACAACTTCATAACACACTGAAGTTTCCTGGTTCTGTGTGGAACTGACCCCCACCCCACCCCCAGCAATGCATGGGCAAAGGCAGAAAACAGTTGGTGGAGAAGAAATTTCCTCATGTTTCCCACTGAGGGGTGTTCTTTTCAAGCCTCCTTCACTGTAGTAATCCTTGCCAACACCTTCCCTCCCTGCCTCGAAAAATTGAAATTTAGCTGTGCTGAGAGAGAAAAGACAAAAATAGTGACATTAATAAGGACCTTGCAATAGTGATAGCTGAATCATCAGCCTTACTCTGAGACTACAGATCTGTGACACATCAAGACAGAATATAACAAAGGCATGGCAGTAGGCTCAGAAATTACCTATTGTGACTTCCAGTCATGATGGAGGTGTAGGTAGACACACTCCACCTCCACATGCAGCAATAAGAATCACAACTCAACTCAAAACAAAAAAACACCCAGAACTGCCAGAAAATCGAACTGTGTGGAAGTTCGACAACCAAGGATCTAGGGAAGCCATATTCATCCAGATGGGTAGGAGGGGCAGAGCCAGAGAACTGGTTTGGAGAGGATTCAGAGTGGTGCAGAGAGACAGCAGGAGTGGCAGAACAGGGGATCCCACACTCACATGTGGTGGATAAAAATTGGGAGGGATACCTTGAGAGCAAGTGACCCCAGGCAAAGACCAGATGGAGCAGCCCAGGGTCCCAGCTCTGAGAAGAGAAAGCTTCATAATTTCTGGTCATAAAAACAAGTGGGGTTTGGGGTGGCAGAAAAAACTGCTGGTTACTCAGGACAGTCCATTTAGAGGGCCTACACAGTCTTAGAATGTATGCAAACCTACCCACTCTGGGAATCTCCACCAGGGTAACCACTAAAAGGGCTCCAGTTGCATACAGGAAGTGGGTGAAGTGACTGGAAGGAAATGGGGTGAGTGCAAGGCAGGCTTCCAGAAGCCAGACAGCTACACTGTCCCCTCCATGACCCCTTCCTCCCACACAGCACCACAAAGTGGTGAAGTGGGTTGCCCCACCCTGGCAACACCTAATGATCCACCCCATACAACTTAACAGGTGCATTAAGACAGGGAGTGAAAGCAACTCTACCTAATACACCGAAACAAATACAGGGTGGCTGCCAAGTTGAGGAGACAAAGAAATATGGCCCAAATGAAAGAACAGAACAAAACCTCAGAAAAAGAACTAAACAAAATGGAGATAACCAACCTATCAGATGCAGAGTTCAAAACATTGGTGATCAGGAAGCTGAGAGAACTCACCGAGTATGGCAACAACATAAAAAAGACCCAGGAAGAAATTAAGGTCACCTAAGTAAAATAAAGAAAAATCTACATGGAACCAACAGTGGAGGAGATGAAGCCAGGATTCAAATCAATGATTTGGAATATAAGGAAGAAATAAACATTCAACCAGAATGGAAGGAAGAAACAAGAATTCAAAATATCAAGGAGAGTATAAGAAGATTCTGGGACATCTCCAAATGTAATAACGTCTGAATCATAGGGATGCTAGAAGGAGAAGTGGAAGAGCAAGAAATTGAAAACTTATTTGAAAAAATAATGAAAACATCCCTAATTTGGTGAAAGACTAGACATACAAGTCCAGGAAGCACAGAGAGTCCCAAACAAGTTGGACCCAAAGAGGACCACACCAAGACACTTCATAATTAAAATTCCAAAGGTTAAACATAAGGAGAGAATCTTAAAAGTGGCAAGAGAAAAGCAGTTACCCACAAAGAAGTTCCCATAAGATTATCAGCTGATTTCTCAAAAGAAACTTTGCCAGCAAGAAGGGACTGGAAAGAAGTATTCAAAGTGATGAAAAGCAAGAACCTACGACCAAGATTGTTCTATCCAGTAAAGCTATCATTTAGAATGGAAAGGTAGATAAACTGTTTCCCAAACAAGGAAAAGCTAAAAGAGTTCATCATCACCAAGCCATCATTACAAGAAATGTTGAAGGAACTTATTTAAGAAAAAGATCAAAACTATGAACATTAAAATGACAACAAACTCACAACTATTAACAACTGAATCTAAAAAAATAAAACAGAAACTAAGCAAACCACCAGAACAGGAACAGAATCACAGATATGGAGATCATTTAGAGGGTTTTCAGCTGTGGGGGGAGAGGAAGAATGGGGGAAAAGTACAGGGATTAAGAAGCATAATTGTTAGGTGCAAAACAGGCAGGGTGATGTTAAGAATAGTACAGGAAAATGGAGAAGCCAAAGAACTTATATGCATGACCGATGGACATGAGCTAAGGGTGGGGATTGCTGGAGAGAAGCAGCATACTGGCTGGAGGGGACAAAGAGGGAAAATTGGGGCAGCTGTAATAATCAATAAACTATAAAAATTGCCTATTGTGCAGCTAGTCCTGTTCAGTGCTAATGTGGCAATAATCATTTATTCCTTCATTGTTTATTACTGATGTTTTACTATGTACTGTGTCTATACCATCTGCACATGTAAGTATGTTTGCCTGCTAATATTTTAATACAGTGACAAAGACAGCATAGGCATACTGAAAGATTAGACAATGTCGAGTGATGTTGGTAGTACTGTGTATGTGGTAAAGACACACACTCATGCATGCATGAGCACAAACACACAGCCCAGCTTGTGACACGTTGTTTATGAACAAATATTTATGCTAATTCCTATCCCCTCCACACATGAAACTCCCACTGCTCAACTTATATCCTATCCTCCCAGCAAGTGCTCACAAGAAAGGGATAGAGTATATAAAAGCAGGGTTTTCTACATAGAATGGTAATTTGGGCTGAAGGATAAAACCATTTAGTTGCTTCCTTCAAAATACATCCTAGGTCTGCTGCCCCCCCCCAAAAAAAACAGTAACAACCAAAGGTATGTGTGTGCATGCATGTGTATGCACATGCACACACATTTATTTTTCTTCTGGCAGCTTAATATTCTCTCTGACTGAATGGATACACTCTCCAGAGCCCAATGAGTAGGACTGATTTTTGTAATTAATAGACTTTATTTTTTGAACAAAAAATAAAATATATTTGTTGTTGTAAATTAACAACAAAACTGAGCAAAAAGTACAGAGTGTCCAGAAATCTCTTCATTCCCACACAGTCTCCCCCATGGAACTGATTCTGGATGCCTAACCAGGAAGCAGGAGCACTGTTTGTAGGTTAGATGAACAGGAGCAAGTGACTTCATCCTTTTGAGCCTTGGTGTCCTCATTTGGAAAATGGGATAATAGAAACAATCTCAGATTATCTTATTTCATGAGCAGTGTCTGTGCTGGAGGGTGAAATGAGGTGATCTAAGATGGTACCTAGGTGGTGCTGTGGCAGGCACTCAGAAACTGTCAATGACTTTGAACAATTACTTCGGGGAGAAAAATTATTCTTCATTTCAAACTCCCACCTAGAAGCATACTTTCAGAACATTACTGTAAGACTGTTTAGATACAATAAGTGCTGTTGAAGTTAAGAGGAGTGAAGGTGGCTCTGGGAGAAGTGAGCACAACTGTTATTTACAGTGAGAGGGAAAGAGTGCTCGGTTTCTCCTTTTAGAGGGGTGACTCTCAGCTAGATACCATTGATGATTCCTGAGCTCTTAACAACAAAGTTCAGCAGAGGAGCAGATCTAGAAAAGACCCAGCAAGGTGAAAACTGCAGCCCTGGGCTCAGCCCTGTTTAGTGAAACCTTAAACCTCAAGTTCATCATTTTTGCATTAATCCTGAGAATAATCTGTAAAGAGAGCTGAGCAATATTCATTCATTCATCCTCTGTGACAACAATCCCATTCCCTCTCCAAGAAATTTGAACATATTTTCCAGTCCACACTTAATTTTTGGCTTCAGTGCTAATTATTCTCCATTTGCTGGGCACACTCCCATCCCCTAGTTAATTCTCCACCCTCCTCCACCGGCTCAGTGCTGGGTTGGCTGATGCCCAGTCTTCTGTCTCTGGCTCCCTGGTCAGTTGGATCTAGGCAGAGCTTGGTCAACAGAGAGCTCAGGCTGGAGAGTGTGGCAAGGCTTTTCCTCCTCTCCCTCCCTGTTCAGCCTCAGTCTCTGATAGTAGCTGCATTTCTCTTGGACAATTATTTCTCCTCCATGGTTTCAGTTATCATTGTCCCCTCAGCCCAAGGGGTCATAGTGGTTTCCATCTGAGACTGTCTCTAGGTACCTCACTATCTCCTATTTGCTCCTTTTTAAAAAACAATATATTTTTATAGGTTATGCTATTACAGTTATCCTATTTTTCCCCCTTTGCTCTCCTCTGCCAGGTACTCCCAGTCCCTTGAGCAATCTCCCCTTAGTTCATGTCCATGGATCATGCATATAAGTTCTTTGGCTTCTCCATTTTCCTGTACTATTCTTAACATCACCCTGCCTGTTTTGCAACTAACAATTATGCTTCTTAATCTCTGTACTTTCCCCCCATTCTTCCTCTTCCCCCTCCCAGCTGAAAACCCTCTAAAAGTTTGTTTCTTTGAACATCATTATAAATATTTCTTGCCAGAATTCTGCTCAGTCTACTTTCTTTAAATCCCTTCATTGTCCTCCCTTAGACTCCAGGTGGTCTCTCTAATACAACTCATTTACTCAACCTAATTTTCTGAATGCCCACTATTTACCAATAATTGTATTATTATATGGAATACATACATGTATATGTTATAGACATGAAAGTCTTTGGAAACTATAATGTACTAAACAATTATAAGAAATTAAAAATAGTAATTCCAATAGTAGTGATATGTTAAGCTGATCAATGCATTTATATACCATTGTCCTCTGGGAAGAATTCAAAACTGCTTGTATCAGAGATGTATCTTTGTATGTGGGTGCTGTATTTGAGACTCAACAAGAAATTTAATGATGTGAAAAGGCACCCGGCAGCCCCTGATTGTGTGGATGGCAGAAAAATAAGTGCTTCTCCCATTTGTCCCATTCAATGGTAGGCTCTGTGGTCTTGGAAGCATCCTGGAATATTCATGATGGATATCTAGGGATGTGAGCTGTTCTTACTATGAGAGTTGAATGGAAAACTGTTTGACATCTTGGGAGAAGAAGGAAAGGTATCTTAGGGAGAGAACCCCAGATTATATTCTGAGGTTTAGATAAAGTTCAGTGCCTTGCATCTAGTAAGTAATTACTGTTGTGATAACAATGAATGAATGAAACTTTTTCACAGTGAGAATATTCTTCAAAATTAATATCTATCAGAGTCTAATATCATAGCTTATTAGAAAACAAAAACAAATAAGAAGCTAAGAAGGAGGCTGTCTCTGTAGCACCTGTGTTTTCTAGCCCTGAGTCTTAACACCTCAGTGCAAAACAGCCAGGGGAGGGAGAGAGATGATGGCTGGGCTAACTTACCTTTTCCCTCCTGTGCTTCTGTCTCCATCCCCCTTCTTTGTGGATACAGAGAACGAAAGTGACATGGGAGGTGGGAGATATAGTAGATAAATATAAGTTCTAAAGAGGAAAGGAACAGGGAACAGAGCCCAGTGATTGAAAATAGTAGGTGGTACGGAAGGGGCTTACGTAAGAGGAGACTTGAAGGATGAGAAGGAGCCCATTAAGTGAAGGTGTGGAGCAAGTAGCAGGGGATTTCTCCAGACATTAAGCTCAGCATGGAAACAGCTTGGCCATGGGAAGACCTTGGCCTAAGGAGGAGAGTGGCTACAGAATGAGGTTGGAGAGTCAGAGAAGCATGTCCTTAAGGTTACAGTAATGACTTTGAATTCCTTTCTAAATACAATAGAAAGTAACCTAGGGACCAAAATGAGCTAATTAAATTTTTCTTTTTATGATTTTCTTACTTGAATCAGAATCCAAAAATGGCTATGTAATTACATTTGTCTCTGAAATTTCTTTTCCTCTGTGAGTCCCCCTTCATCTTCTTTGTTTTTTCCTTGTAATTTATTTATTAAAGAAATTTGTCCCCAAATCTGTATTTTGCTGATTGCATCTCTGATGTGTCATATAACATGTCCCTCTGTCTTCTTTTTCCCTTGTACATTTTTAATAACTGATTTAACCTTGGTACTGATCTAATCTTTGTTCCTGATCTATTCTGATGGGTAGCAGAGAAAACTTAAGTTTCTCTGTGGGCAACAGTATGGTGTGCAAATACAAAGAAAAAGCAAGGAGAATCAGCCATGTTAATATGAAGGCAGAACCATTAGTGTTCCAAGATGATTACTTAGGTGGGCAGAAGAAAGTTAAAGCAGTATCAACCCTTACATATCAAAAACCATAAATAAGTAAATAAATAAGATACTTGAATAAGGACATAATAGAAGTAAACAATTTCATATCAAGCATTCTATTCAACAGTGAAAAAGCTATTCTTCTTAAATGTCCATAGTATATTTTTAAAAATTAACCATATTTTAGAACTTGAAAAAAATTTTGAAGAAACAGAAATTATATAGGCCACATTCCATTATAATAATGTATATTCATTATCTTTTGCCACATGGAAAATCATCCCCAAAACTAACAACTTAAAACAGTAAACATTTATTACCTCACAGTTTCTGTGGTCAGAAACCCAGAGGCAGCTTAGCTGTATGCTTCTGGTTCAAGGTCTCTCATGAAGTTGCAGTCAGAATGTCAGCCAAGGCTGCATTCTCATCTGAAGGCCCAACTGGGTAAGGATCCATTTCCAGGCTCACTCATGTGATTGTTAGTAGAATTCACTTCCTCACAGGCTATTGGCCAGAAACTTCCCTCTCTTTCTTGCTACATCAGCCTCTGTGTAGAGTAGTTTACATGGAAGCTGGCTTCCCATAAGGAGAGAGGGAGAGAGATTCCAGTCTTTTTTGTAACCTAATATTAGAAGTGACATCTCATCACTTGTTGGAAGTGAGTTACTTGGTCTCTAGCCCAAACTGAAGCAGAGCCAAGCTTGAGAGGAGACAATTGCACAGAGTTATAAATACCAGGGGGTCATGGGTGATCTACGGGGAGCCTGTCAGAGGCTGCTTACCACACAGTGCAATTAGAAATAAAACCCAAATCAAACCACTTGAAAATTAACTTTCATAAACTTTTAAGGACAAAAGAACATTAAAACTTCCATAACAGAATTAAGTATTCTTAAGATAATAGGCAAATTTATAGTGTGTCACTGTACCTGTTCTCAGTGGTCAGTCCCTTATCCATTTCATGAATATTAATTGTTTGGTTTTTGCCAGACACTGTTCTAAATGCAGAAGATACAAAAAGGAATTAAGGAAATAAAATCCGCATTGACAGAGTTTAAAATATAGTGAATGAGAGCAAACACTTATATAGTGATTATTATAGACCAGGCTCAATTCTGCGTATTTTGTATATGTTAGTTTATTAAATATTAAAGTAGGTACTTTCCATCCCCATTTTATATATCTGAGGCACACAAAGGTAAAGTGACTTAACCAAGGTCACATAGCTACTAAGCAGCAAAGTAGGGATTTGAACCTAGCCTGCCTAGTTCTAGAACCTGTCCACTTAACTCTGTATTACTCCACCCCATTAGGAAAGGGGAGAAGTAAATTTAAGACCTGCTTTGTTGATGATATGGATGAAGAAGATAAATCTCTGGATCAGTTTTCTCTGGTCACTCTAGCTAAAGTAGCTTCACTTCCATCTACTAATCACTCTGCTCTCTTTTGTTTTCTTCAGAGCATTTATTATCAGAAATATTTTATCTTTGGCTATGTATGGGTTTATCCATTAATTCATCCATCTGTTTATCCATGTATGTTTATTGTCCAGCTCTTCCCCAACTAAAATACAAGCTTCATGAGGGTAGGAAGCTTAGTAGTGTACTCAACAAATATATCCCTGATGCCTAAGGAAGTTCTTGGAATGTATTAAGTACTTAATAATATGTAATAGATGAATGAATAATGTATATATACTCAATATATTATATATTTAATATAGAATATATATATTTTTCATTACTAGTCTATTCAGACACCTGTTGCTGTTTTCCTTTTAAAACCATCTACTACATCTCTTTATTTTCTCACTTTACACTGATACTACATAAAACCAGAGCTACGCATGTGTTTTATTCATTCCTGGCATGAGTCAACTCTTAAATAGCTTTTATTTTTTAACCTGAATTATCCAGTGTATCATTTGCTAGCCTGACAAAGTTGCTCCCTATTAACAAATGAAATTAAAGTCTTCTTTCATTGACTATTACAATGTATGTGTGTATATATGTACACACACACACACACACACACACACACACACACATATTTAACCATAGAGGAAAACATCTAAAAGTATTTAATCACCAAACATAGTTTATAGCAGCTCTCTTGAAAGAGGTATTATAAGTAGTAAGATTATAGATAGATGATAGATAGATAGATAGATAGATATCTTAGGTATAGATATATAAGATATATACATATTTTACTGTATATAACACACACTTTTTTTACCAAATTTTTTAGGGAAAAATATGGATGCATATCATACATGGGTAGTACCTGAAATACCTTGTAGTTATTCCTAGGTTTTGTGATTATTTGTTACATAAAATTTCTTGTACAATAATATGTTCAAAAATAAATGCTAAAATTCCTTTAAAATACAAAAAACAAGTATCTAAATATAAATTAATAAAAAATTGAATTAAAAAATCAAAACAAAAGATTTTTTCCTGAAAGTTTGGGCCAAAAATGTGGGTAAACATTATACATGGCAAAATATGGTGTGTGTGTGTGTGTGTGTGTGTGTGTGTGTGTGTGTGTATTCATGAGATCAGATTATGGGTGAACAATGCTATGATTTTGAAAATCACAAAATGGAAAGTCCAAATGTGAGCAGTCTGTCTTTACTTTCAGGTGCTCAGAATTTGAGTTGAAACTTGAGGGCTACAACAAGGAGCTAGAAGGCTTTAGAAAACGTGAAGTGATGACTACAGAAGAAATGAAGAACAATGTTGAAAAGCTTCATGAGCTTTCCAGGAACCTAGATCAGGCACTGGTGGAATTTGAGGTTAGGGGTCTCAGGATGGGGACTTATGACTCTGTACTTCTGTTGGTTCTGGTTTTTGGTTTTGTATTTTCCTAACATCACCTGTCAACTGGATAGTATTGATTAATGGATGGACCAGTTCTTTCACTGACACTTTCAGCTACCTCTTTATATGCTCCTACATTATATTAGCATTTTCATTAATCATTGAGTTTGGACACAAAGGAGAAATTATAATAAAGGAATATAGAATAATTGCTCACATGTATTGAGAATTCATTATGTGTCCAATAACGTACAAAGGACTTCATATGCGCTATATCACTTAACACCATAACAAACCTTGGGGGTAGGTATTGTTATTATCTCCATTTATCCCTATTTAAAATGAGAGAACTAAAACTTGGAGAAGCTAAGTAACTTTTCCTGAAGGTCAGCTAGGAAGTTCTTTAACCATTAAAGTTCTTACCTTTGAGGCAAGTCAACACAAGAAGGTAACATCATGTAAACAGCAAATGTACACATTAAAATTGTGAAAATGGGGTTATGGATATGTTACAGTGGGAACAAAGTTGGTGGAGCAAGTAGCAAATTATCCTCGAGCTTTACCCAGCTAGATCTCAGATGTCATGGCCTTCAGAGGTGCAAAGGGCCTTCCTGATTGAATTCACACCTTATTTTTCTCTCTTGCTACCAAGTATCTTCCTCAACTGGGTTTTAAAAACATTGAGGAATTTGCCATGGTAGCTTGTAGGGGTCAGGAGAACCACCCACCTAATAGACAGCATCCCATTTTGCCTGCAGTTGATCAATAAGGAAGAGGATCTGTTGGAAAAGGAGAAGAGTACTTTCCCTCTTCTGCAAACCGTGATGACAAACAGAGTGCCTTATGAGCAGCTGTGGGTGACAACCTATGAGTTTAGCATCAAGTCAGAGGAGTGGATGAATGGTATGTCACAGTCTCACTATGCTGGGGCAGGATGGGGATAGGGTTAGGAGTCTACCTCAGCCAATTCTGAAATACAGTTTGAACTTCAGATTCTGGCTGGACTTTGTATCATATTCTGATACTCTGTATTAGGGCAGCCACATTCAAATGTTTCTGATATGATAATCATGGAAGGTAGGGATCAAAGAGCCAGACCTATTGCCAGGGTAAAACAGAATAGGCAGCCACCCAAAGACATGGATTGGGTAGTGACTCAGAGAAGCAGATGGTGGGAGAATAAGATATCAGTTCTATTAGAGTGCTGTTTCAAAAAAGGCCAAGTGCCATTGACATCTATAAACTACCCTCTTTTACTCTAGATCCTGAAGGCTAGAGAGATATTGGGAAGGTAGAGTCAACAGAAGTTAATGATTGATCTGATATGGGGCAAGGGGGCAGAGAGAGAGTGAAAGACCAGAATGACTTCTAGACTGTTAGCTAAGGCAATTTAGTGGATATTGCCATCACTAAAGATCATTATTCTAATTTTTGGATTATCTTCTTGTTTTTTTGACAGTGTCTCTCACTGAATAGAAGTTTTAATTTTAATGAAGTCCAGCTTGTCATTTCTTTCAACTAACATACCATGCCTATAGTGTTGTATCTAATATGTTATCACTAAACCCAAGGTCATCTAGATTTTTCTCCTATGCTATCTTCTAGGATTTTCATAGTTTTACATTTTAAATTGAAGTCTATGATCCATTTTGAGTTAATTTTTGTAAAGGGTTATAAGGTCTGCATCTAGATTCATTTTTCTGCATGTGAATATCCAGTTGTTCTAGTCATTTGTTGAAAAATTATTTCTCCATTATATCAATTTTGCTCCTGTCTGAAATTTTGCTCCTTTTGAAGACTATATGTGGGTCTATTCCTGGGATCTCTATTCTGTTCCATTTACCTATTTATCTCTTCTTTTATGAATATCACACTTGATTATTATAGCTTTATAATAAGTCTTGAAATTACTGAAAAATGTCAGTCCCCCAACTTTACCTTCTCCTTCAATATTATATTGGCTACTTGGGGTCTTTCATGAATCCCACGCTCATGTATAAGCTCATGTATAAGCTTTAGAACCAATTTTCCAATATACCAAAAAAAGATAATAACTTTCTGGGATTTCTGTTGGGATTGTGTTGGATCTATATTCATGTTGGGAAAAACTGATATCTTTGACATTGTTGAGTGTTTCTATCCATGAACATGGAGTATCTCTCTACTTATTTTCTTCTTTGATTTCTTTCATGATAGTTTTATTTTGTAGATCTTTATTATTGTATAGATGTTGTACATATTTTGTTAGACTTATACCTAAGTATTTAAATTTTAAAAGTGCTGATGTAAATGGAATTTTTTTTATTTCAAGTTCCACTTGTCCATTAATGGTATGTAAGAAAGCAATTAAATTTCATGTATTAACCATATTCTGGAACCTTGCTATAATTGTAAATTGGTTCCAATTTATTTTTTGATTTTATTTTAATTGTTGTTCAAGTACAGTTTTCTGCCTTTTACCCCCACCTCCCTCCCATGTCCACCCCCCCCCTTGTTATTGTCCATGTGTCCTTTATACTCATTCCTGCAAACCCTTCCCCTTTTCCCCTGAAATTCCTTCCCCTCTCCCCTCTGGTCACTGTTCTCAATTTTAGTGCCTTTGGTTATATTTTACTTGTTTGTTTGTTTTGTTGAATAGGTTCCTGTTAAAGGTGAGATCATATGGTTCCAATTTATTTTTAATTCTTTTAGATTTTCTATGTAGAGGATCAGGTTAAAGGCAAATTGTTTTATGTCTTCCTTTACAATCTGTATACTTTGTATCTCCTATTCTTTTAGTACTAGTTTTTTGCATTAGCCAGTACTTCCACTGAATGATGTTGAAAAGAAGTAGTGGACAGAGACATTATTGCTTTGTTCCTGATTTTAGCAGGAAAGATTCTGGTTTCCTACCATTAAGTATGATTGATGTTAGATGTAGGTTTTTTGTATATGTTCTTTATATCAAGTTGGAAAAGTTCCCCTCTATTCCTCACTTGCTAAGAATTCTTATCATGAACGCGTGTTGGATTTTGTCAAATACTTTTTTTGAATCTATTGATATGATCATGTGATTTTTCTACTGTAGCCTATGGATGTGATGGATTACATTAATTGATTTTCAAATGTTGAAACAGCTATACATACCTGGAATAATAAATCCCAATTGACTGTGCTATATAATTCTTTTTATATATTATTGGATTCAATTTGATAATGTTTTGTTGAGGATTTTGCATATATATTAATGAGATATATTGGTCTTTAATTTTCTTATCTTGTAATGAATTTGGTTTTACTTTTCTTGTAATGTCTTTGTCATAGAGTAATGATGGTCTCATAGAATGAGTTAGGAAATATTTTCTCTGCTTCTATTTTCTGGAAGAGATTGTTGAAAATTGGTAAATGTTTGGTGGAATTCACCAGTGATCCCATCTGGGCCTGGTGCTTTCTGTTTTGGAAAGTTATGAATTATTGTTTAATTTCTTAAGTAGATATAGACATATTCAGCTTGTCTATTTTTTCTTGTGTGACTTTCAAGGAATTGGCCTGTTTCATCTAGGTTATCAAATTTGTGGTCATGGAGGTTTTCACAATATTTCTTTATTATCCTTTTAATGTTCATGAGATGTGCATTGATGTCCCCTCTTTCCTTCCTCATATCAGTACTTTGTCTCTTTTGTTCTTGTTTAGTCTGGCTAGAGATTTATTTATATTATTGATCTTTCCAAAGAACCAGCTTTTGGTTTTATTTTTTCTTCTTTTCTGCTTACTTTTGATTTAATTTTCTCTTATTTTATTAATTTCTTAAAAGCAGAAGCATAGATTAGATTATTCATTTTAGAATATATGTATAGTCAATGCTATAAATTTCCCTCTACTTCTTTTGCTACATCTTACAACTTTTGATCAATTATATTTTTATTTTTCTTTAGCTCAAAATAATTTTCATTTCTTTTGAGATTTCTTTAAGCCATGTGTTATTTAGAAGTATGTTGTTTAATTTCCAAGTATTTTGGGATTTTATCAGCTGTCTTTCTGTTATTGCGTTATGAGAATGTAAATCCTTGTGTTGTTCCTAATCTGAGGGAAGAAGTATTCCATCTTTTACCACTGAGTAAAATGTGTTGTTTTGGTTTTTTAAAGCCACTTTATTGTAGTATGATTAACATGTGAAAGCTGTACACATTTAATGTACACAAAAGTATAATGTTAGTGCAGTTTTCATAGATGCCCTTTGAAATCAGATTGAGAGTTTCCTTCTATTCCTAGTGTGTTTAGAGGGTTTTATCATGAATGATATTGAATTTTGTCAGATGCTTCTTCTGCATCAATTAATGTTATCATGTGATTTTTCTTGTTTAGACTGTTAATGTGGTACATCACAATATTTACTTTTCAAATGTTAAACCAGCTTTGCATTCCCATGATAAACATCACTTAGACATGGTGTATTACTCTTTTTATGTATTACATGGAAGTCATGCACACTTTTCTTCTTTTAAAAATTTTTAATTTTTGATTATTTAACAAAAATGTTGGGTTGATGAAGCACGTTAGTATCAATGAATATACATTTATGAAGCTATGTTTAGTCTCAGCAACCCTGAAAGAAAAGTTTTTGAATAAATTTGCAACATCATGATGCAAAAATTCATACTAACTTGAAATATCAAAGGGGAAGGAAGCAGCAATATGAGAGTTTTTTTCTGAATGTGAAACCCTACTGAGGGGTCACCTAAAAGAAAAGGAGGAGAAGGAAATTAATCTTTGGGCATACTTTTTTTAAAAAAATGAATTATTCTTTTAAAATCATCTACTTTAAAATAATTTCAAGCATACATAAAAGTGGTAAAACTATATAGATAACTTCCATATCTCTATTCACCCACATTCCCAAGTTGCTGATATTTCACAACATTTGTGGAACACCTTTCAGTACTTCTATAATAACATCTATAACCAATGCTATCAATTGATTCACTTTCTGCATTGTATTATATGCCAGGTGTTATGTTACTATACTTACCTCACTTTACTTTTACCATCACCCCCCAGGTATTCATTATTGCCCTTGTATCATAGGTGATACTGTTAAGACTTCAAACAGTTCAGTAAACACACCCATGGTTTACTGGCTAAGCAGAAGTTTCAGACACAGACCCAATTCCAAGCCTGTGCTTGTTCCAGTATCCATACCATAGGCCCAATTCTAAGTTCAGGGAATTAAAGGTACATGTGACTGACTTTTACTTGATGGTCTGACTCTTCCCACAATCCATCTTTTTTATTTCAGGACCACTCTTTTTACTGAATGCTGAAGAAATTGCAGAGGAAATAGGGAATATGTGGAGGACAATATATAAATTGACTAAGACCTTCGCTGATGTGCCTGCACCCAGGCGCTTAGCAGAGAATGTGAAAATCAAGATTGATAAGTTCAAGCAGCACATCCCTATCCTCAATATTTCCTGCAACCCAGGAATGAAAGACCAGCACTGGCAACAGGTCCCTGTCCCTGCCCACCCCGCACCAGCCCAGCCCACACCTGCTCCTGGTGGCCCTTTGGAAGGCAGGAACGATTACTAGGACAAGCTTTTTGAAAGGAGAATCTACTTGAAGCCAAATGGGTAGTGTTGGGGGGTGATAGCCTTCTGACATAAGGGAACAAGCAGGATGAGGGAAGAATTGCTTGTCTTTTCACATGAGCAGGTTGGCCCCTTTTATTTTGGAGACCCCAATTGCCTGTGGTTGAGTACTATTCCAGTCACTGGCCACCAAGGCTCTCCACATCTGCTCTCCTTAGCAAATGACTACTTACGGTTCTAAAAGATGATAAGGGTGTCAAATCACAGTGAGATGGGCATTGCTTTGTTCCCAGCCTAGGCTACACAGAAGAGAGAGTCACCTCTTTTCCTGGGGGCTCCAAACAATGCCTGATGCCTCCTGCTTGGGGTGGCTGTGCTGTGGAGTTTCATCATCCAACAGGCAATGTTCAGAAATAATTTTGCACTCTCCTTTCAACCCTTTGAGTCTATAAATGAGAATAATAAATATCCTTCCTAAAACTATTTGGGATTTTTATAAACAACCAAGTGTTAGAGTTATAAGTGTGGTGTGAACACTAACCAGAAAAAAGAAAAATTCACTGTGTTTCTGTAATAATTATCACATTCAAGGTCTAGCAACAGCCTTGAAACAGCTTCAGCCAGGGAGTTGCTCTGTGTGGAGGTAGAGATGAGCATCCATAGGCAGATTACTCTCTGACTTGGCCTGGAATTCCCTCTCTCAGAACCATGCACAAGACTGAGAACACTGTCTCTAGAAGGTCCCAATGTGAGGGAACACTTTTGACCTTCCATAGAATGGAGACTAAGCACAGTTGCTAGAAGCATTTTGATCTCCCTGGGAAAACAAAGATCTCAGTACATGAGAGATTCATGAATTTTCTGTGAAAGGGAGCTGCTTTCAATTTCCCAGAAAGCCTTGAAACTCAAGATTATGTAAGGCAGGGCTATAGATAAGGGCAGACAAGAGGTCATCTGAGTAGACTTCTGCTCTTGAGCAGAGGGGCAGCTGCCCTCTCTTGGTTTTCATAGGGTGCTTCTCCCTGTGGACCTAGCCTGACTAGAACTTTAACCATTTGAAGGCTTGGGAGGCTGAGTAGTGCTAGGTGTCTTCTTGAGATGGCACTGTAGAAAGCACCCTCATCAATGGTTAAACAACACTCCAGGGGGACTTGGAAAGTCATACCCTCCACCTGTTGCTCCACCTATGATGACACTATTCTCACGCATGGTCACTTTTAAAATCCCAACCATTCCTAGACATTCATAATTCTCATTTATAGACCACTTAGATGGACATATTGGAAAAAATATTCCTTAGAATTAAAATTTAACAACAATAATGGCTAAGGCCTATTGAATACCAAATATGGACTGGGTACTCTGTTTCATACTTTTTGTGGGTTCTCTCATTTCATTCTCCCTGCAACCCTTTGATGTAGGGACTATGATTGTCTCCATTTCACAGGTAAGAAAACTAAGGCTTCAATAGATTAAGTTGTCATGTGGCTAGTAAGTGAGGGGGAGGAAATTGACATATAGGTTTCTGACTCAGCTTAGGCGAAAAAGGAACAAGAAATAGCAGATGAGAGGGAGTAGAAGGTATGGTACAGTAAGCCACAGTTGAGAATGGAGTGCATCCAGGGGAAGAGGCTCCAGAGTAATGAGCCCCTGAAGTGGGAGTCCAGTGGGTGAGCTCAGAAAAGACACAGGATACATTTAGGGTTGCCCCACTCTAAGCTCTTTCCTTACTACATTATAGGTCACACCACAAGCCATGCCCTGTGACAGCCCCAAGTCTGGGGAAGCCCTTCTCTGTCTGTCCTAATGCCTAACTCAGGAGACCCATTTGCACAGATTCTGGTTTTGACAGGGGAAAGGCTAAACAACCTGTAGCTCCAAGGCTAAGATGGATCTTCTGGAGTCCTAGGGTAGCTCCATGAGGTTTCTAACCATTTCACAGGACTTAAGCAGGAAAGGCTGGTTCCTGTGTTTAAGGCACAGACTCTACTGCTATCAGCATATGTATTGCTAGTACAGTTCAAAACAAGATGGAACAGGTAACATCTGCCCTTAGGAAGAAACTGCACTGATGAGTAACAGAGCTGACCCTCTAGGATGGTGTTGCCCAACAAAAATATAACATGAACATGTGTAATTTTAAGGTTTCTAGTAACCGTATTTTTGAAAGTATAAATAGGTGAAATGAATTTTATGAATAAATTGTATTTAACCAAACATATCTAAAATATTATCATTTCAATGGGTAATCAAAATAAACATATTAATGAGATATCTTACATTATTTTTTCATACCAAGTCTTTGAAATGTGGTGTACTTTTATACTTACAGCACATATATCACATCTCAGTTTGGACTAGTCACATTTCAAGTTCTCACTAGCCACTAGAGTCCAGTGGCTCCATACTGGACAGCTTAGTTCTAGGCTCATAGAATATGAAGCCAGGTGCTTTGTTAATCTCCATAATTAACAAAAGCACTTTAATTAATAAAGCTACCAATCTGTGAGTCTTTGTTATGGGCCAAACACTATGCCAAATGCTTTACATAGTTACATCATTTAGTGCTAGAACTAGCCAGTGTGTTATTCTAAGCCATACTTAGCATAAATGAGACCCAGGACCAGCAAGGACAGCTGTGCAGACTGAGATCCATGATTCTGAGGAATGCCATTTATGACCACTACAATGTGGTTTTACTTTCTAAACCTCTGCAGTGTATAAACTACACAGCTGTATATAGAAAACCTGAGAGAGATAGATAAGAGCTTTGGAGTCAGAACTGGATCCAAGACCCAGGTCTGCCATTTACTGGCTGGATTGTACTGGACAAGTAATTAATTTCTTTGCCTTAGTTTCCTTATATGTAAAATGAGAATAATAGCACATTAGTACCTTTCTCATTGTGCTGAGAGAAAGAAATAACTACATAAAGGTCTTAAAACAGTGACTGTACAGAGTAAACTCTCAATAAATGTTAGTTACCTTTATTATTTCTATTACCTTAGTAGTCTTTCAGGTGTCCTTAGAAGGCAGGTTGCAAGCCATTTGAATTAACTCATTCACTCAGTGCTTTCTCTTATGAATATTTACTGATGCCTACTAAGTGCCAGGCCCCAAGAACACAGGCTAAACAAGAAAGAACATGACACAACTCTCCTATTCTTTTCTGCTCTGACATTCTTTAGTCATACTGGAGTTGGATAGAAACAAAATTGGACAGTAGGTGAGGTTTTTGACAGTGCCTCTTCCCTTCAATCCTAGTGTTCTTCTTTAGCACACATAATTCTCAGACTGCCCAGATCTCCCACTCCAAGAAAAGTGTTCAAAATCTGTCAGACACCTTATTGAAGACCTTTCTTGCGGATATTTTCACTTAAAAAATAAGTTTAGGATAATATTTACACCAAGGAAAAGGCATAAGTGCTAACATTTCCAGTAAGTTAGCATACTGGGATGGAAAGGAAAATATTGTAGAGGAACCCTTCCCCCTTCCAACATCCTCAGAACACAGAATTTGGGGCCTGCCTGTCACATGTACTCAGGACTCCCTCCTTTTATTCAGCAAACATTGCAGTTTCTTTCATGGACCAGACTTTGCACTAGGCCCTGGAAGCACAAAAACAAACAAGATACACTCCCAACCCAAAGATGCTGACAGATTTGCACTGTGCCAATTGCTGGTAAAAGACCAGCTCCCAGTAAAGCAGATATAATGCAGTGTGGTGCCTGGGCTGCCCCCAAATCTTTAGATCTGCACCATCCAATTCTGTAGCCACTACTTACATGAAGCTATTTAAACATGAGTTAAATAAAATAGAAAAGTCAGTCTCTTGGCCATACCAGCTGCATTTCCAGGACTTGGTAGCTGAATGTGACTGGTGGCTACTGTAAGAAGCAATGAGGACGTTGAGCACTTTCATCATCACTGGAAGCCCACTGGGCATCACTATGTTGAACCATAAACACTTTCTTTCATCTTTTTTTGCAGATTAGTGAGCTCGTTGGCTGTGAAATAAAGCCTACAGAGACAACTTGTCTGGCAAATATGCTGGAATTTGGATTCAGCAAATTCATTGACAAGTAAGGTGCCTCCCTTCCTTCAGGAAGTGTTTTGGTTAAAGTACCTGTAAGTTTCCAATATGATAGGACTGGCCTCGTAGCAGGCTGTTTTCTTCTGATTTGTGAAACCTAATATTTTCTTTTTTTAATATATTTTATTTATTATGTTATTACAGTAGTCCCATTTTTTCTCCCCTTTATTCCCCTCTGCCCTGCATCCTCCCTTTCAACAGTATACTCCCCCTTAGTTCATTCATGTCCATGAGTCGTACATATAAGTTCTTTCACTTTCCTATTTCTGATACTATTCTTAACCTCCCCCTGTCTATTTTGTACCTATCATTTATGGTTCTTATCCCTGTACCTTTTCCCCCATTCTCCTCCCTCCTCCTCCCCACTGAAAACCCTCCATATGATGTCTATTTCTCTGATTCTGTTCCTGTTGTAGTTGTTTGTTTAGTTAGTTTGTTTGTTTTTTAGGTTTAGTTGTTGATAGTTGCGAGTTTCTTATCATTTTAATGTTCATTGTTTTGATCATCTTCTTTTACTTAATTAAGTCCCTTTAACATTTCATATAATAATGGCTTGTTGATGATTAACTCCTTTAACTTGACCTTATCTGGGAAGCACTTTATCTGCTCTTCCATTCTAAATGATAGCTTTGCTGGATAGAGTAATCTTGGATATAGGTCCTTGCAGTTCATGACTTGGAATACTTCTTTCCAGCCCCTTCTTGCCTGTAAGGGCTCTTTTGAGAAATCAGCTGATAGTCTTATGGGAACTCCTTTGTAGGTAACAGCCTCATTTTCTCTTGCTGCTTTTAAGATTCTCTCCTTATCTTTAACCTTGGGTAATGTAATTATGATGTGCCTTGGTGAGCGCTTCCTTGGGTCCAACTTCTTTGAGACTCTCTGAGCTTCCTGAACTTCCTGGAAGTTTCCAATGCCAGACTGGTGAAATTCTCCTTCATAATTTCTTCAAATAAGTTTTCAATTTCTTTCTCTTCCTCTGCTCCTACTGGCACCCCTATGATTTGGATGTTAGAATATTTAAAGTTGTCCTGGAGGTTCCTAAGCCTCTCCTAATTTTTTTTCTTCATTCTGTTCTGGTTGAATGTGTATGCCTTCCTTCTGCTCCAAATTGTTGATTTGAGTCCTGGTTTCCTTCCCTTCAATGCTGGTCCCCTGTATATATATTTTTTATTTCACTTTGCATAGTCTTCACTTCTTCCTCTATTTTGCAACCATACTCAACCATTTCTGTGAGCATCCTGAGTACCAGTGTTTTGAACTGTGCATCTGATAGGTTGGCTATCTCTTCATTGCTTAGTTCTATTTTTGGAGCTTTGATCTGTTCTTTTATTTGGGCCATATTTTTTTTCATGCTATGCCTATTATGTTCTAAGAGGCAGAACCTTAGGTACTTGCCAGGGCGGGGCAACCCACAACCCACTGAATTGTGACACTGTATGTGGGGGAGGGGTCCAAAAGGGTACGATGCCACTTGCTCTGCTCTCGGCCAGCTTTCAGTCACTTCTGTCGATACCCACAATCAAATTGGGCCCTTCTAGTGCTGATTCCCAGGTGTGTGGGCTTGTGTGCACTCTACGACCTGGTGAGTCTCCCCCACAAACTCTCCTGTGAGGCTGGGAGTTTCTTCTGCCATCACAATTCCCACAAGATTTTTACAGCCAGAGGTTTTGAGGCTTTATTTTCCCCTGCACTGGAACCCTGGGATGCTCAGTCTATCTCACTCCCCAGTTGTTCCTACTGGTTTAATCCTCCTCATGCAAATGTGGAGGACTGCCCAGTCCTCCAGCCGCCACCTTGCTGAGCATTTTATCCACCCTGGCTGTCCATCTCTATCCCTTCTACCCATCTGGATGAATGTTTCCTTAACTCATCAGTTGTCAAACTTCCATACCACTCTATTTTCTGCCAGTTCTGGTTGTTTTTGTTTTTTAATTTGTTGTTGTTCTTCTCTTGGTTGTGTGAGGAAGCAAAATGTATCTACCTACACCTCCATCTTAGCTGGAAGTCCAGGTTTGTGTAACCTAAAAGTTTTCAGTAATATTCCCTTCAGGTGACTAGCCACTGGTTAAGCTTTCATTTCATTGACTAGAAAATTGAGTCTGAAATTTTAGTTCAAAGAGAAACTAATTTTTAAGGTTTTTTGAACCAGAGCTCCAAACCCAGGTCTCTCTCTCAGTGCCTTTGGGTAAAACCATTTAGCCTTTCTGGACCTCAGTGTCCTCTTCTTAAACAAACAACAACAACAACAAACAAGAATGTCTGTCTGTAGTCTAAAGTTCTCTGAAACATGGCCATGTGAGAGAGCTCTTCATTTGCATACTCCCCTTCTCCAAATGCCCCTGGATTTTGTGAGTGAAAATTTGTACAATTTGAATTGCTATTCTCAGGACCTTGTTTGTCTCCACAGTTCCTTCAGGGCAATCGATGGGTGAGGAGATGTGGTGTTGCCTGGACTTGAGAAGCCCTGTTAGGCAGCTGGGTTCAGGTCTAACTCCACACACAGGTTCTCAGAGTGTAGCCCCAGACCAGCTGCATTGACATGACCTGGGAACTTGTAGAAATGTACATTCTCAGGCCTACCAAAATCTACTGATTCAGAAATTTTGTAGGTGGGCCCTGCAATATGTCTTTTCACCAGTCCAGGTCAACACTCTCCACTGGGGGACCCACTAGCCACATATAACTATTGGGCCCTTGAAATGTAGTGATTCTGAACCAGATTTGCTGGAAGTGTAAAATACAGGTTGGATGTGAAAGTCTTATTAAGAAGAAAAGAGCAAAACATCTAATAAATTTTAGTGTCAATGGTATGTTAAAAAGACAAGGGACATAAAGGAAAGAATAAACAAATGGGTTTTAGAGTTTTTTCCTTGAAGTTGGTTTCTAATTTAAAACCCTTGTGATCCAAGAAAATGTTTGATATGATTTCAAATTTCTTGAATTTGTTGAAGCTTGTTTTGTGCCCTATAATGTGGTCTGTCTTTGAAATTGCTCCATGTACATTTGAAAAGAATGTCTTTTTGCTTCATTGGGGTGAAAGATTCTGTATATATCAGTTAAGACCATTTGATCTAGGACATTGTTCAATGCCACAATGTCCTTATTGAAATTTTGTTTGGAAGATCTATCCATTGTTGACAGTGGGGTGTTAAAATCCTCTACTATAAGTGTGTTGCAGTCAATATCTTTCTTGAAGACCTCCAAGATTTTCCTTATATATTTAGGTATTCCTGTGTTGGGTGCATATATGTTTACAATATTTGTAATGCCTTCATGAATTCTTCTCTTAAGAATTATGAAGTGACATTTGCCTCTTTTGATGGCCTTTGCTTTGAAATCTGGTTTGTCTGATGTAAATATTGCTATCCCAGCTTTTTTTTTTCACATCTTTTTGCTTGGGATATTTTTTATAGCCCATCACTTTCAGACTGTGTAGATCTTTTTTTAAGTTATATTTTATTGATTATGCTATTATGGTTTTCCCAATTTTTCCCCCTTTATACCCCCTCCACCATGCACCCCCAACCTTCCAACATCCCCCCTTAGTTCATATACATGCGTTGTACATATAAGTTCTTTGAACTGTCTGTTTTCTATACCATTTTTTACTTCTCCCTGTCTATTTAATGCCTACCAATTATGCTTTTTCTTCCCTGTACCTTTTCTCCCCATTCTTCCCCTCCCCCTCCCCACTGAAAACCCTCCATGTGATGTCCATTTCTCTGATTCTGTTCCTGTTCTAGTTGTTTGCTTAGTTTTTGTTTTTCATTGTTTTTCTTTTATTTTTTTTAGGTTCATTTGTTGACAGTTGTGACTTTGTTGTCATTTTACTGTTCATATTTTTTATCTCCCTTTTCTTAGATAAGTACCTTTAACATTTCTTATAATAATGGCTTGTTGATGATGAACTCCTTTAACTTGACCTTATCTGGGAAGCACTTTATCTGCCCTTCCATTCTAAAGGATAGCTTTGCTGAATAGAGTATTCTTGGATGTAGGTCGCTGCCTTTCATGACTTCATATACTTCTTTCCAGCCTATTCTTGCTTGTAAGGTTTCTTTTGAGAAATCAGCTGATAGCTTTATGGGCACTCCTTTGTATGTAACTCTTTCCTTTCCTCTTGCTGCTTTTAAGGAAGCAGCTGCTTTCTCTCTTTGTCTTTAATCTTGGGTAACTTAATGATGATGTGCCTTGGTGTGTTCCTCTTTGGGTCCAATGTCTTTGGGACACTCTGGGCTTCCTGGACTTCCTGAAAGTCTATTTCCTTCTCCGTATTGGGGAACTTTCCTTCATTATTTGTTCCAATAAGTTTTCAATTTCTTGCTGTTTTTCTCCTTCTGCCATCCCTATAATTCAGATATTGGAATGTTTCAGGTTGTCCCAGAGGTTTGTAAGCCTCTCTTCACTTTTTTGAATTTATGTTTCTTTGTTCTGTTCCAGTTGGATGTTTATTTCTTCCTTCTTGTCCAAACGTTGATTTGAGTGCTGGTTTCCTTCCTGTCACAGTTGGTTCCCTGAATATTTTGCTTTAATTCATTTTGGGCATCTTTCATTTGTTCTTTCATTTTTCAACCAAGCTCAATCAGATCTGTGAGCATTTTGATTACCAGGGCTTTAAATTCTCCATCAGATAGGTTAGCTATATCATTCTTGCTTTGCTCTTTCTGAGGTTTTGCTCTGTTCTTTCATTTTGGACCTATTTCTTTGTTTGGGGCCTCTGTTAAGTTGTAAGGCAGTGGGGCCTTAGGTATTCACCCAGGCAGGGCAGAACTTGCTGCCCTAGGGCACTGCCTGTGGGGGAGGGGCCAGAGAGGGAACCATACAGCTCACCTGCTCATCTCTAGTGCACTTTTCAATGAGATCTCATGTGAGACTGGGAGTTTCTCCCACTGCAGCAACTGCCATAGTCCACAGCCACCTCCGAGCCTCAGTTTCCCTTTAAGTCAGCCCTCCCATGCATCCTGCCACCTTGCCACAGTCAGCCCTGCCCCCATGGTCCACCACCTCACTGTGGTTTCACTCCATCTGCCACATTACCAGTCTGGTTGTTCTGTTTGACTGTTTTTTTAATTCCATGGTTTTCAGAGTTCCATGCAGTTTGATTTTCTGGCACTTCTGGTTGTTTATTGATTTTATATTGGTTGTTATCCTCCTTTTGGTTGTGCGAGGAAGCAAAGTGTTTCTACTTATGCCTCCGTCTTGGCCAGAACTCTCTGTGTAGATTTTTTATTCTGAGGTGGGTCTCTTGTAGATAGCATGTGTGTGGGTCATTATTTCTTATTCATTCATCTATCCTATGTCTTTTGGTAGGAGCATTTAATCCATTACATTTAAGGTTGTTATTGATAGGTACTTATTCTTTGCCTTTTTTCTCCTTTGCAACCGTGTTCCTCTCTCTCTCACTTTTTTCCTTCATCTTCTTAAAGCAGTCCCTTTAATATGTCTTGTAATGCTGGTTTGGTGGAGGTGTATTCTTTTAGCCTTCATCTGGGAAATTCCTTATTTCACCTTCTATTTTAAATGACAAGCTTGCTGGGTAGAGTAGTCTTGGTTGCAGGCCTTTGATTTTCATTACTTGGAATGTATCTTGCCATTCCCTTCTGGCTTGTAGTGTTTCTGTTGAGAAATCAGCTGCTAGCTTTAGAAGAGCTCCCATGTATGTTACTATCTGTTTCTACCTTGCTGCCTTTAAGGTTCACTCTTCATCATTAAAATTTGACATTTTAATTATGATATGTCTTAGAGTAGGCCTGTTTGGGTTCATATTGTTTGGGACCATCTGTGCTTCTTGAATTTGTGTGACTTTCCTCCTCTTCCAGGTTAGGGAAGTTTTCTGTCATTATTTTTCAAACAGGTTTTCTATCCCTTGCTCCTTTTCTTCTCCTGCTGTCATTACTATAATGCGAATGTTGTTATGTTTCATATTGTCCTGAAGTTCCCTTAAACTGTTCTCATCCTTTTTGAGTCTTTTTTCATGCCATTGTTTTACCTTGGTACTTCTTTCTACCTTATCTTCCAGATCACTAACTTGGTCCTCTGCTTCATCCAGCCTTCTTGCAATTCCTTCTATTATGATTTTTATTTCAGATATTTTATTCTTCATTTCTTCCTGGTTCTTGTTTATAGTTTCTATTTCCTTTTTAATGCTGTTATAGTTCCCACTCAGTTCCTTGTAGTTATCACTGAGTTCCTTGAGCATCTTTATAACCATTTTTTAAAAAATTCTGTGTCTGATAGATTGCTTCCCTCAATTTCATGTAGCTCTTTTTCTGGGGATTCTTCCAGTCCTTTCATTTTGTGGTTCTTTCTTTGTCTCCCTATTTTAGGTGACTCTTTTTGTTTGTTTCTGCATTTCAGGATGCTCTGCTTTGCTTGCCTGTCTTCATGGGGTGGACTTCTGTGGTAGGTATTCTGTGGGACTCAATGGTGCTGTCTCTTTGATCTCCTTGTCTGAGTGTTCTAGGGTTTTCCTTTCCTCCATTTGTATGGGCTCTCTTGTTGTACTTGGGCTTTACCTGTTAGTGGTTTCTTCATTGGTGAGTTATCCCCTCCAACTGGCTTATTTGTACTCACAATTTCCACCCTGTGTTGTATGCTTCTTTGTTAACCAACACTTCGTTAACAAGTGTTGGTTAACAAAGTAGTACTGCCAGACAACCAAACCTATGCCAGCAAAAAGAACCCCCTTACCATGTCAGTAATATCAACTGCAATTGAGCAAATATTAACAATGGCGAAGAGAGATTAATAATATTATAAGATAGGACAAAGGGAGTGTGAGATGACTTAAAGAGGGGAAAGTGTGTTTTGGAAGAAGGAGGAGAGTTGATAAGATCGGGGATAGAACCAAGGTGAAGAAATGGAGAGAACAAAATTTAAAATGTAAGTAAAACACAGAAGAGCAATGGCAAAAATGGAGTAAGAAAAAGGAAGTGTATGCTATAAGGTTTAAAGTGAAATTAAAAAGGTATTGGCCCAATGGGAGCAAAATTGCAGAAAAATCACAGCAGGGTCAATAGCAATGACAGCTGAATGGAGTTTAATAAAAGTGGAAATGGAATAAGAATATTGTACAAAAGAGATAAGTGAATATGAGATGTCTACAGTATAGAAAAATGATTTTGAGAGGATGGGGAAGGCAAACTAATAAGAGTACATATAATACCCAGGCTAAGAGAGGGGGGAAAATTGAAATAAAATTCCTCACTCAACTGATTGAGGGTTGGGGGAAGGCAAAATGGAGTAATACAGGGGGAGAGTATCCTATGAGATTTAAAATACAAATAGTGAACAAATAGGAGTTCCATTGGAGAAGTATAGCAATAACCATGGTATTTTGACCAACTAGCCACAATTTGTAAAGGTGGAAAGGAATAAGACTAAATAAGACTCTTATGAGAGGGGGGAAAGAATGTGAGCTGACTTAAAAAAGAAGAATGCTTATGCAAGATTAGATGAAGAAGAAATAGTAAGAGTAAGGAACAGGAACATGACATAGTGTGAGAGAAAATACAGTTTTACCACAACAGTAAGGAAGGTCAGGAAAATGACAAAATGGAATAAGACCAGGGAAGGGTGCTGTGTGGGATTTGGAATAATGATAATATGAAAAAATATATAATCTGAATAAAAAGAATAAAAAATAAAAGACCAAGAATAGTGAGTTAGTTAGAATATGAGTAAAATGAAGGAAGAAATATTAAAATGCTATATGAAAGGAAGAAAGAAAGAAGAAAGAGAAAAAAACATGGAAGTTCTGATGTAGAGCAAGTGAAATTCATCTCAGCTCTTAGTGTTTACCTTCTGGCTTCTTTCTGGATTTGTCTCTGGTTTTCTATCATCCCAAAGTGCCAGGGTGGCTCATCCAACTTCCATCAACACTGCCTGTATCTCCTTCCCCTGTCTCTATAGGGAGCTTCTGTTGTGATCAAAAGGGTGAGGTCTCTGTGTCTCCCCTTGGAGGCACTGTTCAGTCTTCTGGGAAAATTGTGGGTATGTTTCCCCTGCCTCTACACCTTTCATCTTAGTCTGTCCCAGTTTATTTCCAATAATGTATAGTTTCTGCTTAAATAGCTGTCTGTTTCATGGGGTGGGGAGGAGGCAGGGCAGAAGGCAATTGGTATAAGAGTGTCAGCTCTCTCCTGCTTGGTGTAGTCTTCTGCTCTGTGTGAGTCAAGTGTGGGTGGTACCCTGAATCCCCTTGTTGCACCCTTTTTTAAATTCCTGTTTTGATGGCCTCAGTGAAATAGGGCCCTAGGACCCAGTATACTTTGTCTCCCTGTGGGGAGTTTTAAAAGCCTAAGACCTTTTAGATCTTCTTAGCCTTGCTGCCTTACTCTTGCAGAAAAGCCCCCTGCAGGTTGTTAAGACTGCCCAGCTGGATTTGTAGATCTTCCCCACTCCTGCCCCAGTTGGAGGACCGGGCTCAATCTTCCTTTCCCAGAGGTTCCACCAAGGAAGAACGTCTGCTCTGGCTTTAATTTTAGGTGCACAGTTCCCAGCCCACTGCCCTAATAGCACCCTGTGGCCTGCATTCTCCACTTTGCACCACTGCGCCAGGCTGGGGCCAAGAAACCACCTCACTTTGCACCCCTTTGATCAAACTGCCCAGGTAAACTGATTGGCAGCAGATCATGCCCACAGTCTTCATCTTTGTTGGCCAGGCAGCTGCTCATGCACAGGGTCCCTGCCCAGCATGCCTCAGCTCCCCTTTTGAAAAGAGTCTCTCTGAGTGCTACTGCTGCAGCTCCAAGCCACTGCCTGACTTTCCACACACTAACTCTCTGGCAAGTCAAGAGTCCATCTCAGTCACTGCCAGTCACAACCCTCCTCTTCCCCCAGCTCCAGGTGCAGCCAGAATCCCCTCCACTCTCTGGCACTTTCCTGGCCAGCAACAACCACACCAGCTAGTGTGTGCTGCCAGCTGTGTGAGTGTGTACAGCCTGTTTCTCCCTGGCAACTCTGTGCATTCAAGTTGCTCCTGGCATGGGTCTGTGGATTCCCCAGCCTAGGATTGGAGGGAGCCACTAGACTGTTATCCCTGACCAGGCTTTCCTCAGATGTTGTCCCCATGTCAGCCACAATTTCTGGCGCCAGCCCCAGCACTTTCCCCATCCTCCTATAAAACCTTGTTACTGCCCATTTTGAAGCATCCTCTGCACACTTTGGCTTCCAAACTTCATATCAGCTAAGATTCTGCTGACTGTTCACTTTGTTTTTCAGAAGCTCAGCTAAGTGTCCCAGTTGGGTGCATGAGCAAGTAGGCTCAGCTCCTACCTACTTCACTGCCATCTTATAAAAAAAGTTTTTAAAGCCATGGCTGGTGTGACTCAGTGTATTGAGTGTCAGCTTGTGAACCAAAAGGTTGCTGGTTTGATTCCCAATCAGGGCACATGCCTGGGTTGTGGGCCAGGTCCCCAGTGGGGGCATGTGAGAGCAACTGATTGATCTATCTCTCTGTCTCCTGTACATTGATATTTCTCTTCCTCTCTTCCTCTCTCCCTTCCCCTCTCTCTAAAAGTTAATAAATAAAATCTTTAAAAAAATTATTTTTAAAAAGATATAAGGTGCATTAAAGTATTTTATATTATTTAATTCTGCCAGCAAACCCTTATATAGACAGATGCAGACTTAAGGCCTTTCAAGGGACTTGGTCATGGGCACACGGCCAGCCTTGCATCTCATACTCACCTGGGCTGGCACCTGCCTTTATTAATTATTCCCTATGCACACACATGTTTTAGCTGTCTCCCAAGAAGGCCACATTTAGGATGTGACCATGATGCTGAGTTTCTGATCAGTCATTGTTTGGCATTACCTGTGCCTCATCTACCTCCTAGATAAGGCTAAATGGGGGTTCTCAGCTCTGTTTAGTTAGCACTATTTGGCTGACTATGTGAACAATTCTATTGCTCCTTTTGACAGAGGGTAGAAGGCACACAGTGTACAAGGAAGAAACACCAGATTAGGAGTCAGAGGAACTGGTGTCTAGACATTGTTCAGGCACTCCCCAGCTATGTTCATGGCATTTTCTGGGCTTCAGTTTTCTGACCTGTAAATAAAGACTATATGGTCTCTTCTGCAGACAAGAATATAATGAAAACCCAGCACTGAGGCAGAGAAAGTAAATCTTTCTTTTCCTTCCAAGAACTTGGCTTCCCAGTTCTCTTACTACATCAGGGTTTAAGACCCAGATATCTATGTGGAAATCAAAAGAAGAAATTTGTCTTGCACTTGTCTCCTCCCTCCCTCCACTTTTCTGTGGAACAAAGGGGCTATAGATGGGTGCACCCAGCATATCAGGAAAACAGCAGGTTGGGCTTTTTGTTTGTTTTTGTTCTTTTTTTTCAAGGTAGGGCCAGGAAGTGGAGCAAAAGCCAACGCATAAATTAACAAAAATTCCAAGATCTGAATTAAAAGTAAGAGTAGTAATTCTGTAGTAAATAAGGAACAAAAAGAGGTAAACAAAAATGAAAAAAAAGGAGATCTTGTGGTAATGACCTTCTGAACTGGGGACAATTTTCCTCCCCCAGGGGACATTTGGCAACACCTGGAGACTTTTTTGATTACTACTGCTGCAGATGGAAATGAAGTCCAGGTTCTTGGTTGTTGCAAGCAAAGAATTGAATGGACTACACAAACAGTTAAGCAAGTTAAGCAAAGCAAGCAAGATTTATTAAGAAAAGTATACATTCCAAGATACAGAAGCAGGCCACCTCTGACCAGGGAATGGCCCCTTTATGCTGAAAGGGTACAGGCTTTATAGGGTGTTGGTTTACTCTGAATTCTTTTGTTTCATTTGGCAGGTTTTTTACAGCACACGCACAAGTGCTTATATAACTTTTAAGCTTCTGCACATGCGATTTCTGACAGTCTTGCTTGATTGCCCACTCAGGGACCAAACCACAATATTTATTTATTATAATAGTATGATAATGAAGCAGAGGTGAAACAGTGGTCAACTATGGCTACAGTGTGCACACATGGCTTTTTGCTAGGTACTACAAAGTGTTTCTTGGTAACCAGGACACTGGACACTGGCTGATAACAGCATGGCACCTCAGGACTTCTTCATTTCTATTCTGTCTCTTGCCTCAACTTCCCCCTGAGAGACATGGTTCTCAAAAATTCTTTTTTGGGTTGCTGAGAGAGGACAGTCAATCTTCTGTATATACTGCCTGCTGAGAACTACAAAACTCTAACCGTATTTTATCTAGTGGAGAGGAATTCCTGAGACCATCATGGACACTATCTGTTGGTCAGCTCTAGCATCGCTGTTAGGGATTGGTTGAAAACCCTAGAGCATCATCTTCTTGATGTGGAACTGTTCAAGTCTAGAAGATACAAATTTAAACAATAGGTTAAATAAACAAGGGCCACAGAGCAATAGGGTTAGGAGCATTGCTAAGGGACCTAATATGGGCAATAGCTGAGATGTTCTTGAGAGCCAGGAGGTCAGGGCATCTTGAATACTCAGGTTTTGTTTGTTATACTTATGTAGCTATTTTGCTTGCTCATGGATATTCTTTATATTGGTATCAACTAGCCCAGAGTTGTTTACATAGACACAGCAAGTCTTATTAATTGTGCAAACCCCACCTGCTCAGTCAGAAGGTAATCAAGGGCCAGATGATTGTTCATGAGTATATTTGTTAATGAATCTATGGAACCATGTATTTTTGCTAGAGCATCAGCAGTGTTCCAGATGATATCATCCATAATCTGAGTGAGCTCTTGTAATGTATTTGCATGTTATGCAAATTCTCCCCACAGGGTGGTAGCAGCTATGGCCAATGCCGCCCTTGCTACCACTAAACCAAAGGCTTGGTTTTTCCTTGCTATTGTCTGCCTTCCTGAGCTGTAGGTAATATTTTTGGGGGTCACAGGCTAGCTAAATGTAAATCTTATTTTTAGAGAGAGGGGAAGGGAGAGAGAAAAAGAGGGAAAGAAATATCAATTGGTTGCCTCTTGCATGCCCCCAACTGAGGACCTGGTCCACACCACAGGCATGTGCCCTGGCTGGGAATTGAACCAGTGACTTTTTGGATCACAGGCCAGCACTCAATCCACTGAGCCACACCAGCCAAGGCAGCTATGGGTAATATTTAAAATAGTACGGTCATGAGGGACCAAAGTACCAAGAGTACAGTCACCTCCATGGAGAGAATTATTAAGATGTGAGTGGGCAACTGCCTCTAAGAGTTTCGAACAAGTAGTTAAAAGGTGGTTAGGAGTTCCACATAGCCACCCAAGGTCTGGAGGTACAATAATGGAGTTGTAATCCTTAAGGAGTATGGAGACAGGAAGTGAAGTACAACCTTTAAAGGGGTCTAATTTTAGGTTTTAAATATGTTCCCCTGCAGGGGGTTGTGAGAATTTAGATAGGACTCCCTGAAGTGGTTTTCCTAATTTCCAACTAGTGTATGCCTCCCTCTGCTGGGCTTGTTTGTGTGCAGAAAGAACCAGGCTGTGTACCAAGGCTGGCTTTTATCAGCCATAGGCCTAAGTGAGGGTCAGTTGAAGTCTCATAGAGCTCCCAGAGATCTCCCTTAGTTGTTAAACTAATCAGTGATGTAGCCTAAATCTGTAATCAGCAGCCCAGCTTAAGCTCCACAGGGTAGGGTAGAGTAATTCCTGTGGGCGACTATTGCTTCCCGTTAGACTAATGCCATTTGGAGAGGAGAGCTCTGCCTGAGAAAGATGGCTTCTGAAGTATAGGGAATGACTCAACGCAGGTATCCTGATAGCTGTTCCTTCAGTTGTCTCCCCAGAGCCACCAACACCAGACCCTCCTCAAGCATTTATAGTTCACTCTGCCCTCCCTCTGCCAGAGCCCAGGGTAAGTGGCTGCAAATGAAATTTTGTGCATTGGCCCTTTAAGAAGTTCTCTGACTCTCCAGCTATCTCTCCCTGGCAGACAGACACCCTACTGCTTTTCACAGCTGGATGTTATCTGGGTTCTTTTCTGGCTCTGGTACTGTAGGCTGGGGAGCCCAGCTTGGGGTTTAGACCCATACTTCTCAGGAGGAATTCCCAGCTGCTAAAATATCCCTCCAGAACTTTAGCTGCCACCCATGGGAGCCAAGCCAGCCCTCTCAAGCCTCCTCTGCACTCCCTATGAGTCCCATTGTGGTGAAGTGGTTTCTTCTGTCTGTGCATGGTTATAAGGCTTCTCTCCAGCTAATGTTCAGTTGGTTATTCAGGATGATTTCTCTACAATTTAGTTGTAATTCCAGATTGGTCCTGAGGGGGAACATCTGTTAGTGTCGTTTCCACTTACTACTCCACCATCTTGGATCTCAGATAATCCTGCTGAGTCTCATTTCAGGAGGTGGAAAAACAGATGGCCTTCTAAAGTGTGGCCTATACTGTGCTAACAAACATTCAGGTAAATAAGGTAATAGGCATACACTATTTAAAAAAGAAAGAACACAAACATTAATGAACATAGAAAATCATAATCGAGTTTCTGAGTCTGCAAGCATGTCAGTTGAGAAAACCCCCAATGCAAGACTTTTGCTGGAATGAAATTAAGAAGTGACAATCTGATAGATCCTCTTTTTCTGCAGGTTAAATATCTCTGGTGATATCATCAGGCACTCAGGTACATTCTGTATGGCTGACACTTCATCAATAGTTCTCAGTAATTTTAAGTCAGAGGATAAGAGAGAAAAGAATGAAACATTAGCTTGGAAGAAAACTAGCAAAATTAGGATTCAGTTCAATTTGTGGGTGAAAATGGGGCATTATGATTTCCATTGAAATGTAATTTATCTTCCTAAAATTACCCTCATTTTTATCAAAGAGATTGCATTAAGCCAGTTTCAGTTTGGCCTGATTATTTGCATACACACAACAAGAATTATAATTGATCATATAGGCTCTTTTAAATCTGCTTTGCTGGAATTTCAAAAGGAACCTTCAGATTGGGTTTTAGCCAGCCTCACAAGACAAAGAAGCCAAGCCACACAAGTGCCATATGGCTTTGCCTGAAATACTTATAAGTTTGGGTGGATTTCTCAAGTTCTTGAGATCCCCAAAATGTTTGAGGTTCCTTCCTTCAGATCTTTCAGAATGCAACCTTCATTCCTTACCTGGAAAGACTGTCATGAACCTCATGACCAACCAAGGTACCAGGCCATCTTTGTAGTGGGCTTCTATTAGCTTTGAAACTCAATCTTTAGTCCAGGCATAACTCTTTTGATCATGACATTCCAGACAAAGACTTGGTTAACAAATCACAATTGGAAATTGGTCCTATTATAAAGAGAAGAGATTCTTATTGGGTTTATGCAAACAAACATTGTCATAAGAATAATATTCAGTTATTAAGAGCTGTCAAATTCTGGAGGGATTAGGTAGGAGAAAATATAAATGTTTCAGTATTGCTTATAAGGGTATGATTTACAAAATTGCTCCAGGAAAAATAGTTTCCTTATATCTGGAAAACAAAAAGAACAAAGCCATAAGTATAACTATCTTCAGTTCATTTAGTCCTGTATAACCAATTTTTGTTTGTTTTGATTATTTGCCAGTATTTCCATGAATCCAGTTATTCCTTAGAGTTCTATAAATTGTCATTTACTTCAAAGATATGGCATGCTTAGGTATCTGTAATTTAGAGTAAGTCAGAGTCCTTTTCATGAACCTTTTCAAGGATACATTTGCAAATCCATTAAAGTAAAATAGTGACTTTATAAATGACAAAATTTAAAATGACATGGTTATAGATTTGGTTACAATGCAATTGATAAAGAACTTTGCTTCTTTGTAAGATATAACATTCTAAGGTAACAATTACTTGGTAAGTAATAATTACTATGAAATGACATAAAAGAACACCACAAAGCCCATATTTTTAGATTTAACATACATAAAATAAATGAAGACCAAACAGTGGTTGAGGTTTTTCTTCAAGAGTTATTTATTTATTTATTTATTTATTTATTTATTTATTTATTTATTTATTTTTAGACAGAGGGGAAGGGAGAAAGAAAAAGAGGGAGAGAAACATCAATGTGTGATTTTAATTATGACATTTTATAAAGAAAACACAAGATTTTTCTCATTTGCTTTTGACAACTTTTAAGACTGGGAAAGGGGATGGAAGGTCCTAAATACCAAGCAAGAAGACCAGTTGAGATTCTTAATAAAAGCTTCAAGGACTGTTAATGGGCAGTAGAATTAAAGTCTCTGCTCCAAGGAATCTAGCAGCAAGAAAGAGCCTGGTCAGGGCTGCTTTGGCCCCCTCTTTTTGTCATGCTGGATATATTTCTCCATTTTCCTCTAAATCATGATTGTTAAAAACTGAGAAGGCACTATGTATCAACTGGGCCATAGAAGTGTGTGCATTCATTTGTAATTTCTAGAGCTTGCCGCAAATATCTGGAGCTAGCTAAGTTTTATCTCATTAATATTTGGCCTTCTGGAAAGGATGGATCTAGATTAGTATAGTTCCTGAATACCTCAGCCAGCCTATTATGCAAGAGAGTAGGATTCTCTTCCTTTCCTTGTCTTATTTCTCTGATCTTGTCTTAATTTATGGGCTTCCTAATTTATTGTTTCATCCCTACTAGTAAACACTGAATCATGGTGTTTCTGGTTCCTCCCTGAGTATTACACTCCCAGTCAGGCTCTTGATCAGGGACTGCTTGAGTTGCCAGTCCTACATCATTGGGATCTTGAGCATGTAACTGCATATTTGTGAGTTTATCCCCAAATTTGCCGTTTTTTTTCTGGAGAAAAACTACTGGTTAAAATTATATAGAGGTCTCTCCAGGACATGTCAAAGGGAAGAGTTTAGAGTTTTAAAATTACTAGTAAAGTGGGAGGGATCTTCAGGAAAGTTTCCTAGTCCATCTTTGCATTGCTGTAGGTAAGTTATTAAGGACATATGTACTTGAAAAGGATCTTCTGTGCCTGCTACTTCCCTCATGGGTAGGAGGACAGGAGCTGCAGAGAGATAGGAGCTCTGCTCCAAGCATGTCTTGCTGGACTAGGTTTCTCTCCAGCTAATAATTTTGGGTATATTGGAGAATAGATGTACCTCATAGTTGGCTCAGGGGTTGAGGCCTCTGGACTCTGAGGCCTACTAGAATATCATTGTTAGTTCCCAAAAGAGTTGTCTTCTTTTACTCGGAGCAAAGAGATAAATTTTGATATAATGCCACAAAGGCTTGAATATAGGGTACCTCTGACCACTTACCTAACTTTTGACAAAACAGGTCTAACCAGGGTGTGGTGTTGTAATTTTTGCTCCCATTTTCAGGCCATATATACCCAGCTCCTAGCCTATACTCAGGCCAGGCTATATTGTAAAAGAAAATTAGCCTCTTCTTCTTAAGGTTTTCAGAGTCAAGTTTATCCCAATTTCTAAGAATGCATCCCAACTGGGATCCTGAGGGGATAGAGGGTGTATTTTCCCATCTTGTCCATGGCAAATGTAGAAAAAAGAGTGGAACTCCCCAGGTCCCTAGAGGCATCCACTTTCAGTTGCTCAAGGAGTTCCCTAGTGAGTTACAGAGCATCACCTGTTATCCCACCATTCAAAGCTACCAGATATCTCTGGCAAATCTAAAAGCTTGTGTATGCCGACTGCCAAATTAAAGTTAGATCTAGGGTAGCCATGGGTTACCTTTGACTCTGTTTCCCATAATTAAGGGTGGAATCTAGTCAGTGATTGGGATTCATCTTTTTGCTGCTATAGCTCAGGTTCCTTGTCTATTTTAGTTTGACAGACCCAGCTAAGATCCTGAATCTAGATTGCATTTTCCCTGGTTGATATATGTTGAGCATGACTACCAGCTGATTCTTTAGCATAAGCCCTAGCAACCCCTATCATGTGCCACTTTTTGTTTACAGTACAGCAGTGGAAGAGAACAATCTGTAAATTACTCCTAGTTAGGTCATAAATCAGTGCTAAATGATTAAACCCTTTTGTGAACTTGGCTAGGACTTTCTGAAAACCAACCAAGTTTTTCTTTGCAAAGGGTCAGGTCAGACACAGAGAAGGGAGCGTGTACCCAGATAATTCCTCCACCAATTCCCCACTTACTCTCAGGGGGTGACATGTTAGGGTTTGGGTGATAGAGAGATTCGTTCCTGGTAGTGGTGGGCACTGGCCTTTCTCTAGTGTATGGATTAAACAGTGGCAGCTATTCCCTTGGAGGCAGCAAGGATAAGAGGCTCAAGTAGAAAAGCAGCTTTAGTTTAAAAGTGCCACGTTTTTCTGTGTTGAGAGTAGGTCCCATGCTGTTTCCACCGCCTGTAATGAGTTTGAGTAGCAGCTTTAATTGCCCTGTTCTTCCCAGGAGTTAGAATTTGGGGATTATTAGATTGCTGCTCAGTTTGAGAACAAACACAGCAATTACTCCATAGCAAAATAGACAGAGTTGGGGGATGGGAATAGAAATGTAAATAAAGTAGCCAGAAAAGGAGGGATGAAGATTGTGAGCAAGGCAAGTTTAAATGAAAATGCATAGTTAGAAGAAGGAGACCTGGAAAGGCTGGAAATTTCTGCTGAAGGTTAAATCTTTGCCTCCTACTCTCAAAAACTAAACCTAAGTAGGGGATGAGCCATAGGGATGGGACAATGTCTTCAAGTGGTGGGCACCTAATCAGCTCTTAACTGCCTGACCCATGCCCATGGGGGTGTGACTAGTTCTTCAGAGAGAAGAGAGCAAGATATTCACCTGGCAAAACCAACATTACGCCTCTCTGAAGCTCTTGCAAGGGATATTCAGATGCAGATCGAGTTGAATGCTCTACCCTGCACAAAAGCAACAGACTCTCTTCAAGGGTCTGGGATGACCCAGGGCATCAGTAAACAAAACAGAATGGACAGACTGAGAAAATGAAAATATCCCCTAGCTGCTGGGGCATTAAGGAATTTTGTTACTGCACTGGCACTCTTACAGATATCATGGCTGGCTCACCAAATACTGCAGATGGAGATGAGGTCCAGGTTCTTGGTGGTCACAAAGTATTGAACAGACCACACAGACAGAGTTAAGCAAAGCAAGTGAGATTTATTAGAAAAAGTACAGTTCCTGGGTTTCCAGTTAAGATGGCAGTGTGGGCAGACATGGCTTGCCTCTTCTTATAACCACATCAAAATTACAACTAAAATGTAAAACCGCCATTACTCAGAACCATAAAAAATTGAGTTGAATAGAAAGAAGTCTGACAACTACAGAATTAAAGAAATCACATCCATCCAGACTGGGAGGAGGGGTGCAGACATGGAATAGGCTGGTGTCTCACCCATGTGTGGTACATAAAAATTTGGGAGGGATATTTCAGGAGTGAAAAGGCCCAGCCTCATGCCAGTCCCCCAAGCCCAGAGCTCCAGTGCCAGAAAGATAAGACTCCACAACTTCTGGTTGCAAAAACCAGCAGGGATTAATCAGTGGTAGAAATTTCTGGAGCCCCAAGCAGTTCCTCTTAAAGAACCCACATAGGACTCACCTACTCAGACTCACTCACTCTGAGCTCCAATGCTGGGATGGCAGCTTGAAAGGCACCAGTGGCATACAGGAAGGAACTGAACAGCTGGTCTTAGTGAGCTCCAGGACAGATACAAGTAGTAGCCAGATTAGTTTCACAGCTCAGCTTTACCTGGGAATCTCCAAGCCCATCACAAGGAGCAACCATCACCAATTGCTTTATAGCTCAGTAAGGGTGACCCTTGGGGGCCAACCTTGACCTGCACTACCCAGGAAACCCTCAGGGCCAGTGCACCCAGTGGACAGCTACAGACCATGTCAGAGCACCATTACCCTGCCCCTACACAGCTGATCCTCCACAGAGAGTGGAGGTTGGTGGTCAGTGCTCACAGCTAATCCTTGTAGCTGACTGACCTGGGTAAATCCCTCCCATTGATCTGCCAACAGAAACCAAGGCTCAACTAAAAGAGCAGAATGTAATCAACCCACACAAAGGGCACACCTCAAATACCCAGCTTGGGTAATAGGGGAGGATGTACCACTAGACCCTACAGGACACCTACTACATTAGGGCACACTACCAAGACACAGAGTCAAAGCAGCTCTGCATTATACATAGAAAAAAACACAGGGAGACTGCCAAAACCAGGAGACAAAGAAACATGGTTCAAAAGAAAGAACAGATCAAAACTCCAGAAAAAGAGCTAAACAAAATGGAGATAAGCAATCTATCAGATGCAGAGTTCAAAACACTGGTTATAAGGATGTGCAAGGAACTTAGTGAGGACCTCAGCAGCATAAAAAAGATCCAGTCAGAAATGATGTATTCACTAATTGAAATAAAGAACAATTTGCAGGGAAACAACAGTAAAGTGGATGAAGCTTAGAGAATAAAATCAATGATTTGGAACATGAGGAAGCAAAAAACAACTAATCAGAACAACAAGGCAAAAAAGATTCCATAAAAATGAGGGTAGTATAAACAGCCTCTAGGACAACTTCAAGAGGTTCAACATTTTCATCATAGGGGTGCCAGAAGGAGAACAGAAAGAGCAAGAAATTGGAAATCTGTGTGAAAAAATGAAAGAAAACTTCCCTAATTTGGTGAAGGAAATAGACATGCAAGTCCAGGAAGCACAGAGTCCTAATCAAGCTGGACCTAAAGAAGACCACACCAAGACACATCATAATTAAAATACCAGAATTAAAGATAAAGAGAGAATCTTACAAGCAGCAAGAGAAAAGCATAGAGTTACCTACAAAGGAGTACTCATAAGACTGTCAGATGATTTCTCAAAAGAAACTTTGCAGGCAAAAAGAGGCTGGAAACAGGTATTCAAAATCATGAAAAGCAAGGACCTACAAACAAGATTTCTTTATCTAGCAAAGCTGTCATTTAGAATGGAAGGGCAGATAAAGTGCTTCGCAGACAAGGGAAAGCTAAAGGAATTCATCATCACCAATTATTATTACATGAAATGTTAAAGGAACTTGTTTAAGAAAAAGATGAAGATCAAAAGTATGAACATTAAAATGACAAAAAAACCCTCATAACTGAACTCATAACAACTGAATCTAAAAAATAAAAGCAAAAACAAACTAAAAAAACAACTAGAACAGGAACAGAGTCATAGGTATAGGGATCATTTGGGAGGGGGAAGGAGGAGAAGGGAGAGATGGTGCAGGGATCAAGAAGCATAATTGGAGATACAAAATAGACAGGGGGATGTTAAGAATAGTATAGGAAATGGAGAAGCCAAAGAATTAAACGCACAACTCATACACATGAATTGAGGTGGGGGGTGTGATTGCTGGAGGGAAGGGGGGTGCCAGGTGGAGGGATACAAAGGGAAAATAAATTGGGACAACTGTAACAGTATAATCAATAAAATATACTTTATAAAAAAATAAAATTACATTTCCCAAGACACAGGAGCAGGCCACCTCTCCCTGGAATATGGTCCCCTTCTGCCTAAAAGGTACAAGGCTTTATAGGGGGTTGTTTTTTTTCTGAATTCTTTTGTTTCATGTGGCTGGCTTTTTATGGCACATGCACAAGTGGTTATGTAACATTTAAGCTTCTGTGCATGTGATTTCCTATGATCTTTCTTGATTGCCCACTTGGAGATCAAAGCACAATGCTAATTTATTATAATAGCATGATAAGGAAGCAGAGGTGAAACTGTGGTCAACTATGGCTACAGTGCATATGCATGGTCCCTTTCTAGGTACTACATGGCGTTTCTTAATAACCAGGATGCTGGATGCTGGCTGATGTTAGGACTTCCTGTCATGGCACCTCAGGGCTTTTTCATTCTTGTTCTGTCTTCTGCCTCATCACAACTAGCTAGGGGTAGGGATGTGAAGAGTCTGCTACTGCCATCTAATAAACAGAGGCCAGAGATGCTGCTAAAACTGTTCAGGACAGCTCCAAAACACAGAATTATTGACCCTGAATTAGTTTGCTAGGGCTGCTGTAACAAATACCACAAATTGGATAGCTTAAAGAACAGAAATTTATTTTTTTACAATTCTAGAGATTTGAAGTCCATGATAAAAGTGTTGGCAAGATTAGTGTCTCCTGAGGCCTTGCTCCTTGGCTCACAGATGGCTGGCCATCCTCTTGTATCCTCACATGTTGTCCCTCTGTGTCCCAGAGGACACATCTTTCTTCATCTGTGTCCCATCTTTCTTCATCTCCTTTTCTTAGAAGGGTGGGAGTCATTTTGGGTTAGGAGCTACACTTAATGGTGTCATTTTAACTTAACTACCTTGCTAAAGACCCTATGTCCAAATAGAGTATCTCACATTCTGAGGTACTGAAGGCTAGGATCTCAACACATGATTTTTAGAGGGGCACAATTCATCCTGTAACAGACCAAAATGCCACTAGTGCCAAGGGCAAGAAACCTTGCAAAATATTGGAGATAGCTGGCAAATATTAAATAGTAAATACTTTAGTAAAATTCAGGGATTTTTAATTTCTCTTAAGGCTGATCTGAAATACTTACTCTGCAATGTTTTCACTGCCTACCCCTATTGATGTTGCTGCCATTATGTTCTTTTTTTAGACTGGAGCCCATTGGAGCTGCTGCCAGTAAAGAATACTCTCTGGAGAAAAACTTGGAGAAAATGAAGTTAGACTGGGTCAACATGACATTCAACTTCGTAAAGTACAGGGACACTGTGAGTCTCAGTCCAACTGTCCAGCCCCAAGAACAGCCCATTTATTTTATAGAATATAATAGAGGAATCCATTCAGAATTTCAACAGAACTCACAGATGAAGGATCCCTAACATTTTTTAAAATTTTATTGAGACATAATTGACACGTATCATTATATAAGTTGTACAGTGTGTGGATTTGATACATTTATCTATTGCAATATGATTATCACCCTAGTATTACCTAACACCTCTATCACAGCACATAATTATCATTTCCTTTTTGTGGTGGGAACAATTAAGATCTAGTCTCTTAGCAACTTTGAAGGTTTTAATACAGTGTTGTTGACTATAATCACTATGCTGTGTGTTAGATTGTTTTCTGCAGGCTGCCTTCCTGGGCCAGTTCTTCCTCCAGGCATCGCTGAAGGGATGCAAAATGGATTTCTTTTCTTTCCTTTATAATTTCATTATGCAAGGAGGGATGCATTTTCAAATGAGAAATGCCTTTTGATTCAAAGCAACAAGCTTTCTCAGTGCAAAGGAACTGAGTAAGCCTCCTAAATTAGCCTCTCCCAGGGAAGGCTCCTCAGGTCCCTCAGAAGCATACCTGGGGTAAACAATACTTAGCACTTCTCAAAAAAAATCCCAATTGATTCTTTCTGACTCCTCCACCCCCAAAATGCCTGAACATCTGTATTTTTAATGCACCCCTGGTCTTTCAAGTGTGCAATGTAGATTGAGAAGTAAAACCCTAAAGGCCTTCCATATCTGCCCCAGCCCCCAAGCACATGTGATCTTTTTGTAACTTCTCTCTCCCTTCAGTTCTAATAGTACCAGTGCCTTGATTTCACCTGGATAAGAATTATGCATGAACCAATGGGAGGGGAGGAGAATGTGGGGCCTCTTCAGCAAAGCCCACCCATGGGTCCCAGTAGATTGGTGCTGCACCATCTGATTGGATGAGATAGTCCTAGAGGCTTTGGGCTGAGATAAGGTGTTAAGCTAGGGGACCTAGGAATAATAACTTAGTTACTCTCAGCCAATTTTCAGTTTTTAAGTGATGCAACTATAGAGAGGATCAACAGCAAAAGGAAATCAAGGTACCTCTATATCAAGAGCTAGACACACCTCCCAGTGCAGAGCTACTAGTAAAAAAAGGTGGATAGATGAGAAAACATATCCTATATATATAATATACAGAAAGACCAGACCTGCTACAGAGGGACAGACCCTAGTCAGCCTCCTTGCCACAATGGCCTAGGAGGAAAAGTACCATGCATAGGGGCTGACCTTTAAGTCACAGTAACCTTACCTACTAGTAAAATATGGCCTAGTAAATGTGGAGTAAGAGGTTTCCAAACTTTCTTTGTTCATGTAGCCTTTTGGGTCTAGTATTTTTTCATTGTTCTCCTCCCTAGACCAAAAGAAATAGCTCACAGCTATTTTTGAAGTAATTATGTTCAAACAATACATATTTGTGTCCTGTCACCTTAACAACTGTTTGAAAAAATACATATAAGTTGAAATAAATACATTTGTATTTTATTTTTAAATAATCACTATTATTTACTATGAGTTTGTTGCAGTGCCCTGGGCACCTCAGCACATAGTTTGAGAACCACCAGTTTAGGCTCAGAGGTCAGTCTAGGTCAGCTTAGAGGTGTTCCTGCCTGAGGGAGAGAGGTGAGCAAGTGCACAGGAAGTGGGAGCACAGGGCAGGTTGGAACTCTTCCCCCTACAACACATACCAGTTGCAGGTCTGGGCTTCAGCCATGTTTGATTTCTGCAAAGAAGGTAGAAAATATGTGTCTTTAAGCACATTTTCAAGGAAGAAAATAGGTATTCCATCCCCTGGAAGACAGATTCCTGTCCCACTGGAATGGAGATCTGAGCTGTAAGGTTTTGGGGATCAGCAAGGATAGTGGGAGTGTTGTGGTTCTGACAGGGTGAGGTATGTTTATTTGCAGGATACAAGCATCTTGTGTGCAGTTGATGATATTCAGCTGCTACTTGATGATCATGTGATAAAGACCCAGACGATGTGCGGTTCTGCATTCATCAAACCAATAGAAGCAGAATGCCGGGTAAGAGGAAATGAGCCTGAGTGTTTCATGACATCGGTTTAGCTCTTAGTTTCTCAGAGGAGGGAGTTTTTTAAGTTCATTTAACAAACAAACTCATTTTCTCCTGATTGGAAAAAAATAACACAAGGCTAAAAGCAAATAACCATTCAAGTTAGTATATTAGGTGCTGAGCCTTTGCAAGTCTGCCAAAAGAAAATATGAGACTATTTTAATATACCAAATAAAAATACATGGAAAGAATGTGAATATCATCTGGGTTAGAGTAATCTAGAATGTAAACTACTTAAGGGTAGGGACTTGGTCTTATTTTGTCATTGTTTATAGAAGTGGCATAGGCTAAGGGCAAAGATTCTGAAACCAGACCGCCTGGGTTCAAAGTCTGACTCTGCCACTTATTTGTTAACCTTGAGCAAGCTACTTAAACTGTTGTCTCTCAGTTTCTGCATTTGTAAAGTATGATGTGTAGCAATATTTCCACCTAAGTCTATTCATTAAAAGCTTCACCTCCATAAAGCACTCAGCCCATCACTTGTTATAGTAATGATAATAATTATATATAATGGTATATAATAATTATTACTATTGTTATTATTCCACTGGAATGCAAGCTCCATAAGAGCAAGGACTCACTTGTTTCATCCATTGCTGTATTCTCATTGCCTAGAACAGTGACCAGACCAAAGGGGACACTCAATAAGTATTTGCTAAACAAGAGAATGAGTATATAATAAGTGAGTCCACCCGTTTGGGCCTGTTAGGCAGAGTGGAAAGTTAATGATTCAGACATAAAATGCTAAATTTGCAGAAGTGGGAAGAAAAGCTAGTCCGTGTACAGGAAATTTTGGACACATGGTTGAAATGCCAAGCCACCTGGCTGTACCTGGAACCGATCTTCAGTTCAGAAGACATTATAGCCCAGATGCCAGAAGAGGGGAGGAAATTTGCCATTGTTGATAGTTACTGGAAATCACTCATGTCCCAAGCGGTAAGTTTGTACCTCCCAGCACATCACACCAGCAGGAACATGGGCTGCCATACAGATGTTCTTCATTGTGCATTATAGCCATGACTCTTAAAACTTGTAAGTAAACTAAACTTTTTGCAAATTTGATAGTTATATATTTATTTTTTATATATTTTTAAGTATATTTGATTGATTATGCTTTACAGTTGTCCCATTTTTTCTTCCCCTTATCCCCCTCAGCCCTGTACCCTCCTCACTCATCATTCTCCCCACCCTTAGTTCATGTCCATGGATCATACGTGTAAGTTCTTTGGCTTCTCCATTTCCTATACTATTCTTAACCTCCCTATTTTGTGCCTATCAATTATTCTTCTTCCCTGAACCTTTTCCCCCCATTCTCCCTCCTCCCCCTCCCCACTGATAACCTTCCATATGATGTCTGTTTCTATGATTCTGTTCCTGTTCTAGTTGTTGGCTTAGTTTCTTTATCATTTTTTTTTAGGTTCAGTTGTTGATAGTTGTGAGTTTCTTGTCATTTTAATGTTCATAGTTTTGATCTTCTTTTTCTAAGTTAAGTCCCTTTAACATTTCATACAATAAGGGCTTGGTGATGATGAACTCCTTTCACTTCACCTTATCTGGGAAGCACTTTATCTGCCCTTCCATTCTAAATGATAGCTTTGCCGGATAAAGTAATCTAGGTTGTAGGTCCTTGCTTTTCATGATTTTGAATACTTCTTTCCAGCCTCTTCTTGCCTACAAGGTTTCTTTTGAGAAATCAGCTGATAGTATTGTGGGAACTCCTTTGTAGGTAACTTGCTCTTTTCCTCTTGCTGCTCCTTAACTTTAATCTTGGGTAACTTAATCATGACGTGTCTTGGTGTGTCTCCTTGGGTCCAACTTTTTGGGGACCCTCTGGGCTTCCTGGACTTCCTAGAAGTCTATTTCCTTTGCCACATTGGGGAAGTTTTCCTTCATTATTTCTTCAAATAAATTTTCAGTTTCTTTCTCTTCCTCTTCTCCTTCTGGCACACCTATGATCTGGATGTTGCAATGTTTAAAGTTGCCCCATAGGTTCCTAAGCCTCTCCTCATTTATTTGAATTCTTGTTTCTTTGTTTTGTTCCTGTTGAATATTTATTTCTTCCTTCTGTTCCAAATATTTTATTTGAGTCCTAGTTTCTTTTCCTTCACTGTTGGTCCCTCGTATGTTTTTCTTTATTTCACTTTGCATAGCCTTCACTTCTTCCTCTATTTTGAGTCATAACACAAATATTTCTGTGAGCGTCCTGATTACCAGTGTTTTGAGCTCTGCATCTGATAGGTTGTCTACCTTCTTATAGCTTAGTTCTTTTTCTGGAGTTTTGATCTGTTCTCTTATTTGGGCCATATTTCTTTCTCTTGGCATAGCTGTTACATTGTAAGGGGTGGAGGCTTAAGTATTCTCCAGGGCGGGGCAACCCACATCGCTGCCTTATAGCACTGTATGTGGTGGAGAGGTCAGAGAGGGAACAGTGCAACTTGCTTGACTTTTGGCCAGCTTTCAGTCACATCCCCCACTACCCACAAGCAAATTGGGCCCTTCTGGTGCTGATTCCCAGGTGGGTGGGTTTGTGTACATTCTAGGACCATGTGGGTCTCTCCTGTGAGGCTGGGAGTTTCTCCTGCCACTACAACCCCCACAGATTTTTACTGCCAGAGGTTTTGAGGCTTTAATTTCCCACATTGGAACCCTGGGTTAAATGGTCTGTCTCACTCCCCAGTTGTTCCTCCTGGCTTATCCACAAGTGAATGTGGTATTGCCTAGTCTGCCAGCTGCCACCTCACCTGCCCCGTTCTCTGCTTTGCTGCAAGTCCTCTCCATCCCAGCTGTCTGTCTCCACCCCTCTTACCAGTCTGGATGAATGTTTCTTCTTTAACTCCTTGGTTGTTGAACTTCCATACTGTTTGATTCTCTGGCACTTCTGGTTGTTTTTTGTTTTTAAATTTGTTGTTGTCCTTCTTTTGGTTGTGCAAGGAAGCAAAGCATATCTACCTACTATTGTTATATATTTATAATCTCAAAATTAAAAATTCAAACATGGATATATGTAATATAAAAAATGGAGGCCTTTGAAATCCCACCTCCCTAGGGGTAAGTACTAACTGTTTGTATAATTTAGCTGTCATTCTAATGAGGTAGAAGACTATTTATTATGGAGTAATGCAATAAAACTTTTACAGATTAAGAATCCTTTCAGAATTTAAATGATTATCCATATTCAGTTACTCAGATATTTAGCAAGTGTTTATTCAGTACCTACAATATCTCAGACATTGTGCTATCAGTCAGAAAACACTTGCAGATGACCAGAATATGATATCTGCCTTCACAGAACTCACTGTTTTGTGAGAGACAGACTTAGACACATAAGAACTATAATGGAAATATATGCAAGAGATTTTAGAACACAGGAAACTGATTTAATTGCCTGGGAATGTCAAAGAAGTCCCCCAAAGGGGGTGACATTGGAAATAGACCTTGAAGTATGAGTTCACTGGGTGTGAATAGATATTCCCAATACAAGGCATCCAGGAGTATCTATTAAGAGATAACATTTTTTTCCTTTTTAAAGTCAAGTCTGCTCTAATTGGGGCACATTTATAAAGAATTTGTTTCAAGGGAACTATCCACCCTGGTTGTTTTTAGAAATGAGATAAGAGGTCATTCCTATTGCTTGGCCATTACAGCCAGTTTGCATGATATCCTTCTTCCTCCACCCTCATATTAGTTAAGACTTTCAGTTGCAAATAACAGAGACCCACTGGAGGTAGCTCAAATAAAAAGAACAAATGGTGTCACATGGAACTTCAGGGCAGAAAGCATATAAAAGATGGCTCTAGAACCCAAAAATCTCTCAGAAAATCACAGAGTGCTCTTTCTATGCCTGCTTCCACCTGTCTTGCAGACTAGCTTGTCCTGCCACTTAGGCACATCATGGAAGATGATCTTCACACAGCAGCAAACTCCTTTTCTTCAAGGGGCCAGCCCAGACTAGTATGGAATGTTATGAGCTAAATTCCAAAATCCCAGCAGTTAAAATATAATTGGTTCGATTGGTTTCAGGTTCCCAACCCTGACCCAGTCAACCATAGCCAGAACAGTGTCATGCTATATGAACATTCACCCTTGTGGGACTATGAGGCACTTAGCTGAGCATAGCATCATTAGTTGATTGGCTGGTTATATACTCATACAGCCTGACCATTCTCAGAGTCTGGGAAATCCATGATGATTCTTGCCTTTTTTGATGAAACCTAGGTGAAAGATGCCAGGGTTCTGGTGGCTGCAGACCAGCCTCGGATGGCTGAGAAGCTTCAAGAAGCTAATATTCTGTTGGAGGACATCCAGAGGGGTCTAAATGATTACTTGGAAAAGAAGAGACTATTTTTCCCCAGGTATTTATTATTGTCCTTTTGTTTGGAATTGCCATGTATAGGTAGAATTATACTTTTTATAGTGAGAGTTGGTTCCTATCAATCTATTCCATATCTTTTCCTATTTCCCACCCGCCAAGAGACAGTTCTCAGAGGTAAGGAATGTCTTTGTGATTGTTATTTAGAGTGAGGTTGAATGGATACCAGTGGGGGCAAAATCCACACTTTGCCAACCAACATTGTCAAATGCCCAATTAGAGGGATATAGCAGTCATGATTAAGAACCTGGGTTTTGGAGTTAAACAGACCTTGCCACTTATTAATCCCGATACCTTCAGCAAATCTATCCAAGCCTTAGGTTCTCTATAAATTAGAGATAGAATAATGGCCCCCCTCCAGTATATTTGTTGTGCATGTCAAATGAGATAATACAAGTAAGGCATTTAGCATCTGGAATATGTGTTTAAGAAATGTCATCTAAGTTTCACTGGGGTTTTTTTTGGCTATCAAATTTTGTAGTTTCTTGTAGGTATGTTTATAAATATTTGACTCTTTTCCACAAGAACCAGTTATTCTTCTGCATAAAAATCAAGGTAGTTTTAGAGGGATGATTTCATGAAGGAGGGTCCTCACTCTTTATAATTTATCCATGTATAGTTGACAATGGATGTTCACTCCATGTATTTGATTCTAATTAGGCCATAGATTTTATCTCAATTTTCCTTTAAGGAAAATACATGCTAATGTTCCCCTAGATGAAGACAAAGTTAGTGCTCTGCTTTCCACCAAGAAAAAAAAAGTGGGTCATTTGAAATTCAGAAATGTCCTTGGTATCTATTTAGTGCAGTACATCCAGTGGAAGTTTTCTCAATGACAGAAATGTTTTGTATTTGTGCTGTCCAGTACAGTAACCATGGGCTACATGTGGCTATCCAGCACTTTAAATGTTTCTAGTGTAAATGAGAAAGCCAGTTTTCCATTTAATTAGTATTAGTTTTTAAATATAAATAGCCACAGGTAGCTAATGTCTTCAGTATTGGACAACACAGATAGAGCACAAGTAGTGGAAGGAAATTCAGTTTGGAAGCACAAAACTTGGGAAGAGGAAACTTCTGATATTTGGACTTCTAATTCTATACCCCCAGCTGTTGTTCCCAATAAAAATACAAATAACAGCCAACACTAACACAGCATTTATCATGTGCCAGGACACTACTCTAAATGCTTTACACATATTAACTTATTTAATCCTTACAATAATCCTATGAGGTTGGAAGCATTATTTTTATCTCCATTTTATAAAGGGGGAAACAGCAACTTGCCAAAAAAACACAATGCTGGTAAATGGAGAAGCTAGAAATCAAATCCAGGTTGTCCAGATAAGAACATCTCTGAGCCTCATTTTAATGTTAAATTATACAAAGATATTAAGTGTTACTCTTACAACCATTGAGCATTATTCATTGTCACATAAAATGAATCTATAGAGATCGCCTGTTTGAATTTGGAGTGGGAGAAATTGACATTCTCATTAGTCAGTCAACCAACAACTAATTATTGAGCTCTTCCTACCTGTGCAAGACTGCAGCTACAGTGATACTAGCTTGCTTTGCTGCATAGCAAACCACCCCAAAACACTTACAAACTTAAAATCAACTATTTATTTAGCTCACAACTCTGTGGGTTGGCAAATTGGGCTGGGCTCAGCTGGATGTCTCTTCTGTTCTCATCATGGCCCAGTCACGTGATTATAGTCAGCTGGTACTCAATGGCTCCAATCATTTATATGGTGGTTGGTTTCCTGTTGGCTGGGGCAACAAAGGTAGTTGGGCCACATGTCTTTTAGCCTGCTGAAGGCTAGCCTGGGTTTATTGATGTAGTGGTGGCCACAGCATTCCCAAGACCAGCAAGAATGGAAGCTTCAAGGCTTCTTGAAGTCCAGGCTTCAAACTTTGCACAAACTCATGTTTGCCACAGTGGGACATAGAGCCAGCTCAGGTTCAAGCAATATGAAAGTAGACTCTGCCTCTTGATGAGATTAAGTGCAAATATTGTGGCCATTTTTGTAATCCATCATGTATAATGAAGACTATAATCATATAGTCCCTTCATTATGGAACTTTCAGCCTAGTGGTCACAGTAGAGGTTTATTTCTTGAACATTTTCTGAAGGTTTGTTGTTGCTGCCTTGAGGCCCTGAGCAAGAGAATGTAATCTTATTACTCTTATTAAGAGTAATTTAAAGCAAAATAAAGGCCCCTGCATGTAAATAAGTTCATTATTAACATGTACTTATTATTTCACACCTGTCCTACCTTCTGTCATACCTGGAGATAAGGAAAGAAAAGGAAGTCTCACTTTCCTTCTGCTGCCCAGTGATTCTCAACTCTAACTGCACATTAGAATCACTTGGGATTTTTATTTTTATTTTTTAATTGAATTTATTGGGGTGTCATTGGTTGATAAAATTATATAGATTTCAGGTGTACAATTCTATAATACATCATCAGTATGTTGCATTGTGTGTTCACTACCCAAAGTCAAGTCTCCTTTCATCACCATTTATCTCCCTTTTACCCTCTTCTACCTGCTCCAACCTGGGATTTTTAAAAATACAAATACCCAGATCCATCACCAGATCAATTATATATGAATTTCTGGGCATTAGGCATTAATGCCAAGAAACTTGGCATTAGGATTTTTTAAATAAGTTCAGTAGGTGATTCTGAAGTGCAGCCTAGGTTGAGAACCACTGCTGTATCCATTTGTCTTTCAAAAGGTAACATCCCCCACCCAACCATATTAAACTCAGTCATACCAGTTTCCATTATTTCTCTTGCTCTCAGAGTCAAAATCATCTCCACCCTACATGCATTAGATGGAAAATGGTGAAAGGAGTGGGACTTAGAGCAAACCCTACAACATAGCTGGTCTTCATCTGAGTGCCATTTACCTGTTGGGATTATAACCTTGTTGGAAAGAGTTGATCTCAGAAGAGATTTCAGTTGCCATCTTCCTTTGCTTTGAAATAGGTTCTTCTTCCTGTCAAATGATGAGCTGCTGGAGATCTTGTCAGAAACCAAGGACCCCCTCCGAGTACAGCCACATTTAAAAAAGTGCTTTGAAGGAATTGCCAAGCTGGAGTTTACAGACAGTTTGGAGATTGTGGGCATGATCAGCTCAGAAAAGGAAACTGTTCCATTCAAACAGAAAATCTACCCAGCTCAAGCAAAAGTAACTTCCCTTACCTGTTTTTGGTTCTTTTCTCCATAACAGAGCAAAACAGAAAGGCAGAGAACACATGGGTTAAGCATTTAGATTCTAGTTTCAGCTTGCCTCAAGGTGGAATACATGGATTCTACAACTTAATGACTGGGTGACTTTAGAAAGTGACTCCATCTTTTACAGTCTCAGTTTGTCCACCTCTCAAATGGGGAGAAGTCCTGCTTAGTGTGACTCAGTGAATTGGGCCTCATTCCACAAAGCAAAAGGTTGCTGGTTTAATTACTGGTCAGGGCACATGCTTGGGTCCCAGGTTTGGTCCCTCACTGGAACACATACAAGAGGCAAATGATCAATGTTTCTCTCTTGCATCAATATTTCTTTCCTTTTCTTTCTCCTCTCTCTCAAAATAAATAAAAACTGAAAAAAAATAAAATGGGGAATATACTGCAGCTAATGTGACACACCATATTTGTGGAAGGATTTCAACCAAACTTGATGTGGAGGCAGTAGCAGGAATCAGATCCAAACTGATGCTGCTCAGATTTCCATGAGCAGTTCACAGTAATTCAGTCAGAAAGCTTGCTGGGGCAGGTGTTTTCAAGGGTCAATAAAATGTGTAATCAATTCCATTTAACTTCAATTTTTATACATGTGTCCTTTTATAATGAGTATAGTGTAAATTACTTCTACTCCTACTGGACATGACAGCATGTTCATTGAAGTGGATAACCACTCAGCCTAACTTTGCTTACTGTTTTTGCCAACACACACAAGCTGGAATCAGGTAACCCAACCACACATCACCTCACTCATTGGTGTCTGAAATCAACAGCTACAGTGGCCAGAAATTCTGGAACTGAATAACTAGCTGCACATTTGAATCACCTGTAGAGATTTGAAATAAATCCAGATGACCAGGTTACATCCCACACCAATTATGTCTAGAAGTGGGAATCAGGCCTCTGTAATTTTTTTTAACAGATCTCCAAGCAATTCAAATGCACAGCAAATTTGGGAACCACTGGAATAATGTAAGATTTAAAACTGTTCATTAGAAATGAGCAGTTTTTGCCCTGGTGAGTATAGCTCAGTTAGTTGGAGCATCATCCCATAACCAAAAGGTTGCGGGTTTGATTCCTGGCCAGGGCACATAACTAGTGTGCAGGTTGGATCTCCAATCTAGGTGAGTACATCAAGGCATGTGCGACAGGCAACCGATTGATGCTTCTCTCACACATTGATGTTTCTCTTTTTCCTGTCTTCTCCCTTCCTCTCACTCTAAAAGCAATGAAAAAGAAAGAAAGAAAGAAAGATTATTTCATTAACTGAAATATAAATGTCATTTTTCCCCCAACAAATTGTCTGTTGCAGAAAATATGAAAGAAATGCATGCTAAAAATCCCTTATTGCACCTTTTAGAAGACACACACTTCCTAGAATACAGTAAATAAATGTAAAACAAGTAATTAAAGATTATTGGCTTGAAGGGTTGTGTGCGGAAGAAAGAAACTTTTTTCTACCCTCAAGGTTCTTTTGGCTGGTCTAGTAATCAAATAAACATGAGCTGAGTTAAGAACAGAAAATAACCAAATGTAATTACATACATATGTAAGGGAGCACATATATAAGAGATTCAGAGACCCCATATACATGAGAGGTTCAGAGACAGACAGAGAAACTAAGGTCTAGAAGGGCTTCTGAGCTAGGGATGAGATAATGCCTCTTGGGGCTTCAGCAGGTCACTGCAGGGGGAGCACATATTTTGTAATTAGTAGTTTGCATCACCATATGGATCGGTAAAAATTCATTGCTGGTGATTCTTATCATAGACCTGGCCCCTAATTTATATTCTAGGTAAGAATATCTTAATCTTAATTTTCCTTTTTAAATATCTTAACTTTTGGGGGATGGGCAGAAGTTTCTCTTGAGCTCGCAGGGTCATTATTGCCTTTAACTCAAAATAGTTTGCATACCACTGAGACACATCTTGGAGTGGTTGTTTCTGAATTCCCAGGTGCACACCCTTGGCCTACCTCCAGCCCTGTCCAGAGAGAAAGCTGATTCTGCAGATGGTCTCTTCCTCTGGACTTGGTTAATGGTTGCTGCCTGTCTGTCTCACTTGCAGGGCATGGTGGAAAAGTGGCTCCAGCAGGTGGAGCAGGTGATGCTTGTCAGTATGAGGGAAGTTATTCGACTTGGAATTGAAGCATATCTCCAGGTAAACAAGAATGGGGTTCATATGCCAGGGCGTTGGTACAGCAACAAGAACTTTGGAGAGGTTAAATGAATTAGTTCTGACCACTCCTCTGTCTTCTATCAAAGCTTACGTCAGTCCTGCTAGGTACAACTTGACCCTTCTGTGCCTCTCCTTTTCTTGCAAATTTGTTTCTGGTGAAATGCTTGCAGTGGGCCAGTCCTTTCTGTGAAATGAACTGGTGGCAAGAGCCCCTTCTAATCAAACATTCTTCCCATCCCCAGGCTTTTCATTCACGTGACACATGCCCTAACTGGCAGAACTCATTTGGTCCCAAAGCTTTAGGGAAAACAAGTAGGACAGAGGCGTAAGAAAAAAGAGCCATTTTAGCCAGGTCCTAGCAAAGAAAAGAATATTCAGTTAACACCTTCTCACTCAAGTACAACATTGTTCCTTTCAGTGGTATTTTCATTGTAAATACCACTTTGTCTTACAATATGTTCTGAATCAAAAATTAAAGAAAAACCTGTGGGGAGTTATTTCATGCAATTGCATCTATAGCAAGAGTCAGCAAACTGTTTCTGTAAAGGGACAGATAATAAATATTTTTAGTTTTTCAGGCCACTCACACTATTTTATCTTTGCCTTTGGAGATGATAGGTAAACAGTGGGCCTAGCTGTGTTGCATTACACCTTTATTTGCAAAAGTAGATTTGGCCTTCAGGCCATAGTTTGCCTGATTTACAGTTAAAAAATAGGGAGCATGACTAAGGAAACTGTAGGACAGAACTGCAATATTATGTAGCCATTAAAAAGAGTAGTCGTGAATACTTTCTGAACACCACCTTGATTATAACTAGTAAAGGCCCTGGGTAGGAGCATGCAAAAAAAAGTTAAAAGTTGATGAGATTGTTGGTGATTTTTTTTATAAAATTCAAGGAGGAAGGCATAAATTAGTAATCCCAAAGATGTCAAGCCAAGCTTGAGAGTAGGGAAGGATTTTTGTGTATGTGTTATGAGGGGGTAAGATGGTAGGGGATGTTTTTAAGTCAGGTTAAATCATGAAAGATGAACGGACCCTAGAAAATGCCCACTGCACTATTCTAGGTCTCTCGTAATCAGTGGGTCTTGCAGTGGCCTGGCCAGGTGGTTATCTGTGTCTCTTCCATCTTTTGGACCCAAGAAGTATCTCAAGCCCTAGTGGAAAAGACCCTACAGGTAAGTGAGCCTGTCATGAAGCTTGCAGAGGAGATTCCAGCTCAGTTAGGATTTGAATGACATATATCAATAGTTAGAGTAGCCATGTTTTCTAAATAAAAAATAATAATCAGACATCCAACCCATGGCATCACAGAAGCCAGGTTTTCATGGGGGCCTTTGGGCAGATAATTTGGAATTAGGGCTGTTCTTGAGTTCTGTAAGTGCAACAACTCTCACAGGCCTTCTCAGGCAGGAATCCTAGGCTGCATAATTCTGAGATTTAGCAGCCTTTGCTTTCAGGATCAATCTGGCATAATTTCCACCAACCTATTTTTTTCCTTTTTAAAATTCATTCTTGTTTTTTAACTCATTTTAAAATAATATTAGAAAATCTTGCAAAAATAATACAAAGAATTCCACATGCCCTTCATCCAGATTGTACCAATATACATACCTTACATAATCACAGTACAGTTGTCCAAAATAGGAAACCAACATTGATGCAAGACAATATATTATTATCTAATCTGAATTTAGCCAGTTACCCCACTAATGTCTTTTTGTCTGGCCCAGGATCTAATCCAGGATTACATGTTTATAGGCAAAGTTTTCACATCTCCCACGTCTCCTTTAATCTCAAAATATTGCAAGGTTGTTTTGTTAATTCTGATTTTCTTTATAATTTACATACAGTAAAATTCATACTTTTTAGTGTACAGTTCAAAGTTTTGACAAACACATACATTATTATAATGCTCAAATTCCCTCATGCCCTTTATAGTCAACCACTTCTCCTATCCAAGCCTCTGGCAACTACCAATCTGTTTTCTGCCCCTGTAGTTTTGTCTTTCCCACAATATTGAAAATGAAGTCATACAGTATCTAGCCTTTCAAATTTAGCTTCTTTCAGTTATCACAATGCATTTGAAAGTCATGTAGAGGTTAATGGCTGGAGCTGAGGAAAAGGAAGCTGGAGGGATAACACCCAGGAGTCTTGTGGAAGGTGACATTCCCCTAGAAGGGATTACCAGGGGAGAATCCAACTTAACAGTTGTCCCCCTCCTATGTTCCTGCCAGGATTTTCTGAAAAAGAGCAATGATCAGATTACACAGATTGTCCAGTTGGTGCGAGGGAAGCTGAGCAGTGGGGCTCGCCTCACCCTGGAGGCCCTCACGGTCATCGATGTCCACGGTGAGCATGGAGGCTCCCCAATATCACCACCTGTGCCAGAACAGCAGCCAGACTTGCCTGTCTCTCTCCTCCAGATGGAGAGACGCGGGGTCTCCTTTCCCAATATAGAGAAGATTCTCCAACTAAGATTAAGGTGTGGGGGTAAGGAGAGAAGCCAATGGTTATGAGCAGGGCTGTTACTGAGAGTGATGGCTACTGCCATTCCTGAGATTTGCCACTGGGAACCATTTCCATGCACTGACCAGAGCTAATATTTTTGAATACTCGCCAGTTGGCAAGCTTGTGTTTAGTGCTTGATGTATATTATCTCATTTGTACATGCTTTCCACAGATTAAGAACCTGAGGCTTAGAGAGTTATATAACTTGCTGAGGGGCACACAGCTAGTAAGTAGCAGAGACTCTGTAATTTGAACCTGTCTGTGATTCAAAACCCAGGAGACTGGAAATGTGCAGTGGTTCAGGGAAGGAGTGGGTGAGAGATGATGCCTTCCAGCTCTTCCTTTAAAAAGAAAAGGAGAAATCAGTGGGGTTTTTATGTAAAATAAACCACCTCCACATCCTCACTCCATCTTCACCAAGGAAATAGGAGCTAGACCAGGCTGGTTGCCTAGGAACAGTATCCCTCTTGCTCACACCCAGATTCCTGCTGGTATTTCATAACAGCTTCATCTCCTTATGGCATCAGCCTGATATCCACTTGGGTAGACCAACATGAAATCAGGGAGAAGAAAGGGAGAATGTCATCCTCATCTGGCCACAAATCCAGCTGGTAGGAATAATATGTGCACATGTGGTTACTGCCCAGGGTGACCCAGAGTGGTTGGGTTCACAACACATGCTCATGCACACACAGCATAATGTAGGTGTCCTCAACTCAGTCCTTTGAGATTTACCTTCCTCTTGGGTCTCTAATGCTACCACTCTGGGGTTCTCTCAAGAATCTGGAAGGGAATTAAACTCTTTGGGAAAAAATTTCCATACTGTTTTCCACAGTGGCTGCACCAGTTTGCATTCCCACAAACAGTGTACTAGGGTTCAATCTCACCCATAAGTGGAACCTAATCAACCAAACAAACAAGTGAGCAAAATAGAACCAGAGCATGGAAATAAAGAACAAATGAACAGTGACCAGAGGGGAGGGGTGAAGAGGATAATGGGGGAAATAAGGGAAAGGATCATTAAGAAACATGTATGAAGGACCCATAGACAAAGACAATGGGGTGGGGGGAGGATTGAATATGGGAGGTGCGGGTGAGTAGGGCAGGGGAGAGTAGTGGGGGAAATGGTGACAACTGTAATTGAACAATAAAAATAAATAAATACTCATTGATATAATATAATGCTACTGAAGTTTGAATGTGTAACACTTGAGATACAAGAAGAGACTGCCAAACTAAAACAAACTTTACAAGAAGAAAACTTAAATACAGATATATTCAAAAAAGATGAATAAATAAATAAATATGGTTAAGTTAGTAAAAATAACTCATTGAGAAGGAAAGAAGAGCTGTTGGTGTAATCTTGTTCAAGAATTTTTTTCTGCAAGGATTGGATTTTACTGTAATAAAGATTTCCTTCATGGAGAGGCATCCCTTTGCAAAGTTGTATTTCTGAGATCCTAATCTTGAGCTGCTGTACTCATTCTGAGATCTCAGTAGTTCTTGCCCTGTGAATTACCGGAAAAATAATTAACGATTCCAATAAACCTTTTGTCCACTCTTCAACTTCAGGGCCCCCATCACTGTGAGAAAATTGGGCTCACAATCCTATGAAAGGAGAAAACCTAGAAATTTATCTCCCAGCTTGTTTCTCAGGCCCCCAGGTGAAAAGAATACATCTAACCATGGGTTCATGGGTTCCCTGCCCTACTATGTCAGGCCAAGCTGACTACATTCTCTTAGGATATCCTAGAGGCCTGGAGCAGGGTCCACAAGATCATATTAGGGATAAGACAGCATTTGGGGATAACTACATATTGCAAAGTCCTCTGAGTCAGCCCCACAAGAGTTTAGGAATGATAACAATAGCTAATATTTGTGTAATGTTTTTATATGCTAGATGCAGTTCATCTTTCTTTTTTCTTTCCTTCCTTCCTTCCTTCCTTCCTTCCTTCCTTCCTTCCTTCCTTCCTTCCTTCCTTCCTTCCTTCCTTCCCATCTACCTACCTATTATCTGTGTATATGTGAACATATAGATATATAGGTATATAAATATGTATATGTGTTTATACACATAGATATTCATTTAATCCTTATCATAACCCTATCAGGAAAGCATTGTTATCTGCATTTTACAGATTATGCAACTGAAGGAGAAAGTGGTTGAGTAACTTGTCCAAGGTCACATAGCTAGTTAGAATTTGGACCCAGGCACATGAGAACAGACACATAGATCAACAGAACAGATTAGAGAGTCCAGAAATAAGCCCAAGTCTCTATAGTCAATTAATATTCAACAAAAGGGGCAGAAGAGTAAAATGGCCTCTTCAACAAATAGTGTTAGGAGAACTGAACAGCTACATGCAAAAAAAAAAATGACACTTGACCACCAACTCACACCATACACAAAAGTAAACTCAAGATGGAGAACATAGGCAGGAAAATCTCAGATATTCCATGTGGCAATATTTTTACTAATATGTCCCCTAGATCAAGGGACATAAAGGAAAAAATAAACACATAGGACTTCATCAGAATAAAAAGTTTCTCAATGGCTAAAGAAAGCAGCATAAAAATGAAAAGAGAACCAATTGTAAGGGAAAATATATTTGCCAATGATAACTCGGACAAGGGTTTGATCTCCAAAATATATAAAGAACTCACACAACGCCATTCCAGGAAAACAAACAACCCAATTAAAAAATGGACAAAAGACCTGAACAGACACTTCTCCATGAAGGACATATAGAGGGCCCAGAGTCATATGAAAGGATGCTCAGCATCACTAGCCATCAGAAAGATGCAAATTATAACCACAATAAGAGACCACTTCACAACGGTCAGAATGGCCATCATAAACAAATCAACAAATAACAAGTGCTGGCAAGGTTGTGGAGAAAAGGGAACTCTAGTGCACTGTTTGTGGGAATGCAGACTGGTGCAGCCACTGTGGAAAATAGTATGGGATTTCCTCAGAAAACTAAAAATGGAACTGCCTTTTGACCCAGCAATTCCACCGCTGAAACTGTATCCTAAGAACCCTGAAACACCAATCCAAAAGAACCTATGCACCCCAAAGTTCACAGCATTACAATTTACAATAGCCAAATGCTGGAAGCAACCTAAGTGCCCATCAGTAAATGAGTGGATCAAAAAACTATGGTACATTTACACAATGGAATAGCACACAACAGAGAAAAAAGGTGTTTCTACCATTTGTGACAGCATGGATAGATCTGGAGAGCATTATGCTAAGTGAAATAAGCCAGTTGGTGAAAGAGAAATACCATATGATCTCACGTTTAAGTGGAACCTAATCAACAAAACAAACAAGCAAGCAAAATATTACCAGAGACAAAGAAATTAAGAACAAACTGACAATAACCCGAGGGGAGGTGGGAGGAGATAAAAAGGGGAAAGTGGGAGGGGTTTTCACAGAGGTATATAAAAGACCCATGGACAATGCCAAAGGCCCATAGGATCTAGGATGGGAGATGGGGATGGGTGGGGCTCGGGGGGAGTGGTGGAGGGAAATGGAGACAAGTGTATTTGAACAACAAAAATAATGAATAAATAAAATATAGAAAATTAAAAAAAATAAGTTTGGACCCAGGCACTCTGATTTCAAAGTCTGCACCTTTACTGCCTCTGCTGTACTATAGTCAGAGCAGACAGTGCAGCAGATTCTGTGCCTGGCAACTTGGGAGAAGCAAAGACCAGCATCTTGAAAGACATTTCTGCCTGTAGGTTGGGGGCGGGTGAGAAAGGTACTTGACCCTAAAGTTTTCTGAAGAATGAGGAATGGCCTGGATGACATTTTCAAACCTCCTCTGATATAGATGGGAGGATGCTGATAGCTCTACATGTATGTATTTCTGTCTGTCCCAACAGCTCGCGATGTGGTAGCCAAGTTATCTGAGGACAGAGTCTGTGATCCAAACAATTTCCAGTGGATCTCCCAGCTGCGCTACTACTGGCAGGCAAAGGATGTTCAGGTGCAGATGATCACAACAGAGGCCCAGTATGGCTACGAATATCTGGGGAACTCCCCCCGGCTGGTGATCACACCCCTCACTGACCGTTGCTACAGGTGAGCTCTGGATGAATAGAGAACTCACAAGGAAAATCTTCTAGGGGAGAAGGTTAGGGGCATCTTGAGTTTGTTACCTTTACACTATATGTTTTAGCTTCTCAGAGTTTTGAATTTTGCCCTTTAATACCAGGGTCTCATAGATGGGTATGGAAATTAGACCTGGGGCCAGAAAGGAGAACCCAATAGGAGTCCTAATGAAAATTAATGTGGTCAAGCCAACAAGCAGAAGGTTGTCTGTCGCCTGTCCTTGAAACTTCCAAATGGCAGAATCAAGGTGATGCCTAGAGATCCTGGGCTAAGAGATAACCAAAGGCCAGATGAAGGACTCAGGCCTAGAGTCTTCAAGCTCTGCTAGCCTGATGAAGAGGTATGCCAGTCTGAGTTCAGCACAGAAAGTGCTTTGCCACTTTCCTTGGAATTCATAACATTAGAAATTTGGACATTATGAACCTGTCCTATGATTAAATTACCTTTGATTTTGTATATTCTTGACAGTGGAATTTTTTTAATTTTAACAATAATACTTGAGCACTTTCTCCTTTCAAAGTCCTCAATCACTTGTTTTCTATACTCTTCATTCATTTTTTAGCCTAATAAACATGTATTTTTTAATGTTTTATATTTGTTCCAATTATTTTCCCTTTTGCCCCACTCCACCCAGCCTGCTCTCCACTTCCATAGTGAATCCCTATCTCATTGTCCATGTCTTCATATATGTTCCTTGACTAATCCCTTCACCTTCTTTCAAATAGTCTCCCCATCCCACCTCCCCTCTTGCTACAGTCAATCTATTCTGTGATTCTATGTCTCTGGTTCTGTTATGCTGATTAGTTTATTTTGTTCATTAGATTTCTCTTATAAGTGAGATCATATGCTATTTGCCTTTCACCAGCTGGCTCATTTCACTTAGCATAATGCTCTCCATCTATGCTGTTGCAAAGGAAAGGAACTCCTTCTTTCTTTCTTCTGTATAGTATTCCATTATGTAAATGTACCATAGTTTTTCGATCCACTCATTTACTGATGGGCACTTAGGTTGCTTCCAGCATTTGGCTATTGTACAGTGTACTGCTATGAACTTTGGGGTGCATAGGTTCTTTGAATTGGTGTTTCAGGATTCTTAGAGTATAATCCCAGCAGTGGAATTGACAGGGAAAAAGGTGATTTCATTTTTAGTTTTCTGAGGAAATTCCCTGCTATTTTCCACAGCAGCTGCACAAGTCTTCATTCCCACCAACAGTGTACTAGGGTTCCCTTTTCTCTACAACCTAGCTGGTAGTTGTTTGTTAATTAGTTAATGATGGCCATTCTGACCATTGTGAAGTGGTATCTCATTGTGGTTTTAATTTGCATCTCTCTAATGGCTAGAGATGTTGAGCTTTTTTTCATGTGTCTATGGGCCCTGTGTATGTACTCCTTGGAGAAGTGTCTATTCAGGTCCTTTGCCCATTTTTAATTGGATTATTTGTCTTCCTGGTATTGAGTGGTATGAGCTCTTTCTATATGTTGGAGATTAAACCCTTGTCCGATGTATCATTGGCAAATATGTTTTCCTGTACAGTTGGTTTTGTTTAGATTTTGATGATGTTTTCTTTAGCCAGGCATAAGCTTTTTAATTTGATGAAGTCCCATTTTTTTATTTATTCCTTTATTTCCCTTGTCCTATGAGATATATCAGCAAAAATACTGCTACATGAGATATCTGAAATTTTACTTCCTATGTTTTCCACTAGGATTTTGTGGTATCAGGACTTATATCTATGTCCTTCATCCTACTTGAGTTTATTCTGGTGTATGGTATGAGTTGGTGGTCTAGTTTCTTCCTTTCGTTCTTTCTTTCTTCCTCCCTTCCTTCTTTCCTTCCTTCCTTCCTTCCTTCCTTCCTTCCTTCCTTCCTTCCTTCCTTCCTTCCTTCCTTCCTTTCTTCTTTCTTTTCTCTTTTTTTTTTGCATGTACCAGAATAGTTCTCCCAACACCATTTATTGAGGAGATTATTTTCACTCCATTGTATGCTTATGTCCCCTTTGTCAAATACTAATTGACCAGACACATAGATTTATTTCTGGGATCTCTATTCTTTTTTTTTTCTATCCTTTATTCCCATTCCAGCCCACCCACCCATTCCTCCCCTCCTCCCTCCCCTTTCCAACCCCCCTAGTTTAGTGCATGTGTCCTCTATATTTGTTCCTGTAAACCATTCCCTTCTCCCCTGGAATTCCCTCCCCTCTCCCTTCTGGTCCCTGACTACCTGTCCTCTATTTCAGTGTCTTTTGTTACATTTCATTTGTTTCTTTGTTTTGTAGTTTAGGTTCCTGTTAATGGCGAGATCATATGGTATTTGTCTTTCAATGTCTGGCTAATTTCACTTAGCATAATGCTTTCCAGCTCCATCCATGCTGTTGCAAAGGGTA
>CM052540.1:79282125-79328779 GCA_028533065.1 Trachops cirrhosus | reverse complement strand
AGTTGTCAGTGATCAGAGGGGAGAGGGGAGGGAATTTCAGGGGAGAAGGGAAGGGTTTACAGGAACAAATATAGAGGACACATGGACAAAACTAGGGGTGTTGGAAAGGGGAGGGAGGAGGGGAGGAATGGGTGGGTGGGCTGGAATGGGAATAAAGGATAGAAACTGTACTGAATAAACTAAAATAAAAAATTAAAAAAAAAAAACCTATGCACCCCCATATTCATAGCAGCACAATTTCCAATAGCCAAGTGCTGGAAGCAACCTAAGTGCCCACCAGTAAATAAATGGATCAAAACACTATGGTACATTTACACAATGGAATACTACACAGCAGAAAGAAAGAAGGAGTTTCTTCCCTTTGCAACAGCATGGATGGAACTTGAGAGCATTATGCTAAATGAAATAAGCCAGGTGGTGAGGGACCAATACCATATGATCTCACGTTTAAGTGGAACCTAATCAACAAAACAAACAAGCAAGCAAAATATAACCAGAGACATTGAAATTAAGGACAATGTGACAGTAACCAGAGGGGAGGTAGGAGGGGATAATGGGGGAAAGGGGGAAAGGGTTTTCAGGAACAACTATAAAGTACACATGGACGGAACCAAGGCAGAATGGAAGTAGGAGAGGGAGGTGGGGATGGCTGGGATGGGGGTGGAGTGGTGGGTGGTAAATGCAGACAACTGTGCTTGAACAATAAAATAATTTTTTTTAATCCTTTAAAATGATTGTATTGCTATCAATCCCTTTCTTAAAGTCCTCCAGGATTTTCTTTATATATTTTGGCTCTCCTGTATTGGGTGCATAAATGTTTGCAATGGCTTTATCTTCTTGTTGGATTATCTCTCAAGTATTATGTAGTGACTTTCTTTGTCCCTTGTTATGGCCTTTGTTTTGAAGTCTATTTTGTCTAATATAAGAACTGATATCCCAGCTTTTTTCATGTCTATTTGCATGGAATATATTTTTTTCACCCCTTCACTTTTAGCCTGTGTGAATCTTTTGTTCTGAGATGGGTCTCTTTTAGACAGCATATGTGTGTGTCATATTTTCTTATCCATTCAGCTACCCTATGTCTTTTTGTTGGGGCATCTAATCCAGCTACATTTAAGGTTATTATTAATAGGCATTTGTTCATTGCAAATTTTCACCCTTTTTACCTGTGTTCCTCTCCCTCTCTCTCTCTCTCTCATTTCTTCTTCTGAAAACAGTCCCTTTAGCATCTCTTGAAATGCTTATTTAGTGGAGCTGTATTCTTTTTAGCCTTATTTTAGTCTGGAAATCTCTTTATTTCTCCTTCTATTTTCAATGATAGCCTTGCTGGGTAGAATAGTCTCGGTTACATGTTCTTACTTTCCATCACTTGGATTATTTCATGTCAGTCTCTCTGGCTTGTCGTGTTTCTGTTGATAAATCAACTGACAGCCTTATCAGAGCTCCCTTATGTGTTACTAGCTGTTTCTCCCTTGCTACCTTTAAGATTCTCTCTTTGTCTTTAAATTTTGCCATTTTTATTGTGATATGTTCTGGAGGAGGCTTCTTTGGGTTCATCCTGATTAGCATCCTCTGTGCTTCTTGACCTTTCATGTTGTTTTCCTCATACCAAGTTAGGGAAGTTTTCTGTCATTATTTTTTTCTAAAAGGTTTTCTATCCCTTGCTTTTTTTCTTCTTCTTCTGGTACTACTATGGTGTGAATATTGTTATGTTTCATGTTGTCCCAAAGTCCCTTTAAACTGTCTTCATTCTTTTTGAGTCTTTTTGTTTTGTTTTGTTGCTCTGACTGGGTGCTTTTTTCTACCTTGTTCCAACTTGCTGATTCAATTGTCTGCTTCATCTAGCCTGCTTTTGATTCCTTCTAGTGTATTCTTCATTTTAGATATTGTATTCTTCATTTCCACCTGACTCTTATTCATAGTTTCTATGTCCTTTTTCATTCTGATGTAGTTCCCACTAAGTTCCTTGTAGTTCTCACTAAGTTCTTTGAGCATTTTTATAACCATTACTTTGAATTCCATGTCTGATAAATTGCTTGCCTCAATTAATGTAGCTCTTTTTCTGGGGATTCATCCTTTCCTTTTGAATGGGGGATTTTCTTTGTCTCCCCAATTTAGGTATATCTTTTTTTCCATTTCTATGTATTAGATTGATCTGCTTTGACATCTCTCCTCATGGGGTGGCGTTCTGTGGTAGGAGTCCTTCGGGACTCAGTGATGCAGTCTCCTTGATCTCCTATGCTGTTGTACCAGTGCTGACAGAACAAAACAAATCAACATAGAAAACAAAACCCACACCAGCAAAAATACCCCTCATAACAACAGCAATATCGGTGACAAATGAGCAGAGTTTAATAAAGGTGGAAAGAGAATATGATTATTATAAGAAAGATAAAAATAATATGAGATGACAAAAGGAATAGAAATGATTTTGAGAGGACAGAGGGAGAAGAAATAATAAGAGTAAGAAACAGGAATGAGGTGAAGAAAGGGAAAAATAAATTTTAAAACAAAAATGAAAACATAAGAAAGGGCATGAAGAAGGCAAAATGGAGTAAGAAAAGGGAGAAATAAAATATGGAATCTAAAATTTAAAAAAATAGTGAACTAATTGGAACTACATTGAAGATAAAGAAAAAATGTTTAAAAAGCTATGGGAAAGAAAACCATGCAAACAATGAAAAATGAGGTGGAATTAATCTCAGCAGAGTTCAGTACTTGGCTGCAGGCTTCTCCTTCTAGATTAAACTCTGTCAGTGTCAGACATCTTCCCCATCTACCTCTAGGTAGCCTGTTTGAGAGTACAAGAAATCTACAGCCTGTGGCTGTCTCCTTCAGGCTTGGCTGCATCTGGGATGGTCCTCCTGCTCTGCCCTGCTGGTTTTTCCTCAGCACAAGGCCCAGTGGTAGGTCATCCAATGTCTGAAAGTACTTCAGGACCCACCTTCACCTGCCTCTATCTGTGCTTCTGCTGTTAGTCCTGGCCTTACTACTTTCCTGTCTGTCTGAGAGGGCTTCTGGTGGGATCAGGAGGATTGGGCTCCTGGTTCTTCTCTTTGGAGGCAGTGTTCAGACTTCAAGGAAAGGTAGTGGGTGTGTTCTCCTGCCCCTGTGCCACACATCTTCATCTGTCCAAGATTATTTCTAATAATGTACAGTTTCTGATGAGTTAGCTGTCTGTTTCATGTGAGGAGCCAAACTGTGTAAAAGGGTCAGCTCTTTCCTACCTGGTGTTGATGTCAGCTCTGTATAAGAGCCAAAGCCAGGAAGGGCCCTGAATTCCCCTTGCTATGCCAATGTCATTCTCTACCCAGCTGGTTTCAGTGGAATAGGACCCTGGGAACCAGCAACTTGTTGAGGTTGAGAAAAGTTCAGAAAGTCCCCCCTTGGCATCTCCCTTTCTTTCCCCTCAGGGTATGTACCCAGTGGGGGGAAGCTGAGCCTGTCCACACTATTCCACAGGAAGGGGATGGATATGCCTTTCCCTTCCTAGATGTTTTTACTTTGTGGGGGTTGGAGAGGAGGGGTCTGCCTGGCTGCAAAGAATCTCTGGTGCTCAAATGTTACCCATCTAACTCCCAACCCATTGCCTTTGTAGGAGATGCAGTCCAGAACTCTGTGTTCTGCAAAGCCCCTTGCCTGCTAGCCAAGCCAGGCAGAGCCCAGCAAACCCCTTGTGCAACTCTCTGACTCCCAGCCCAGCTTGATTCAGTGAGAATGAACTGCACTTTCAATCTGGTCTCTTTGCTGAATGAGCAGCTATGAGCGGGGTCTTTGCCTAGTCCCTTTTCAGCTCCTTTTTTAAAAGACCCTATGTGTTACCCATACTGCAGTACTGAGTCACTCTCTGGTTCTCTGCACATACCCCCTCCCAAAAAAGCAAAATGTCTCACTGTCATGGCTGGTTACAGTCTGCTGGTGCCTCTGACAGACTCAGGTACAGCAATCTGATCATTTTAGGAGATTGACTCCCTATTTGGAATTCTCCAGGTTGGTGCTGCTGTTATGGACATGCTGCTTGCTGTGTGTGTGTAGCCTGGGTCTCTTGGACTTTATATATCCTCCCAAGTCTCTCCCAATTAGAGATGGGGATCCCTGTGCAGGACTAGAGCCCCCTGCTCTGAGACATCAGGGAGCTCCTACCCTGCAATTTCTGTCTGGTCTTTCCACTGCTGCAGGTACCACACACAAGATATTTCCCTTCAACTCATGACATCTCCTTACTGAATGGATGGTATGAACTATTTTCTGTACTCCTTGGCTTCAGAACTACATATCAGCTAAGAGTCTGTTGATTATTAGGGTTAACTGTTGGAAGATCAGCTGAAGATATGAGTCGGGGGCAAGAGCAAGTGGACTCAGCTTCCACCTACTTGACTGCCATCTTCAACCTTCTCATTTATTCCATTCATTGCTCAACAGCCATTTCTTGAACCTTCCTGTGCATTGTGCATGACCTCCAGGAATCCTCAACCTAATGGAGTGGGGAGATATTCAGATGATTACAAGACAGTGTATTAACTGAAATTATAGATGCTTGTGCAGGGGGCTGTGGAACCACAGTTAACACATCATTTATTTCTAACATTTACCTTGTCCCTACACCATGTGCCAGGAACTGTTAAGTTTGATGAGGGCATAGAACTAAATTAAATTTAAGTTCTGAACTCAGAGTTCATAATCTAGTGAGAGAAATATATTTACTTTCACCATTCCATTAGCAGTGTTGATGTTTGGAATATGGAGTTTATGAGAATTTTTTATTTGATTCATTTATATCTGTATGTGTTCATTTATTCATGCAATCATTCAAACAAATGCTTATGGGTGCCACTCATACACAGAGCACTCTACCAGGCTCTGAGGTTGCATTGCTGAGTGAAACAGAGTTCTTCACAATGGTGGTCATATAATCAGGGAAAATGTTTAAACTATTTGTATGAGTCAAAACAAAATAAACTAAAAACAAGTTTGTCTCCTGTGTCTTAAGACTCAGACTCAGACACTGAATTCTTGTTTTATTCCCCTTAGGACACTGATGGGGGCTTTGAAGCTGAATCTTGGGGGAGCTCCAGAAGGTCCAGCTGGGACAGGCAAAACAGAAACCACCAAAGATCTGGCCAAAGCTTTGGCCAAGCAGGTAGGGAAATGCTGTCCATCCCTACCCTTTCCTCCTGTTACTCTCTAGACCCCTATCCCTCTCTAGACCCCTGTCCAGGGAAGCTGGCATGAAGTTCAAGATGGGTTAGTATAACAGGCAGAGTGGATCCCAGCTCCTCATATGGAATAGGAAGCAAGGAGCCCCATACCTGTTTCATGATGCAGAATAATCCAGATGTGTGGAATGTATCCTGAATGGTGCCCACATTATCCCTCTCTCTAGTGTGTAGTCTTCAACTGCTCAGATGGTCTGGATTACAAAGCCATGGGGAAGTTCTTCAAAGGCCTGGCCCAGGCTGGAGCATGGGCCTGCTTTGATGAGTTCAACAGGATTGAGGTAACACTGCTACTGGAGTACAGAGGGATTGGATATGCAGGGGTTTTTTTCTGGGTTCTCAGTTCCTCAATAACGGGGTCATATGTATCTTCTATAGTCTCTTGTACAGAGTAGGTACTCAATGAGCTAAACAAAAACATCCCCAACAATATGAAATGACTGTTTTATATGCATATGCACCCTCATCATAGTCAATATTTCACTAGCTAACTCAAAAATTTATTGAGCAGCTAGTGTATCAGATACGTTGCATGTGTTTATGATACAAAGGTAAAAAAATATTTGCCCCTCTAGGCTCTTACAATCTAGTGAAGGGAAATAAAAATTTAAATGAAATAAACAGAATATGATAAATATCTACAGCAGTGGCACAAAATAGGCCTCACAGAAGAGGGGTGATTAATTCTATTTGGGTGGGGAATTGAGATCAGGACATATAAACTTGCAATTGAACAAAAAACTGCTGTTCAAATATATACTATGGGTGAAGCATTATGCTAGGTGCTGGGAGAAAGATGAAATACTATGGAAACCACACACACACTTTTTTTCTTTACCAAAACTCCAGGCATGCTCCTGATTTTTAATACAAAAGTCTGGTTCTTGAATGACTGGGTTCTATTTCTGCTAAGTGAAGGGGACTCTGACAGAGTGGGGTGGGTTCCCATTAGAAGCAGGAGCTTACATCAGCCAGCCATTCTCACCCTAGGTAGAAGTGCTATCTGTGGTGGCTCAGCAGATTCTTAGCATTCAACAAGCTATTATCCGGAAGCTAAAGACGTTCATCTTTGAAGGCACTGAGCTGTTGCTGAACCCAACCTGTGCTGTCTTCATCACCATGAACCCTGGCTATGCTGGCAGGGCTGAGCTGCCAGATAACCTCAAGGTAAACATCAGCATGAACGAATGCTGGGCGTACTTATGGCATTGAAACCTCTGGGAGTACTGAGGGTCTCAGAGAAGCCAGATAAAGGGACCAGGTGACATTCAGCTGTGGTAATAGTGGAATGTTGATGGAGGTAAGATGGTACTTGCTCCTAGAACAAAACCTCTTCCTCTCTCATGGGAGGTAGGATGTGGGAAGGGAAAGAGGTGAGGAGAGATATACATAATAACCAATGGCAAATAGGAAGTAATGTGCATTAGAACAAGGGTCACTATTTCTATTGCCTTCAGGGATCAGACACGTAACACAAATGAAAGAAGCCATTTGGGCACAGTGGGGACTCTGATGAATGCCCCATCTACAGGCAGAAGCCCATATTTAGCCCAGCCTAGCAGAAATTGTCAAATCATCTTATTTTTTAGGAAAAAACAGAAATTTTGATTTTTTACATAAAATCTGATTTTTAGATGCTGGGTCAATGTAAGAAAATAATCACTGTAAACCAAACAAAATATATCTACTTATAAGAGAGCATCGAAGTTGGATACAGAGAACTCTAGTAAACCTAAGCTGGAGCTCCCCTTTATTACTAAGCTAGTTAATGGACACTTAAGCAGTGTCCATACCAAAGCAGCCTGTCTCAACTAGCTAGAGAGATGGCAAGAGAACATGCTTGTCCCCTGTACCTGCTGATGAGCTGGCCCGAGCTACAGCCATGGCAATAACCATTGACCCTGCTGCTAGTGGGATAAGGAAATGCCTCTGAAGGAGAAGAAAGAGCCAACCAGGCCATCTTGAAGTGAATAGACTCTGGGTGACCTTAGCATGCCTCTCTCATGGAAGGAAAAAAATCCAAAGTATAAGATGGCTGGGTGTCCTCCTGTGGCAAGAGCACCTAACACTCTAGCTGCAAGAAAAGAGTGACTAGAGGGCAACTTCTAGGTCTGCTTTTTTACTGATTTGTCCTAAGCTATTGTTTCATCTCCTTGAGTAAAAGACACAAGAGAGATCCAGACAAAGCCACACTGACTGACTTTAGCACAGTAAGTTCTCACCTAATGTCATTGATAGATTCTGTGACTTTAAGTGAAATGAAATAATAACAAAACCAACTTACCATAGGCTAATTGATATAAATAAGTTAATTTTCTATAGCATCTCATCAATGCTATAATGAAATAACACATTGAACAAAATAATGTTATTCAAGGACTTGCTATACATGATACTCTACCTTCTAGAAATGCATTCTGGTTAGTGTCCTAGAATCTTGTTCAGACCCACCATCCTTCCTCTTCCCTGGAATGGAGATGAGTCAGAGAGGTTCTTAAGTGGCTTCTTCCCTCTAGGTGAACATAGGCCAGTGAGAACCAAGGTAGAATTTGGACTCACATTTCTCATTTTTTCCACCCAGTTGTAACTGCCCCCTGCACCCATCTCAGCCAACAGCCATGTTAGATCTGCACAAGAAACTTCCATGAGATGGAGTAATATAGTAGAAAGCACCAGCGGTTAGAATCAGGAAGCCAGGGTTTCAGTCTTGGCTCTATCCCTAACTACATGACTCAGGCAAGTCATTTCTCTTATAAGATCTAAGGTAATAATAACAACAGCTGATGTTTATTGAGCACTCTCTATGTGCTACATACTTTTTTAAGTACCCACTTATGTGGCATCATTTTTTCTCATGATAACTATGAAGAGGGTACAATTGTTAGCCCATTTAGAGACAAAAGAACTGACGTCTACCAGAGTTATATAACCTGTAACAGAACAAAGACTCAAATCAAGGCCTCTCTGACTTCAGGAGTCTTCTGATACATACAGGTCCTACATTCCTAAATGACTCCTGTTGGAAATCTCCAAAAGTTGAATGTTGCTCATTTGGCTTAGGAGAATGTAGTGTTGTTAGAATACCAGCACCTAGGGCCTCTGAACACTGTGGAGGGCCCCAGTGTGACATCATACACCTAGACAGGGTCCATGGAGAGGTCACTGGAGCAGGGAACCTGTCCAGTGAAGACAGTTCCTCTGCATTGGCTTGTCTTCCTCCCATCTTTCCTTGTTTGTCAACAGCATGGCTTCAATGATTGTGCTACTTCTCTTCACCTCTGCAGATGCGCCTTACCATTGCTTACTGTATGGTTTCAGGTTCTCAATGGCTGTTTTTTTTTCTAGGCCTTGTTCCGGACAGTGGCCATGATGGTACCAGACTATGCCCTCATTGGAGAAATCTCTCTCTACTCCATGGGGTTTATGGACTCCAGGAGGTATGTTTCATTGGTTTTCCAGGGGGTCCTAAAGCTCTCCAAAGGGTGGCTTTTGTGTGGTAGATTAAAGGTGGGTTGCCCATTGGAAAGGAGAAATTGAGAAAAAGGCTTCTGCTTACATGTTGATGTAAAAGCACCTAGCCCCAGCCTTGGTCCTGACCTCACACCTGACTAGAAAATGACCCAGATTCCCAAGAAAAGGCCACCACTTTCATTATGTACACCTATTATGGACTTCTGTTAAAGAAAGCAGCCACTCATCTGTTCCCTATTCCTCCCTGCAACATTTGTGCATGTGTGCAAACACATGCACACACACATTCCTAAATGGCTTAAGGCAACACTGAAAAACATGAAATTATTCAAAGATTTAAGGGGAAATTTTAATATAATTTAGAATTAACATTGTTATCAATATCATTTATTTACTTTAACCAACTGGGTATCTCTCATTTCAGTATTACCCAGTTTTCCAAGACACACATGCACATACACACATCAGTGCCTTTAGCTCATGGACCTAGAATTATTAATATCATTGTGAAATGCCTTTAATGACCTACTTCAAATTTTACATTTATCTTTTTTACATTGTCCTGGCCATAATCAATCAATATTTTGCTACCACAGAGGTCTCTGAAGGCCCAGTGTCTTTGTGACCTGGCTATTCTTATTTTCAGTCCAAGGGGCTATGTGCAGACATTCTGAACAGCATGTGCTCCCTTTCTAGGCCAAGAGACTTCTTCAGTCACATGAAGTTTGATTTATTTTTGCTGTAAGAAATCTGGATTACATTTCTTTGCCCATTCAATTCATTTATTTTATTCAATTATCAAACTTTTGTTGAACCACCTGCCTTATGTCCAGCCCTGTGCAGCACAAAGTCCTTGCGTTTAAAGTAAATTGGTGTTGTAGAGGGGATTCATCACAAAGAAGATGTACATAAGCATATTACTTAGGGTAAACCTGACCCCCAAATCCCATTGCCTTACCACAGAAAAGTTCATTTTTTACTTTCTGGAAAATCCAAATGGGTGTTTGTGATCAGGGACAGTCCTTCCCCAAGAGACGGTACCCAGTTCCTTATATGTCACTGCTACAACACAGAAGTGTGAAGGATCTCACAGAGGGAGTTTCTATGGACCAGCCCTGGAGGTGGCATACTCCCCTCTCAGTCACATGCCACTAGCTAGGACTCAGTGGTGTGACCACCCCAACTGCATGGGAGGCTAGGATCCAGCAGTGTGCCCAAAAGAATAAGAAATGGTAGTACATGTGAGTATACATGTGTTGGGTGCTGACTATATTAAAGTTTGAATTGGTTTTTAAATCTAAAAAGTAAAACATGGACATTGAAAAAATTGTAATGTTACAGAAGTTTTAAAAAGTGAGTTTCACATCAGCAACCCTTAGTCTCACTCTCCAGGAATTGACAATAACATTAATAGTTTGATGCATTCTTTCCAAATGTGTGTGTGTATGTGTCTGTCTCTGTGTGTGTACACATACATTCATATGAACATGTAAAAGTATATACACATATAATTTCTCATACCGTATTTACACATCTTTGTTTGTGTGCTTGTTTTTTTTTCATCCTAACTTTGAGGGTTACAATGCTTCCTCACTCATGGCAACTCTATTAAAAGGCCTTCAAATGATAGGGCTTCTTCATCAAGTCTATGGGCAAGCCTGGTTTTTGAAGGGGCAGGACACAAGGGTGTTGGGAATATGTGCTGAGAAGGACATGGTCCTCTCTGGGGATATGCAAATATGTGTAATTACTTCCCAGTCTCGCCCAGAAGATTGTGGCAACTTACCGCCTGTGCTCTGAGCAGCTCTCCTCTCAGCATCACTATGACTACGGCATGCGTGCTGTCAAGTCTGTGCTCACTGCCGCTGGCAACCTCAAGCTCAAGTACCCAGAGGAGAATGAGAGTGTCCTGCTGCTGCGGGCCTTGCTTGACATCAACCTGGCCAAGTTCTTGGCTCAAGATGTCCCTCTTTTTCAGGTGTGCAGTGGGACTGGCTCTGGGACTCACCTTCTGAAGGTGAAATGTTTCCTTCCTTGGTACCCCCTCACACTCTGTCCATCTCCTGACAGCCAGTATCCCTGTTATGAGATACCCTAACCCAAATGTTAAATAATAATGGTGATGGCAATTTTTCTGTCTAGTTCCCATTTTAATAAAGATAGTTTCACTGATAAAATAATATTCACTCTTAGGCATGGGTAATTGTTTTTATCAAATTTAATTAGTTTCCTTTTATAATTATTTTAATACCTATCTACCAGGTTATAAGCACCATAAAGACAGAAATCATGACTTTCTTGTTCATTCCTAATACAATGAGTGGAAAACAGCACAGGCTTATTCAATATTTGCTGACCTTTAAAATTATTTGGGAGGGAAATCATGTTGAACAGATAGTGTCAGAATTTCTACTTGTGGATGAGTTTTGGTGCAGGAAAAATGAGGTTTTGAATTTTTCAAAGATTTTTGTATATCTCATTTTAGAACAATAGGTCACACAGCTAATAAATAATTCATCCTTTCTACCTTCTCTCAAATTCTGGTTATCAGGGAATTATATCAGATCTGTTCCCTGGAGTTATTCTTCCAAAGTCAGATTATGAAGTTTTTCTGGAAGTGCTGAATGAGAACATCAGAAAGATGAAACTCCAGCCAGTACCTTGGTTTATAGGGAAAATTATCCAGGTTGGTTCATTGGGCTTACATGGGCAGATACCTATTTTATTCGTCGCTAAACTCAAGAATTAAAAAGAATTGTGTCATATGGGTATTATGACAGCAATCAGAGGTGCCTGAAGGGAGGTTGAGGGAGAGATGAAATCACCTTAATTTTTTTATGCCTCATTTCATTTCTAAGTTCAAGTTTAAAATCCAATATTTTTATTATAATCATCTTCCTTGGGGTTTCTTTTTTAAAAAAATGGTGTCTTCCCTTTTGGGCACTGGACTTTGAATTAGTCAGAACTGTCTTAGAACCCAGTGATAGAAACCTGACTCAAACTGCCTTAATCAACAAAAAGAAATTTATTTACTTATCGAACCTGTATAGAATAGAAATATGTTTGCCTCAGGCAAAGCAGGATCCAGATTTTTACATGACACCATCTGGAATCTGTCTTCTTTTCTGGGCTCTCTCTGCATTAAAATTCCATTCTTCATTAGGCCTCCAGCAGCCTCAGGCAGAGATTGTAACAGTTTGAAGCCCAGGGGGAAAAAGCATCACTCTCCAAGTGGCTTGGCATAAATCTCTGGATTAGCTGTGAAAAGTGCTAATAGTCATATGACCATCCCTGAACCAATGACAGAGAAGGTCACTTATATTTTAGAGTGGGGCTTGGCCCAGAAAATACATTTTATCTTCTGAAAGTTCCAATCAGGTTGGAACAGCATTTAGGTCTCAACATAAGATATTTCCAATGGAAATGTAATTTGTTAAAATTATCACTGTTTCCTTTTCCTACAGAGAACAGACTGATGGTTTCCAGAGGGGAGGAGGGATTGGAGGACTGGGTAAAAAAGGTGAAGGGACTGAAAAGTACAAACTGGCAGTTACAAAATAGTCATGGGAATGTAAAGTACAGCAAAGGAAATAGTCAATAATATTGTGATAACTATGTATGGTGCCCAGTGGGTACTGGAAATAGCAGGGGGAACACTTTGTAAAGTGTTTGATTGTCTAACCATTATGCTGTGCACCTGAAACTAACACAAAGTGATTTTGCATGTAAACTATAATTGAAAAAATATAAAAGTAAATAAAAAATATAAAATAAATCAATTAAAAAATAAACAAAAAAAGCAAATGGAAATGGTGTAATGAAATGATTATGGGCACTGCAGTCAGAGAATCTTTGTGTTCAAATCCTGGCTCTGGCACTGATGAGCTCAGGCAAGTGACTTAACTTCTCCTGAGCTTGGTATTTCCACCATTAGAAGGTGATTAATGACACCTGAATGGATTAAATGACATAAGTTAGGTAAGTCACTTGATGCACTTGATGCTTAGCACATAGACAGGTGCAGAGTAAATAGTAGTTCCAATCCCTTAAACAATATGAGACACACACATATATTTATTCATCCAAAAAATATTTAAACAGCGTATCATAGAAAGGACTGTGGCTCAGCAGAGTCTGTGACTATGGGAATCCCATTTGACCCCTCATTCTTCATTGATTTCTGACTAATTTGTAGTTCTGAGAGGTTTATAATGATTGACTTCTTATATGATTTCTCCTCTCAGATCTATGAGATGATGCTAGTAAGACATGGCTTCATGATTGTTGGAGACCCCATGGGTGGCAAGACCTGTGCTTATAAAGTATTGGCTGCAGCTCTGGGTGATTTAAACAAAGGTAAAGCTCACAACCCCAGCTTCCAGGGAGACTGGGACTCCTCAGTCAATTGGCTAGCTCCATGGTGATAACACCAGGCTGGGTTTTGTTGTTGTTGTTGTTGTTGTTTTCTGTTTTTGTTTTTATTTTTGATTTGCAAACCCTGGATTGTAACATCAGAGCCAGAAACAGAACCTGGCACACAGAAGTCTACATGCAAAAAATAAAGGGGTAGAGGAAGTTTCCAATGGGATTTCATGTACACATCATAAAAGCTGGAGGAACTTTCTCAATTGGTGAAGAGTTGACTTCTCCAGAGGTTTCCTGGTCAGAGAAATTCTGCCACTGCCCTAAACAGAATTATTCTAAAAGCAATCATTGCATGGTTTATTTTCTTCCTTTTTTCTTCCATCCTTCTCTTCCTTTTAACATAGAGGATAAGACCTCATACTTTAGAATCAGACCCAGACCTTGGGCAAATGACTAAACCTCTTTTAGCCTATTTTTCAGCTGTAAAAGAGAATTATGTGAAATTATGCAGGTAACTAACCTAGCATGGTTTGTACTCAACAATGGAAACTATGTTTATTGCCAAAGAAAGTTTTTTTTCTTTGGGGGGTTGTTTGTTTTTAAAACAAACCTGTGGTTTTAAAAGCAGTACTTGCTGGCTATCCTTACACAATACCTTCCTGTACTTTAACAGTTTTTTTCCAAATAACATAGGGTAATCAAATTGCTGTTTGATTTTTGGGGTTTTGTTTTGGGGACTGACTTGGCGTTCATTACTAATTTGGTCGTTTTAAACCAGTAGTTTTAAGATTTGAATATAGTGTAGGAAACTAAATGAAGGGAAAGGAGGCAACCTCATCTCTGCTTTGAGATTCTACAGAAATGGTGCTTAGACTTGCCAACTCTTCCTTATTTTGAAGGATCATGTAAAAGTATGGTTATTTTCTGTGAATAAATACATACCACTGTGTCATCCATTAGGCTGGACATTCCAGTTGGGTCCTGATACTCCCAGTGTGCATTTCTCAGGGGACATCTACTAAGCAGCTAATGAAGAGGTTTCAGAGCTAAAGAAAAGTGTCATCATCTTCCAGAATCTTTTACCCATCAGCTGTTTCTTCATCTCAAGTCAAGCCAAGGTTCTCAGGGTAGCTGTGAGAGCCAAGTATATTAGGAGGCCTGATAATGTGACACCTCTGTCCTTTCCTGTCAAAGTTGTTTTAGGCCCAGGCAGGTTTTTTCAGATCGGACTGGCACATTTGCCCTGTTTGAAATGAGCCTCAGAACACATGGCGAGAGACTAATGGTTGTAATAACCTAACAATCTAAGGCATTGCCTACCCAGATATCCCAATCTTTAAAAAAACTGAGCACAAATTTTATAAGGCTTGTCCTTGGATGGCATAGCCATAATGGTTGGCCATTAAGATGACATTATGTCCTGTCTAATGTTCCGGTCTCACCAGAGCCTTTGTAATTTGCCCAGCCAACCAAATGGAGGAGTATGCCGTGGTGTTCAAGATCATCAACCCCAAGGCCATAACTATGGGGCAACTGTACGGGTGCTTTGACCAAATCAGCCATGAATGGACAGATGGTGTCCTCGCCAATGCTTTCCGGGAGCAAGCATCTTCAATGTCTGATGATCGCAAGTGGATTATATTTGATGGTCCAGTGGATGCTGTTTGGATTGAAAACATGAACACTGTTCTGGATGACAATAAAAAGGTAGCTCCTGAGTCTGATATCATTTTCACATGGGTAGGGTATTGCACTAAAAAAAAATGTCCCAAAAACAAGTAACAATTATCAAGTCATGAATGATGCTTCTGTTTATATTAATAGTAGGTAAGCTATGTATGTTTAAAGACAGGGCTGTCTAATGGTTAAAAGCCTTGGTGCTGGCATCAGATTGGACCTCTAGCTTTACAACTGAGATGTGTTGTTTTAGGCAAGTTACATAACTTCTCTGGACCACAGTTTCCTCATTTGTTAATTGGTAGGCATAAAATAGATGGGGGGAGGTTAAGAATAGTATAGGAAATAGATAAGCCTTATATGTGCAACCCACAGACATGAACTAAAGAGGGGGATGCTGGAGGGTGAGGAGGGTATAGGGCAGAGGAGGGATAAAGGGGAGAAAAAAATTGGGACAACTATAATAGCATAATCAATAAAATATACTTAAAAATTAAAAAGTAATAAAATAGGGGTATTGGTAATTAAATAATATAGTACATCATGCTGATATATGGAATATGCTTTGGTTATTCATTGCTGTACAACAAACTACCTTAATACTCAGTGGCTTAAAACAGACATTTAATTTGTGGATTACAAATTTTTAAAGGGCTCAGCTGGGCTTAGCTAATCATTGTGATGTCAGCTGGAGCAACTATAGCTGGAGGATTCACATCATAGGTCACTTCTTCACTCAATGTCTGGGACTCATTTCTCCTTAGCATCTCTCTCTCTTTCTCCTTCCCTCCCTCCCTCCCTCCCTATCCAAATAACACTTCATCCTCTAGGCCTCTGCACATGGCTTGGACTTCTCACTTGGTGGTCTCAGGGTTGTGGTACTTATTATATATTGAATGATTTCCAAGAGGCAGTAAGTGGAAGTTTCCAGGAAATTAAGAGCTATGATTGGAATGGTCACAGCTTCACTTTCTTTGAATTATATTGGCCAAAGAAGGCATAAGACCTGCCCAGATTCAAGAAGGTGGAGAAATAGACTCTCCTTGGTGGATGTGGGTAAGGCCCCATTGCAAAAGTGCAAGTGGGGTAAGAGACGCTGTTGGAACAATCTTTGGAAATACATTCTGTTACATGAAGTGTAGTGGCTAAGGAGCTTGGACTCTGGAGCCAGACTGTGTGGGTTCAGATCTCGCCCTGCCACTTACTAGTTGTGTAACCTCAGACAAGCTGATTAGTCTCTGTGCCTCAGTTTTATCATCTGTAAGGTAGGAATGCTAGTATCTACCTCACAGTATTGTTAGGAAGACTAGATAAGTTCATACTTGCAAACTGCTTATAATAGTGTCTGGCATATAGCAAGTGCTATATGACTGTTAAAGTGAAATAAAATTTATCACCATTTCAAGGAAGATTTCCAATACTGAATATATATCAGTGTCAAATCAACTTTCCTACTGTGTTTAAGTTTCACAAGATGAAGGGTGAGACATGCTCACCGTGGAAGACCTAGTTATCCAAATATACATGTACTAATTATATCATGTATATAACTATTATTATGTAACAAATAAAAATAGAAAGAAAATTTATTACATGATATGGACTATGTTATTAGTTTATAAACTGTATAAATATATCACTTGGCTTAAGATTAGAAGTATAGAGTCATAATCAATGAAGTTCCTGATGACTATTCTAGGCTTTGGGTATAAATCATACTGCCACAAGTATGGGTATATTTTACTTTTCTTGATATTCAGAGATGACACTGCTGGTAATGTCAGGTCCATATAGCTGGGACCTTCCTAGAGGAGACATAGTGATCTCTTTCTAGGAGTGTTTGATGTGAACCATGTCATATGCAGGGAAACTTTTAGCTACAACTTATGATGGGCAGCAGGAAGCAGTGGGGTTTCCTCTTTTCCCTGATAAGCCAAGTTCACAATCTTATGGATTTTACATCTCACTGGAACTCCTGTTGATAAATGAGAAGCAGCACAACTATCTTAGTCTCTAGCTAGAGGCTGTGCCATGTATCTGCACTACTTTCTACAGGGATGTGCCTGCTGAACACGAGGACTTCCCAGTCTCTCCTTCTACTCCAGAAGGATTGATGGTGATAGTCTTCCACTCTAGCCCTTGACCAGTTCATGGGGGTTCCAAAAGAAGTCTTTCATGGAAGACTTGGGCAAATAAAACAGATGAGGGTATGCAGTTAAGTTCTGTAGTAAACACTGAGGAAGGAAATGGAAAATCTGGTGTGGTGATAACTTCTTCATCTAAGGCTGCAATTCTCTGACTCTCTAACCTCTATGTAAAATTACAACTCACTCAACCCTGACTGAGCATTCTGTAACCCCCTCTCCTACTTTATTTTTCTCCAAAGCATTTTTACTGTTTTATATACCCTATATTTTGCTTATCATCTGTCTCCTCTTAACACAATGTAAACCTCTAGACAGGGCTTTTTGTCTGTTAAGTCTATGTAGCTGGCACTCATAGGAGCTCAAGACACCTTTGTTGAATGGAGTCTAATTATCTCTGTGTCCCCTGAGGCCTCTTTATTTGCAGACAGAGTTCCACCTCTCTGCTTTGCCTTACAGCTATGCTTAATGAGTGGGGAGATTATCCAGATGAGCTCCAAGATGAGTCTGATCTTCGAGCCAGCCGATCTGGAGCAGGCCTCTCCTGCCACTGTGAGCAGGTCAGTCCTCCTGCACTAGCACCTGAGGGAGACTTGGTGTCACTAACCCTAAGCAGGGAAAAGTTCTAGAACCCCTTAAGTGTGATTAAGCCCTAGCAGATTACACACATTATTGTCACTTAGATTTGTTGTAAAATCAGTCCCCAGTCTGCCTGTCTGGTAAGAATCTCAAATACGAAAAGCACTTTGGAAAAGAGTGACATTATCTCCTAAGATTAAATGTTCACATGCCTTCTGACTCAGCAAGTCTGCTCCTAAGTGTAATGCCCCCAAAAACCTTTGCCCATGTATAAGTATTTCCATGGTAGTATGGTTCATAGTAAGAAGCGCTTGGAAACAACCCAAATGCCCATTAACAGGAGTGAACTAGTGTATAATAAAGTCACACATTGTAATATTTATATAACACTCAAGATAAATGAATTGTTCTGACATGCAACTCTATGGATAAATATGTTAAATACATTAAGGGTAAAATCTTAACAATATTATGTATAAGCATAAGCCCACAATATTACATACAGCATAGTGTCCCTTTTTACATTTTAAAATCATATATATATATATATACATATACACACATATACACACACACATTCATTTTAGGAACATACAGAGATGCTATAAAATTGTATAAACCATGGCTGGTGTGGCTCAGTGGATTGAGTGCTGGCTTAGGAACCAAAAGGTCACTGGTTCAATTCCCAGTCTAGGATACATGCCTGTGTTACAGGCCAGGTCCCGAGTAGGTAGGAGGTGCACAAGAGGCAACCACACATTTATGTTTCTCTCCCTGTTTTCCTCCCTCCCTTCCCCTCTCTAAAAATAAATAAAATCTTTAAAAATGTATAAGAAAGAAAGGAATCAAGGAACAGGTGAACATAGGTGTTAATATGTTGTGTTACCTCAGGCAAGGAAAGTCATATGGTAGAAGGTGATTGTCAAGATCCTAGCTTCTGTCTGAGTGGTGGGTTCATGGGCACTTACTACATTGTTGGGAACAATTAACTAAGAAATTCCATGCATGGGCTAATGATGTATGTGCCAGGGATAATAATCCAATCCTTATCATCTAAAGTCCATAAAAAATAATAAAATAAAATAAAATAAAATAATAAAATCAGCCCACATTCCCAAAGACACTGTGAGGGAGTAGAAACAACACATGGCAAGTCCAACTTGGACTCCCAACCTGGTCATGCAATTTTCTAGCTGTGTGACCCCTTCCAAGTCACTTAGTCTCTCTGAGTCATGGTTCCCTCATGTCTAAAACTTAGACCATAAGGAGAAATATTTAGAGAGGAAGGCATTAGGACCTAACATAGTGCCTGGCATGCAACAGGAGATCCATAAATAATAGCTGGTATTAATAACAAACAAGAGAGCACCTGGATGTAACAGACAGAAAAAGAACATGTGCTGCATGAACTGTTGCATGTCAGTCCATGGTGATATACTGACCATCACTATCATTATTATTTATTACCATAAGTAATGGTAGTGATGGTAATCACCATCGGTGTCCAATGATGCGGACACCGGCCTGCAGTGTCCATGGCATTATCGATGAGACAAAATATTCACACGGACTACCATGTCCTGTGGAGTAAAAAGGACAGCACAGCCACTCTCTGAGGAGGAGAGTGCACCAACCCTTGCCTTCACAAGCTTTTATTGACTTTCTAGTAGTGTACATCAAAGAAGGTTTTCATTCACTATACTTAGGTTTGCTTTCGGTAATTACTTTTTACAGATATCAAGGAAGGGATGTTACTGATTACTTCTTACAGATTAACAAAGAAAAAATGTTGTGAATGCAAGGAACCATAAGAGTAACAGGTCTGGTTATACTTCAGTCCTTGGGAGAATTAGTACAGACTTCAGGAAGTTACTTTAAAGATATGCAGCAAGTGTTTGCTGCCTGAACTCAGGGTGAGAGAGTTTTAGCAAGAGCAAGTCACAAAGCAGTTTAAGTATAATGCAGGCCTGATTTCCCACGGGAGAACTTTTTCACCAGTGTGGTCCTGTGTGCCAACTCACTCGCCACTGGTTTTCCACGTGGGTGCTGAGCTACATTTCCACATCCTGTGAAGTGGTTCCCTACAGATAATAGTTTCCATTGATTAAGAGTGTTCTATGTGCTGGGTATGGTGCCAAATTCTTCACTGGCATTTTATTTAATCAGTACAACAGCATTATGAACTGCATTTTTTAAAAATATTCCTCAATTTCTTGATGAGGATATAGAAGTTTAGAGATAATTAAGAAACCTTGCCCAAGGTCATTTAATTAGTAGAATCTGTTGCTGGGATTCAAACCCAAGTCTCTCTGGCTCCCACGACCCACTCTTATCACTGGTCTCTACCCTTTCCTGATAAAAATCTGTGCACCTTCCCTGTGGCCTGGAGCTGGTGAGGGTCTGTGACCTGGCCCAAGGTCAGCCTTTTACTTCATCATGACCACGGCATTTACCTCCCCGCATGTGCTTGGGAGACCAGGTGGGTCTCTGTCTGTGCTTTCCAGGTGTGGGATGATCTACATGGAGCCCCACCAGCTTGGCTGGAAGCCCCTGAAGGATTCCTACATGGACACCCTTCCCTCCAGTCTCACTGAGGAGCACAAGGAATTGGTGAGACCCCCCAGGTCTTTTCCCTTCCTCCCTGGCTCCCTACTCTTTGTCTCAAAGGCCTTCTAGGAGAATCTTCACCATCATAATTCCAGGAAGCAAGAAAGAGCAGGGAATTACCCACCTATGCCCAGTTATCTTGTTTCCTGGCTACCATTTCTCTCATTTTCTTCTCCATGCAGTGAGGAGGTTAATTTCTCCCTTCTCTTCTACCCTCTCTATCACTCCTCATCCCCCAAGGGAGAATTTTGGTGCCTGAGATATTTCTATATGAAGGCAGAAATGTTATCCTTCCCATTGCTCCATCAGCAGAAATGTCTCTAGAAGTTGCTCTGGAGCTGGATGGAGTTAGGAAGAGCTATGTTCTTCTCTGCACTGCCACTCCCCATCCCAGTAACCCAGACTCCATACCTTCCTCCTCTAGGGAGCTGGAACCAGTTTGAAATGCTTTGATTGCAGCAGTTCCCATTCCCTTCTTCCCTTACTAAAAGAGGTGTAATTGTTCAGGTTAGGTGGGTACCAGAGCACACTCTCAGACTGGGGAAATGGGAAAGGAGAACCTTTGCTGGTGGTGCATCTTGTCTTTCCCTGCATTAATAGAGCTCAATATGAAGGTTTCCTACTGACAAAGCCAAGAAAGGTTTTTTTTCCCACAATGGATCTGCTCTAGGGACTTTGTAGGACAACCCCATTCCTGTCACATTTACATACATGTACAATATATATAAGCATATACATTTATGCATACACAGGCCCATCTGCACAGAGACCATCCTACACACAGGCATAGGAAGTCTTGAGGGATTCTCTAGTGTCCTTAGCACAAAGTCTAACTCCTTATCAGGGCCTCTGAGAGTGATATGGCCCAGCCCACCTCTCCAACCTCATCACCTACCCTTTTTCTTAGACTCAATTCATTATCCTCCAGCCTCATGTGTTGTTTCTACTCCTAGAAAACCCCAGGTTTCACCACCTCAAGTCTTTTGTACTTTTTGCTCCTCTCCTAGAAATCTTGCCTCATTTCATCTCATAAGAAAGGATTCACCTTCATTCTCCCGGTCTCAATCCATGAGGGCCTCCTCCTTTAAGAAGCCTTCCCTACAACAAATCAGTAGAGAACATGACTCTCACTCCCTTAGTCACTATGAGTAGTGATTTTTTCCCCTACATCACCTATCCCCTGAAAGCTATCAGGGAGCCAGGTCTTTGAGCATCTATCTGCTCACCTGTGACTCTGGGCATGGAGCCATTTTCTTAATTAATAAACCCTTACTTTCTTGGCTGCCCAAAAAAAAAAAAGAAGAAGAAGAAGACTTCTCTGAATATCCTATTAAACCCTCCTGTTATTTCCCATTGTTATACCTTTATTTGTTTCCTGGTAGTAGTTTCCATGATTTATAAATATTTTATTGAGTTTTTACATGTTTAGTTCTTTACTGTTTGTCTCCCCTGCCCCTTAGTAAGCTCCACAAAGGCAGGTACCTTATCTACCTTGTCCATCTTTTATCCTCAGACCCTACTACATGGCAATTACTCAATGAATATTTGTTGATTGAATGAATATAGCACCTATCCATGTATGCATGCACATATAATGCATCTATATATTCATACATGCCCACATCTATATGCACCTATGAAAATATTTATTAAGTGATGATCTGCCTACCTCTGAAAAAATGACTCAAGATAATTTTCAGTGACAGTCACAAATAAATTATAAGAAAAATGAAGAAAACTAAAATAGGAGGAGAAAGTAAATCAAGTAATTTTTTAAATGAGTAAATGGGGTGGGGAGCAGAGACAACAAACTATAATTATTATACCCAAAAATAGGTATGTATATTCATATAAGAAATTACTGAAAATGAGCCTTGAACTTAGCTCTGCACTTCCTTAAGTCCACTTGATACAGGAGTCCTGCCAAATAGTCATTTGCAAAACAATTATTTAGAATTTCTAACATTTTATAAAAACAAAGTCAGCTATTAAGTTCAGGTTCTAAAACTATTTCATGTGCTCTGGGTAGTAGAATTGGAGGAGTGGGGACGGCCTGTGGACTGCACAGTTCAAGCGGGAAGTTGGGGGTAAGGCCTTGATGCCTTTTGTTCTTCCCTAATAAAGACACTCAAAGCAATCAGCAGCCTTGCCAGGATCTCCAGCCTCCCCAAGGTATACCAAGCTCTTGGTATTCAACTCATCTTTTGATAACGTCTCTAAATTTCACTTTTTACTCTGAGGTCAATGACATGTTCATGTGGCTTGTCCAGCCCTGCCTGGAATTTATTCGCCTTCAGTGTAAATTTGTGGTTCAAACATCTCCCATCCACCTTGCCTTCTCAATGATGAGACTGTACTCCTCTCTGCTTGGTAAGTGCTACCTCCTATTCTTAAGCCAGATGGGGGTGGGTTGTGCCTTTGCTGTTTCTTCTCTTTATACCCTAGTTCCTTCCCTCTACCATGATTACAGTGAGATCAGCATTTTGATCTAGAACAAGCAAGCTTTGGAGTGTACATAGTAGAGCTTGCTTGTAGATAGTAGAGTTGTAGATAGGTGGAAGGAGTCCATATATTTTGGCTTTAGCCTTGATCTTGGATTGATTTTCTGGTGTTCTTGTGCAAATTACCCTATCCTTTCTCAGTCTTAAGTTCCTCACCTGCACAATGGGAGTTAAAATTGCTATGGTAACATTGGTTTAGACATCCTGAAGAAGTTCTCTGTAACTGTTTCACATAAGTCAAATTACATTGAATTCTACTGGAAATGATGAAAATGTGTCCATTTGAAAAACTTCTTTTTTTTTCTCCATTTTAAAAATTTTATTGTTGTTCAATTAGTTTTCCCAATTTTTCCCCCATGGCTCTCCCCTGCCCTGGCCACCCCCTACTCCTACAATCAATCCCCAACTTGTTGTCCTTTATACATGTTCCTTGGCTAGACCCTTCCCCATTTTTCCCCATTATCCCCCTCCCCTGTCCCCTCTGGTCACTGTCAGTTTGTTCTTTATTTCCATGCCTCTGGTTCTACTTTGCTCACTTGTTTGTTTTGTTGACTAGGTTCCACTTATAGGTGAAATCATATGGTATTTGTTTTTCACTGCCTGGCTTAATTCACTTAGCATGATACTCTCCAGTTCCATCCATGCTCTCACAAAGGGTAGGAGCTCCTTTCTTTCTGCTGTATAGTGTTCTATTTGTAACTGTACCAGTTTTTTGATCCACTCATTTACTGATGGGCACTTAGACTGTTTCTAGCACTTGGATACTATAAATAACATTGCTATGAACATTGGAGTGCATAGGTTCTTTTGGATTGGTGTTTTGGGATTCTTAGAGTATAATCCCAGCAGTGTGATCACTGGATCAAAGGGCAGTTCCATTTTAGTTTTCTGAGGAAATTCCATACTGTTTTTCACAGTGGCTACACCATCTGCGTTTCCACCAACAGTGTATTAGGGTTCCCTTTTCTCCACAACCTCACCAGCACTTGTTGTTTGTTGAGTTGGTTATGATGACCATTCTGACTGGTATGAAGTGGTATCTCATGGTGGCTTTAATTTGCATCTCTCTGATGGGTAATGATGTTGAGTATCCTTTCATATGTCTATGGGCCTCTGTACTGGAGGTAACTTCTTTCTCAAAATCACATGTAACTCAAACTTAGGATGGATCTCCTTATAACTTCTGCTACATGAACATATTTTCTTAGCCCACTTCTTCCAAAGGCATTATAGGTGTAGACAAAAATATAACATGGTGAAGAGTTGAGTGGAGACTTTCTTTGGCTAAATATCAATTTGATTTGCTAAGATTAGAATCCAATTCAAGATGCTACATGATTTTTAATTATTGTATCTTCTTGGTCTCCTCCAATCTATGACAGTTCCTCTGTCTTTCCTTGTCTTTTATAACCTTATTGCTTGATAAATACTGCCCAGTTATTTTATAGTATGTCTCTCAATTTGTTTGTCTCATGTTTTCTCATATTTAGATGAGGTAATGCATGTTTAATGTGAATACTCCAGAAGTGATGATATGTCTTCAGTGCATCATCAGGGCTACACAGTAAAGACTCGGGTCAAAGTTTACTTTGGTCAGAACCATCTTTCTCCATACTAAAGTTACTGTTTTTTTCTTTGTGTTTAATAAGTATCTTGGGGAAGATAATTTGACACTATGCAAATATCCCATTTCTCCTCAAACTTTCACCCACTAATTTTAACATCATTGGTTAATTTTGTCAACATAAATAGAGTTGTCAAATTTATAGAGACAGAAAATTTGAGTGGTAGTTGCCAGAAGGTGGGAGAGAAGATAATGGCAAGTTAGTGTTATATGGGGACATAGTTTCAGTTTTGAAAGATGAAAGAGTTCTGGAAATGGATGATGGTGATGGTTGAACAACAATATGAATGTACTTACTACCACTGATGCAGACACTTAAAAATGATTAATGGTAAATTTTATGTTATGAGTATCTTACCACAATTAAAAATAGAAAAAAAATCTATGTGGGTAAAGGATCCGGCACATGAAGTCCACTTAGCCAATATCCGTCCTCTCCCGCAGGTGCCTTGCAGACAAAACCACCAGTTCACATTGTTTGCATCTGTTATATTCTACAGGTTTCTACTTTAGCTCAGGTTTCCTTTTCTGGGTTTTAGATGAAATAAGGGAAATAAAGGAAGATGAAAATGAATTATCTGAAGGTCTGACAAGCCAACAGATCTTCCTCTGGCTGCAAGGTCTGTTCCTCTTTGCCTTGGTGTGGACTGTGGCTGGCACCATCAACACAAACAGCAGAAAGAAATTTGATTTGTTTTTTCGCAACCTAATCATGGGCATGGATGATAATAACCCAAGACCCAGAAGTGTCAAACTCACCAGAAACAACATCTTTCCAGAAAAAGGTAATTTAGTACTTGTTTTTTTGTCTTACTATAATTGTTTGGATCCTATATTCCAAACTCAACAAAAATGTGTGGACCAAGTTAGGCCTTTACAAAAGCCAGGGAAGATTTGTAGCTTGCCTGGGTGGGTTTGCTTCTTCAAGTTGGCCCATGTATGCAGAGATGGGTGGCCCTCAGGCAGGATCTTATGGGATATTTTAAGTACTTCTTTAATTTGGAAAAAGTTATCATAACATATTATTTTTTGAAAAATTACTTATAATCTCCTTAGTCAAATAGGCCCCAGAAAACAAAATGAGAACTATTGCCACATTTGTTTTTCTTACTTCCTTCTAGTCCTGTTCTATGTGTTTGCATGAATCATATCATGATAATTATGGTATGAATATTCCTTTAAATTTTATCCCTGAAATCTAATACAATACTGAAATGTTTACAATTTTGTCATATACAACAAAGTCTGTCTAGAAAGTATCCATCCACATACTATGAAAAATAGAGACATTTATTGAAGACTACACAACATATAAGAAACATCGTACATAGGACAATGACACCTCAGTCCCCTTCAAAGTAGGCACCTTGGGACCTCATACAGTTCTCCCAGCATCTCTTCCACTGTTTAAGCACTCTGCAAAATCCTTTGTAGGGATCTCTGTCAGCTGTCCCATTGTATTTTCCTGAATCTCATTGACAGTCCGAAATCTCTTCCCTTTCAAAGGTGATTTTAGTTTTGGGAAAAGCCAGAAGTCACAGAGCACCAAGTCTGGGCTATAGCGGGGCTGAGTCATCTGAGTGATTTGATATTTTGCCAAAGAAACTCTGCAAGATGTGATGCATGAGCAGGTGCATTGTCATAATGAAGCTATCAATCACCAGTTGCCCATAGCTGCAGCCACTTTTGTCATATTGCATCTCTCAACAGAGAACATTGAGGTGTAGTACTTCTTATTAATTGTTAGGCTGGTAGGGCATACTTGTGATGAACAACACCTTCCTAATAAAACCCACAGTTAACATGGCCTTGACCTTGCAACTTTACTGCACCTTCTTTGTGCATGGAGAATCAGGTGACTTCCATTGGGAGGACTGGGCCTTCTTTCCAGATCACAGCCATAGACCCATCATTCATTCCTGTTATTAGCTTCTTGAGGACATCTAGTTCATTGGTAGTGGTTTGAATTAAGTCATTAGCAACTGCAGCACGGCACTTCTACTGCTCTGGCAGCAGAAGCCGTGAAACAAATTTTGCCACATGTTTCATGCCAGTATCCTGTGTCAAAATCTCAGACAGAGTAGTTTTTGGAATCCCAGATCAACTTCTAGTTCTCGCACTGTCAGTCACCAATCTTTGCTGATTGCAGCTCGAACACAGTCAACCTTCTCAGGTGTTACGCTTGTTGCAGGCCTTTCAGAACATGGGTCACTTTCAACAGATCTTCAACCTCTTTGAAGCATTTGTGCCACACTTTTATTTGTGCTACACTTTTGTTTGTGCTGCACTCATTGCATCATTCCCAAAAGCCTTCTGAATCATCTGAATAGTTTCCACAGAGGAATGTTCAAGCTTAATGCAAAATTTGATGCAGATTCATTGCTCTACTCAGTCGTTTTGAATGTGATGGTCACACAGTACACATGCTCATTCAATGGTGTCTACCACCCTCACTGACTAGTCCAGTGAAGTTGTCATTGTTCATGCATTCGCATTCTAATCCACGCTCCTTGGCTGCCACATTACATTGGTGTTGTGCAAACAGTTCTCATATTAACAATGGCTGGACTTTTTCTGGACAGACCTCATATATCATCTTCAAAATGATCACTTGAATGATCTATTACTATTTTCTTATATGTGTGACATCATTTATTATTGAAAGATGTTTCAAGTATCTTTTACTGTTTCTTTCTTACCACCAACCTAATACAATATATAACATTTAAAAAATCCAGAGGAGGGAATAGAAGAAAACAAAGATCAATGGTAATCCTACTACCTGGAAATAATCCCTTTTTTATTTTATTTTTTTCATTTTTTCTATATTTCTATACCAAAAAGAGGATCATAATATAAATACTTCCAAATAGTTTTACTTCTTGTGATTATAAAGTATATGAAAGGGCCATGAGGGCACTTCCTGGGGTAATGATAATGTTACATATACTAAAATAGATTTGGGTTACACAAATATGTGCATTTGCCAAAACTCAGGGGATATATACTCTTTCCCTAGCACACTTGGCACACTTCATATGATACATGGTCATCTGTCAGAGGAAATGCATGGAGGTCTTGGACCAATCCATTAGTTAGTAGTATGTTCATTCTTTTTTCCTCTTTTTTGAGATGGAGGGGAATTTTCTTTTTCTTCTTTTTTATTGTGGTAAAAATACATATCATAAAAATTACCATTTTAACCATTTTTAGTTGTACAATGTGGTGGTATTAAACATATTGACATGGTTGTGCAACCATCACCACCATCTACCTGCATAACCATTTTTATCTTCCCATACTGAAATTCCACTCTATTTTTTTAATTTTTAAGTATATTTTATTGATTATGCTATTACAGTTGTCCCATTTTTTCTCCTCTTTATCCCCCTCCATCCTGCACCCACCCCACTCTCCAACATTCCCTCCACCCTTAGCCTATGTCCATGGTTCATGCATATAAATTCTTTGGCTACTCCATTTCTTACACTGTTCCTAACCTCCCCCTGTCCATTCTGTACCTACCAACCTGTACTTTTCAATTCCTGCACCTTTTCCTCCATTATCCCCTTTCCCCCTCCAAATGATCTCCATATCTGATTCTTTTTCTGTTCTGCTTGTTTGCTTATTTAATATTTAAATTCAATTATTGATAGTTGTGAATTTATTGCCATTTTAATGTTCATAATTTTGATCTTCATCTTTTTCTTAAATAAGTCCCTTTAACATTTCATGTAATAATGGTTTGATAATGATGAACTCCTTTAGTTTTACCTTGTCTGGGAAGCACTTTATCTGCCCTTCCATTCTAAATGATAGCTTTACTGTATAGAGTAATCTAGGTTGTAGGTCCTTGCTTTTCATTGCTTTGAATACTTCTTGCCAGTACCTTCTAGCCTGCAAAGTTTATTTTGAGAAATCAGCTGGCAGTCTAATGGGAACTCCTTTGTAGGTAACTCTCTGCTTTTCTCTTGCTGCTTGTAAGATTCTCTCTTTATCTTTAACCTTTGGAAGTTTAATAATGATGTGTCTTTGGGTCCATCTTGTTTGGGGCTTTCTGTGCTTCCTGGATGTGTGTGTCTATTTCCTTCACCAAATTAAGGAAGTTTTCTTTCATGATTTTTTCAAATAAGTTTTCAATTGCTTGCTCTTTTTGTTCTCCTTCTGCATCCCTATGATTCAGATGCTGGTATATTTTAAGTTGTCCCAGAGGTTCCTTAGCCTTTCCTTATTTCTGTGAATTCTTGTTTTTTCATTCTGTTCTGGTTGGATGTTTATTTTTTCCTTTTGTTCCAAATCATTGATTTGAGTCCTGGTTTCCTTTCCTTCACTGTTGATTTCCTGTAATTTTTTCTTTATTTCTTTTCGTGTAAATTTCATTTCTGCCTGGATCTTTATTATGTTGTTGAAGTAACCAATGAGTTCCTTGAGCATCCTATTAACCAGTGTATTGAACTCTGTATCTGATAGATTGCTTATTTCCATTTTGTTTAGTTCTTTTTCTGAAGTTTTGTACTGTTCCTTCATTTGGGCCATATTTCTTTGTCTCCTCATTTTGGCAGCCTTCCTGTGTTTGTTTCTATGTATTAGATAGAGCTGCTTTGATTCCCTGTCTTAGTAGCATGGCCTATTTTTAAAAAGCGCACCCATAAGTTGAATGGGCAGAGCCTTAAGTAATCACTAAGGTCAGGCAACTTGTGTAAACCAGTTCGATGGAGTCTCAGATATGTTGTCTCTACTCTGTGGCTCTGTGTGGGGAAGGGCTCACAAAAGGGACAATGGCTGCTGCCTGGTGTCTGTGGTTTTGTCTGGCAGGAAACTGTCCCCCAGCACTTGCCCTAATTCCAGACACTTCAGTTTCTTCTGTGTGCCACTAGTAAGCCTCCAGCTACTGCCTCATTGCTGGAGCCCAGAGGGAGTGTCTATATAAGTCTTAAGTCTGTTTCAGGCCCCTTAAGAGGAGATGCCTGAGACTCCTGAGGTTTCTTCCATCACCCCAACCCCCACTGGTTTTTTTCAGCCAGAAGGTATGGGGACTTATCTTCCTGGCACTGAGAGCCTGGTCTAGTGGTCTGGTATGGGTCTAGGATCCCTCACTCCTGAGGTATCTGTTCTGATTTTTATCCACCACACATAGTTGTGGGGCTGCCTCTTCCACATCTCTGCATCTCTGTGTCTCTGCCCCACCCAACTATCTGGATGAATGTGACTTCTTAATTCTTTGGTTGCTGGACTTCCATATAGCCCTATTTTCTGACAGTTATCTCCTTCAATTTTGAATGATAGCCTTGCTGGGTAAAGTTGCCTTGGTTGTAGTCCTTACTTTACACCACCTTGAATATTTCATGCTAATCCTTATTGGTCTGAAATGTTTCTGTTGAGAAATCAGATGACAATCTAATTGGAGTTCCTTTGTAGGTAACTACCTGCTTTTCTCTTGAGGCTTTTAAGATTCTTTCCTTGTCTTTAAGCTTTGCCATTTGAATTATGATGTGTCTTGGTGTGGGTCTCTTTGGGTTCATCTTACTTGGGATTCCCTGTGCTCTCTGAACTTGTGTGTCTTTTTCCTTCCCCAGATAAGGGAAGTTTTGGTCATTATTTCTTTAAATAGTTTCTCTATCCCTTGCTCACTCTCTTTTCCTTCTCGTATTCCCATTATGCAGATGTCATTATGTTTCACGTTGTCACAAAGGTTTCTTAAACTCTCCTCGGTTTTTTAAATTATTTTTTTCTTTTTTTCTGCTTTGCTTGGGTGCTTTTTTCTACTTTATCTTCCAAATTTCTTCTGTTTCATACCATGATGCCTTGTAACCTCAGGTTTTTAATGTGATCACCTTCAAATTTAAAAGATCCAGGCAGAAATATTTTTATTACGCTATAATAATTCTACAGAATACCTGAATTCTTAACACTGTTAGGTTTCAGTATAAGTAGTGACTTTTTCTTATCATGTCTTTGATCTTGTTTTTTTCCTGTAATACATCACTCAATTTTGTGAACTTTTCCCCTTAATATCAGAAAGCAAAAAATAATAGTAATAAACCCAAATTACTGATTTGATCCTCTGCTTCATCTAACCTACTGTTTGTTCCTTCTGATGTGTTATTTATTTCATATATTGCCTCCTTCATTTCTGTCTGGTCCTCTTTTTGGTTTATCTGTCTTTTTTCATGCTGTTGAGTATCCTTATAATCATTACTCTAAACTCTATATTGGATAAATTGCTTGTCTCCATCATTTAGTTCTTCTGGAGAATTCTCTTATTCTTTCATTGGGTCCTGTTTCTTTGATTTCCCATTTTGGCTGCCTCTTTCTGTTTGTTTCCATGTAGTTGATAGATCTGCAAAGACTCTGGTGCAACCTATGGCAGACACTGCCTGTGACTGCCCTGGGCAACTTCTTTGGAACTATCAGTGATCCACAGCTTTTGGCTCCCACTTCTGGGCCTGGGTGTGTGTAGAAAGAAGCAGACTATGCACCAAGGCCAGATTTTACCATCACTGGTCCCTAGGGAGTGTCAGCTAAAGTTTCAGAGCTCCCACAGAGCCTCTTTTACTTGCAGGCTTTCTGTTAATCTTAAACACTGAAATGTCCTCCAGCTGTACTTTTCTACAGCCCAGCTTAAGCTCCACTGGGTGGAGCAAGAGGGATTCCTGTGCGTTGTACTATTGCTTCTCACCAGGCTGCTGCCTTATGGGGAGGAGAGTGCTCTGACTGAGTAAAATGGTTCTGTTCTATGGGGAATGACTCAGTGCTGGAAATCTGGAGGCTGACCCTTCAAATCTCTCCCCAGAGGCACCATCCTCAGGCTCTCCTCATGTGGCTCTAGTCCACTCTGCCCTCCCTCCACTGAAGCCAAAGGTAAGTGGTTGCAAACAAAAAATTGTGCAGTTGCCCTTTAAAAAGATCTCTGCATCTCTAGCCATTTCTTCCTGGTAGACAGAAACTCCACGGCTTTTCACAGCTGGATGTTATTGGGGTCCCTTTTCTGGTTCTGGTGCTCTATGCTAGGGAGTCTAGCTTGGAGTTTAGACCCCACACTTCTCAGAGGGAATGCCCAGTCACTGAAGTATCCAACCAGAATTTCAGCTGCTGCCCATGGGAGCCCAGCCAACCCTCTCATGCCTCCATATTTCCTACCATTCTTGTTGTGGTGATATGGTTTCTTCTGTATGTCCTTGGTTATAAGGCTTCTCTCCAGCTAGTGTTCAGTTGTTTATTCAGGATAATTTTTCTATACTTTAGTTGTAATTCCAGTTTGGATCTGGGAGATTAGTGTAGCTTCCACCTAGTTTGTCACCATCTTGGATCTCTAAATTATTATTTTAGAACCTGCTCTTTAGGAACCAGGTCGGAAATGATTTATTTGAAGTTCAGTAGGTCCTTCACTTTCATGTTAACTCCTTCTGCTAGATGTAAATAAAATTAAATGTCTTTATTTTAGAATAGAACATATCAGGTGATCCCATTCTTATAAAATCCTTCCTTTCATCTATCTGTCCTTCCACCTCCAATGTGTTTGTGTACCTAGAGAGAAGGCTAGAAGGATTTTCATCAAAAGTTATTTCTGACCCTGGCCAAGTAGCTCAGTTAGTTAGAGCATCATCCCAATGCACCAAGGTTGCAGGTTCGATCCCTGGTCAGGGCACACATAAGAATCCATCAATGAATTCATAAACAAGTGAAACAAAAAATCACTGTTTCTCTCTTTCTCTCCCTTGTTCTCTCTGTTTCTAAAAAAAGTTTTTTCTGGATGTAAGGTTTAAAGTGACTCATTGCTTTCTTTTTTGTTGTTCTTTTCAATACTCCCTGTTTACACTATTAAAGATAATGCATTTGTATACATGGCACCTAATATTTTTATACAAATACTGAAGTCATTATTCTTTAAAAGATGTTGTTCAAGTTTATGCAGTTACTAACAGTGTATAAGTTTCACCACAACTGTACCAGTACTGGTAATTATACATTTCAGATACTTCTAGCTGAAGTAGTTAAATACCTCAGCTGTGAAATGTAAACCTGATTGTGCTAATGACTTGTTCTGTTTCTCTGCATCCAGGAAGCATCTATGACTTTTATTTCCTCAAACAAGGTGGTGGATATTGGTACACATGGACAGAGTATATCACCAAAGAAGAGGAAAATATCCCAATTAACGCAAAGGTAAAAGAGAGGGATAGGCCATGGAACTTTGATTTCCAAAATGACCTGAATCCTCCAAGGTAAAAGAATTAATGCCAGTTCTGTGTTAGCATTTTAAAGAACTTTCTTTATTAAAAGTTTCAAACAAAGGCTGTATCTTCAAAAGCATGGGCTTTAGAATCAGAGAGACCCAGATTTCTCACTCAGCCTTCACCCCTGCCTCAGTTTACTCAACTAGAAAATAACAGGAAAAAAAGGAGACTTGACTTGGGGTAGTGAACACACTACAGTATACAGATGATGTGTTGTAGAATTTTGCACTTGAAACCTGTATAATTTTGTTAATAAGTATCACCCCAATAAATTAAATAAAAAGGAAGGAAAAATAAGAGAAAAAATATTTAAATGATGGTTGCAAGAATTGAAGACAATATACATGAATACACAATAGTGGTTGCTGTTCTGATTAGTATCATTATCAGTAATGCCAAGTGGTCATTATTCTACCTCTCAGATATCTCAGCCAGAAAGGATCTTGCCTTTTGTAAAAATCCCCAGAGAAAGATTTCCTTGATCAGAATTCTCAGCAAAACAGGTTCTGATTAATAGGTTTTCTGGTTAGCAGATGATGATTCACTGACAGTTCTTACTCATTTCCTCATGGAATATTTTTCTGGGTAATCACTTTTAAGGCTTTGTGTAGTATCTGGTAGATATAATTTATCTTTCTGGGTGATGTCAGATTGTTCAGGTCCTGGGTGGAATATAGGCAGTGAATGGGAAAGTGGGACTATTGACAGCCAAGTCAAATAGCAGGCAGAACGTAGCTGCTGGTGTTGAGTTCAGGGCATATCCTGGGGGGGGGGGGAGGGCTGAGTGTTATGAAGAACACTCCAGCCCCCAGCACCGAGATCCTAAACTTTAATTCTCATTAAAGAACTTAGTCACCTGAACTCCAGGGATTTCAAATCTTGCTGAATTCATGCTAATAAAAAAGCTTAATGCAGAAAATATTTTCAGTTCTGCTGCAGATTTTTCCCTTGTCAAACAACTGTCTTAGTCCCTGACAATAAAAGTCTATGAAACCCAAATTGCTTTAAATTCCCAGTCTTAGTAGCAAAATGGGCTTTGGGCACCTGGTTCTGCATTCAGGATCACTTACTGGCTATGTAGCTTTAGACAAGTTAGAAGCAGTCCTCCAGCATCAGTTTTTTTCCATCTGAAAAACTGAGCTAATAACAACATACCTACCTCAGAAGGTTACTGGGAAGGCTACAAGGGATAATATAGGAAAAACACCCTTAGCTCAACACCTGTTAATTCTTTTCCTCTCCACTGCAATTCTCTTGCCCTGTCTGACCTTTTTTCCTTTGATCAAGTTACTTACCAAAGAAGCTGAGCCTTTGTATACAAGCACACACAGAGCCACCATGTTGCACACATCAATCTGTCACCATGTGCATAAATCGCAGTGTAATGGCACTTCCTGGAGTGGTGCAGCAGAGTGGCCCTATGTTCCCTAGCTTCTTCCAGCCTAGACCTATATGAAGACTTCAACACAAGATATACATCTTCCTGTCCTTTCCTCTACCCCCATAGAGGGAACAAATGGGACCAAATGCCTGATGAAAGGGTTTGGGTTCAGAGAAGGCAAGCTAAGGTAAGATGTTCTACCCAAAGTAACAGGGATTCCAGGAGCCCAATACCAAGCCCTTAGAGTATAATTGGGGTCTGAATGCCAGGAAGAGTGTTACAATCCCCATATTAGAAAAGGGGTTATGAGGGGGTATATCTTAGAACAAAGAATTTGGATATTGAGAAAGGCCGATCAGGAACAAGCACAGGGAATGGGGATTGAGGGTCACACCTAACCCTTCTTAGTCAAGAACATGAAGGCAGACAGAATGGTTCATAGCAATGGTCTTATAGGGCAGCAGTTATAGACCCATTCTTATTGTAACTGGTGTTTATAATATAACAGTTGAGTAGTTAAAAATATAGACTTTGGAATCAGACAAGTTGAGATTCAAATCCTTGCATTTGCATTTACTTGCTGTGTTACTTGGTCAAGTTGCGGAAGAGGTCTTGGCTTCAGTTTCCTCATCTACACAGCAGGGGCAATAATGCCTGTCTTTAGATTCATGATCTCATTCAATCCTTAAACCAGCACAATGAACTAGGTGCTATTATTACCCCATTTCACAGATTAATAAACTGAGGCCCCTGGAGCAATTTTACTCAAGGTAAAAACAGTAAGAGATGGAACTGAATAGAAAGTAAGTATTGAGCTGAATCTTATGAATGCCAAGACCAAGACCCAGCCTCCTGGGCCCAGTACCAAAGCTCTTCCATGTCTTTGTGGTACAGGTCTCAGAACTCATTATCCCCACAATGGAGACAGCCCGGCAGTCATTCTTCTTGAAAACCTACCTGGACCATGAAATTCCAATGCTATTTGTGGGACCCACAGGCACCGGCAAATCAGTCATCACCAACAACTTCCTTCTTCGCCTTCCCAAAAATACCTACCTGCCCAACTTTATCAATTTTTCTGCCAGAACTTCAGCCAATCAGACCCAGGATATCATCATGTCCAAGCTGGATCGACGGCGGAAGGGCCTCTTTGGGCCTCCCATAGGGAAGAAGGCAGTGGTATTTGTGGGTAAGGCATTATGGGGCAGGCTTACTCAACCAGATCCTTCCACTCTAGGCTGCAGCAAACCAGAACCTCCCTTTGTAGGGCCATTCTACAGTCCTTTTTCTCTCTCTCTGAGAGATAAGATATTTCTGATTAACATAACTTAGTATTTTTTCCTTCCCTTCCTCTTTTCCTCCCTCCCTGTTTGCCTCCCTCCCTCCTTTTCTTCCTTCTTTAACTTTGCCTTTTCTTTTGTCTCATTTTTTTCATTACCAAGTATTTGTTGACCAAGGACTACATGCCATATTTTAAAAGTAAGACAGTAACCAGAAGGGAGGTGGGAGTGGATATTGGGGGGATTAGGGGGAAGGGTTGTTGAGGAACATGTATAAAGGACATGTGGACAAAGCCAAACAGGGGTAGGATCGAGGGTGGGAGGTGGGGATAGCTGGGGTGGGGGCAATATGGAGACCACTGTACTTGAACAACAATTAAAAAATAAAATAAAAATAAAGGTAAGACCTGGTCCAGGCCTTTGTGCCTGAGCTAGGCTTCCAGTGTCTCCTGAGGTAAAGCTGAGCCCTTGGGTCAGGCAAGTTTACCTCACAGTGAGATGTAGTTCCAGAAGAGAATTGTCGTGTTTGCCCTCCTACATCTTCAAAAGCAACATACACTGTGATGAGATCCTTATTCCATTTTTGTCAGATAAATATGTTATCAGTAAATGAAGAAACTCAATAGCTGCCAAATAAATATTTGTGAAATAAGCACATTGATGTGTCCCAGGATTTTACCTGTTTGCAAAGCACTTCCTTATTTATCTTAGTTGAGCCTCACAACCCTGTGAGGTTATTACCATCATTGTCATTTTACTAGTCAGTTAATTGAGGCTCTAGAAGGTTATATTCCCTATTCAGAGTCAAACGTCTGGAAAATTCTGGAGCTGTAAGCCAAACCCAGGTTTCTTGGTGCCAAATACATTTTCCACAAGAGTTCTCATTTATGTATGGTAGTACCCCACTCTTATGAGAAATTTCATTATCTTTCAAATTCACATATTGATAATGAATATTATATGAATTTCTATCCTTGCCAGCTAACACCAGCTCTTTAAAGTCAAGGATCATGTTTTATCTTATTTTCCATTTCTCTTTCTTCCTTTCTTCTTTCTTCCAACCTGTTTTTTTTTCTTCCTATTTTAATGGTATATCCAAAAGCAGTTTGGGTGGTGAACATGCAATACAATATACAGATGATGTATTATAGAATTGTGCACCTGAAGCCTAAATAATTTTGTTAACCAATGTCACCCCAATAAATTCAATTAAAAAGTTTTTAAAAAACAGTTTAAGCTTTGCATCCAAATAGATCTAGGTTCAAATCTTACTTTTTAACCCTATGTATATTGTGACTTAACTCCCATGACCCTCAGTTCCTCACTTCTAACATAAAGATAATACTGTCTTCCTTACAAGTCATTATTTGGATCAGATGAGATAATGTATGTTGAACTCCTAAAATGTTACCTGACACAAGCTGGGCATTCAATTAGTATTTTGTTAGAGAAAAATTAAAAGAGTTTCCACTTTAATGAATGCCTTCTTTGCATACAGACTCGTGCTGTTGGAGAAAGTCAGTTCCTGCCCTCAGGAAAATCACAATCTATTCTTACCATTTTGGTTTTGCTCCACAAAAGCCCTAGTCCAAAGCCTTGCTCCACAAACACTGGAGTTCAACTAATACTTGCTGGTCAAATTAAATACACTCTCAGCTGGAAGTATGACTGTCTTCCTTACATCTCCCCAGAAATTAACAAAATATCTAGTACAGAGAAGACAATCAATATATTTTGTTTGAGGGAATGGGAAAAAAATTAAGTACCTGTTAATGCCAATCCATGCAACCTTAGAGCCATAATGGGCAGAACTCAAGAAAACCTCTTCTTATAGGGTAAGAACATCCACTAGCTGAGCCCTGCCTGAATTGGGGGTGGGACAACTGGGTATAGACTCTCCCATGGAGGGAATAGTAATCTGTTGCTTCCTGTGAGAGCAGAGAATCCCATAAACTAACCATGTGTGGCCCTGTCTTCTTCCCCAGATGACCTCAACATGCCAGCCAAAGAGGTGTATGGGGCCCAGCCCCCCATTGAGCTCCTAAGACAATGGATTGACCATGGTTATTGGTTTGATAAGAAAGATACAACCAAGCTAGACATCGTGGATGTGCTGCTTATGACGGCCATGGGACCCCCTGGGGGAGGAAGGAATGACATTACTGGTATGTGAAAGAGAAGTTCATTCCTCCTCAGCCCCCAGCAGAGCTGGACCACCTTAATGGGTAGAGGGTTGGTGTAGGTACTCTGTCCTGATGGAGGGTGGAGAAAAGTATGTTTAGGCTACAGCCAGAGTGGTTTGGGCTAGCTCCATGGAGTGGCATTGGAAGACTTCATGTTGGAAGTTGTGGAAATAGGATGAAAAGAGGAGCAGAGTCTCAGATGAAAAGGAGAGAAAAGGAGAGTTCAGATGGCCAGCATGTGTTCCAGTTGGGAGGCTAAATCAGGTGTTCTCAACTAAGGGTGCGTGACAGATTTACCTGTTGTGTTTTTTATAATTCTTCATATTGCCAAAGAGAGAACAACCAACCCAAAGTAACATCATCATCATCATCATAATAATAATAATAATAAAGATCGCCTCCCACATCATTCATCATCTAATAGTTCAGGAATATATGGTATTTTGCTTCAGGTACAACTTGATCCAACTAAGGTCTGCATTTTTATTCTGAAATGCATCAAACACATCCTTACATAAGAATCTTAGAACCATTTCCAGACTTAAGATTTTGTGACCATGTTGTCCCCTCTGGAATTTAGCCTTCTCATCTATAAAAGAGGAAAATGGGCGAGGTGATCTTATTTGGTACATTGTGTTCCTAAGAATACAGACTCAAAAATGATCACTCTGAAGACATAAAATAGCAAAATACTGAATATTAAAGAAAAAGAAAAAAATCTTTTGACATTTAGGTAAAAAGAGCACACAATTTGTAAGAGAAATAAATTAGTTTATCTTAAGACTTTTCAAATGTAATACTTTATTCCATAAGAAAGTAGAATAACATTTAAGATACTCAAGGGAATAAAATGGGAGTCAAGAATTTTATAGCCACCAAAGCTAAACTTTAAGTATAAAAAGAAAACTGTTATCAGCATGCAAGAACTCAGAGACTTTTTTCCATAAGCCCTTTCTCAGGAATCTACTAGAATATGGGTTTCAGATTATCTAAGTGATTATGAATTATAGCTCAATAAGGCTAATATATAGATATAGATATAAGTAGGGGTTGGTCAAAAACCTCTACTTAGGGGTTTGTTTTTTTGCCATAACATGGCTCTAGTAGCACTTAGGTGTGTTTAACTTCATTCAAAACAATTTTGTTAGATTGTATTGATATGACAGCTGTCATATCAGTGTACATTTTTAAAAATTTATCAGAATTGGAGACTTCCAGTCAAGATGGAGGCATAGGTAGATCCACTGTACCTCCTCACACAACCAAAAGAAGGACAACAACAAATTTAAAAACCAAAAACAACCAGAACTGACAAAAAATTGAACTGTATGGAAGTCTGACAACCAAGGAGTTAAAGAAGAAACATTCATCCAGACCAGTAGGAGGGGCAGAGATGGGAAGCTGGGCATAGAGGATTCACAGAAATATGGCAGCTGGAGGATCGGAGAGGTCAAGACAGTGGCTGGTGGAGTGGATGGTCCCATATTTGCATGTGGATAAACTGGGAGGAACAACTGGGGAATGAGACAGACCACACAACCCAGGGTTCCAGCATGGGGAAATAAAGCCTTAAAACCTCTGACTGAAAAAAACCTGTGAGGATTGAGGTGGCAGGAAAAACTCCCAGTCTCACAGGAGAGGTCACTGGAGAGACCCACAGGGTCCTAGAACATACACAAAACCACCCATCTGGGAAGCAGCAGCAGAAGGGCCCAATTTGCTTGTGGGTAGCTATGGAAGTGACTGAAAGCCAGCAGAGAGCTGAGCAAGTGGCATTGTTCCCTCTCAGACCCCACCCCCCCACATACAGCATCACAACTCAGTGACAAGGGTTGCCCTGTCTTGGAAAATACCTAAGGCACACCAAAACAAAAAAAATATGGCCCAAATGAAAGAGAAGATCAAAGCTCCAGAAAAAATACAACTAAACAATGAAGAGATAGCCAATCTCAGATACATAGTTCAAAACACTTGTAATCAGGATGCTCACAGAATTAGTTTAGTATGGTCACAAAATAGAGGAAAAAGTGAAGACTATGAAAAATGAAATAAAGGAAAATGTACAGGGAACCAACAGTGACAGGAAGGAGACCAGAGGGGAATGAAGGGGGAGAAATGGGATAACTGTAACAGCATAATCAATAAAATATAAAAACCAAATAAAAATAAAGTAAATCACATATATATAAAAACTTATCAAAATTGGTGAATTTTTGTATAGCTATTTTAGGATCGAAGATGGAAGAAAATACACAGCATTTTTGGCATATTATGCTTTATTATTTCAAGACAGGTAAAAACACAACTGAAATGCAAAACATATTTGTGCAGTTTATGGAGAAAGTGCTGTGACTGATCAAATCTGTCAAAAGTGGTTTGAGAAGTTTTGTGCTAGAGATTTCTTGCAAGACAATATTCCATGGTTAAGTAGACCAGCTGAAGTTGATAACAATCAAATTGAGACATTGATTGAGAACAATCAATATTATACCACATGGGAAATAGCTGAAAACAATTCAAATCAATCAAATTATTGGTGAAATGAAAAATGTGACTTTTATTTTACAGAAAAAACTAAACGAGCTTTTTGGCCAACCCAATATATAACTAACATTAGATAGATGTAGATATGTAAGGATATCAAATTAATAGCAGTTAATTTCAGGGGGAAGAATGGATTTGGTATGTAGGATGTAAGTGAAAAGCTATGCTCACTTTCTGTAAAAGCTTTTCTGAATTTTGATGATTTTACAATGATCAGATATTGTCTTTATTTTTAAAAAACAAACGAGCACTACACTAGTACTGTTACCAGAATTTCTACAATTACAGGAGATGTTCTATGTCTGCACTACGCAGTACAGTAGCAACTTACCACATGTTACTCTTGACCACTTGAAATGTGACTAGTGAGACTGAGAAAATCAGTTTTTAATGCTATTTATTATTAATTAATTTAAGTTGAAATAGCCACATATGACTAGAGGCTGCCATATTGGACAGCAGAGCTCTAGAACATTAAGGCAGAGGGAAATCTAATTTCTGTGTCCCAGGAAGTAAAAGTGTGTGTGTGTGTATGTGCATTTTTTCCAGGACGATTCACTCGCCACCTAAATATCATTTCCATCAACGCCTTTGAGGATGACATTTTAACAAAGATTTTTAGTTCAATTGCTGACTGGCACTTTAAGAAAGGGTTTGATGTGATGTTCTTAAGGTAAGAGGTTACTGTGTCTTCCAGGGTATTGACTTGGGGTCCTCAGTGCTGGCTCCTCCTTGACTGGTCTAACTTCTTCTTTTTCCAGGTATGGAAAGATGCTGATACAGGCTACTATGACAATTTATAAAGCTGCAGTGGAGAATTTCTTGCCAACTCCCTCTAAGTCACATTATGTCTTTAATCTGCGGGACTTCTCACGGGTGATCCAAGGGGTGCTGCTTTGCCCTCACACCCACCTACAGGTCAGCCACTGTCATTTCTGTTGCTAAGATCATTTAGCATTATACCAACAGTAATAACTAACTTTTATTAAACATTGACTCTATACTAGGAATTGTGCTTAACATTTTATAAGCATTATCTTGTTACATTCTCACATCAACCACAGGATTAGAAACTTTGAGAATTACCACCTCAAGCACACTCTTACAATCACTCAAATAATCAATTCTGAATTTTCAGGATGTAGAAAAACTTATTCGGCTTTGGATCCATGAGATTTATCGGGTCTTCTATGACCGTCTGATTGATGACGAGGACAGACATATCTTCTTCAACATGACGAAGGAAACCACCTCTAATTGCTTCAAACAGACCATGGAGAAGGTCAGCCATACCCTATAATCATTTGGCCTCATAAATGTTCCCAAATATTTGGCCATATTAGTCTCAGAGTTCAGGTTCCCTTCCTGGTCAAACTGAACTCTGCTCTCTGAATCTCAAGTAACAATATTGAGTCAATGAGTCACTTGGTTTGGTGATATACTAGGCCCAATATTGCTTCACTTTCCTGGTAACATAAATTTTGAACAATTCAAGGTAATTGGCTATATGATGTTATCATTTATACATTTTCAGGGTCAAATTAATTTGTAAATTGAGAAATGGTCCATGAATTTTCATGGCTTGATTGAAGCCCTGAAAAAGCCCAAGTGAAAGATTGTCATGGTTTTTCATTCATAAATATTTTTTCTTTCTCATTTGATATAAGAAAAGTTGTTTTAAGAATTATGTGATTCTACCTCTATTTTTAAGAAGCTGCGATTTCTCCATAGAAATACTGCAAAAATGTTTCACATTGCAGCCAGAGACCAAGTGCAGAAGCACTACTGGGTTATAACAACAGGAGGATGAAGCATCAAAAACATTCCTACTCTAGGCACAGAGTGGGGACCAGGACTACCACCTGTACCTCTATTTGGTAAAGGAGCAAGTACTTTAAAAAATGGTGCCATCCTTTGACCACCTCCTCTGGAGAACCTTACAGTCTAACCACCTATGTTTTAACTATTTAACAAGCAGAATGACCCTCACTTTTACACTCCTTTCTCAAATGTCCTTTCATCATAGTCTTTACATCAATTAGATCCACATATCATGGTTAGTTTTATCTTTTAAATTGTTAATGAACCATGACTTTGAAGAAAGTACTCAGAGAAAACAAGCTCACTTCCTGCTCCCTTCCTCTGCACCTTCCACTGCCATCCTAGTTGGACTATGGTTGAATGCCTGGCTAAGTCTTACCTTTCCCACAGGTCCTCATCCACCTTTCACCCACTGGAAAGATCACTGATGATAATATCCATAGCCTCTTTTTTGGAGATTACTTCAAACCAGAAAGTGAACAAAAAATCTATGATGAGATCACTGACCTAAAACAGCTCGTGGTAGTCATGGAGTACTACCTAGAAGAATTCAACAACATCAGCAAGGCCCCCATGTCCTTGGTCATGTTCAGGTTTGCCATTGAGCATGTCTCCAGGATCTGCAGGGTCCTGAAGCAAGACAAAGGCCACTTGCTCCTGGTGGGCATTGGGGGCAGTGGGCGGCAGAGTGCCAGCAAACTGTCCACATTCATGAATGTGTATGAGCTGTATCAGATCGAGATCACTAAGAACTACTCAAGCAATGACTGGCGGGAGGATCTGAAGAAGATCATGCTGCAGGTTGGTGTGGCCACCAAGAGTACCGTATTCCTTTTTGCTGATAACCAGATTAAGGATGAGTCATTTGTTGAGGACATCAACATGCTTCTGAACACAGGCGATGTGCCCAACATATTCCCTGCTGATGAGAAGGCTGACCTTGTGGAGAAGATGCAAATAGCAGCCAGAACAGCAGGAGAGAAGATTGAAGTCACTCCTCTTTCTATGTATAACTTCTTTATTGAGAGAGTGAAAAAGAACCTTCACATTGTCCTTGGTAAGAAAGAAGCAAACCCAGCTTCCCTTTTTCCTCTGGGTGTTTCAGAGTCTCCTAAGTGCCCTAAGCCCAATGCTCTTACAGTGGTCTAAGGATTGATCCAACCAATGTCTAGACCCAGGAATCAGTACCTAGAATTTCTATGGAAACTTTCACTCTTCTAAACAACTATTTTAAACCTGTTCTAATTCTCTGAATTCTCCTCTGAACCCTCTCCTTTCTTTTATTACATTACTCTTGTGGCCTCACAAAACAACATCTGGAGATCTTCCTGTGAATGTCATTTCCAATCTATCCAGAAACCTAGGGGTTGTGTTTAACACCTCTCTCTCTTGGTAGAATATCATGTGAATTTCTGCTTCCTTTCTCTGTCATATTTACCCACTTATCTCCATTCCCACCACCTTCACATTGGCTAAGCCACTGTTACCAGACCTTGCTTCTGCAACCTTCTAACTATTCTTTCTACGACCACTCTTGTCCATTCCAGACCTTTCTGTTCCACTGAGCCAGGATGGGTTTTTCCTCATATATTGCAAATATGATCATTGTGGGTATACAAACACATATACATACACATGCACACACATTAAAACATTTAAATTTCTTCCTATTAGAATGAAGACCCAAATTTCTAACCTATGTTTTTAAAAGGTTACTTGCCAGACTGTCCTCATATCCACTCCACTCTCATCTCAAACCAGGCTTCTCCCTTCTCTCTTTTTTAACCACACTGACCTTCTCACACATCTGCCTATGCATCATGCTTTCCATACCACATTGAGTCTAAATAAAAATGAATGATATTTGGGGTAAAGCCCACAAAATTTGTGGTTGGAGAGGGTTAGAAACAAGCAGATGCCCCTCATACTTCTATAAATAGCTATACATAAGGCATCCATTGCTCCCTTATGTCTGAGTGAGCACAAATAGAACAAGTGGATCAAAGTGCTCAAGCCACTCTGGCATAGTGACTCAAATGATCTGGAAGCAGTAATAATGTGTATGGGAGATCAATTACTGAATTCTCATCACAGAACTTCATAAAAATATCCCATGACTCCACCTGCTGCCCAGGTACTCATCATGACTATGCCCAGTTATAGCCCTGGGGTACCAACAATAAACATGACCATCCCACCCCCACCAGAATCTTTAGTAAGACCTGCCTGCTGCCTTGGGCCTCCTTGGAGAAAAGGAACTAACAAGGTCTGTTTCTCATTAGCCATGAGTCCAATTGGTGATGCCTTTCGGAACCGCCTGAGAATGTTCCCTTCACTCATCAATTGCTGTACAATTGATTGGTTCCAGTCCTGGCCCACAGATGCCCTGGAGTTGGTAGCTAACAAATTTCTGGAAGACGTGGAACTTGATGACAATATTCGGATAGAGTAAGTGCCACCTGCATTTTAGTACCCCAACCATATATTCTAAATTGAAAATCCAGATAGATATTAGCTCTATTCTTGTTATTGTTTTAAGATTTCTCAATTTAGGTATAAAAAATCTTATATTTTTAAATCACATTTAGTTAGATAATAAATAAAATACTTTTCTGAAAAAGAATAAAATTGTATTGTTCAGAATTGTCCTATTGTACTGTTGTACCAGAGATGTACTGTTATCATAGCTGTGAGAACCTGAATATAATAATGTAGTTATCTTAATAGTCTTAGAGCTGTCATTCTCAACAGGGCAATATCACTGTCATTGCCAAAGGGAAGAAAATGGATTCTTGTGAGGGTAAATAAGCCCAGCTAGGTGGCTCAGTTGGCTGGAGTATTGTCAGGTATACCAAAAGGCTGTGGGTTCAATCCCTGGTCAAGGCATGTACAGGAGGCCAATGGATGGTTCTCTTTCACACTGATGTCTCTCTTTCTCTCCCCCTCTTCTAAAATCAATTTTAAAAAATCCTCTGGCAAGGATTTAGAAAAATGTAATAATAAAAAAGAAAGAAAAAAATACTCTTTGACATAAAAAGCACAGATACACAAAAACCAAATTAAAAAGCTAGAATAAGGAAAGAGGTGATAATGTCAACTACCCTAGGTGCCCCATGAAGTCAGGGTCAGTGTCATCTCTCTTGTCTGCCTCTGCATCCTTAGTGCCTAGCAGATGCCGGCCACTGCTTATTGAAGGAAGGAAGGAAGGAAGGAAGGAAAAATGAAGAAGTAGGCAGGGTTCCGAACGTTCATGACTTTAGGTTTTGCCTTAAGAACCTTGAACTTGGGGGAGAACTACGAGGCTTTGGCAGAGTGCAGACCCTCTCGCAGCTTTGCCGGAGAGAACCACTAGGTTTTAGCAGAGGGAGGACCATGGCCCTGTGAGAGAGAATCACCATGCGGCTTTAGCAGAGAACCACCACTCGGCTTTGCCAGAGTGGGGACCCCCACAGCTTTAGAAGGGGGGAACCACCACCCAGCTTTAGCAGAGATCCCGGCGACACAGGGATCTGTGGGAGGCCTACCAGCTGAGATGGATTACTGGGAAGAACCGGGGGCTGCCTGAGCCATGGACTTCTATTTCTTCTCCTGAGATATGAGAGAGAGGAAGGGAGAGAGAGAAACTTCGATGCGAGAAACATTGATTGGTTGCCTTTTGTATGCACCCAGATGGAGGATCAAACCCACAACCTAGCAATTAAGAATGGTTTTCCAGGACTTCTGGACAAGATGGAGGCATAGGTAGACACACTGTGCCCTCTCCCACAACCAAGATAGGGACAACAGCAATTTAGAAACAGAATAACAACCAGAACTGACAGAAAATTGAACTGTATGGAAGTCGGGTACCCAAGGAGTTAAAATAGACATGTTCATCCAGACCAGTAGAAGGGCTGGAGTTGGGCAGCTGGGCATGGGTCTCGGAGCAGACTGCAGAGAGTGTTGGGACTGGACGCATAAGGCAACTGGGGTGTGCAAGGCAACCGGGGCACACAAGACCACAGTGGGCAGACCCTGAGTGCACAAACAGCGGCTGGCAGACCCCGGCCAAGGGGTAGCAACCAGCAGACCCAGCGAGGTGGCGATTGTGAAGCAAGGCACTGCATGCAACCCAGGATCCCAGTGCTGGGAAATAGAACCTTGGGGCACAGATTGAAAACACTTGTGGGGGCTAAGACACAGGGAAAGACTCCCAGCCTCACAGGAGAGGTCATTGGAAAGTCCCACGGGTGCACAAGCCCACCCACATGGGAATTGGCACCAGAGGGGACCAGTTTGTTCGGGGGAAGCAGCGGAAGGGACTGAGGTCCGAAGGAGAGCAGAGCAAGCACCATTGTTCCTTCTCGGACCCCGCCCCCACATACAGCGTCACAATCCAGCAACTGGAGTGCCCCACCCTGGTGAACACCTAAGGCTCCGCCCCTCATACTAACAGGTGTGACCAGACCAAAAAAAAAAACAACACAAGAGAGAGAGATGGCTCAAATAGAAGAATAATTGAAAGCCCCAGAACCCATCCTTTTAAGCGACCAAGAGATAGCCAACCTATCAGATGCACAGTTCAAAGCACTGGTGATCAGGATACTCACAGAATTGGTTGATTTTGGTTGCAAACTAGATGAAAAAATGAAGGCTACAATAAGTGAAATGAAGAAAAATGCACAGGGAACCAATAGTGATGGAATGAAAGATGGGCCTCACATCTGGAGGGCTCCAGAAGGAAGAAAAAAAACATACAACCAGAAAAGAATGAACAAATAAGAATTCAAAAAAATGAGGAGAGGCTTCGGAACCTCCAGGACATCTTTAAACATTCCAACATCCAAATTATAGGGGTACCACAAGGAGAAGAGGAAGAACAAGTGGAAAACTTACTGGAACAAATAAAGGAGAACTTCCCCAATCTGGCAAAGGAAATAGACTTCCAGGAAGTCCAGGAAGCTCAGAGAGTCCCAAAGAAGTTGGACCCAAAGAGGAACACACCAAGGCACATCATAATTACATTAACCAAGGTAAAAATGAAG
>CM052540.1:79257694-79282025 GCA_028533065.1 Trachops cirrhosus | reverse complement strand
CTCAGATAAGGTCAAGTTCAAGGAGTTCATCATCACCAAGCCCTTATTTTGTGAAATGTTAAAGGGATTTATCTAAGAAAAAGAAGATAAAAAACATGTATAGTAAAATGACAACAAACTCACAATTATTAATGACCACACCTAAAACAAAAACAAAAAGAAAGGCAGCAAACAACTAGAACAGGAACAGAACTACAGAAATGGAGATCACATGGAGGGTTAGCAACAGGGGAGTGGGAGGAGGAAAGAGGGGGAAAAGGTACAGAGAATAAGTAGCATGGATGGTAGATAGAAAATAGACAGGGGGAGGGCAAGAATAGTAGGGGAAATGTAGAAGCTAAAGAACTAATGACACATGGACATGAACTAAAGGGGGGGAATGTGGGTGGGAGAGGGTGTGCAGGGTGGAGGGTAATGAAGGGGGGTAATGAGACAACTGTAATAGCATAATCAATAGAATATATTTTTAAAAAGAAGGAAAAAAAAGAACCTTGAACTCTGTTCTGTAGGCCAGAAGACCCTTAACATGGATCTAGAGGCCCATGAATAGAATTCAGAGGGTCAGTGAATATGAGTGGGGAAAAAATTGATCCTAACACTCTCACTGATATCCAGCTGATATTTTACATTTCCTTCAATGATGAATGTAGGCAATAAGCTCAGTAGGATTAGCAGGACCTGTGACTTTGTTACCAATGAAAATCATGTTTGTTTGCTTGTTTGTTTTTTTTTCCATAACTCATTTAGTCATTATGTGTACCTCAATGTATCATTTCCTTCAAAACTGTGGTAGCTTTTAGACTTGCTGCCCAATTTTATTTAATGTAGTAGTCAGCAAACTATGATTCATGGAACAAGTCCAGTTTCAGCCTATATTTTGTAAATAAATTTTTATTGGAACCTGTTTTCACACTATAATGGCAGAACTGAGTAGTTGCTACAGAGACCATTTGGCCTACAAAGTTGAACAAATTTACTATCTGCCCTTTCCAGAAAAAGTTGACCCCAATTTAATGCATTGATAAAAAGTACATACATAACTATAAGACAAGTTGGTTTTTAAAATATTTTGAAAAATCTACTTCAACATAATTATTTTCATGTATAATCCTATTTTACTTTACATATTTAAAACATGGTTTTGTAAAGTCCACAGTCTTCATCAGGTTTTCAGAGGATAAGAACTCCTGCTTAACACTGAGAATTCACCAAAGTGACCAGAAAGAGAAATTACTTGATTGAAGATCATTCTAGTAAGAATATACAAAGTCCATCCAGAAAAAGTCCAGCCATTGTTAATATAATAAGAACCATTTGTGCAACAAAGATGTAACCTGGCAGCCAAGGAGAGTGGACTGGAATGTGCGTGCATGAGCAACAACTTCACTATACTAGTCAGTGGGGGTGGTAGACGCCATTGAGTGAGCATGTGTACTGTGTGGCCATCACATTCAAAATGACTCAGCAAGTAGAGCAACAAATCTGCATCAAATTTTGCATTAAGCTTAAATATTCCTTTGTGGAAACTATTTGGATGATTCAGAAGGCAGCAGCTATAAGCAACTGGTGATTAGCAGCTTCATCACAACATGCCTGCTCATGCATCATGTCTCATGTAGAGTTTTTCGGCAAAACATTAAATTATCCAGTGGATTTAGCTCCCTACAGCCCAGATTTGGTGCACTGCGACTTCTGGCTTTTCCACAAAACTAAAATCACCTTTGAAATGGAAGAGATTTCAGACCATCAGTGAGATTCAGGAAAATAAGATGGGGCAGCTGATGGCAATTGGGAGAATTGTGTGAGGTCCCAAGAATTGAAGGGGACTGAGGCAACATTGTCTTATGTACAATGTTTGTTGTATCTAGTATCTTCTTCAATAAGTGTCTCTATTTTTCATATTACATGGCTGGATACCTTCTGGACAGACCTTGTATACCTCCCCAATCCTTCTTGGGGCTCTGTTGACCTGCTTTGGAGAATTTAGGATTTCAGTGGGCCACACTAAGTGTGCCTTCTTATATCCTCATGTCTGTAACCAAAGTTGTGCTAGATGTCTCAGAGCCAGCCTAACCACCCTTGTGCCCTTGGCAGGATCATCTCCATGTGCAAATATTTCCAGGAGAGTGTGAGGGAGCTATCACTCGATTATTACAACACACTTCGCAGACATAACTATGTCACCCCCACCTCCTATCTTGAAATGATCCTAACCTTCAAGACACTCTTGAATAGCAAGAGGCAAGAGGTTGATATCATGAGGAACCGCTACCTGACAGGCCTGCAGAAACTCAACTTTGCAGCTTCACAGGTGAGAACTGCCAAAGTGGATCAGGGACAAAGAGGTCCAGGACTAGGGGATGCAGTAAGCCATTTGTTCAGGTGCAACATTCAAGAGGACCCGAAGCTCTGGCTGGTGTGGCTTAGTGGATTGAATGCCAGCTTATGATCCCAAAGGTCACCGTTCAATTCCCAATCAGGGCACATGCCTGGGTTGCAGGCTAGGTCCCCAACTGGGAGTGTGCAAGAGGCATCCAATCAATGTATCTCTTACACATTGATGTTTCTCTTCCTCTCGTTCTCCCTTCCTTCCCTTCTCTCTAAAAATAAACAAATAAAATCTTTTTTTAAAAAAAAGAGGGCACCAAATAAAGTCAGCATCTAACCCAGCATTTGCAGAACTCACCTCACTTACTTCAGCCTAAACCCAGGCTTATGGGGTTGTTTTTATTCAAGATTTTGATATTTTGTTCAGCATGTACTTTTTGCATTAATTTTGACTTAAAATATTTCAATAAAATACTATTTATCTAGGGCAGTAGTTTTTGGTGCCCCCTTAAATTTTGTGCTCAAAGTGAGTGCCTCACTTGCCTCACCTTTGCCCTGGCCCTGGATACTTTACAGGGGAACTGGGGCAGGTAAGGCAGTAGTAAAGAACTGGGCTTTATGGAGTCAGATAGTTCTTTGCTCAAATTCTAGTGCTCTAACTTATAGCTATAGAACTTTAAACCTCTTGGGGCCTCAGTTTCCTCTTCTGTTAAAAAGGTGATAACCGTCTTTATTTCATAGGCCTATTGTGAAGATAAAAAGAGCTAAAACAAGTACAAAATGTCTGTCATGTGAATTAGGAAGTAATTTGTGCTGGGAGCCATTTGACAAGCCATCTAAGATGAGAGCCACATTAAGGCAGGAATTTTCATCACCAATAAAGAACTGAGACAATTGAATGGTTTATAGTAGGTTGACCTGCTGCTGAATATATATAGTAAATGTATCAACACTACAGAACAGGGATGGGAGAAAATGTAAGGGGTGTCCTTCATTGCTCTGTTTCTGGGGTGTCTGGGTCTGATTCAGAGTCCTTTGCTTTTAGAGAGAGAGAGAATGAAGGTGCAAGTTAATATTCCTTGAGCCCTACCACATGCCAAGTGGTGTGTATTAGAAAAGTTTCACTCAGAGAAACCAAGATACAGAGAGACTCAGTGACTTGCACACAGTCACACAGCCTAGTGAGTAGGTGTCTCAAGTGGTCAGGTCAGAACTGAAAGTCATATTTGCATGACTGCAGGGCCTGTGTTCATGGGCCTGTGTGATATCAGGCTGGTATCTTGCTTCTGTCATATGGGCTTGCTGGAGGGAGTGGGTGCAATGTTGAGAAACCCTCTTCAAATAAGTATCTGAGCTGCCATATAAAGCAGAATCAGGACCAGTGGGTGAGACTGCATGGGGTAAACTCCAACTGTTCATCAGGAAAATCTAATGCATTTAGTTGTCTGAAAATGGCACACCTTCTCTTAGAGGTAGTGAGCTTTCTATCATTAGAGGTGTTAAAAGAGTGGCCAGAAAATTACGTGGCAGAAATATCACTGTTGGAAAAAATGGCCTTGAAAGTTCCTTCTATCCCAGGTATCTCAGTCATATATGTATTCTTCACAGACTTTTTAAAAATGTAGGTTTTTCCTGGTCAGATAGCTCAGGTGGTTAGAGCATTGTCCTGATATGCCAAGGTCATGAGTTCAATTCTTGGTTGGGGCACATACAAATAACAACTAATGAATGTGTAAATAAATGAAACAACAAATCAATATTTCCCTATTTCTCTCTCTATCTCTCTTCCTCTCTCTCTCTCTAAAATCAATAAATATTTTAAAATGTAGATTCACCCCCCCAATTTGCTTTTGTTCTACTTCTCCCCACCCCCATATTACAATTTTGGCTCAACAAGAAAGGATACTTTAAAAAAAAAGTTTGTTCCTTTTTAAAATGTTTGTTTACCATTATATGTCTAATGACTAACATAGTGCTTATTAACTACAATATATAATGTGAACTCAGTTACTAAGTATTGAAAGATCAAAGTGGTAAACTACAGCCAACATACATATCCCATGTTAAAATCCACTTTCTGCATATATAACAGGTTGGAGAATGGTTTCAGCTCCTGCCACTGTCATTTGTGGTACTGATGTAGCCCCCATCTCCTTGCTAGGTGGCAGTCATGCAAATCGAATTGACCGCCCTCCAACCCCAGCTCATGCAGACATCTGAGGAGACTGCCAAGATGATGGTGAAAATTGAAGAGGAGACAAGAGAAGCTGATGCCAGGAAAGTCCTGGTGCAGGCAGACAAGAAAGAAGCTGATGCTGCTGCTGCTGTGGCTCAAGAAATCAAGGTACAAAGAGCCAGAGGAAAGGGAGGGAGCCAGTGTTTTCTGGGTTTGTCCATTACCTCACTAAAGCTGACACAGTTCTGCAGAATATGTGTGGTCCTGCCCATCCTGCAGATGAGAAAAGTGAGGCTTGAAAAGGGAGGCAGATTTCCTAGCAGGGCACAGCTAGTAGGTGATAAGCAAATCTTTCTGACACCTGGCTGTCTCCAGGAAGCACTGTCACTTTTCAAATATTCTTTCTCTCATTCAGAGTCAAGGCCTACAAGACCCAATATGATCTAACCTCATTTCTTATGACTTTCCCCTCACTCACTCCTCTCTGGCCATACTGGCCTCCAAGATATTCCTTAAAAAACACAAGGCACATTCTCACTTCAGGACCCTGGCACTGGCTCTTTCTCCTACCTGGAATATTCTTCCTCCAGATTGGATATCTCTTTCTCCTCCATCATGATTTTGACCAAGTGTGCCTGGCATGTCATAGGAGTGGGATAAACATTTGTTGAATGATAGATTGTTGAACCTAGAGTTCTCCATTTGAAGGTCCTGGGACAGGCTTCTCCTAATTTTCAGCTATTAAAAGAAAATCTGATTTACATTCATGTAATGTCATATATTTCTCAAAGCATTTTCAACTACACAATTCTGTTGTAGTATCACAACTACCTTGGAAATAGGAATGACAGGTAACAATTATCTGAATGTCAGCAACATTGAGGTTCACCACTGGGTGAAATCACTTTCCAGAGCTGTGTAGCTAGTTAGTGGGATTAGAATCCAAGGTTTATGGCACTTAGTTTAAGATACTTGTCCCTATACTCCAAATTAGCAGATAGAAAATTCTTTTGACCATTCTTCAAATAGGGGTTTGAACAAGAAGCAGCCTGTCTGGCTTCTAAGATAAATAACCAGACACTTTCTCAAAAAGGACAGGCCTTCCAGACTGGCTTCTCTCTCATGAGTCTTGAGACCTGCCCTCTCATAGATTCCCTTGGATCTAATCCCTGGTCTCAGAGTCACACTATGAATGTGTGGCACAGACAGCATGCCAGTGGAACCATAAAAGACAGTGACCACTGGACACCAAGAACCATTTGTTGTTTTATAACAAGATGATGATAATAACAGCTACTACTTACCAGCACTACGGTGATTTCTGCTGTATTCCTTCATTTAACAAGTATTTATTGAATCCATATGTGCTGGTACTTTTTTAAGAAGTGGGGAACCAGGAGTGAACAAGGCAGAGAAAATTTCTTCCCTTCTTGAGACTGGAGTCTCCTCTACTTGGTCTGCATTGTCTTTTTAATCCTGAGCCCCACAAGGCAAGTGGTATCATTCCCAGTTTACAGATGAGGAAACCATGGTCTACCAGGCGACTAAAGCAGGATTCCACCCAGAGCTCTCTCTGATTCCAAAGTCCCTGAATCTGACCATTACTCCAGAAATTGCAAGCCAGCAGCTAGAGAGCACATATGCATTGTGACACACACGTTCTTTTTTTTTTTTATTTTGGAATAATTATCAACTTTTAAAAATCAAGATGTCTTAAGCAATATTTGTAAAGTTTCAGCTTTTCTTAGAAGAAAAATCAAGCTTTCTGGCAACACTAGACCTGTGTTTCTGGGGGTAGCCATCAGCGGCATTGGCTTGCAGTTGCTGAGCATGTCCCAGTTCACAAAGCCCCAGTCAGACCTTCTCCCATGCATGTATTACTGGCCTGGCCCCAGAAGGTGCATGAATTTGCAGCTCTTTCATGGCTTTACTCGAGAATCAGGCACATCAGGGCTCAATATTTGCTCTGTTTCCTCATCTGAAAAATGGGGATACTGAGAAAACATGTAAAGTTTGTAGTATGTATCCAGCACATAGTCAGAGCTTAATGACCCTTATTAGCTATTCCCCCAAACAGTTGTTCTTTATGCTGTACCAAGTGGACTTGCCTGTTTGATAAAGCCAGCCTGTCACCACATGTGGGTACATCACAACCAGGATTCTGCTCTATAATGTCAGAGGGAACATGATTACAGGTGCAGAAGGGACATAAGAGGTGGCAGGAACCTTACAAGGTAATGACCCACCACACTCATTCCTGGACAATAAATTGTCACTTTGGGTTTTGTTGTGAAGGGTGAGGTCTAATGCTCTGTCACCCTGTGCCCAGACCAGGAGTGACATCCTAGAGGTGAGGCATGAGGGGAAGAAACTGTCCAGGAGGAGAGGAAACCTGCGCTTGCTCTGAGTTCCCCTGAGGCTTTTGCGTGAACCCAAATCCTTTCCTGAATCTCTCCAGGCTATAGTCCTTCTCCAGGACTGCTAATTTCCTCTAATGTCCTCACACCCCACATGGAGAGCACCCCACATGGGTTCCATATTGGGAGATGAGGGGACTGGTTGATAAAGAATCAGGCCCCAACACTGGCTTCCTAAGTACAGCAGTTGGGTTAAATTGGTTGATTCTTTTTAAGCTAATGAACCATTTTTCCCCTAAATAAGGATAATAAACAGTGCCAGAATTGGCAGAAGTGCAGAGCTGGTTACATTTCATCAGTATACATTCTGTTTCCTATCTCTCACACAGCCTTGCTAAGCCACAGGGCTCATTTTTAATTATAATATTTTTAATCAAAGAAACAAATGACTTAGCAGTAATAACACAAAGGAAAATATTTTTAAGAAGTCAAATTGAAGACCTTTTCAATTTTCCAAGTTTTTTTCCAACCCCAGTCTATATCTGTGGATAGTTTTATGTTATTGCAGTCATAGCATAGCTGCAATTCGCATCGTGCTTTTTAAATATTCTTAACATCCTATCACAAATGTTTTCCCAAAATGTCATATAATAATTTTAATGATCATTTTATGTAGGTGTTTCACTCATCAAGTAGTCATTTCTCTGTTGAGCATTGAAGCTTCCTGCCCTGTTTTCAGTATTTCAAGGGTATAAACCAGACTTTCTTAACAGCTGCAAAACAGAACCACCTTTGGCATTCTGGGTTTTTTAAAAATATTTTATTTATTTATTTTTAGAGAGAGAAGGGATGGAGAAAGAGGGGGAATGAAACATCAATGTGTGGTTGACTTTTGCGTGCCCCCTAATGAGGACATGACCTACATGCCAGGTACATGCCCTGACTGGGAATTGAACCAGCAATGCTTTGGTTCACAGGCCCACACTCAGTCCACTGAGCTACACCATCCACAGCACCTTTGGAGTTTTAAAAGGTGCAGATGCACAGACCCCACACAAACTGAATGAATCAGAATCTCTGGGTGTGAGGCCTGATGATGAAGACACGCCAAATGCTCCTCAGTTCCAGGGTTGGGAATCACTATGACAGATAATCTTATAATTAGCATCTTTGAGTCACTTGACAAACAAGCTTGCTGGAACCCAGGCGTTGTCCTCAAGGAAAGGGAGCAAGGTGACCAGGCCACCAGGAGACACAATGTGTATGGGACCCTGTCTGGCAGATTCTAAGAGAGCGACACCGAACTACCAATAATATGGAACCAGCGGTACCTGGGATAGTGGAAATTCATGGAGAATCCAAAGCTGTAGCTAAACAAATGCCTTTGGTGTCCTCCGCTACCAAACCCCGTTCTGTACCTGCTCATGAGAAACAGCAGGGACCAGTTTCAGTTCTTCCTCTTGCCTCCCACCGAGGTGCACATCCTACCACTGAAATGGGGCAAACCGAGTCACCTGGGGGCTGCGCCATTATAGTGGAGATATCCAACATGGCTTGTTTTTTGGGTGGAGGGTTGTTTGAATATAATGAAGCTAAATTAAATATTGCTATAAGATTTTAAGAAGAGCAGAAAACCTAAAATAAAGAATCCACAATACACACATATATAAGAAGGTGGGACCACTTATGTCTTGTTTACCTATCACAGTAAACCTACAGGATATAGACTTCAACACTTACTGCTTTGTTTAAGAATTGATATTCTCTTGTGAAGCTTCACATTGCTCATGGCTGTGGTGACTCCTAGGGCTGGGGGACTGACAGAATTCACTGCATGAGGACTCAGGACCCCAGGTTTGGAGCTTGGCTTCCTGAGACTTTGTTTTTGTTTGTTTGTTTTGGATTTAGCAATTGGACCTCTAAGTAATCTATAAGACCTCTTCCTATTGTAAGAGTTTTATAATGTTAAGCTTTCTTTTTAAAAAATTGAGATATAATTCATATAACATTAAGATTCACCCCTTCTGTGGTAAGCATGCAGTGCAATATATAGATCTTGTATCATAAAAATGTACATTTGAAATCTATATGATACTATTAACCAAGTCACCCCAATAAATTTAATTTAAAAAAAGATTCACCCTTTTAAATTATTTAATTCAGTGGGTTTTAGTATTTTCACAGAATTGTATAACCATCAGCATTATATAATTCTAGAACATTTTCATCACCCCAGAAGGCAACCCATCAGCAGTCACTCCCCATCCCTCCCTCTCCCCAGCCTCTAGCAACTACTAACCTTCTGTGTGCTTTCATGGATTTTTTTTTCCTGCATATCTCATGTAAATGAAGTCATGTGGCAGGTGAAATTTTGAGTGTGGCTTCTGTCACTTAGCATAATGCTTTCAAGGCTTATCTGTGTTATTACATGAATCAGTACCTCATTTTTTTGTGGCTGAATAATATTTCATTGTGTTAATTTTGTTTTTAAATGAAGAAATAATGGAAAAACGTATACTGTCTCCTCCTAGATTTTACTACCCAGCTCCAATCTCTATCCCTGTTCTTCATTCTTTTCTTTTTATTTTAGATTATTCAGTACAGTTTCTATCTTTTATTCCCACCCCAGCCCACCCACCCATCCCTCCCATTTCCAACCCCCCTCCTGTTCTTCATTCTTAAACTCTGGCCTTAAATTCCACCATATCCCCAAGCTTTACTCCATCCTTGCCTCTACTACCCTTTCCTATCACTGAACTGCAATACATCTGGACTCTCACCTCATCTCTGACCTTCTCCTATTCCTCACACCTTATTCTTCCCTAAACTTGCCCTGATTCTTTTCCCATCTGTCACTCACCCTTAAGCTTCACCCTTCATCTCTTAACCCATCCTCGATCAATGGGTGAGAATCACCTACTGCATATATCTCTTGGAAATTAGTTTTAGAAAACAAAGACTTCATTATTTCTTTTAAGATCACAAACCAAGGAAATTCTTAAATGTCCAAGATATCCAAGTTGTAGCCCCCAAGGGCCATTCAGGCCTTCCTGTGCACAGAGCTCCAAGTTGGGGCAGCTTCCTAGAATAATGGACATCAGGAAGATGCCTCTGCCCACTTCCCCAGCTTTCTCCAGGCACTGGCACTTACCCCTTTTGTCTCTGTGCTGCCCACAGAACGAATGTGAGGGGGACCTGGCAGAGGCGATGCCAGCATTGGAAGCTGCCCTGGCTGCACTCGACACCCTGAACCCTGCAGACATCTCACTGGTGAAGTCTATGCAGAACCCCCCAGGCCCCGTCAAGCTGGTCATGGAGAGCATCTGTGTCATGAAAGGGCTGAGACCAGAGAGGAAGCCAGACCCCAGCGGCAGTGGTAACCCCCTTCAGCAGCCCCCCAGTGGACGGCATGGCTGCTCTTCCCTGGCAGGAAGGGTGCCCAAGTCCCTGCCCTCCACCCCACTCTAGGCCTGCAGGCAGTCCCTGGAATCTTAGAGGAAATGAGAAAGGCACCAGAATGTGCATGAGGATCAAAGAGCTCTCTTGAGTTTCTTCACCATCCCCTCTCCTCTCAATAAGTCAGGAAAATACAGGTATCTGAGTCAAGGCCCCTGCCTGCAAATCATTACTAAAATGAAGGTCATGGAAACCAAGGGGCTCATGTAGAGAAAGCACATGAAGAGTAGTGTGTGGGTCAGAGGGAGAGAGAGAAACAGAAAGAGCTAGAGAAAGACAGACAGACAGAGAGATAACCAGAGAAAGAAAGAGAATGAAACAAAGAAAGAGCAAGAGAGACTTACAATGAGAAGGAAATGGAGACCCAGACACCTAGATGCATACACACATGTGCATGCACATGGGTACATGTGCACACAGAGACATATGAACAGACATGTTCATGGACATGTTCATATGTGTGCATGCACAGACATATGCACATGCATTTCAGGCAGACATGCACGCATACATGCACACATGCACATAAACACAAAGATATGATGAATAGAGAGAGATCAGGAGACAAAGAAAGAAATTAGAGGGGGAGAGAGACAAAGGGACACACAGAAAGAGAAAATGAGGAGGGAGAGACTTATGCACATAGTGATGGAGAAACAGGAGAAAGATATGAAGGGGTGTGGAAAGAAATAGACAAAAACAGAGACACAAAGACTGACAGTGAGAGAGAAAGGGAGACAGACCAAGAGATACAAAGACACAGAGATACACAAACATAAAGCAAGTGGGAAGAAGAGAGAGGCAGAGATAAAGATATAGCAGAGAGAAAGAGAGGTGAGGTGGGGTGGAACATGAGCTAGCAGAGAATAATTCATGGGAGAGAGATGAAGCAGAGGGAGACAGAGGCAGAATCGGGGAGTAGGGAGACAAGATTTCTGGGAAGAAGGGAATAGAGGAGGGAGGAAAGCTCCTTATGTTTTTGAGCCTAGAAGCATTAGTAGGTGACTATTCAATCTTCTTAAAAATCTGAATTAGATGTAGAATCTTGTATCAAGATAGGTGTCTTGGAATTGAACAAGACTTTTGGTGTCTACTTCCTACTGGTTAGAATTCCCTCCTCTCTGGCTGCTTTCAGACCAAAAACCACATGAAGAAGATTCAGAATGGATTGGGAATGGATAAAAAGAATGTGAACTTTAGAGAAGAATCCTTTAGTGGGGTAGCTGAGGTGTGTTAAGTGGGTCTGAGCAAGGATGAGCCAGCCAGCACTTCTCTATTCTGGCCATATCTACAATCACTTGGGAGCATAAAGAATGCTGAAGCCCCGTGCCGTCTGCCCTCCCTCTCCTAGAGATCCTTATTCCATTGGTCTGGGACATTTCTGAGCATTAATTAATCTTTTTTTTAAACACCTGGATTGTTTGAAGGTGCAGGGAGGGTTGAAAATGGTACACAAATCATGGCCAGGTCCCAAGAGTCAGTTCTCTTCTTGGTTCATTGATCCATCCACAGGACCCATCATTTACCTTTCTAGTTCAAAAATAAGCAAATTGTGTATATTGTTCACTTAACCTGCAGAATTTAGCCAGTATATAGGGATGCAACAAAAGAGCAATTGATTCATTTTGGGCATCTTGAATTTAAATGAAGCAGATCATTTTCCTGAAGGTAAACAGACACCTTCATGGGAAATATTTATTTGACTTCTGTGCTTGCATTAGGAACAGGACACATTTGGCCTGTTGTACTTAATATTATATCTCAAGTACTACTTTTTTTGATAAACTGGACTTGGCAAATACTTGCAGTGCTGTGAACCAAAAAGTCCCCCAACCTTTTCTCAACAAGTCAACCTTTAAAAGGAGTGCTGTCCTTGGATGAGGTTGGGGCTCACTCAGTTAGGCTTTGGTCAGCATGATATTGGGTGCTAGGGAGAACAGGGCCCTTCTCCATTTCTGGGTAAGCCATGGTGGCCTCTGTCCACCTACAAGCTTCTTTCCCCACCCTTGATTTCTCTCATGCCTCTCCACTCATAAAAAGGACTGTTTGGGTTCCATCCAACCCACCTCCCAAACTTGAAAAATAATACTCAAACCCTGGCTGTGTGGCTCATTGGATTGAGCACTGGCCTACAAACTGGGGGATAGCCGACTCGATCGCCAGCCAGGGTACATGGCTGGGTTGCAGGCCAGTTCCCCAGTTGGGGGCAGCCAAGAGGCAACCAATCAATGTATCTCTCACACATCAATGTTTAAAAAAAATTCAAAATACTTGTCCATAGCTCCTTTGCCCTCTCTATCTATGACTGGGATAAGACTAACAGTCATTCAACACACACTTATTGATAACTGAATTTCAGGCACTATGCCAAAGGATAGTAAACACAGCAGGAGCTTACAAGTTTGAGGGAGAGTCCGACAATAAAAAGTAAACAAAAAAAATTCACTGATTGCAATAAATGCTATAAAGGTAATGATGTTTTGGCAGTTGAGATGGAACAAATGTTGGGGGAGCTATAGATGGGCCCACCTTAGTGATGGACATCTAGGGAAATCTCTCTGTGGAGGGGTGGCTTTAAAAATGAGCCTAAACTCTGGTCAGGAGCCAGTGAGATGCCATTTCCAGCTCATGGTAGGGAAGCACTTGGGATCATAGAGGAGTTGAAGGAAGGTCCTTCATGACTGAAGTCCAGCGATCAGGCAAAGAGGAGGTAAGTAAGGTAGGTGGGCCTCCCAAACCATGGTGAGGAGTTCAGACTTTTCTTTTTTTAATTTAGATTTTGTATTTTTAAAGCAGCTTTAGGTTCCCATGAAATTGATGGCCCATATTCCCCTGCCCCCATACATGCACAGCCTCCCCCATTACCAATATCCCCCACCACAGTGGTATATTTGTTATAATTGTTGAATCTACACTAACACATTGTAATCACCCAAAGTCCATATTTACATGACATTCTGCTCTTGGTGTTGTACATTCTATGGATTTGGACAAATATATGACATATGTCTATCATTATGGTATTATACAGAGTATTTTCTCTGCCCTTAAATTCCTCTGTAGGAGTTAGATTTTTTTTTTTTACCAGATCTGAGGAGTAGTCACTGCAAGGTTTTAAGTCTCAACCAGAAAGTCTTAATAAGAGTCTTATCTCTCTGTTTCTCATTCCAAACAGGGAAAATGATAGAAGATTACTGGGGAGTATCAAGAAAGATTCTTGGAGATCTGAAATTCTTGGAGAGCCTTAAGGCATATGACAAAGACAACATCCCCCTAGTGATCATGAAACGGATCCGAGAGAGGTTTATTGACCACCCAGATTTCCAGCCAGCTGCCATTAAAAATGTTTCATCTGCCTGTGAGGGTCTGTGCAAGTGGGTGAGGGCCATGGAAGTGTATGACCGTGTGACCAAAGTGGTAGCTCCAAAGCGGGAGCGGCTGAAGGAAGCTGAGGGAAAGCTGGACATACAGATGCAGAAACTGAACCAGAAACAAGCAGAGTTGAAGCTGGTGGAAGACCGCCTCCAGGCCCTGAATGATGACTTTGAAGAGATGAATACCAAGAAAAAGACCTTAGAAAAAAACATCGATATCTGCTCCCAAAAGCTGATTAGGGCAGAAAAGCTGATCAGTGGTCTTGGAGGAGAAAAGGACCGATGGACAGAAGCAGCCCGGCAGCTGGGGATCCGCTACAATAATCTGACAGGGGATATGTTATTGTCCTCGGGGACTGTGGCTTACCTGGGGGCCTTTACTGTGGATTATCGGGCCAAGTGCCAAAAGCAATGGTTGGCCCAATGTAATGATAAGCACATCCCTGGCTCCAGTGACTTCAGTCTCAGCAACACATTAGGGGATCCCATAAAAATCCGTGCCTGGCAGATCGCTGGGCTGCCAGTTGACTCCTTCTCCATTGACAATGGCATCATTGTGTCCAATTCCAGACGCTGGACCTTGATGATTGACCCTCAGGGGCAGGCCAATAAGTGGATCAAGAACATGGAGAAAGTGAATAGGCTATCGGTCACCAGGTTCTCAGATGCCAACTATGTGAGAACGCTAGAAAACGCTCTGCATTTTGGCACCCCCGTCTTACTAGAAAATGTTGGAGAAGAACTGGATGCCTTTATTGAACCCATCTTGCTCAAGTCCACATTCAAACAGCAAGGGGTTGAGTACATGAGGCTAGGCGAAAACATCATCGAATATTCCAAGGATTTTAAGTTATACATCACCACCCGTTTGAGAAACCCACATTACATCCCTGAAGTCGCTGTGAAAGTCTGCCTCCTCAACTTCATGATCACTCCCTTAGGACTCCAAGATCAACTTCTTGGTATTGTAGCTGCCAAGGAGAAGCCAGAACTGGAAGAAAAAAAGAACAAGTTGATTGTAGAAAGTGCCAAGAACAAGAAGCAGCTAAAAGAAATTGAAGATAAGATCTTGGAGGTCCTCTCCCTGTCAGAGGGCAACATCCTTGAGGATGAGACAGCTGTCAAAGTTTTGTCCTCCTCCAAAGAACTGTCTGAAGAAATCTCTGAGAAACAAGAAGTTGCTTCAGTGACAGAAACACAGATTGATGAGACTCGGATGGGCTACAAGCCAGTGGCTATCCACTCTGCCACAATCTTCTTTTGTATCTCTGACCTGGCCAACATTGAGCCAATGTATCAGTACTCCCTGACATGGTTCATAAACCTCTATGTGCACTCCTTGGCCCACAGCAGGAAGAGTGAAGAGCTGGAGCTGCGCATTGAGTATATCATTGAGTATTTCACCTTCAGTATCTACAACAATGTCTGCCGCTCTCTATTTGAGAAGGACAAGCTGCTTTTCTCCCTCCTCCTGACCATTGGCATCTTGAAAGAGAAAAAACAAATTAACGAAGAAGTTTGGTACTTTCTTCTAACTGGGGGCATTGCCCTTGACAACCCCTTCCCCAATCCAGCTACTAAATGGCTGTCTGAAAAGGCATGGGCGGAAGTGGTTCGTGCATCTATGTTGCCAAAACTGAAAGGCTTGATGGAACATTTTGAACAAAATGTTAATGAATGGAAGCTCATCTATGATGCGGTCTGGCCTCATGAAGAGAAGTTCCCTGGGTCTTGGAACTTCCTTCAAGGGTTGGAGAGGATGGTGATCCTCCGATGTTTGCGGCCTGACAAGATGATTCCAGCCATTCGAGAGTTCATTGCTGAGCACATGGGCAACATGTACATTGAAGCCCCTACATTTGACCTCCAGGGTTCCTACAATGACTCCAGTTGTTGTACACCACTGATTTTTGTGTTGTCTCCTGGTGCAGATCCAATGGCAGGTAAGGGTCAAAATGTTGTGTGAAGGACATAAAGAGCCCAGAACATGAATGAATGACAAATAGCATGTCCCTTGTAGCAGGAGTCTCTAATTCAGATAACTTTGAAGGCTGAGCAGTAAATAGGCCAAGATGGGTTTGGGCTCTAAAGACTTTTTTCCCACCAAAAGGGGCCAACTGCTAGTCAGTGCCCACGATTGTTCACTGACACAGATGATCTATGAGCCATATCATCTAATTTTTCAAGAGAAACAAGAAATACAGAAATCACCCATTTTTACATCTTGATAATTCATTCATATTTTTTCTTAAAAGTCAAATGAGGGCCAAGCTGGGGCTAGATTTAGCCTGGCTGCTAGTTTGTCACATGTGTCTTAAATCATTTTTTCTATCACTTCTCTCAGCTAGGCTTTTCTCTCTTCTTTTAATTTTTTAATTTTTGAATGATTAATACTGTGAGTAATAATAAAAAAATTAAACAATGCCTAAAGGTATAGGATTGTGGCTCAACCAGGGCTATTTTGCCCCCTCAAGGGACATTTGACAAAGTAGGGAAATACTTTTGATATCACAACTAGGGGGTACTACTGGCATCTAGTAGATAGAGGCAAAGGATGATGCTAAACATCCCGCAATACATAAGACAGCCCCCATAACAAAGGATTGTTCAGCCCAGAACGTCAGTAGTGCTGAGGTTGGTAACTTCTCATACAGAGTGAAAGGTACATCTTTCTTCTAATGTTCCCAAATGTAACTACTATTACTAGTTTGTGTATCTTTCCAGAAATCGTTTGTACTTATTAAAGGGTATGAGTTGTTGACAGGAATAGATTAGTTTTCTGTCATGTTGGAATATCTCAAAGCTTTACTTTTCTCTATTGCTGAATGGAGAAAGAGTACCAGAAGTACAAATGACAAGGTTGAGGTGTTCTCCTGTGAAAGATGAGGAGTTTGACACATATCCTTACCCAGATAGAAAGCCAGCACCCTGCCCCTAAAAGGAAGCCAGAGGAGGCAGCTGATATGAATTGGTACCCTTTCCAGGTTCCTATGCCAAAATGTTATTGCCAAAGATCAATTTATGACCCCTATGTTGTACCTTTGCTTTTTTTCCTATATGTCCTTTATGTGGCAGAATTCAGTAAGAGAAAGTAGCAGAAACCAGGAAAGGTAAAGAATAGAAATGAGGAAAAGGTCAGAATATGGTCTGTGAATTGATGGTGTGCTGGCAGAGGACAGGGTACACATCCAGAGGTGAACAGTAGCATATTCCTTTCCCCTATACTAGAGGCTTGATCAGATTCAGCATGAATAACTTCTCGGGAAACTCCACAGGTCAGGAGGGACACACTGTTTGGTTGCCCTTATTTTTCTATTAAGATAGATTAGTGGACTCAAGCATTGTCCACCTGACCCAGCTTCTGACTCCTCCATCACCTCCCTAATAAAGTTTCCCATCAGCCTTTCACTTAATGTAACAGTTCTCAGTCTTCACTGCACATGGGAATCACCTGGGGAGTTTAAAGAAAAATCTCCATGCCTAAGCCACACCCTTGACCAATTAAATTAAAATCTTTGTGAGTAAGCCCCAGGCATTGTGTTTTATAAAGCTTTTCAGGTAATTCTAATGTGCATCCAATATTGGAACCACTGACCTAATGGTTTTAGCGGCCTTAGAAAATCATTACCTAGATAGATCCATTATTTCATTAGAGGCTGCAAAATGGTGATATTTTAATCCTATCATTCTTTCCACATTTATTAGCTGAAACTCTCCTATAAAGAATTTTTTTAAAAAGTATTTTCCATTATCAACTCTGAATATAGTTTGAAAAGAACAAGCTGAAAAGATGCTTGGTTCATTTTCTTTATCAGCTTTCTGAATAATGAGTTCAAGCCCTACTAATTTCCAAAGTTAGTTAAGCAATAAGATATTTTTTGGTTCCATTGTGAATGCATGGATTTTAAAAGACCAGATGTTTCAAATATGGTGGTATTTTAATCTACTGCCATCAGTGTTCTTTTCGATGCTCAAATTATTCAATCACTGGCCTGTGGGAGCACCTTCATGCCTATATCCTTTACATATAAGCCCAGTAGTTTTTAATTTTTGACAGGTTCCTTGCTATAGAAAGTCATATATTCCAGGCTCACCTTGTACAAACATTTCTTCAAGGAACTCCAGTTATCTTAGCAGTTCATGGTATTTGGAGACCATGACCAGGGTGCTGGGATGCCCATTACTACTGGATGGATCCTTATTGGCAGACTATACTGATTCTCTTTTTTATCCTCACCCGAGGACATGCTTATTGATTTTAGAGAGAGGGGAAGGGAGGGAGGAAAAGAGAGAGAGAAACAGATGCAAAAGAGAAATATTGATCTAGGTTGACTCTCATACACATCCTATTTGGGGACTGAAGTCACAACCTAGGCATGTGCCCTGACCAGGGACCAAACCCGCAACTTTTCTGTTTAAAGGATGACACCCAACCAACTGAGCCACACTGGCCAGAGCCACTAATTCTCTCTTTGTCTATATCTAACCTGCCATTTTAATCAAGAGTGCTTTGAGCTTTTGACTTCAGTAACAATGTTTTTCATTTCTCAAAGTTTTATTTGTTTTACCTTAAATTCATGCATTTTTTTCATAGCACTCTGAATTTTATCAGCTCTATGTTCCTTCTTTAATGATTTTTCAGATGTGTTTTCTTATGCTCTTTTTCAGAGGCTATATTAATCTGCTAGAGCTTCCACAACAAATAACAAAGACTGGTGGCTTAAATAACAGAAATGTATTTTCTCCCAATTCTGGAGATTAGAAATACAGATTTAAGGTGTTGGCAGGGTTGATTTCTTCTGAGGCCTCTCTCCTTGGCTTGTTCATGGCTATCTTCTTTCTGTGTTTTCACATAGTCTCAATGAGTGTCCTAATCTCCTTTTCTTATAAGGACACCAGTCATATTGGATGAGGACATACACTAATGACCTCATTTTAATTTAACTACCTCTTTAAAGACCCTATCTACAAATACAGTCACATTCTGAGGTCCTTGGAATTAGGACTTCAAGATATAGATTTGGAGGCGTCAGAGTTCAGCCCACAACAGAGACCATATGTAATCTTTGGGTCCTCCTGTTTGTTGTATGTGCTGACTATCCCTAATAGTGATGTATTTTCTCATGTACTTGGTAATTTTTTATTGCAAATTGACAATCAGAAAGCTTGTGTTATTTTGTGAGAATGTCAAATACCTTGGGTTTAGGAGTCCTTAACAGAACAATTTTACATATGCAAACAACTGTGCCCCAAGGGTTTCAAGTTCTGGATCAATTTTATAAGGGAAAGTTCTCAGTTTGGTAATCCTACACACAGGTAAAGTCATACCCCTCATTATATTTGGCATAGGCTGGGTATTGATTTCTCACTGGAGAGTTTCATTTTTTTTCCATCCAGGCTACAAGCTTTCCATCCAGGATGGACAAGCTTTCACATTACTTCTTGAGTCAGTGACCAGATTTCTGGCCTTCTCAACATAAAGGTGTGGTCCTTTGAGAATCCTAACTTTATTTTTAAAAAGTCTTAGTTCCAGAATCCCATCTCTTTTGAGTGCAAAGTTGTTATGCCCATATACCATAGTCAAACTCCAATCTTCAAACTGGTTAAATTAAGTATGGTATTTTACCAATGGTGAAATACTATGTAACCATGAAAAAGAATAAGGCTTTTACAAATGTACTGATGTGAAAAATTCTAACAGAAAAAAGTAAATGTAGTATTCTACAATTCATATAAGTACAAAAGCATGTATGCATGATTTAAATGCATAAAAGATCTCTGGTAGGATTGACAAAACCTAGTAATATTGTGGCTTCTGAGAGAGAGAAAAGTGAAAGAGACTTGCTTGAAATTTCACTGTACAAACACTGTTTTTCCTAGTAAAATAAATTCCTAAAAACCCAGTCCCCAGTTCTTTGGTTCTGTGCTCACCTCTCTAGTTTTGATTTCCCTTTTTATTTTTGGCACATGGGAATTTCTTTTTCTTTCAAACTATGATTTTTTTTCAGTTTGTGTAATTTTTTTAAAATCAAGAATGTCTGTGCATTCAGAGCAAAAGAGGAATCAATAGTATCTGCATTCTCCATCTTACCAGAAGTCTAAAGCTTTCCCAGAAACTTGCTTATTTTGTAATTAACAGAAGCCAGTGAGTTTCTTTCTGAGTCCAGAATTTTAATGTAACCCCTCCTTTTGTGATGTTATTGTTAATGTGGTCTTAGCTGGCTTGTTCTCTTTTAAAAGACCCTTTTCTTTCTGGTCTCAGGCTTACTGAAGTTTGCTGAAGATCTTGGCATGGGAGGTGCCAAAACACAGATCATATCCCTTGGCCAAGGCCAAGGCCCTATTGCAGCCAAAATGATCAACACTGCCATCAGAGAAGGCACATGGGTGGTCTTACAGAACTGCCATCTGGCCACAAGCTGGATGCCTCCACTGGAGAAGATCTGTGAAGAGGTGATTGTTCCTGAGAGCACCAACATCAGATTCAGGTGAGATGCTACCCCACCTCTTCCTGTCTCTGGGCCCCAGCTGGAGCCCCAGACAACATGCTTGTGGCAGGGAAGGTAGCGATGAATACGACAGTTCTGCCCTTAAGCAGTGTGGGATCAATACATGGCTCTCCCACTACTCATGATGAGGACTGGCCATGGGGTCCCTGGCCAAAAAGAATGTGTATTGTTTTGGGAATGGATTATAACTCCCTCCTTATCTCCTTCTGGGAGCAGCTTCTTGCCTTATGACTGCTCCTTGACCTTTTTCTTCTGCGCCTCCACACTGATGCAATGTAGCTTTGGGCCACACTTAGGTTTGTGCAACCTGGACCCGTGCTGCCTTTGTCTAGGACATCTTATAATGAGCCTCAGACTGGAGGAGGTGTAGTCTCTCTTGCACTGACCCACCACTGCTAGTGCACTCCACTGTATTGTGAGTAATAAACAGCATGTCTACATCAGCTAGTCTATCAGGTGGTTTTTCTTGGAACATCATGAACACTTAAGTGGCTCCCTGGTTTGGGGCTCCATGTTACAGGAGCTCTCAGTCTAGCAGAAGGCAGCCCACAGGTGAATAATGCTCGTGTTCTAAGAAGAAGTATGGAGCACAGAAAAGGAAAGGGCAAGTTGGGGAGACCTGGAGAACTGACAGTTACCTAGGGTTCTGAAAGATAGTATGAGTTTGCCAGGAAGGACATTCCACCAAAAAAGACAGCATTTGCAAAAGCAAAGATGCATATTAAGGAAACACTGAGAAGTTATTCTATGACTCTGGGGCACATTCTGTGAGACGTTGTTGAGGGTATGTGATAGGAAATGTGTCTGGGAAGGTATATTAAATATCAGCAAATCCAATAAAAAAAATAATTTCTTACTGGCGCTGCAGCCTCAACAGCGTGCCTGCCCCCATGGCCACAGTGGCCTTGCTGCCCACCTTGGACACCTCAGCCTCAGCCACGCTCTCACCTCTGACACTGGGACCACAGCCAGGTCCCTGCACCTCCACCTCAGCAGTGGAGGCCTGGGTGTACCTGCACAGCTGCTACAGTGGTGCGCACTCACCCCACCGCAGCCATAGTAGTGCCCCTGCCCCCGCTCCTTGGGACTGGCTGGCAAGGAGGAAATAGGAGGTGTCCCTCACAGAGAAGAGCAGCAAGGCTCAGAAAGTTAGTAGTCCCCAGAAAGACTTAATGCAGTGGGAGAGCTCAAATACCCTGAAGATACTTTGAGAATACCTAGCACCTATGAGAGCAAAGAGTGAGAAGGTGGTGTATGAGTTGCCCCTAATTGGAACACCTCAAGAACAGCACAACTGGCAGACTGAAGGAATAGGCTTGGGACAGAAGGGCACTGGGGGCCTGACAACAAACTGAGGAACTGGGCTGGAGGCTGGGCAACTGTGGAGAGTACGGCTCAGACCAGGCTCACAAAACCATAGGAAGTCAGATAAGTAAAACCCAACCCCCTCAGCCTGCTGCAGCCAGTAAAACCAGCAGAACTTACTTTGCCAGTTTAAAGTGAGCAGGAGGCATTTCTTTATATATATATATAAATAAAAATATATTTTTATATATTTTAAATTATTTTACTGTTTTTTTTTTTCCACAAGTGAGACTATAAGACCTGCAGCAGTGAAAGAACCAAAGTCAGACCCAAAGAGGTATTACACGGCTAATCCCAACAATTGAAAAACTGGGATAAATTTCACTTTGCTATTCCAGATAACTTGCATGTTATTGTTTATTTGTATTATTATTATTTTTCATGATTTTTACCTCTTTTATTTTATTAATATTTTTTAATTTTTCTTTTTCTGTTTAGTTTTCTTCATTTTATTTGTTTAATTACACTGTTTTACTGATTTTCCTTGTTCTCTCTTTCATAGTGTATTTTTAAATTTCTTTCTTTCACATCATTTGTGTTCCAATAGCACACTACTCTAGGTCCTAGACTTCCCACTCTTGTTATTCGGATCACATAGATTCTGTCATATGACGGTTGCTCCCTTACTATTGTAAATAATCTCTGTTCCATACAATTGTAAACACTACACAGCATCCCTCCAGGATCTTACCACATTTCACTGTCTTCCAGGAACTTTATTACTGTTGTGGTTAACTCTATTCTCTCCCATACTACATCAATTTGCTATCATTTAATCTCACAATCTGACCTCCCACAAACTCTCTGTTTCCTAGATTCAACTCACAATCCTTCCCCCCTCTAACAAGAGTCTTAACTTTTTCCAACCTTTCTAAAAAGTGGATAGTTGGGTGAAATGTCACACTTAACACTATACTTATACAAAGGATCTCCTATCTCTTCTCTACAGGTTGGTACCTTAAATCCCATAGAATACACTCCCGCTGTCTTAATCCATTTTGCCTTCCCCTACCAACTGATCACACAAAAGTGTAAGTGGAAAGTGTGAACATCAGTATACCTGCTGGAAGATAGACCCACCAACAAAGAAACCACCAACAGATAATAAAGGGAGATGGTAAAGGAGTGAGTGGAAGCCACACTAACCTCTGCCCAGGACCAATCTGGAATTACAACTAAATGGTGGAGAAATTACCCAGAACAAACAACTGAACAATAGTAAGAGAGAAGTCTCAACACCTTGGACAGACAGAAGAACCACCTTTGACACAAGCTGTCCACACCTGAACAGCAGCATATAAGATGCGGTGGGTGGAGCAAGCCTCAGTTAGCCAGCTGGAGGGAAGGACCCACCAAAGACAGACCCAACAACAATCAAAACCCAAATACATACAGAAAGCCAACATAAATGACAACCCAAAGGCAGTAAGTTCAGGAGATCAAGGAGACTGCACCAGTAAATCTCACAGGTCTCCTAGCATAGAATTTCAAACCATAAACACATGGAGTCAGAACAGATCAATTTAAGAAGCAGAGGTTAAAAAGAAGAGTCTCACAAACAATGGGAGGAGAAAGAAATAAGCCCCAAACAAAAGGAAAGGAGGAAGCCTCAGAAAGGATGATAAATGAAATAGAAGCAAGTCAACTATTAGATTTTGAGTTCAAAGCAATTGTTGTAAGGAAGCTCAATGAGCTCACTGAGAATTACCAAAAACTGCAGGGAAACTATGATGAACTCACTGCAAACTATAGCAACATGAAAAAGGAAATAGAAACTATCAACAAAGGCCAAGAGGAAATGAAGAATGTAATTTCTGAATTGAAGGACACAGTAGAAGGAATCAAAAGCAGGGTAGATGAAGCAGAGGATTGAATCAGCAAGCTGGAGGACAAGGTAGGAAAAAACACCCAGATAGAGCAAGAAAAGGAAAAAAGACTCAGAAAGAACAAAGAGGCATTAAGGGAACTGCAGGACAACATGAAACATAATAATAACCATATAATAGGGATATTCGAAGGTGAAAAAGAAGAGCAAGGGATAGAAAACTTATTTGAAAAATTAATGATGGAAAGCTTCTTGATGAGAGAAAAAGTCATACAAATCAGGAAACACAAGGAGTCCCAATCAAGAGGAACCCAAAGAGGCCCACTTCAAGACACATCATAATAAAAATGGCAAAATTCCAAGACAAAGAAAGGACCTTAAAGGCAGCAAAGGAGAAATAGGATGTAACATATAAGGGAGCTCTGATAAGACCAGCAGCTGAATTCTCGATGGAAACGCTCCAGTTCAAAAGGGATTGGCAAGAAATATTCCAATGAAAAACAAAGGCCAGCATCCAAGGCTACTGTATCCAGCAAGGCTCTCAATTAAAATGGAAGGCCAAATAAGGAGCTTCCCGGACAAAAGATGCCTCAAAAAATACACATCTTCCAAACCAGCTCTGCAAGATATGCTAAAGGGTCTGCTTTAAGAAAAGGTGGGGGGGGGGGGGGCTGGCTAGTGTGGCTCAGTGGATTGAGTGCCAGACTGCAAAGGAAAGAAAAGAAAAGAAAAAAAGAGTGAGAGAGAGAGAGGAACACAGGTACAAAGGAAGTAAAATGGCAATGAATAAGTACCTATCAAAATAAACATAAATGGATTAAATGCTCTGATCAAAAGACATGGAATAGCTGAATAGATAAGAAAATACATGACCCACCTCAGAACAAAAAACCAACACAGACTGAAAGTGAAGGGCTAGAAAGAAATATTCCAGGTAAATA
>CM052540.1:79179813-79257194 GCA_028533065.1 Trachops cirrhosus | reverse complement strand
GTAATTATGATGTGCCTTGGTGTGTTCCTCTTTGGGTCCAACTTCTTTGGGACTCTCTGAGCTTCCTGGACTTCCTGGAAGTCTATTTCCTTTGCCAGATTGGGGAAGTTCTCCTTTATTATTTGTTCAAATATCTTTTCCACTTGTTCTTCCTCTTCTCCTTGTGGTATCCCTATAATTTGGATGTTGGAATGTTTAAAGATGTCCTGGAGGTTCCTAAGTCTCTCCTCATTTTTTTTAATTCTTTTTTCTTCATTCTTTTATGGTTGTATATTTTTTTCTTCCTTCTGGTCCACTCTATTGATGTGAGACCCATCTTTCATTCCATCACTATTGGTTCCCTGTGCATTTTTCTTCATTATACTTATTGTAGCCTTCATATTTTCATCTAGTTTGTGACCAAAATCAACCAATTCTGTGAGCATCCTGATCACCAGTGCTTTGAACTATGCATCTGATAGGTTGGCTATCTCTTGGTCGCTTAAAAGGATGGGTTCTGCAGCTTTCAATTCTTCTGTTTGAGCCATCTCTTTGCTTTTTTTTTTTTTTTGGTCTTGTCGAGCACCTGTAGTGAGGGGCGGAACCTTAGGTGCTGACCAGGGTGGGGCACCCCAGTTGCTGGGTATGTGGGGGCGGGTTTCAAGAAGGAACAATGGTGCTTGCCCCACTCTCCTAGGACCTCAGACCCTTCTGCTGCTTTCTGCGAGCTAACTGGGCCCCTCTGGTGCCAATTCCCATGTGGGTGGGCCTGTGCACCCCGTGGGACCTTCCTTTTCATTCAGTGCCCCAAATCTCTATTTCCCGGCGCTGGGACCCTGAGTTGTGCGCAGTGCCTTGCTTCATAATGGCCATCTCACTGGGTCTGTGGGTCACCACCCCCTGGCTGGGGCCCGCCTGCCACTGCCACATGTGCGCCCAGTGTCTGCCCGCTGCCGTCTTGTGCAACACCCAGGTTGCTCTGCTCTCTGCCCTGAGTCTCTTACCGGGCCCGACTCCGCCCCTCCTACTGGTCTGAATGAACGTGTGTAATTTTAACTCCTTGGGTGTCTGACTTCCATACAGTTCAATTTTCTGTCAGTTCTTGTTATTTTGTTTCTAAATTGTTGTTGTCCCTATCTTGGTTGTGCGAGGAGGCACAATGTGTCTACCTATGCCTCCATCTTGGCCAGAAGCCTAGTCTTTCAAATTAGTACCCTCTTGGCCATTCTTACTACTTTCCTCTCCCTCAGCCCCTGAACTGACGGGTCAGAAGATCCTGTTACCTAACTCTTCTTGTTGAAATATGAGTATAGAAACTTGAGTCTCAGGGAATGATGTTAATGATGGAGGTGGAATGGGGAAATCATATCCCAAAGCCGTGTAAGTAGCATAATCTCACCTTTGTAGAAAATACTCGTATGTGTTTGTAATAGCTATAATTAATTGAATTCTTTCTGTGTGCTGAGATTTGTGCTAAATGTTTCATAGGTGTATTAACCACAGCCTTGTAAGATGGGCACTGTAGTTATCTCTGCTTCTTGACAGACGAGAAACTGCAGAGGCTGGAACACAGAAATTATCTAGAAGTGGCAGAGCTGGAACCCAGGAATGTCTTATGCCAAAGTTACTGACTTCAATCACATTTCTGTAATGTCTTTCACATACATGTACACACATGCATATGCATGCACACACATATATCTGGAGGATGCCTATATGTTAATAGTTACCTTTGGTGGAATTATTGTTGATTGTATTGCTTTTCTTTTGGATTATCTCTGTTTTCTAATTTCTAATGTTGGGCATGGATTATTTTTGTAGCAACCATAATACCAAATAGGCCTGTTCTCATTCCAGGCTGAGCATGGTTTCAGCAACCTTGGATCTCAGTAGAAATCCTTGCCTCAAAGAATAGTCTATCTTAGGTTAATGGCCAAGTCCATTATGACCTTCACTGGACTCAACTTCTTCCTCTGCTGATTGTCTCCAGGAGAGTGTAACTATGGAGGCAGAGTGACTGATGATAAAGACAGGCGTCTCCTGCTGTCCCTTCTGTCAACTTTCTACTGTAAGGACATCGAGCAGGACCATTACTGTGTTGCTCCTGGAGACACTTACTACATTCCTCCCCATGGCTCCTACCAGGTGAGAAACAGTGGAGGGAGAGTCCCCTCTGTGTCCCAGGGGAGCTCAGTAGTCTCCATGTGGCTAGGGTGCAGCCAATGAGGGCTCAGGGGAAGCCTTGAGCTTCCTGATTTGGTTGCATAGTTATTTTCAATATTCCAAAAAGCCTATGAAAGAGACATTATCACTGTATAATGAACGCTGGGTATTTGGTAGGCAAAGTTTTTCAAAATAGGTTTTTTTCTGGGGGGTAAGAAGGGAGTTAAGATGAAGCCTTGGAAGTGAAAGGGCTGGAAATTGATAATTGGGGGGAAAAAAAAGGTTCAGAAGGTGGCCAAAGGGTAGGGACCAAAAAACTGGATGGGAGAATTAGAAAGGAAAGAAGAAAACAAGAAATCTGAAGGAAGGACTACAAGGAGCTGCTTTTATTAAGCCCCTGTTATACATCAAGGCCTTATTCCTTTATAACCTTATTTGTCTTCCCATTGACAGATAAGGAAACTTGTATTTCAGATGACTAGCTCAATGTCACAGTTTGTGTTTGGGCTGGATCCAAACCCGGTTCTGACTCCAAACCCGGTTCTGACTCCAAACCCCGCAAATGAGGAAGAGCTTAGGTTGTGTTCACCTTGCATGTGTGTGTGTGTGTGTGTGTGTGTGTGTGTGTGTGTGTGTGTGTATCCATCCCATATTCCCACTCTGGTATGAATCCCTTCCTGGGTTGGATCTGAGCAAGCCCTAAGTGCTCTGTGGGACCACAGGGTACTTACATTTATGTCAACTGAACATATTCTTTCCAGTCCTATATTGAATATCTCAGGAACCTCCCCATCACAGAACCCCCAGAAGTGTTTGGCCTCCATGAGAATGCCGACATCACCAAGGACAACCAGGAGACCAATCAGCTGTTCCAGGGGGTGCTGCTGACTCTCCCCAGACAGGCAGGAGGGAGTGGCAAGTCCTCCCAGGTAACCTGGCTTGAGTTCAATTTCCCAGGCAGTTTTTATGGGGGGATGAGGCACAAGATTGTGGGTGATGAGCAAGAAGGCAGAAAAGTGGAGGCCTGGCAGTCCCTGGAGGGAGGGCACAGATGTGCTGGTCTTACTGCTGAGGGTCCTCAGAGAGCAGAAAGAGCACAAGTGTTTCCAGAATGTGAGCCATTCCGGCATAACTTATGACTTGTTGCTTTACCTACATATTAGCTATACTCCCTTTACATATTTTAAAACCAACTCTACTTGCCTTAAAATCATTTATTTTAAAAATTACACATCAGTACCATTAATGGAAACCCAGTCCCATTTCCATAAAGTCATGACAGCCACACAGAAAAAAAAAAGTTAAACACTTACTAAGCTCTTTCCAGATGCTGCTGCTGAGGCCTTCTTGGTCTCTTGTGAAAGGGGAGAAACAGCAAGTGTTACAGGGTGTTTAGCTAGCACTGGCCTGAGACTTTCTCAAGGGGAATGAAAAGAGAAAGGTGGCCAAAACTGGAAAGAAGGTAACTTTCACACCATGTGATTCAGTATGATTTGCTTTATATCCTGGAAGCACCTGGAATCACTTTTGAGGCATCTCATGGTCAGTTCGCCATCCTCAGTCTACAAATGAGGGTAAAGTGAACCCTGTGAGAGGAGGTGACTTGTTTTAAGGCATCCATAGACTCAAAAGCAGAGCCAGACACAGAACCACCAGCTGGTGACTCCACCACACCTCCCTTTCTCCCACCCTCCCCTCCTCTTCTCCACCTTCTAAGCTCTGCCATGTCAACTCTTCAGCCGTGGATTTTGCATATTTGGTTTCTTGATTGGTTCATAGTGCTAGAAGTAGGAATAGCTCTGAAGGAAAACTAGCGTGGTTGGGATGTCTCAATTTAGGGATGGAAATTCCCTTCACAGTGGGAAGTGGGAAAGGAGTGTACATTCCAGCCTTGCAGAGCCCACACCCAGGTCCTGCTCACCCTCGTTCCTTTGGGCCTGTCCCTCCATAGTTGGTAAAGCCACTGCTCTGAGCTGCTCTTGTTCAATGCTGAGGAATGGTCTACTGCCTTCTCAGGTGTACTTGTTTAGAACTGTCACTGAGCAAGAGTCCCATCTGTATCAGGAGTTAGTCCTCAGAGATCAGCTGTGAGAGCTGTGGGAGATTCTCACCCAGGGATGACTTAGAGGCAGGAAGAGTTCTGCAGTATTCTTGGCTGCACTGAGGCAACCTTGCTGAGGCCAAGCAGCTATTCCTAGCCTGGCCCTCACACCCTTGCTCCGTTTACTTTCTGGGCCAAAAGGTGAGATCTTCCCTGCAAGGTTGGGTGGGGCAAGGTGTTTGTCCAAGACCCCTCCCTGCCTCTTCACCAGCAGAATTGGTTTCTGTAGGAACATTCCCAGGAAGGTCCAACAGACTATGTTTATAATGACAAATGTAGACTGCTTCAAGTTTACCCAAAGTCACAGACCACAGACTTGTTTCTTATTTACTTCTCTGCACTTTAAGGAAGTGATTGAGGAGCTGACGCAGGATATACTCTCCAAACTTCCCAAAGACTTTGACTTGGATGTGGTCATGAAATTGTACCCTGTGACCTATGAGGAATCCATGAACACCGTCCTGAGGCAGGAGCTCATCAGATTCAACAGGTGGGCCAGATGGGCTTACTTGGAGTGCGAGGGACGGGATCTAATTACCAGTAACCGAGATGAACACTGGATAAGGGGTTGCTATGTGGAGGAAGTGGTTTGCCTTACCCACAGAAAAGGCTACAAATAGGACCATACCAACAGGTATTGATCAGGATAAATCATTTCATCTATTCATTCTCTCCCATTCATTTATTCATGTGATATCTATAAAGTCAGGTTAAAACTAATACTAAGGGTGGGTGGGCTGGAATGGGAGTAAAGGATAGAAAAATGTACTTGAATAATGATTAAAATAAAATAAAAAAAAGAGAAAGAGAAAGCATGAGATATTAGATAATTTGCCCAAGAGAAGGGTTGGAGCTGAGATTCCAGTATTGATAGATTGCTGCTGATTGTCCAATCTTAATTACTATGCTCTATGACCTCTTATCAATTATAAAAATACATACAAAAAAAAACTAATACTAAGCACAAGTAAAAGGAATCATTGCAGCCACTTTTGTTGAGCCCTTGCAGATGTTTGCATCCAGTCACCAAGCAGTATTTTGAAACATGCAGTTAGTAATTCCTCTACCACCATTTTACAGATGAAAAAACTGAGACCCAGAAAGATTAAGTAACTACTGCAAGGCCAAAGTTATTCAGTAGAAAAACTGAATCTTAACCTAGACTGTCTGATTCCAGAGCCCATGCACTTAGCCAATATGTGAAATCAGGGTATATGGAGCAAGAGGGGAGTTCATCCCACAGCCTGTTCCACAGAGGTAGGGAAGGGGTATTATGGGCTGGCCATGGGGCTCCCTCCTCATTTCTCCAGTTACTGTATATATAGCATTGAGCTTTGTGGGATTATCTTTTTCTTTTGGTTCAATAAAATAAAATATCCACATTTTATTTACCAAATGAAAAGTATTTTTGAGTCACCACAGCAAGTGGATGACTGATAAGCCACCTAACAGGTTAAGAATGACACTTTTAAGCAGCAACTCAGATTACCCTGAGTTATGTGACATAAAGTTAAAAACCAGTCTTAGGGTGCAGATTGGAGGAGAATGTAGCCAATTTATCAATGTAGTAGAAACATCTTGGTGATGTCTGTGGGATTATCTTGATTGACTTAGTCAAAACTGAAAGGGGCCCAAGACCATCTAGGCCAGATCAGAAAACTCATTGCTTCTGCCTCCCAGGTCCTTATTGCTCCACACTTTCCATGTGTTGCTTTCTCCATTTGCCTCATTAGTCAATTGCTCAGTTTTATGGACAGTTCTGACTGTGAAGGACTAGGGAACTAGAAGAATGTCTTCTAAGAATTTCTTTGCTTTCCAAGTCTTAGAGCTCCTCTCTAGATTCAGTAGGCAAGTTGGCTATATGGGGGACCAAGCAAAGTACAGACTGTGAGCCTGTTACAGATCAAAAGGGGGCCAAGGGCGATATACTATTACCGAAAGGAACTCCCAGGCTCGTTATGTCCACTGCTTTATAGGAAAGACATCTCTCAATGCCAGAGATTCATGAAAAGGAAAGGAAATGTTTATTTAATGCTGTGCAAACTTAAAGTAGTGACCTAATGTCTTCATCAAAATCCCAGTCCCTTAGAACACCCACATACACACAGTCCTTCCTTCCCCCTTTGCCCAGTCTGGGGTACTGTATCTCAGGAAAAGAAACAGAAGTCTGTGGCTTGGGCAGCCCCCAGTTCTTCCCAGTAATCTGTGCTTGGCTGGTAGGCCTCCCTTGGTTCCCAAGATCTCTGCTAAAGTGGGTGGTGGTTCCCCTTACTAATGTTGCGGGGGTCCCCACTCTGGCAAAGCCACATGGCTCTCTTACATGTCCACAGCCGCATGGCTCTCCTTTCTATTGCCATTGCCGAGTGGTCCTCTCTGCACAATGGCCGCGGGAGACCCCACTCTGGCAAAGCTGCGTGGTTCTCCCTCCAATGGCTGCCGCGTCTGGGTTTAAATCCCCCGCACCAGTCTTCCTTTGCAGCTCCATTTCTGACTCCTCCAACCATTGGCTACACTTGCCAGCACTCCCATACCCTTCCAGCTTTATTGGGCTGCCATTGTGAGTATGGGCAGGTGAGGCCCCATGTCATGGAGCCAATCTTCTCTGAGCTCCCATGCAGGCGCTGTAACTCAGGGGATCTGCCCCCCCAGTTAGTCTTGGTGGGGAAGTTACTTCCATTCCCCTGGCTCAGAGCATGACCACAGCTATTTAACATATCTATGTAACCAGTTAAAGGTTATAGATGTGTTAAATGACCATGCCAGAGATTAGCTGCAAAGCTGTTGCTATGCAAAACAGCTCTCAATGGCCCTGCTCCATGTGTCCCTTCCTCCAACCCACATCTGTGTGGGGGAGGGGTGAGGACATCCTAATATTTCCTGGACACCTTGAGCTCTGGACCCCATTCCAATTCCCTTTTTGGGGCCCCCCTCTTGGCTGCACCCTGTAACAAGCCTAGGATGGTGCATCACTGTGGTGAGTCAGATAATTTGGCACATACATCCAGACACCACGCCTAATGGTTTTCCAGTCCCCGCTGAGGTCACTGAAGCTCATCCTTGCTGGTTGCAGGGACTTTCACTAGCCTTGTTCAGTGGCCATTGTAATATAAGCAAACAGGGTAACTGCAGTCTTATTTTCCAGTGATGGTCAGGTATCCCATTGGGCAATATTCTTAACATGCCTTCCCACTACCTTTTTGGCCTGTTCTACCAGTGGTGTAAGAAGCCCCATATGACTAGGTGACAGTTCAGTTTCCAATTCAGAGGGACCATTACACCATTATTGTCTTCCTTGAAACTAGCAGAGTTCCTACTTGCAAGAATAGAAAGAAAACTTTAGCAAGTACGTCTTTAGGTTTTGGTTTTAGAGACCTGTGGTGATTGATGCCCATGGCTCCTCAGCTACTAAGCACATGCACCAAATGCTTGAACCTTAAAGTCTTCATAATATGCATGTTTAGTGGTTGCATATCCACAATTTCTGTTTTGCATTTGACCACTTTCATGTCCATTTGGCTGGGATTTCATAAATCTTTAGAGATGACAAACTCTCTCTGCAGCAGATTCTTTGGCACTCTCAGGTGCACTCCTGCTGGGCTGGGCCAAGCCTTTTAGAGTGGCCAGAAAGAGACAGGTGAGCTTGGCATCACCCAGGTGGCCCTTCAGCTGCCTTTTCTTGGGTATGTACCTCATAGTCAGTCTATTAAAATGAACAAGTTGGATCAAAATGGCAACTTTGATCAAAACCCTTAAAACTGCATTATCCTTAAACCTAAAATTTCCACTTTTACCAGAAAAATCGTTACACATTTACACAAAGGCTGATATGGATGGATATTCCTAGCAATGTTGTTTACAGTGACAACAATATAGAAATAATTTTTCAGCAATAGGGTAATAGTTAAATAAAACTGAACACTTTGCACTTAATAAAAAGTGTAATTTAAATCTATTGAATTGGGGAGAAGATCCCTATATGCTAAGAAAGAAAAACAGATTACAAAAAAAGTAATACTGTATGATCCCATTAAAAATAAATTGTTTCCATGCAGAAAAATCTGGAAAGATATATGTATATCAAAGTTATTTTTAGGTGCTGGGATAATGGGTGATTTAATTTTTCCTCAGCTCTATAAATTTTCTACCTGAATGTACATTGTCTGACTTGCTGTAGGAGGGAAAAGTAAAAGGAAACTAAGAGTCAGTATCCTCAGGCAGAATGAACCCACTGGAGAGGTGGGCTGAACGGCTCCTTTGTTCTTACAGATTGACCAAAGTGGTTCGTAGAAGTCTCATCAATCTTGGCCGAGCCATCAAAGGGCAGGTCCTGATGTCCTCAGAGCTGGAGGATGTCTTCAATAGTATGCTTGTGGGTAAAGTGCCATCCATGTGGATGGCCAAGTCCTATCCATCCCTGAAGCCCCTGGGAGGCTACGTGGCTGACATGCTTGCCCGCCTGGCCTTCTTCCAGGTACATGGGAATCAGGATAACTGGGCACCTGGCATGCTCATTCAGGTGGAGAGGTCATTCTGAAATGACAGACTAGAGGCAGAGGAAGTAGATGAGGCAGCCATGCAGCATCCTGGACTGAGTTCCTACTGGTTCCCAGAGTTGAGGGCAGGAGGGAGTTCAAAGTTCTTGGAAAGATTGTAGCCTATGGAGGCAAGAGTAGAAACTATTATGTCACAAACTAGTGGCTCATGGGCCAGATTTGGCTAAAAGATATGTTTTGTTTGGCTGCCTGGTAATTTAAGATTTTAGAGCTAGCATGTAAACACTGGATTATTACACATAAATATCAAGATGCTTGTCCTGCAAAAAAAGATCTGAAACATTACTGCATTCTTGTATGGCAACTGTTGCTGCAGGAGTGGTTGTTACTCAGTCCTGGACACCAGCTTGCCCAGAGTTTTTCTTCAAGTAGAAACATAATTCTTTGTACCTTCATTTCAAAAGTGGGAAAACAGAGGCTAAACTGAGAGGCTCTATTTTAAGGAAAAAGAGAAAAAACATTACTTAATGGGACTTATTAACATTACTGCCTTAGACCTATCTTTGATTTTTTTTGTTGATTGTGAATTATTTCTGTGGCTCTCCAGAACTGGATTGACAATGGACCCCCTGTGGTCTTTTGGATCTCTGGATTCTACTTCACACAGTCTTTTTTAACGGGTGTCTCTCAGAATTATGCCCGGAAATACACCATCCCCATTGACCGCATTGGATTTGAATTTGAGGTAGGTGTGCTTTGGGTAAGGTCAGCCCAAGGGATCAAGCAGAAAAGCCAATGTTGCCCATTTCCTTATTAGTCTAAACATTTGGATGTGATAAGGCACAAATACTTCTGAGATGGTACAACTGAAATGTTTAGCATGACTTAAGTTAGTTCCAAAAATTATTCCTGACAGAGGATTACCAAGGCTTTGTCTTTGTATATAAAAAGATTCTTTCCAGAAGAAAAATCAGCCACCATTATACCAAGAAAAATGAAAGCATTCTTCCATGCTATTTAACATGGTGGACTCTTCATTTGAAAAGATGTTAATGGTGTTTGGTACTCCTTTGCTTAGAGTAAAGTTAAAGGAATAGCCAACAGTCAAGCATCACTCTGCGCATACTACACAGAGTGAACAGAGCAAGATGGACTGTAACAGAGCACTGTAAAAATTAAAATTCTGTGGAAAGGTCCTTTGTGATCTAGACCAGAGGTCACAAACTGGTCGCCCTAGGTCTCAATTTAGTTTATGAATAAACTTAACCTGGTGGACCTTTGAAGACAACGTTAAGCCAAAATTAATGCAGTAAAAAAATAATAATAACTGGGGTAAACATTGAAAAAAACCACAAAATCATATTTTTTTGTTGTTGAAATGATTGTATACTTAGAAATCCTAGAAGAATTTGTAAGGTGACTGGTTAAATTTACAAAAATCAGTAGCCTCTTCCTATTCTAGCGATAAGTACTTAGAAATGGGAAAAACATTCCATTCACAATAAAAAAAAGATTAGAAAATTGGAATGATTTTAATGGAGCTTGTGCTCTCTGGTTCACCATAATCCCCACCAATCCCTATTCCTGTAAACCTAGATCATTTTCTGCACTTACTTGAAGAAATCTGAGTTTTTTACTAACTCAATCTTAATTGTGGTGGGCTGGAGCTGGCTCCTACCAACTCACCAGAGCCAGCTAGAGCTGACTGTTAAATAGCTGATAGCCTGAAATTGACTGTGGTAGGAGTCTGCACACTACAGAAATTGACAAAAAACTACAAAAAAGGCTTTATTTCTACCTCCAGATAACTGTTTTACTAGTATGCATATGAATCTAACCCCTCACTTTATAGATCCAGGTTCAGAAACAGGAATGATTGTGCAAGGTCACTAAGCTAGTTGCAGTGAGTTAATGTAGCCCCGACTTCTAGTTCAGTGCATTCTCTGCCTGCCATGTAGAAATGCCACATAGAAATCTCACCTGGCCCATGTATGGTAGGCAGGAATATTATCGTAGAAGCCCCTATGACATAGAAGTGTCCTGGGAGGTGTATCCTGGGAAAGGCAGACATTGCAGCCAGGCTGCACCTTTCCAGACTCTTAAAAGGTGGGAAATGGCAGGTCATGAAACACACAGCTTCCTCTCTTTCAGGTAACCACACAAGAAACCATCATGGAGAGTAACCCAGAAGATGGGGCCTACATAAAAGGACTCTTCTTAGAAGGAGCTCGTTGGGACAGGAAAAGGATGCAGATTGAGGAATCTCTCCCTAAAATCCTCTATGACCCACTGCCTATCATTTGGCTGAAACCAGGGGAAAGTGCAATGTTTCTCCATCAGAGCATTTATGTGTGTCCAGTCTATAAAACAAGTGCCCGGAGAGGCATCCTCTCCACCACAGGCCACTCTACCAACTACGTCCTGTCCATTGAACTTCCCACAGACCAGCCCCAGAAGCACTGGATAAACCGAGGGGTAGCCTCTTTATGCCAGCTGGATAACTGATGGCATCTTTCTCAACACGGAAAATAAAAGGAATTTCATTCTTGATTACTGTCTAAGTTTCCTTTCTTGAGAGTAACATGGTATGAAGGTGATAGTGATGATGATGAGGCATTAACAGCACACTTGCTGTGAGCAAGGTACTTCAGAGTAGCCCCATAAAGTATTTTTTTTAAATCCTTACCCAAGGACACTTTTTCCCATTGCTTTTAGAGAGAAAGGGAGAGAAACACTGATGTGAGAAATATCAATTGGTTGCCTCCTGTAAGCATCTGGACCAGGGATTGTATGCACCCAAATCAGGGATAGAACCCACAACCTATGTATGTGCCCTGACCAGGAATCAAACCCACAAACTTTGAGCTACAGGACGATGCTCCAACTAACTGGTCCACATCAGCCTGGGGTTAGGTTGTTCTTATCCTCATTTTATGGCTACAGGAACCATGACACAGAGAAGTAATATCCCCCAAAACACACAGGTACTTGAACAGTGGAGCTTGGACTGAACACAGGCAGTGGGACTCTTCAGCTAAGACCTTTCACCATGTGGCTAAGCTCCCTGTGGTTTTCCTGTATTGTTTTGCTGTAATGTCATGTTTTAATTGCTTCTTTCTTAGTCCATTCACTTGGGCTAACACTAGGGCCTGTCAGAAGTTGAAAGAGGCTGTGCCACTTTTAAGGCTCTTGAGATTTAAAATGCATTGCTTACAACCATCTTGTGTGGTAGGTATTACCGTCTGCATTTTAGAGATGTAGAAATGGGAAGCTTAGAAAAGTAACAAGTCCAAAGTTCCACAGCTGTCTGCGGTAGCACTGGGACCCAAATGCTTCTCTACTAGCCTACACAGATATAGACTGAAGCTTCAGGAACAAAGGAGATGTGAGAGGACCAATTATCTGCCACATGGCTACAGTGTGCCATGGGTTGCATCCAGGCTTTCAGTTATCTTGCTTGTGCTTATGTTGGGCACCATTGTCTCTCCCTCTGAAGGTTCAGGGAAATTAAGAAATTTGCCTGAGATTACCCAGTAATATCAACACTGCAGAGACCAATTTGGAGCTGAGGTCTGTGTGGCTGTCAAACCCTGTGCATTTTTCAAGGTCACATGCTACCTCCCTGCTGAGGACTTGGCAAGTTGTGATGCAGAATCTTAAAAGAGATTAGCTTCAACCATGTCCAAGAAATTTTTAGTTTGTCACTGTTTCTTCTAAGAGCCACTGGAAGAGAATCCTGAGGAAGATAAAAATAAACATTTTAAAATCCTCACCTGAGGTTATGCTTATTGATTTTAGAAAGGGGTGAGAGAGAGAAACACCAATCAGTTGCTTTCTATATGCACTGCTTACTGGGGATAAAACCTACAACCTCAGTATATGCCCTAATTGGGAATCAAACCCACCACCTTTTGGTATATGGGACAAGGCTCCAACCACTGAGCAACTAATTCACTCATGTAGCTCTTTGGCTCTAAGTATGTTATTTATTTATTTATTTATTTTCAGGACATTCCATTGATGGGTTTGGAACTGAGCAAGACATAAGGCTGTTTAAGAGTCTTAATGAGTATGCCTGGCTGCTTCACTTCTTCACTAGAAGAAATGTCCTGGCTCAGAGTCGCTGATTTCTTCTGCATGTGGGAAGCTTCTGAGAAACTATTTTGAAACCTCATTTCTTCATGGGACCATGGTGCCAATCAAAATCTTATTTCAGGACTCTGAATTAGGAAATCAGCAAACCAGCTAAGTGACGCCAGAGAAAAAGTGCCTATGGGAAGTTTTGATCTGACCTGGGTAATCAAGATACAAGAGGAGCCAATCTCCTTCTGTTCAAAGTAGAGAGGTTAGCTTCCCTGCCCTGCCCCCTCCCCAGAAACACAACTTTTTCTCATGGGGGAAAGTATCAGAATGGATAGACAGCTGAAACTGCCTTATCATTCCAAGTGAGACCGTTAGTCATATGAGATAGAAAGATGGTTGGGATCCCAAATCACTGAATCTTCAACTGGTTTGGGTAAGTCACATTGCAAGCTTCAAGGCACTGAGGGGGTTGCTGAGACAACTGAATTTAAAATTTTAATTACAGTTATCTAATTCCCTCTTCAGCAACAAAAGCTGAGGGAGGCAGGGACTGGCTGTTTCATTCATCATGGGTCAAGGGACAAAATGTTTCTGTACAAAAGATTAAATTTTTGTAATTACAAATTTTCTTCCACTTGGAAAAGAAAGATTGCCACAAGTTTGAGGTCCAATGTGATTTATTAAAGTCTCTCCCTGGAAAAGAGCAGTATGTTCTTCAGAAGCCCTAGCGAGTCAGAGGCTAGAGTCCTGGGACAGAGATGGCCAGAGGTCAGCTCAGTGGGAAGCTGTCAGCCCTGCCTACAAATAGCTCAGCAGATGAAATCAGAAACCTTGTCACCATGCCACTCCTTGCTCTTTAAAAATCTAGTTTTTGGGTAGTTTTTAGTCCTTGTCAGTGGTGGGAGGAAAGTACATGGAGAGAAGGGATGCAGGAAGATAGGCTCTGCCGTTAAAAGACTAAATGATAGAGTCCTGGCTGGTGTAGCTCAGTGGATTGAGCATGGGCCTGTGAACCAAAGGGTTGCTGGTTCAATTCCCAGTCAGGGCACATGCCCACATTGTGGGCCAGGTCCCCAGTGGGGGGGCATGTGAGAGGCAAACACACACTGATGTTTCTCTCCCTTTCTCCTTTCCTTCCCCCCTCTCTAAAAATAAATAAAATCTTAAAAAATTTTTTTAAAAGACCAAATGATGGAGATCTTATAGTCTTTGAAAGAAAATGAATAAAAAATATGCATCTTTGCAAAGAAGGCAAGGCATATATAATTCACAGTAGGTTAAGATTTTTGGCACACGGAAGAAACTCAGAGACTAGCTAGCAATTAGACTGCCTCGCATCTTGGAGAAGGCTGGGTGAGAAAGGTAGTTTCTACACTCAACATAGTAAGAAAAAAATTGTTAAAATCACCTTGGGTTACTGATTGGAGACAGGTAAGCCACGTCACCTGGTCCAGCAGAGCTAGTTTTTCTTCCACTGCAAGAATAGATCAGCATTTCATTGGATCTACAGATGAAGTAGTTGAGTTCACAGGCCCTAGATTGAATGAGAATACCTAAACATTAGAATTTCTTCTGGGCAGGGAGATGTATCCACAATGAGACTGACTACATGGAAGGAGAATGACTGATGAGGCAGCAGAGTCATGTCTTCACTTCAAGATAGACTGGGGTGTTGTACTCATTGAATGGCCAACACACCTGCCAGTACATTTGAAGTTGTGTCTCTCCAGCAAAGGTCTATAGCTGCACTAGTGTTACATACACACATGCTCTTACTCCCCTGATACAGTATTATATAGTAAAAACTATATTCTGTATAGTATTATAGCAATATGTATTTCCATTTCCAAACCCTGCAATACTTAACTATGCTCCTGCTTACAGGAGCAGGCTCTAAGATTGGAATATAATGCCTATTTTAAAAATTTATATTGTGTTTTAGAGAGGAGGGGAGAGAGTGAGACAGTGAGAGACACTGATTTGTGTTTACACTTATTTATGCATTCATTGGTTGATTCTTATATGTGCCCTCACTGGGGATCAAACCTGCAACCTTGGCATATGGGGACAATGCTCTAACCAACTGAACTTAATATACATTTAAGTGAGACATGTGTTTTTGTGTATGTGTATGAAGGAGGCAGGGATGGGTCTCATAAAATTTCCACGAAAAACCATGATCAAGTCAATGATGCACTTTGTAAAACAAACAAAAAAAAAGATTTATTTTTAGAGAGTGGGGAAGGGAGGGAGAGAAACATCGATGTAAGATAGAAATATCAGTTGGTTGCCTCTCGTACACTCCCCTTCTGGGGACCAAACCCACAACCCTGGCATGTGTCCTGACTTTGGGAATCCAAACAGTAACCTTTTGATTTGCAGGACAACGCCCAATCAACTGGGCCACAGCAATCAGGGCATCCAACGATGCACTTCTTAAGGTGGCATTTATCTGGAAATTATAAGGTGCAAAAGATAACAAAACACACAAAAAGCCCACTTTTAAACAAATCTATAACTTAAAAAAAAAGCCTACAAATATTGTGAGGGGGTATATTGTTTCATGGCTGCCATCAGAACTCCCTGCAAGTAGGTAATTTCTTTCCATCAGCTGACATGTCTGGCGATGGCATTTCCATGAGAAGCCCTGTCATTCTTGTCTTCCTCCCACAGGTCTTAGTATTGTTTCCAAATGATGCTTTTAGGGAGGATATAAGGTCCATGACTTCAAGGATTAGTGTTGTCCACTCGGGCATGATGCTACATATCATGTGGTAAGTACCAATATTTTGGAGGTTTTTAAGAAGATAATTTAAATTTTTGCCCCAATCAAGGAGAAAGGTTTTGTCATCTGGTTTACATTCAAGATCTAGTTGGCTCATTATTCTGAGAAATAAACTTTCTTCTGGATTAAGAAACCTCATCATAAGACTTGAGATATACTGGTTTGGAAAGTTTCCTCAGTTTTTCCTGGCTTCGTAGCCCCCGGCCTCGTAGTGGGGTAAGCCCCATTGGAGGCAGATGAATCTGAGTAAGAAAAATAAGAATAATGATAATATTAGGAATTATAATCATTGCAGCAACTTATATTTATTGAGGACTTACTAAATGCCATGCTCTCTCCTAAGCACTAAATCTACAGTCACTAATCCTTATAATCATCTCATAAGGAACTACATCAACATTAATAGATAAGAAAATGAAGGCTCAGAAGTTACTACTTGCTCAAGATTATACAGTAAGTGGTGGAGCTGGGATTTGAACCCAGATATGTCTGATGCCTGTGCTCTTCACTGTGTTGCCTGCTTGGAGGAAAAAAGGGCCACAAACCACACAGTGAGATAAAAATGCAAAGAAAATGAGGAAAAAAGCATGTACACAAAGATGTTATGTGCATAGTGGCAAATGGGGACTGACTTAAATGCCTACTGTAGGGCACTGGTTGAATGACAGCACATTCTCACAATGGGACACACGGCAACCACGTGAAAACACAGAGGCAGACATGCCAGGATGTGAAGAAAGACACACAGGCCATAAACAGCACACACTAGGGTTCCATGTACTTAGTGAAGAAAGTGTATGTACATGAGTGTATAAAAGACTACAAGGATAAATAACCAAAATTGTTAGGTTGAGCCAATACCATAAAAAATTGCTGGTTTTTTTTTTGTGGGTCAAGTGTAGAAAATTGGCAATTTCATATGGTCAACCCAACAGTCATAGGGGTTACTTCCACAGGATGTGAATTTGTGACAAATTTTACTTTCTATTTAAGCATTTCTTTAATGTTTGAACTTTATTCGTTTATTAACAAACCTGTCCTTTATAATAAAGAAATCTTTCCATAAAAGTGAAAGAAAAAGAAAAAGCTATGTAATTGTGAGCTGGCTTTCACTTCTACATGCAGGAAAGTTTTGCAAGTAGGAGAAATCAGGCATTCAATGACATTTGGGTTGGTTGTGATGGGTTGGCAGCATACAAGTACAGCTTGTTTTCAACATGTCTCCTACAGTAGTTCTAGACTTCTTGGCAAATCCTCGGCAAAGGATAAGTATCCACCACGTATTAACTGGGGTCATACTTACTGGCCTTGGATAAGGAATCTGGTAATGCTGTCCAATTTCAATCCTGGCTGTGCATTCATCTATACACTGCTTAATCAGGTCTGTGTCTGTGAGCTAGTAAAAGAGGAAAATAGGCATCTTTCTAATGCTACACAGAATATAGGTGCATGTTTTCTGAAACTTTCAGTTTACCAGCCAGAAATTAAATATTGAAATTTGAAAATTCAGAAGCAATTTAATGTAAAATTTACTGTGGATTAAACTTTTAAAATAAAGTCTACCTCTTACCTCTGTCTCCCAGTTCCTCTCTCAAGGACAACAGTTACCAGTTTGTTTGTCCTTCCAGTAATGTGCTCTGAATGTATCAGCATACATTTATACACTTCAGTTTTCTTTTTGTACACAAATGACAGCTCACTCTGTTCTGAACCTTGCTTTTTATCACTAATAAACTGAAGCTCCTTTTACATTTACACATATAAAATTGCCCTCTTCTTTTTAATGGCTACACCAAACTCCAACATAATTTAAGCAATCTTCTACTGGACATTTAGGTTATCTCCAATCTTTGCCATTATAAACAACTCTGTCATGGACCCCTCTAAATTTTTTTTGGCTCATATGCCAAATTATCTAAAAGATAATTTCCTGCAGAAAAGAACTGTGTGTCAAAGGGTATATGTTCATGCATTTTTAATTCTCACTGAATTAAATTAATTCTCTAGATTCAAATTACCCTCTAAGACAGTGACTTTCAGCCTTTTCCATTTCATGGCACATATAAACTAATTACTAAAATTCTGAGGCACACCAACTAACGTATTTCTTCTCATCTGATGAAGAAAAAGGAGTAAGTTTGATTCATTCACACCAGACAGCTATTGTTATGTTGGCTGCTGTAATTTTTTTTTAGTTTGACAATCTAAGGGAAAAGAAGTCAGTGCCCAACTGAATAGTCAGGTATTGTATGTTTTAAAAATTGTTGTGGCATACCGGTTGAAAATTGCTACTTTAAGAGGGTGACCAATTTAAATTCCTACAAGCAAGCTATAAATTACATTCCTACAACACTGAGTGTCTTCTTCATATCCTCTGCATGTTGATCAAATTTTGAAGTAACCCAACTGGGTCAGCAAGTGCTGTCTAGACATCCCTGAGATATTGGAGAATGATTCATCTCTCATTTTGCACTGCGAACTGCTTTGTTCATTAGTAAGGGGAAGAAATGGCTTTTGAAATTCTAAAATAGGCAAATCATGGTAGTCCAGTTTCAAGTAAAAGAATGACAAATACATTCTGAAAAATAGAAAGCTAGGTGAAGGGGAGACAGCCTCTCATTCCAAGGATGCTAAGCTTTTGCAAGTGGCCTCAAAGTCAAGCTGGGACTGCATCAGCCCCACATGATACCCACAGGTAAGTCTGGGCCACATGGCTTGGAAATTCCAAGGTGTCCTATGGCACCTCTTGAAGTAGAGGAATTCCAGGAACTGCAATGCACAGAACCCAGTTGAGTCCCTTGGAGCAGAGCCTCAGCTTTCTGACCTCTGTGCTTCTCAGAAGCTGTTGCTTTGATGTTCCCACTTTGGGAACATGTCCATGTTCTTTCACATTTGCTTCTTAGGATTCAGAGCAATTCATGAGATACCCCTGGAGTATTACCAAGCTCTTATAGACAGTAAGGTTATGAGAAACTACTTTTGTCTATTTGCATGAAGGATGGTGGAGAAAGAGCCCCTGATAAAGCTATGGTTAAAGGGACTGAGGGCTCCTGGGGCTCCAGTTGTCCATCTGAACAAGTCTGGGTTAGAGTTCTCCAAATCCCATCTTTTGGAGGCTGCCTGCATGATTTTTCTATATCTTGTACATACCACCTATACCAATATTAAACTTTTTTTCTTTTCTTTTTTCCCTTCCCTTCCCCTCTCTTTTCCCCTCCCTCCCTCCCTTCATTTATTTATAGAGAGAGGGAAAGGGAGAGAGAAAAAGAGGGAAAAAAACATCAATGTGTGGTGCCTCTCATGTGCTCCCTGCTGGGTACATGGTCTGAAACCCCGGCATGTGCCCTGAATGGGAATCGAACCAGTGACCCTTGGATTTGCAGGCCAGCACTCAGTGCACTGAGCCACAACAGCCAGGGCATAAACTTTTTCTTTAAATGGATTTTCCTAAGCATTATATTTGTGAAATGACCTGATACTCTGTTTTCTTTCTAATACATAGTAAAACAAGCACATATGTTAAAATTAAAAGCCCATGTACCTCCCCCAACAAATAAAATCTCACTCATGTACCATCATTGGCACATATGTGCCCTCTGGCTCCCACCATATTAGGCCAATTCAAGCAGAGGCAAATGAAGGATTGATTATTGCCGTAACTGAGAACCCAACAGATCCTGAGCAGTCCTTAGGTGAGTGAGCCTGCAGGGGTTTACTGGGCACATACTACTGTTGATATCCCCAGCACCAGGCTGGACACTGTTACACCTGCCTTTATTGGTCCCTGCCTTTATTACCTAGGCAAAACAATTCTGACACTTGAAGCTGCAGAGAAGATACAGTGGTACATAATCAACTAGTAATATAGGAATTCATCCTGGGACTGGAGGAAGGCAGAGAAACTGAAGAAGGCTTCCTGAAGGTCAACTGAATCAAAGTATTTGTAAATGCTTATTAATTTATGACAACCACAAGGTAAGGCCCATGGGATATACTAGGAAAGTACAAGTCACTGTCTGTGCATCTGAGGAAATGACAGCCTGGTTGGGGAGGCCATAGCAATATAAATGAAGCAAAAAAGGAAAAGTCAGTGGTCTGCAAACTTTTAAAATCACCAACTCCTTTCAATAAATACTTTTGAACCCACAGATTCCATATAGGTATTTATATTGATTTTTTTGAAAGGATGCAATAGAAACAAATAGCACTTATAATATTTGATTTCCATTCCTCCCAGGACAGTTTTAAGGATCTCAGAACTACATATACTCTGGTGTGGCATGCTGGGCGTACACTAGAAACAAAAAGTGTTTGGAGAAGCTGGAGGAGGGTCAAAGGGTAGAGAAGCTTCACATGCAAGCTGGCTATATAAAGCAGGGAGCTTTAGGGATTCCAAGAAGGTAAGGTATTAAAGACGGGGAGGGTTTCTTTTGTAGCACTTATCCCAACTGTAATTTTACATTTCTTTCCCTCTAATTCTGACACATTTTTGAAGGGCCATGTCTTGGTTTTGCTCATTTTATATCCTCAATGTCTAGTCCGGTGTTTGGCACATGGGGGGCACTCAGATACCTGTTGAGTGAAGAAATGAGAGCCAAGCATTTTAGAGTGGTGACAGGAGCCACAACAGAAATGGACAAGCCTGGAACAGGAGAGGAAGGAAGGCAGGAGGCAGTCTTGTGGAAAGATGAGTTCTACCATAACCATTATGCTTGGGGTCGGGGGGGCTCCTTCAAGTGGGGTGGTGAAAGGCTGAGGCTGGGTGTTCAGATGTGGGAACTGGAACCATAATGTGGCTGCTGGTTTCTTGGACCTCAGAGCATATGGCTGACCTTCAGAGGACCCATAGAGCTGACAGCAGGGTATGTAGAGAAGACAGGGCCAAAAAGGAGACAGAGACAGGGGTCAGAGAGGGGGGAAAAAAGAGTAGATGTCAGGAAGTTCCTGAGGGAACAGGAACAGCACTGAATCTGTGAAATCAATGCAGCGGATGCAAGAAAGGTCAGGAACTGGAAGCCTCTTCCCAGGCTCTGTGCCAGGCACTTTTCCTAAGAAGCTACCAGATAATGTTTAAAGGTTTACTGTGATGAGTCAAACTGAGCCTCTTAGAAATGGCTTTTGGCTCCCTGGTATTTGTCTGGGTGTATATTTCCATTCAACAAGTTCACAGGAACACTATTTTACCCAATTCTGTGGTGCCAGAGGGCATCAGTATACTAGCCAAAGAGGCTTGAGTTCAAAGCTAAGTTATAAAGGAAACCCTGTGTCTTAATCCTGTTCTCCTCCATCAGAATGGGTTTATACTTGGAGGCCTTGAATAGTTTATGAATTGAAAAAAAAATTAACTGTGTATCTCCTGTGGGAGTAGCCTGCAAAAGGCATAGCACTTGAGGCCTGTTCCTCCTTTGAAAACTTTCACTGGCCTGACTCATTTCACCTGGCTCGGTGGTCTTCTCAGGACGCTGGGACACTGAGCCAGTTACTAGCTGGACCAAGAATGACACGAGTGTAGAGAGACACCAGAGCTAGTCTATTTTCTGGTGGCTGTTTTCAGGTTAATCAGGCTGCGCCTCCAGCCCCTGCCTGCCCATACTCTGCCACTGTGACTGTTCAGTCCTCCCAATTTTAGGACAGAAAAGAAATGAACAAACACATGAAACTGCTCTCCTTCCAATCTCCAATGGAGGCTACTCACATGTTTGTTTTTCTGGAACAGCATTCTGGCTTCATTTAATATGTACTGTTTTTCTTTAATGGTGTCTTCCATCTGCCCTGATGCTGCCTGCCATTTCCTCACAAGCCTGAAAATTCGGCGGTAGAGGCCAAGAACTTCTTGTCTTGTTGCTGTTGTCATCCTGAGACCCACCAAAATAGAAGAGGGGAAATTTGAATAAAAATCCAACTTGACAGTAGGCAGCTAAGAGATGTACATTTTTAAAAAACAATAAGGCTCTTCAATTAGACTAAAACTAATTGCTCTTTCTCAAGCAGTCTGGTAGCATTGCTGGACAGCTGCGGTAGGAGTACCAACTATCTCTCAGTTGGCCTGTGTATCACTGCACAGTTGAGGGTTGCTCAACTACACCATTTTCCAAGACAGCCATTCTTACAAACCAAAACCAAAATACACATTTACTATTCATTAAACCACTAAATGCTTTACCAGAGAATCTTAGGAATCATGGTTTCAGGGTATATTCTGATAAAATTACATCACTGATCTGAGTGCCTAGGAGATGGCACATTTTGAGTAACTGAATTTAACTCAGGGACTACAAACTTAAGTTCCTCTAAGGCTGGCCTAGTAGGAAACCTTGCTGAGTGGGGACAGGGGCCAACTGTAGAAGACATGCCTCCTTAAAAGGGGATAGTTGCTACTCAGCCCCAGCCAGCTGCTGCCATGTAGAAATGAGGGCCTAGGGATGCCAGATCTCCTGATAGCTAAATAAAAGGCCACCTAGATTTTTAAAATATGAAATTTCAAAAGAGATACTAACTCATTTCTTTTGAAAATGTGAGTACCATGAAGGCTAAACAAATTTTGCCTGCAGGTGCATTTCTACCTCTTATATTATCATAACCTTATTGAAAATATTTCTTAAAATTGTTGGTCTATTTCCTTATGCAGATAAGAACTGTGCAATCAGTGTAACTGAAAATCTTTATAATGGATGACTGAAATCTTGTGGACCCTCTGGGTTTTTACTCTGAAACATCAACATTTTATGTTCAAAGGACTTGTATAAAACTGACCTAAATGCATCCCCTAAAGTTAATTGCATTTTCTGCATCACCCACCATCAGAGAGATATAAATTAAAACCACACAATGAGAAACCACTTCACACAGGTCAGAACGGCATCATAAACAAATCAACAAACGACGAATGCTGGCAAGGATGTGGAGAAAAGGGAATCCTAGTGCACTGCTGGTGGGAATACAGACTGGTGCAGCCACTCTGGAAAACAGTATGGAATTTCTTCAAAAAACTAAAAATGGAACTGCTTTTTGATCCAGTGATTCCACTCCTGGGATTATACCCTAAGAATCCTGAAATACCAATCCATAAGAACCTATGTATCCCAATGTTTATAGCAGCACAATTTATAATAGCCAAGTGCTGGAAACAGCCTAAGTGCACACCAGCAGATGAGTGGATAAAAAAACTATGGGACATTTACACAATCGGATACTACACAGCAGACAGAAAGAAGGAGCTCCTACCCTTTGCAACAGCATGGATGGAACTGGAAAGCATTATGCTAAGTGAAGTAAGTCAGGCAGTGAAAGACAAATACTGTATGATCTCACTTATAAGTGGAACCTAATCAACAAATCAAACAAGCATGCAAAATATAACCAGAGACACTGAAATAAAAGAGCAAACTGACAGTAACTGGAGGGGGGGAGGGATAATGGGGGAAAATAGGGAAAGGTCCATTAAGGATCATGTACGAAGAACATATGGATGAAGCCAAAGGGGGTAGGTTCAAGGGTGGGAGGTGGGATGGGTGGGGTAGGGGGCTGTGGTGGGGCGAAAATGGAGACAACTATACTTGAACAATAAAAAAGTAAGTATATAAAGTTAATTGCATTTTTAAAATTCCTGTTATATTTATTTTTATTAAAATATTTCAGATATACAAAATGACAAAGTAATACAATTAACAGCCATATATTCACAATGAGCCTTTAAAGAATAAATTATAGCCCTGGCTGGTGTAGCTTAGTGGATTAAGCACAGGCCTGTGAACCAAGAGATCACAGTTCGATTCCCAGTCAGGGCACATGCCTGGGTTGCAGGCCAGTTCCCAGCAGGGAATGCACAGGAAGCAACCATACATTGATATTTCTCTCCCTCTCTCCTTCCCTTCCCCTCTGAAGATAAATAAATAAAATCTTTAAAAAAAAAAAGAAAAGAGAATAAATTATTTATATACAAAGTTGAAACCCCCAATGTACCTCTTCCAAATCACATTCCCTTTGTTCTCTACTAGAAGGAAACACTATCCTATATTCATCTTTCTCACACATATCTTTACATTTAACATTATAATTACTTAAGTTTAAAAACTATACACATAAAAAGTTATTGTCTTTTCACAATTTGATTTTGTCCATATTTTTAAGATTTATTCATGTTATTCCATGTGGTTCTAGTGCATGCATTCTCATTATTGCAATTCAGTGCATTGTATGAAATTATCCTTGTGTACTCTCCTGCTGATGGACATTTGACAAAAACTTCAGCCTATTTCTTTACTATTAAATTTAAATTCAGGAAAGAGAAAAAAAAGTTCTACACTGGAAGATTCTGATTAGTCAGACTTAAGAGAATGAATCCTGCCCTGCCTTTAACAAGTGGGAGACAAAAAAGAAAACTGGAAAACAGATTTGGAGTGAGTGCAGGGTGAGGCACTGGGACAGCTCATCACGAGTCCTGGGCTTTCCTCAAACAAGCTGATCAGTATCAGGAAGTAAGACTGTTCATGCCCTTTGGGAACATGACCTATATCCCACCCAAGTGGGAGGGGTAACACACAGAGATGGTATGCTTTACAGTAGTATTCAGTTTATGAGAATTTGGGCAGCTAAAGAATGTAGATGGGAGCTGGAAGGTGGTGTGTTTATCCAGAAATTCTAAATACCAGTAAGGAATTCATCATACAGAGAAATCTTTCAAATATGATTATTTGTCAGGTTTGTTAACCTGACTCTGGTGAATTTTCTTGAGCAATGAAAAATGAACCAAGGCATAACTGTTTGATGAAAAGTTTGAAAGCACTACTTCACCTAATTCAAAAGTTAACAGGACTAAAGTTATATTTAACACCAATTCTGATGTCCATGATGCTTCAGAGAAAATGCTTAAAAGAATTCCTAAAAACCAGGAGAGAACGTAATACTTTGTGGCTAATCATTAATAAAAACCCAGCTGAGATGATGACATTTTTCTTAAGAAAAAAGGTTTCTGAATTTCTGGCTCTCCCTAAAGTTCCATGGTTTCATATGAAAATCTGTGGGTGAGTTCCTGTGAGAGGCAGGGAGTCTATAACTAACTTCTATTAATGACTGCCTCACTTCCCTGTCATTACCAATGGAATGGCCCTGACTGTATGACCCTGGAGCAAAAGGAAGGTCTGGCATATTAAAATAGCAGCAATCCTCTGCTAAGTCTGACTTTAATCGGTTTCCTTCTACTCTAAGAACCTTAGCTTCAATCTGTAACTGATCAATCGTACAACAGAATCTGATACAGGAGCCCTGTAATTAAGGTACTTAAGGTAACAAGCAGAAATAACAATTGGTACTTAATAGGCCTATTTTCAAAACACTTTAATAAATGTTTAAGTATTTGGAAAACTAATACTAAAGGAGAGTTAAGTAATGTCTCCCTCTCCAACATCAGTTAACCCAAAAAACCTAAATCTGCTACTGGACTAAAGGCATCCATTCACCTGCACGAATCAAAACCCAATCAAATGGTAAGAGGAGTTTGCAGCAAAGTCCAGGTTTATTAGTTGAGGAAATGCTGCCAACTCCAGGGTCATAGGTAAGCTAGTGCTCAATGACCTGGTTCCCGAATGGCTTCCAGGGGATAGGTTATATAGGGGGAAATCATTCCACATGGTGGCTGAGGGGACTGGGGTTGTGGGCTCCACTAATTGGTTGGGGTCAGGGTAGGAGTAGCAGCTGGTCACTGTGTTAGGCTTTGTGAGGATGTAGTTGTAGGGTCATTGGTCTGGGGCTGAAACACAGCTGAAATCAAGGTATTATCATTAGCTTGACCGAAATTCTGTTTCTGTGGTCAACAGGCCTGAGGCTTTGTTGTTAAGACAGTTTGATACTGCCCAGAATCTGATGTCCTAAGGGCTTAATGATTAAAGAAAGGAGTGGATTGACAGAAAGGAGAGAAGTCACATTAAAGAGATGGAGTTTCTGCACAGTTACCAATTCCGAAGATTTCCAGAGAGAAGGGTCTAAAGCAGTTTTCCTGTGGTGTACTATTTACAAGCCTGGCCTACTACTTCCATCTAATTCTTGTGCAAAAATGCAAGAAAAAATGCTTCTTTTTGTGTCCCCCCCACCCCCCGCCCGCCCCAACCTCCTCCCGCCCCCGGCTTCCTCACTCTATACACCAGATCAGTTCTCTCTGCTGAACTGTCTGTCCCCTTGGCTGCTTGTATTTCTTCTTCTTTGTAGCACTGATCACTCAAGAAATGGTGTTAATGTCTGTCTTCCCTGGTAGACTCTAGCCTTTATGGGGCAGTAACATCCGTATTATTTACTGCTGAATTCTCAGCACCTAGCAAAGTGCATAAATGCCATTGTTGTGGTGGTCAACAATGCCTGCTGAATAAATGAAAATATGCTACAGAAACTTGAGATTCTGGAAACAAAATCAGCTGTATATAGCCCTGACTGGGTGGTTCATCTGGTTGGAGCATCATCTGTGCACAAAAGGACTGCAGGTTTGATCCCCAGTTGGGGCATGCACAGGAGACAACCGAATGATGTTTCCCTCTGTCTCACTCTAAAATCAATGAAAAAAAAAAAAAACCCATATCCTCAGATGAGGATTAAAAAAAAGTCAGTCACATATGAAAGATTTTTTAAAAAAAGCTTTTTTCCTTTTGGTTTACATTTATTTGTCTTAGTTACTAGGAAGTAACCAGTTTGGATAAAAACGTCTTTTCCCTAGGAGTCTTCCTTCCTATGGATTTAATGGCTTGAAACGAACATTTATTCCTCAAACTGTCAATGACTCTCATTGATGCAGAACTGGAGGAACCCTTTTCATTCCCCACTAGTTTCAGGGGTTGATCTGATGCAATGGGGTCTCCTAGGATTTTCCCACTGGTGACACCAGAGATAGGAAATTGTTGAGGATGCCAACTGAACTGCAGTCTCAAATGCCTGTGAAGTCTATTCTTATAGAACTTTTAAAGTAAAAATTTTTATAGCTTTCACTCTGATTGATATTTCTTTAAACTCTGTGTCCTTTTACCTCCTTAACCCCCAAATCCCAGAATGAGGCAAGATGAGACATAAAGTGTGAATGGAAGAAAATGTGATGGGAAAGGGGCCTCTTTTTTAAAAATCATACCCCATGTATAAACAATCCCAAGCTAAAATTCGTTACCAAGCACCTGTCCTGCGCAGCCTGTGCCAGTAAGAACAGGATGACAAGGCTTTGCTGCTAGTGCACTTGGCCTCTGGTCACAGTTGGAAAAGTTTCCTCTATAGCAGGTGTCCCAAAGATTGGTCGATGAGGTGATTTTTGATATAAAATACAAATATTTATCTTACTGTGATTCTCTTAATGTTTTTAATAGCCCAAGAAAACCATGATTTAAAGTAGCTTTGATTTTGTAGTGATACTACTTCCTTTAAATAAATGTATCACAACATATTTTAAGCTAGTTTAATGTACAGATAAATAATAATAAAAACTGTGATAGTGGAGTCTGAAAAAGAAATTTGGAGCTGCTGCTCTAAGGCACCTGCTGTCTTGTCCAGGTGTTTGTCTTGGCTGAGCCATCTACTTAGAATGCCTATTGTTGGGTAGCCATCCCTCCCACCTAGTACATACCTATTCACAATACTCATGTTATTCTGGAGCACCCATTCACAGCCAGCTACTGCTCTTTTGCAATTTCAATGGGTCCTTTTTTCCCTCTAAATTTCTGGAGAGCACGGACTGTTTTGCTCACTAGAACAGTAGTAGTAGTATACTACTATTGCTGCTGCTGCTGCTGCTGCTACTACTAATAATAATAACTACATTTGCTGTGTACTTACTCTGTGCCAGAGGCTTTACTAGGTTCTTTACATATGTTAACTCCCATTATCATCACAAAAATTCTGTGAGGTAGGTATTATACCACCAATCTGTTTTTACAAAGAAGGAATCTGACATGCAGAGAGGTTAAGTAATTAGTCCAAGGTCACACCAGTGGGGTCAGAATTCAAAACCAGATAGTCTGGAGTTAGAGCCTAAAGTTTTGATAACTCAACCTCAGTAGCTGTGTTGGATGTCTGTTGAGCAGGGATGTCTAATCCATGGCCCATGGGCCGCATGCGGGCCAGGATGGCTAAGAATCCAGTCTAAAACAAAATTGTACATTTACTTAAAACCTTTTTTTGCACTCATCAGTTTTCATTAGTGTTTGTGTATTTAATGTGTGGCCCAAGACAACTCCTCTTCTTCTAGTGTAGCCCAAAGACACCAGAAGGTTGGACACTTGAGAATTCAGCCAATTGTGACAAAGTGAACTAAACAATTCTATTCCCATCCCAAAAGAGGAAAATACCATTTTTTGTACCTTGATAAGGAAGATGATTATCTTTTTATAAGATTCCCTAATAGTATCTGTCCATCCCCCTCCCCTGGAGCTGCCTGCCCTCCTTCAATTACATTTCACATCAGCACCTTCAAAGGAGGTGGACATTTGGCTGGACTGTTCTGCTCTTCCATCCCCTGAGGCAACCAAAGGGAGCTGACATCACAGAGGAGATACCAGGGCTCATTATAGTGCTACCGGGCTGCAGGCCCCACACTACTGTGGAGGGAAAAGGATTCTACAGAAAATAATCTCACAGGTGATCTCATCCTAAATTCCTAACTGGGTAGGTTATGGCTTATAGTCATATCCCAGGTATATTATCTTCTTTAGTAGAAGGCTTATCTTTGCCTTAAGCAAACGCCATCCATTGTTTCTGTGCATCTAGACTAACACACCTTTGAAATGCCTCTTTTCAGACCCCTCAAGGGAAACTACCACCCTCAATAGAGCACATATTTTAACTGTCCTATAATCTGATTCCCACCTTGCTTCTTCTACCTCTCTGTGATGTGATCTTCTCTCCTTAATTCCAAATGCATAAAAGGAACTGCAAACTGTTATTCTCCAGAGTATCTTGCTTCCCAACAAGTATTGTCACTTCCACTCAAATAAACTCTGAGAAAAACTAAGTTTTGGACTTTTCTTATGCTGGCACTTGCCTCCCAGGTACCCATCCATACATTCAACTTTTGTTCGGTGTCCACCATGTGCCAGACTCGTGTGTTTCTAAGGAGAGTGATAAACAAGCAGCCATGATCTGTGCCCTCCTATGCTTATATTCTAGTGGCAAATGGTACACAAGAAAAAATTTCTGGTGGTGAAATGTGCTCTCCAAGAATGAAATAGTAATAGATGAATGAGCAGAGGTGGGGGCTATTTTATTTGGGCAGCGACATTTGAGAGCAACCCCTGAATGCTATCAAGGAGCCTATTAATGGGAAGAGTTAAGAGGAAGGTGGGTTAGGAAGAGGAAAGGGCAAGAACAAGAGGCTGAAGTGGGAACCAACCTCAATGTTGATGTAGTGAGAGCTTATGGGGGAGGTTAGGCCACAGGTGGCCAGAACTGCACACAGGTTGGGAGGGGAAGGCCCTGGGACATTTGGTTTATAACCTAAGTGCAAAAAAGGAGGACACGCTGATTTTGAGCAAGTTGGAGCATCATGGTCTGATTTCCATATTTTAAAATGTGCCAAATTTCAAACTATTATCATAAGTACTTCTGATTCTACCAATCTTAGAGATGGTGCAGAGTCTTGCTGTCAATGTAAGAAATTTACAAACCAGTAAGAATTTTTGAATTTGAGCCAAACTGACAACAATCACTAGGAAGCAAAATCTCAATGGATTGAAAAAATGCTCCAGAGAATGGAAGTTTTGCACCTTATTTTATATATCAGAACCAAAGGAGAAGACGTAAGGGGGTTACATGAAATCCACCAGTGGTAAATTAGGGAGGCAGGAGAAAACATAGTAGGGAAATCTCTGAGATTGGATAAAAACTAAAACAGACACATATTTCCTTTACATTGATGAGTACAGCATCATTAACAATATTTACAGGCAGAGATGGTATGCAGGGAACAAGATAACAATGAGGGGGTTCTGTGGTCTCTTCTCTGGTGGGAGATTGTGCCCAGAGGGGTGTGGATTACTGTTACATTACAAAGGCATGTTACCATAGATGCACAAAGATGACAGGCTTGGTTAAGGTGAAGACTGACCTTTGTCAGAGAAGACACTGACCTAGGACATGACTATCTGCCCATGACTTGCTTTTAGTTAGATGTTTTAATTTCAGACCATCATATGTAGTTACTCCATGTCTCTTGAGTTTGTAAGGCCACCACAAAGGCCTCCCTTTTCGTCCACATTACCTATTACCACTCAACTGACAGGAGAGCTGGAATCAGCAGCCATAAAGCTGGATAATTGTTTCCCTGACCATAAATAAACTTTTCCCTGTCTTTAATTTGGAATCATTAGTGGGAACTTGTAATGGGCAGGGATGAATCTCCTAAAAAAAACAGAGCCCTAGCTGGATGGCTCCGTTGGCTGGAGCACTGTACCATGCACCAAAACGTTGTGGGTTTGATTCCCAGTCAGGGAGTATACCTAGGTTGCAAGTTCAATACCCGGTCGGGGTGTGTACGGGAGGCAACCAATGGAAGTTTCCCTCCCTTCCTCTCTCTCTAAAATCAAGAAACATACCCTCTGGTGAGGATTAAATAAATAAATAGAAAACAAAGTACCAACCACTCACTGTAGTGTTGGCAGTACAGTGAAAGGGTCTGGAGAGAATTGTGAGAACCCCCTTTCTCTAGCATATGTAGGTATTGGGCATGTCTAGATCTAGTTTTATAGGTGGCCTAGGGGAGACTTGTTAGTACTAGGGGCTTTATCCACTTGACCTTTTCCCTACCTTTAGAAAGACCATTGCAGCATGGATACTGGGGACTTTCAGAGATGAAAATTCCTTCTCACGATGAAATTTATAGAAGCATGACTCTATTGTCAGGAATGTCAAAATTCCAAATATTGAACTCTCATGAAGCTTTGCCTTCTATAGAAGAAAAATGGTTACAGCACAAACAAGGGACAGAAAAGGCAAGTTCCAGAATCCCTCACTTTCAAGCCTCAGGTAGAAGAGCTCTTTCCTTTCTTCAAGATCTGCCCCTGGTAGACTTTTTTTCTCATGATGACTAATGAATGTAATGTAGTCAAATTTCTCTCCCAAGTAAATTATGGTTTGGAGGAGTGGGCAGAAGGTAGAGATTGTGAAATTTGCCCAAAGGAAATCAGTCTTATGTGTTCATTGTGTACCAGTAGTGGCTGGACCCAGGTCCTGTGGCCCTATGTCCTTTGATCTGGGACTCTGACAAATAAATGAAGGTCTCGACTCACACTTCTTTGCCTAGCTGCTGATTCTTATCCTTTGGCTCCCATCACTTTTAATGGTGCCTTCTTCACACTAAAACTGGGTCAGCATCCTGGCTGTGCATACTGCTGGCACTTCTAGTATACTCCCATCATAATGTTCATCCTGCTCTATTGTAATTTTGTTTGATTTACCTTTCTTCCTCTCCTGTGTGTGCTTTGGAGGGAGAAGAAGAGAACTGGGATTATGTTTCACTCACTACACTCATAGGCCAGGCATGTAGTTGGAGCTTGACCCATGGGGTGGGGCAAAAGTAGGTTTACAGTTGTTGGTATGGAAAATAATACCATAATTAATAAATAATGATACAAGAATAAACTGTTTCACATATTCACAATTGTAAACCTACTTTTGCCCCACCCCATATTATCTGTAGGAAGAATAAATTATACACACAAAATAGTAGCAACTAATGTCCATTCTCATCTTGAGATATATGTGGTGATATATGAACCAGGTTTTCCAACTGAAAACCCTAGAGCATTTAAAAATACTAATAAACCCTCACAATGATGTTTTTGAGAGTAGTGCTGTGCATGTCAGGACAAAGAACTGAAGATTCAGTGTTATTTGGGGAGGAGGCCTTATCAGTTCCATCCAGGGCAGTATTAAGATATTCAACACACAGCTATAAAGGGAATCTCAGTCTTTAGTTCATCTAAGGCCAGTTAGGGTTCATTCACTGGACTAAAATGATTTACTGTTTCTGCTAAGCTTAGAACCAAGCATACAGGAAAATGCGTTGTGATACTTTGTTTTTGAAAAACAATCCTTTTGTGGAATAAGGTTCATTGCATCCAAATGATCGGGGTCAAAACTAACTCAGAAAATTTTCATTTTAAGTTTTGTCTTTGGAGAATCTCTAGGGAACTGAAATGCTCTTATAATGCCAAAGCAAACAGATTTCTGGGCCCTGATAGCAGAGTAGAGAATGACTGTCTTAGTTCTGGACAGTTTTTCCACAAACGTAAGGAAGGGGAGACATAATGCAAAAATGAACTAATGGCTCTGTAGTGGTCTTGGGCTTGATCTGGGCTTGGATCTTGTCTTCATCACATTGGGCAAGTCTTCTCCTGAGCCTTACTTTCTTAAAATGTACAATGGGGCAACATCAGAACCTTCTTCAAAGATTTCTTGTAAGGATCATCCATGAGATAATTCGTGCAAATCACTAAGCAAAGGGGAGTTAACAAAGACAAATGTTACCTGAATAGCAGGAAGTGAAGGTTGCTTTTATGTATGCTAAGCTTTGTCTGCAGAAGTGGGGAAAAGAAATGGATAGCCCCTTGGCAAATTTATTGCTTTGTGGTAGTAATGGATTTTACTACAGCTGTTTCGTTAATAATCCCTGTACAGTAAATGGCTATTGTTCTTTGGTATGAGTAAGTAACCCTGTGGGAGGCAGTGCTTATCTTTAGACCACAGAGCATCTTCTTATTGAAAATGTAATGTAGGTGCCAACATTACAGGCATGATCATGATCTCTTCTTATTTTTCTTCCTTCATCTCTTACTCCTCACATACCCTTTTTTGCACTTTTTACTCCATATAGGAAGTACTCCCCTATTCTCCCTACTCTCTGGCCTATACCCACATCCTATACAGAATTATCCCTAGTCAAATACAATATCCTTGAAGATAAACTGTGCCCCACATTTCTCTGTCCTCCCTCACCTCCATCAAACAACACACTCACCCCATGGACTTGCTTCCTGTCCTGGGTTCAGTTTTTGGTTACTAGAGTCCAAAAAGGGAAGTGTCTGTCCTGGCTGATGTGGCTCAATGGATTGAGCACTGGCCTGTGAAGAGTAAAGGTGCCCATAGGGTTTTCTATGTACACTATCATGTTGTATGCAAACAATGACAGTTTCACTTCCTCCTTTCCAATTTGTATGCCTTTTATTTTTTTCTTATCTGACCACTGTGGCTAGAACTTTCAATACTATATGGAATAGAAGTGGTCAAAGCAGACAACCTTGTCTTGTGCCTAATCATAGTGGGAAAGCTTTTAGTTTTTGCCTGTTGAGTATGACATTGGCTGTAGGTTTTTCGTATATTGCCTTTATTATAGACTCTACCAAAAAAAAACTACTGGACCTAATAAGTGAATTTGGCAAAGCAGCAGGACACAAATATTCAGAAATTGAAGGCATTTTTGGACACCAACAACAAAATATCAGAAACAGAAATCAGGAAAAAAAATCCCATTTGATATAGCAACAAGAAAAATAAAGTACCTAAGAGTAAACTTAAACAAGGAGGTAAAAGACCTGTGCTTAGAAAACTACACAACACTGAAGAAGGAAATTAAGGAACACAAATAAATGGAAGCATGTACTGTGTTCATGGATTGGAAGAATTAACATCATTAAAATGTCCATACTACCCAAAGCAATTTATAGATTCAACACAATCCCTATTAAAGTACCAATGACATATTTCACAGATATAGAACAAATATTTCAAAAATTAATATGTAACAATAAATGACCATGAATAGCTGCAGCAATCTTGAGAAAGAACAAAAAAGTAGGAGAGATCCTAATACCTCATATTAAATGTATTACAAGGCCACTATAATCAAAACAGTATGGTGCTGGCTCAGGAACTGATGCACAGACCAATGGAACAGAATAGAGAGTCCAGAAATAAACCCAAGCCTCTATGGTCAATATTTGACAAAGAGGGCAGGAGCATAAAGTGGAGAAAAAGATATCCTTTTCAATAAATGGTTTTGGCAGAGCTGGACAGCTACATACAAAAAAATGAAACTCAACCATCAACATATACCATACACAAAAATAAACTCAAGATGGATATAAGACTCAAATGTAAGTCTCAGCACCATGAAAGTCCTAGAGGAGAACATAGGAGAATTCCAGATATCCCACACAGCAATATTTTCACCAATATCCCTAGGGCCAGGGATATAAAGGAAAGAATAAACAAATGGGACTACATCAAATTAAAAACCTCCTACACAGCTAAAGAAAAAAACATCAGCAAAATGAAAAGCAAACCAAACACATGGGAAAATATTTTTGCCAATGATACTTCAGACAAGGGTTTGATCTCCAAAATAGATAAATAATTCACAGGACTCCACTCCAGGAAGACAAAGAATCCAATTTAAAAAATGGGCAAAGGACTTGAACAGACACTTATCCAAGGAGGACATACAGAGAGCCCATAGGCATATGAAAGGATGTTCAACATCACTAGCCATCAGAGAGATGCAAATTAAAACCACAACAAGATACTACCTCACACTGGTCAGAATGGCCATCATAAACAAAGCAACAAACAGGTGTTGGAGAGGTTGTGGAGAAAAGGGAACACTGGTGCACTGCTGGTAGGAAAGCAGACTGGTGCAACCACTGTGGAAAACAGTATGGAAGTTCCTCAGAAAACTAAAAATGGAACTGCGTTTTGATCCAGTGATTCCACTTTGGGGATTATACCCTACAAATCCTGCAACATCAATTCAAAAGAACCTATGCACCCCAATGTTCACAGCAGCATTATGTATAATAGCCAAGTGCTGGAAACAGCCTAAGTGCCCATCAGTAAATGAATGGATGAAAAACCTGTAGTACATTTATACAATGGAATACTATGCAGCAGAAAGATAGAACTCCTACCCTTCATAAGAGAATGGATGGAACTGGAGAGTATTATGCTAAGTGAAACAAGACAGGAAGTGAAAGACAAATGCCATATGATCTCACCTGTAAGTGGAACCTAATCAACAACACAAGCAAACAAACAAATAAGCAAAATAGAACCAGAGACATGGAAATAAAGAATAAAATGACAGGGACCAGAGGGGAAGGTGGAAAGGGGATGTCAGGAGAAGGAAGGTGAACATGTACAAAGGACCTATGGACAAGGACAATGGTGAGGGTATTATCTTCGGGAGTGGGGGTTGGATGGGGCAGAGGAGAGCAGTGGGGAGAGGGCAGACGACTGAAACTTAACAACAACTAAAAAAAAAAGAGAGAAAAGGTCTCTGGTTCCATTTGAGGTCAGGGCACATGCCTGGATTGCAGGCCAGGTGCCCATTCAGGGGGGCATGTGAGAGGCGACAAAAACCAAGTGCATAGCAATGTTTTCTTCTCTCTTTCTCTCTCCCTTTTTCTTCTCTCTCTAAAAATAATTAAACAACATCTTTTTTTAAAAAGGGGGAACTGTACTGCCACAGTTTTGCAAATCTCAGGATACTGTGGCATACTTAATCATACCACAGCTATTTTCTGGACAGTATATTTTTACACAGAAAGTGCCAATAAGGTGTGTCAGATAGGGGACAGGGGGCAGATCCTGTTTTTATTATACCTACAGGAAATAGAATTAGGTTAAGCCCTGTAATATGGGAAATCTTCGGAACATAGGGAAAAGTAAAAAATTATTGACAGCTGACTTTAAAACTCCTTCAAACAAGATCTTATGGGTTAAGTACGCTCACTCTAAGTTGTCTTTTAAAGATTTTATCTATTTATTTTTAGAAAGGGAAAGGGAGGGAGAAAGACAAGGACAGACTCATGTGTCCTCCACTGGGGTCCTGGCTTGCAACCCAGGCATGTGCCCTGACTAGGTATCGAACTTATGACCCTTTGATTCACAGCCAGGCATTAAATCCACTGAGCCACACCAGCCAGGAAGTACACTCATTTTAAATACTTCAGGACAGGGGAACATACAAGACTGCACTGGTAAGGGGGATCCAATCAGGTTATTGTAACCATGAAATTTACAGGTGTTCTTCCCATCAGGGATAACAATTCTAAATGAAAAACCAACTTTCTAACCCCATGTCAAAAGAAACGGAAGTATGTGGTTCCTTATCTGCGTATTTTGAGACAAAGACAAGGTAAGGGGTTAATCAGAGGCATTGGGAACCAGTAACCAAAAGAAGGAAGTGGTGTTACAGGTGTGTGTACTGGAATAAATGAAAACTAAGTTAGGTCCATGCTAAAGATCAACCCCAGTCATTCATTCGTAACTACCCAGGATTTCAACCCTTCACAGAAATTAAGGAAGCTGGAGAACACAAAACACTTAAATTTAAATTAAAATTTAGATTCCTCATTTTGGATTATTTCCTAAGGAGTTCTGGTTTTAACATTAGATACAGCTGAAGCTTTCTAGCACCTGAGACTTGATCCAACCATATGATAAATAACTTCACTGTGGGTACCCTCCAATTATCAAATAATTATTAAAGAAGCAACTTTTCTCATCTACAGAAGTACTGAGCTCCTTACCACACAAAATTCCTTGAGTAGGAACAATGATTGTCCACTTCCAGCTCTGTGGAATGATTAGCACCCAGAGTACCTTGTAGCTCCATTTTCAATGATGAAAATATTCTATATGCATGCTGTTCAAGAGGGAGACCATTGGCCACTTGAAGTATGGTTAGTGCACCTGAACACTGAATTTTAAATTTAATTTTACTTAAATTTAAGTAGTTACATGTAGCTAGTGGCTACATATGGACAGCTCTGGACTCAGAACTGCAAATCCAATGCCCACAGGGACCAGGTGGGTAGTGGAGGAGAGAGATCTTTAGGCAAACTTGGTCACTGAACCACAAAGAGGGAAGCTGCTCCTTGGCTCCAGGTAACTGTTGCTATGTAGGAATCTCAGGCTGCTGTTGCCAGATTGCCTCCTTTTTTGAGTGAAGCCAAAAATCTAGACTTTGATACAAACTGTTTTTTTATTTAAATTTTTATGAGTTTATTTGAGCCAAACTGACAAAATGCCAGTGAGCAAGATGTCAAAAGCCTCCGATGCCCAATATTTAAATGTTGACAAGTAAATTAGAAAATAATTTAAATCACTGTGGCTGGTGGCTCAGTTGGTTGGAGCATCATCCCATACACCAAAAGGCTGCAGGCTGAATCCCTGGTTAGGGCAGATATTTAGGTTGCAGGTTCGATCTCTGGTTGGGAGGCAACGTTTCTGTTTCTCTCTCTCCACCCCCCCTTCCTCTCTCTCTAAAAATCAATAAACATATCTTCGATGACGATTACAAAAAATTCAAATCACTTTCCGAGCTCAACAAAATGTCTGCAGGTAATATCTATCTTGCCAGTTTGCAATCTCCGTTCAGGTCAATCCCTTCTACTCAAAGAAAAGGGTCTATCCAAGGCCACTCTGCAGATCTGTAGCAGATCCAAGACTGAAATCCAGGCCTTCTGATTCTTCTTCTGATAATCTTTCTCAATTTTATGAGATTGAGCATGTCCAGATGTGTGGCAGTAGTGGCAGCAACAGGGACAAAAGCCCTTGTCAGAAGCTGTTGAAGTCTACATGTGATATGTTATGAAAACTTTCTACCTGGCTATAGCCACATGGTGAACTCTATGGGTAAGGCTATATACTAGGAGCCAGCAGGGCACAAAGAAGTAAGTCTGTGGGGGAGACAGGCATATCAACAATTAACAAGCAAAGCTGGGTTTGCTACAATGGGCACAGATCATGTGGGCACAAGACGAAAAGCACTGCCCTCAGGAGATCAAGAGAAAAGATTTCAGCCAGACCTTAAAGGATGAATAGAAGCTGGCTAGTGGGTGTGTCACAGGTGGACACAGGTAACCAAGTTCTTGGTGACTGGGACAAAGAATTGAACAGAACACTCAGAGTTTATAGCAGAAAACATGGGAGCAGGCCAACTCCAAGCAGAGATTGACCTCACAGGCTAGAGGGACTCTCCTCCTAAAGAGCAGATCCTTCCTGGCTAGTTTTGGTGGGCTTTTATTGCACATGTGGTCTCCCATGATTTTCCCTGGTTAGCCACCAGGGAAGAGGGGTCCCACAATGTTACCAAATTGACCCCCCCTTCTCCTGGGGTGCCCCTGTACTAGGTTTGCCTTGCCCATCACCAGAGAATTATAGCTGTCCATGTTAGAGATTGGTGAAAAGGAAACAAATTATTTATTCAAGTTATACAAACTTAAGAATAATGACTTAATGTCTTCTTCAAAATCCCAAAGTCCCTTAAAACACCCACAAACACACACAGTCCTTCCTTCCCCTTTTTTCCTGGTCTGGCACACCATATCTCAGGAAAAGAAATAGAAATCTGTGGCTCAGGTAGCCCGCAGTTCTTCCCAGCAATCCGTGCTTGGCTGGTAGGCCTCCCTCCATTCCCAGCACCATCAGCTGTGTTGTCGGGATCTCCAGTTCTTATTCCAAAACCACATGGCACCTTCTCAAGGCCAACCAGCAAGCGTCCTTTCACCCCTTTCCTTCCTGCAGTCTCTCCTGCATTCTTCCGAATTGCTAAGAGAGACCTCTGCATCACTGCTACATCTTGCTTTCCAGCTTCCTAAGCTGTGTGGCAAAGGGAGATCCAAAGCCACGTGATTCTCCCCTGCCAAGCCGCTTGATGATTCTTGTGGCCGTCGCACCTAGGTTTAAATCCCAGCTCTAATCTTCCTCTACAGTCCCATTTCTGACTCCTCCCACAACAGGCTACACTTGCCAGCACTACTGTATTTTCCAGCTTTTCTGGGCTGCCATAGTAAGTCTGGGCAGGCATGGCCCCAATGGCATGGAGACAATCATCTCAAAGCTCTCTCGAAAGTCCATAGTAAGTCTGGGTAGGCATGGCCCCAATGGCATGGAGACAATCATCTCAAAGCTCTCTTGAAAGTTCTGTAACCAGGGGGTGTTGCCTCCCAGTTACATCTTAGGTGGAGATCACTCCCTTCACCCTGGCTCAAAGCAAGGCCACAGCTATTTAACATATCTATGAAACCAGTTAAAGGTTATAGATATGTTAAATGACCATTCTAGAGGTTATCTGCAAAACTGTTGCTATGCAAAACTCAATGGCCCTGTTCCACGTATCCCATCCCCAGCCCAGATTTGTGGGGGTGAGGACATCTCATATTTTTAATATTTCCTGGACACCCTGAGTTCTGGATCCCATTACAAATCCTTCTTTTGGGGGCCCCCTGGCTGCACCCTCTTACAGGTGGATGAGTCTCACTGATTATGAGGGTGGGTCTTATTATTCCAAGATATCTTTTAGGACTTGTCTGTGTTAGGAGTTTCCTTTGCAGGCTTCTCCTTCTCTGGGTAATCTCTAAACGTAAAGAGCCCCCAACAGTTGAGAGGCCTAGGTGATCTAGAAATAAACCCCGACCTACATTTATTATCTCTATGACCTTTTCCCCTGACTTGTATACGCAACTTCTTAACATCTTCACCTGGATGGTTAACAGACTTACCAAACCTAGTATATTTACAAGAGAACATAAGGTAATTCCCTTCATAGTTTTCCCTTAGGAGCCATCCTTGGTTTCTCCCTCTCCTACCCACTGCATGTCCAGTTCAGCAGCAAGTCCTACAAGCTCTACTTCTAAAAAGATACTGAAGGCCAGCTCTCCCTCCCAGCCCGGGCCTTTCCCTGCCCCTTCTTCTACCCCCAGACGAGTTACCTTTGCCATTCTCTCTCCGAAGCTCCCAGGCCCTTCTTTTGCCTCTGTAGGTTTCTAAATAAACTTTCTCTTATAATACACTGTGAATTTAACTCCCTCAATTTATTAATCCACTGCTACTGCAACACTGCCTTCATCTCTCCCTCGGCTACTGCAGCGGTTTAACAGGCTGACAACTTCCAACCTTCTCCATCCAGCAGCCACGAATAATTCTTTAAAAAACGTAAGTCTGATCATGTCACTTCCCTTTTTAAAGCTGTCCGGTAACATAACCAAACCCTTACCTTGGGCTAAAAGCCTATGCTTGATCAGGCCCTGCCACATGTCCATCACAAACCACTCTGTTTCAGCCACCTGGCCGCCTTGCCTTTTCATCCTCAGAATACTTCCTACTGGCTTTTTCCTCCGCCTAAAAAGCTCTTTAGCCAGTTCCCCTTTTTCTCGGATCTCCGCAAAACCTGGCCTTCTCTAAACAGCCTTACCCGATTTAGAGTGGCGCTCCCCCATCTTCTACCAGTTCACCTGGTGTTACAGTCTTTGGGTGCATTTCTCACTTGCTGGTTTCTTCCCTAATGTACTTTTTAACTTTCTCCTGAACTCGAATAAAAAGTCATGGAGCGAAGCTTCGTTTAAAGGACCGAGGGGATTACAACGCAGGTTCTCCCTACCCTGGAAAGTCTCTGCAGCCCGTACGGGGCTTCGTTTGGGTCAACTTTCCTAGGCTACACGTTCTCGCCTTTGGAATTGCCCCTGCTAATTTCCCACTTACAGTCGGGGATCCAAAGGATTCAGAATGGTCTCAGAGGAGTCCCAGCGTACCCAAACCAGGCCTCCCCTTCCTGGCCCTCTGGCCACTTCCCTCGCCAGGTAATCTGGGCCAGAGGCGCAGACCCGGAGCCGCCCCCGCGAGGCTGGGGTCACACAAAAACGTCTCCTAGCAACGTTGTAGCCCTCCACCCCCAACCCATCCCTGCCCCAGGGGAGCCAACCCATTCCCCCAGTCTCCCGCGCCAGGAGTCCGCGTCTCCAGCCAGTACACTCACTCCGCGTCAGTCCTGCCTTCCCCCACCCACAGAAGCGCCGCAGCCCACGGCAAGCTGGGAGGAGGTGGCGCCAAAAAGCCTAGCTGAGCTGCCGCGGCCGACGGAGCCCGCCAGGTCCTGCAGGCCAAGTCGGACCAAACCACTGGGAGGACCTCTGTGGGAACACTGTCCCAGGTCTGAGGTAGTCTCGAGTATCCCTTAAATCTCAAACTCTAGCCCACCCTCCTCCCAACAATCAGCCAACATCATCCTTTCACCCTGTTTTCCCTTTACCCCTTTCGCTGTCTTTTCGCTTCTTCCAGCCACCCAAATGGTTCAGTCCAGCTCTTCCTACCCCCACAGCGCTAGGTCTTTGCCCTTACTTGGCTACGGCTTCGTACGTCTTTGCGTATGTCGTGATGCAATCTTCTACCCGTTCGCTCCCCTCCCCTCTTCCATTCTACCTCCTGGAGCCGTCTACTTGCGGGGTTACCGGAAGTGATGATGCACGAGGGATGGAGGGGCGGGGCTCCGGGGCGGCCGCCGCCGGTGGGCCGCAGATGAAGAAAAGGCGGCTGCTGTGGTGGAGGAAGAGGAGGCGGCGGGGTCGGCGGCGGCGGGGTTAGGGAGCCTGGAAACGCGAGCGGGGATGGTAGGTGGTTTGGACTCGCCGGGCCGCCGTCGTTTCCAGAAAGGGTTTGACTGGAGGAACCTCTGGAGCAACTGTGAGTTTGTTGGGGGGAGGGGTCGAGGAAAAGGGGGGAACGTTGAGTGCCGAAGGGGCGGGGGTTGGGTACCTCGGAAAAAGGCGGGGGTAAGGGGAAGACTGGAAGTCAGCGCCTTGTCTGGACTGGTTCCTCTGGAAGGAGAGGAGGTGAGGGGAGCCTGTGGCGTGTCAGCCGCAGGGCTCAGAAAACTTAACCTACTATCCCTGCCTCCTCACCGCCAGTACCCCTCAACCTAGGGTTTGGGGGCCGGAGCTGCCCTGGAAGTGGTGCAGACTCTGGTCTTGTGCCCCGGGTAAGCGCTGAGAGGTGGGAGCCCAGGCGGGAGGTGGTGGCTTAATCTCCAACTCCCTCCGCCCTTATTTCCCTCCCCACCCCCATACTTCTCTTTAATCATTAACAGCTCTGGAATTAAGGGGCTCTGACCTGAAGGCCTCGCTCTGCACCTTTGCTATACACGATTACTGTCTACGCCGTAGTAGTGGGGTTGGAGGATTTGCCTGTATCCTGTATAGGAAGTGGGACAGGGTGACAAATGTATTGTTTTTTTCTTTTGCCCCTCACTTCCCTCCCCCATACACCCCTTGTTTTCACGATAATTCTCTCTGGTTAGGTGGTCATCGAGGGTTTTTTCTCTCCCTTTGCGGCACTTGGTACCTTGGTCACCTCTCTTGAATTTTGTGTTCAGTTTCCATCCAGATCTTAAAAGCACGCTTTGTTAATACTTCCGTTACAGGCTGTGTCACTTTGACGGTACTTCTCAAAGCTTGGTAGCTCCCGCTTCAGATGAGCATTTTCTCCAGTGAATACTGGAACTCCAAGGCCCTTGCAAGGATTTCTACATAGCATCATAGCCCAGGCTCTTGCTCTAAATACTTTAATTGTGTGGAATTTACATTTTGTCAGCTCTTTTCAAAATGATTTGATGTTAGGCTAATTCTGGATTTCTGTGTTTCTCTCCATCCACACTTCATGATGCACTTCAGAGAAAAGAAAACTCCATATTACTTTTTTGTTTTTACATCTGGACAATAGCTCTTTTATGTTTTTCTCCATTTGTGTGTCTGGCGCACAAGTCTTCAGTGACATTTGGCTTGTACTAATATCCATTTTATTTTGCTGATTCTTTTTGTATAGGTGGTTTTAAATTGGAAAGTGTGATCTGTTCAGTTTTGTTTTAAAGAAGAACACAAACCAGTAACGTGAAAAAGTTATTTGAAGAAAGCAAAGAATGATTGAAAGGTCTGTTTATTGATGTTCTTTTCGTTAAAAAAAAAAAAAAAATCTCCAAGTAGTGTACTTGCTCCTTCATCCTGTCACAGGGATTTCACAGTGAAGCGTGATGACTCATATTTTGTTGTTCATATTTTCTTTGGAAATCCTCTGTTGAATTTGGAACTCTTTTTTGAAGAACTTTAAGAGATAGTGTCTAATTTGAGGATCCTTTGGTTATAAAGAGTGCATGAATCCTGTCCCTATATGACTTGAGTGTAAATGCTTTGATTGTACCAGTGACAGCATGTTTAGGTGTTTCACAGAAATGCAACAAAAGAAAAGAATGATTGCTGCTCTCACCTTAATTGATTTGGAATTATTGAATAAAAGGTCCATAATTCATTCATTCAATAAGCATCTTTGAATGGCTACATAGCCGATGTTTCAGGTGCTGGGGTACAAAGATGAACATGAGCATAATGTCCACTCTCGGGCAGCTTACATTGGGGTAGTGACACATAATCAATAAACAAATCAGATTTTGATGAGTGCCAAAGAAAACAAGAGTGATGTGATAGAAGGTGATTGGGATGCAGTCAAGGAACAACTTCCTGAGGAGATGACTAAAAAGTAGCCAGCATGGGGAGGTGTCTCCTGGGTTCTGGGACTAGGTAGGTGGTGCAGAAACTGGCTGGAGTGACTTTGGCAAGTTTCTGAGGACTGGGAGGAGAGGGGTGGGGTGGAGAGGAGGTGGGAAGAAGGGGGAAGATGGGGAAGGGGCAGCAGTAATAACCAGATCCTAGTGAGCAAAAGGGAGAATGAAAAGAGCCTAAGTCAGAGAGGAAGATGCTGGGCAAATAAAAAGATGGAAAAGGAGATAGAGAATCATTTTGATTCTCTCTATAGCCTTTCCTAGAGTCTTATCTCTTACTGTTTTGTAGGTACTGATGGGCTACTCAAACAAACAAAGTTACCCCACTGAGAGTGGGAGAGGAGGTGATGGTGGTTACCTGGGTCTTTTCTGGCAGCTAAAGCTCTGTTCCTAATTCAGTGGATGTTCAATTGAGAGCATACCTTTTTCCTTACAGGATTTTTGTCCTATATACTACTATTTAAAACTGCATATCGAGAACCTTGAATGTGTTTTAGTATATGAATCCTCCTTTGCTTCTAGGTGTTTATGAATTTAGGGTTGAAGGTTGGGCAGGTGATAATAATATGCCCCTGTTGGTCTGTAAAGATGACTATCAAGATCTAAGTTAAAGTTGGTTTTTGTAGGGAGGCAGGTTTTATGTTGCAATATTTCTGCTCATGTCTGGTCAGCCTGATGGCTAATAACACCTAGCTGAGATGTGGGTTGGTGCTAAAAGTTCACTCCATGGATTCCATTAGATAAATGGCCATTGTGGGCCCAATGCCAGTGTGTCTGCATCTTTGGACTGGTGTGTAACTAAGAGATGTAACTGACTTTTGCCTTTTGTTGGGGTCATTCATCTCCAATAGTCAGCTACTTTTCAGCTTCACCTTGACCAGATTGTATACTTGGAAGGACCAATTGGACTCCTCAATTTGCCTCTCTTGAGCTATGTTAAAGTGGGCTAAAACAGAATATGCCATTTCCTTCTTTTGAAGTGACTAGTGTGTTCTTTGAGTGTATTGGTTCTTTGAGCCAGGGGTTAAAAGACCCCTTAATGTTGCTTGATCTACATGTATAAAAGTCAGTATTAAAAATGCTAAATAAAACCTTTTAGTGTTTGAGGAAAACAGAAATTGAGGACTTGTCACCTGTTGTAGGTTCTAGTACTTAAGTAGCGTGGGTAGGTGGATTGTCAGAACTTGAATAAGTGTATACTGAGAAGTCTTGAAGGGGATGGAATAGAGAGCCTGGTACTAAATTCCAACTTGAGTGCAAATGAAAAGTCTTTTACTTAGCAAGTGACTAGCTTAGCAAGCAAGTGACTAGAGTGATCAACTAGGGTGAGGCAGCAGGTAGACTACCCTCTGTACTGCAGAGTAGCTCAAAGGAATGGAGAATTCCTTTGTGATTCTCCATATGTGAGGGGGGACCCCCCCAAAATGGTAATTTATTTATAAAAAATTGTGTATTCTTAAACCAGTCACCTTCAGAGTACTCTCTATTTGATGCAATACTCCTATCTAGACATGTTTTTTTCCACTGCTCAAAACAGTTTTTGAACTCATTGATTTTGATGCCTTTTAGGGATGCTGTTTTTTGTTTCACCTCTTCCACATCAGCAAAATGTTTCCCTTTGAGGACATTTTTCATCCTGGGAAACAAAAAAAGTCACTCAGGGGTGAGATTAGGTGAATAGGGAGGGTAGGGCTTGGAGGCTCATGCTGTTTTTGGTGAAAAACTGCTGAACATTCAGTGTGGTATGGGCAGGTGCGCTCTTAAATCACCCATCATGAATTGGGCAAATGTGTTGAAAGAGTTTTCAAAAAAATTCACTGAAGCCGAACACAGCCTCTCACACCACCACCAGTGGGTACACTGATACAGAATGGGTTCCTTGAATACTCACCTAGTGGGGGAAGCATGTACTACAAGGGGCCTACCCTTCAGAAGATAATTCCGTTTTATTTTATTTTTTTGGTGCCCTTCCCACCATGTGTATGTGTGTGTGTATACATACACACACAAATATATATATATATATAAAATATATGAATAACTTGGCTTTGGCCTAGGTTATAGAATTTTGGACTTTGTGTCCTAATGCTGGGCTATATATGCTCTAGTCAATAGATTATTAAAATGTGCTCTATTCATCTTTATTTCAGTGGTTTATTATAACTCATGTATGAAAATATCCTGTTGGCTGAGATTGCATTAGCCAGTTTGGAGACTTTAATTTCCTAAAGAGCGATGGATAGGTAGGAGGGGACTTGAACACAGGGAGGAGCCATTGATTTGTACATTTGGCACTAAATGTGTCTGGGGAAAGACTCCACAAATCTAAATGAATTTAGAATCTAAGAACTGTGCTTTTTTTCTAGGTTACCAATGAATTTGTTTCTTAAACTCTGAGGGCTTTTGGATAAACTGAAAGGTGGACAACCTAGAGCCAATTGATGCCACTTGCTATTAGAGTTGTGGGTATTTTGCATTGCATTAGATGACTTAAATTAATCGAATTTTGCTGCTGTTTTGGTAGGTGTGCTGCATAATGGAATTGCACACTGGCTGCCAGTTGATCTGAGGTGAAGATGGGGTAACTCAGATTGAAACAGTGGTAATTAACTGTTAACTCTTTAATTACCTCTTTGTATCTGTTTACAGATGTTGATATCAGTGAACCAGGATCAGTTCTTCCTGAATGTTCTGAAGCTCTTTGCACAGTAGAACATTGTGTTCAATTGAGTTAGTGTCTTTGAATTAAAATCAAGTTTCACTAGTTCTCATGTCTATATTTCTAGGTAATGGAGGGTCCTATTTCTTTGGGAGTTTACAAGGAGATTACCACAGCACCTGACCATTTGATTGGCAAATAACTACAAAATAGAATTTAACATAATTTAGTGAAGTAACAAAAGAAAACGTTGGAAGTGGCTCAAACTCAATTTCTTCAAAGTTGTGATGTTGAAAGGAGAAAATGGGAGGGACAAAATGCCAAGTGATTTTTTAAATGGTGCAAATGAGACCTTACTTTAATACTGTGCATCAAAATAAGGAAACTCAGTAAATCATTCTTCCATGGTGAGTTGCTTTTGTTGTGGCAAAATAAGCCACCTATAGCTAGCGTTCCACCCCATACCAACCTGATTGCAGGGGTTTGTAGGGCATTGTGTTGATGGTTCCTCCTGAGGGCTTGACCTGCTCTGGAGTGTCCTGTGAGCTGTGTTAGATTGTTGGGTTTCTGGCTGAATTGCAGCATGGAAGCTTCGGTTGCATAGCATTGGGAAGACTCATCTACTTCCTGTTCTGCCCTGCTCTGCTGGAGGGCTCATGAAGACTGGAAATAATTCTGTCACTGAGGCCTGTAGATCCAGACTAGATACGATGGTTGAGGATCTTGGATAGCAACACTGCACAGCTTAGGACTTCTCATTTTTGGAGATGTTTGTTCAGCATTTTTTGGTAACCACTGCTCCAGTCTTAGCTTGTTAGTCTAGAAGACTGTCAGAAACATTTGCTCCCTTATCTGATTAGCAGATTGTTTCCATCCTATCAAGACAGAAGACTTTAGTTATAGTTTTTAGCTCTTGTCAGTTGGTGAAGGGTTTGGACTCTGCAGTTTTTGCCTAAAGTGGGTTGGCGTATGAACTATAATTTTGATTCTGAATAAGACTGAAGTTACATCATTAAGTATATCAAATGCAGTTAATTCCTCTTTCTCTAGCAAGAAGCAGGAAAAAGACCCTGAAAAAACCTTAGAATATATCTAGGGTCACATTTTTTCAAACTGGGCTTCAGGGACCCCTCTCAGAGGTCATTGTTAGGGAATGCAGGGATGAGTGGTCTTCCTTCCATTTCACTCCACTATGCTTCAATCTGAAAGTTATCTTAATATTGTTATATTGGATTTCACCATGAGATTTCAGTTGAATAGAGTATTTTGAGACTGAAAACAAATTGAAAAGTATTGATTTAGTAGGGAAATAGAAATCTAGAAAGGTTAGTACACTTGCTTTAAAGTTACAGAGCAAGGTACTGCCAGCTACAGGACTAGACTCAGGTGTTCTCTGCATTAATTTTGTTTTCTCATTTACACTGCCTCAAATATGTCATTATTGGAACCTTAGAGTTTAAGTTTAATTGAATCCAAACATTATGTAACAAACTACTGTTCTTTTTCAGAAAAGATTTTCTAGAACCATCTTTGAAACATGCAAAGTGAAGTTATTAGTGGGTAGTGGTACTAGTAAGTAGCTGGCCTTTTTTCCTCAGACCATTTCTGAAAGGGACAGTAGGTCTTTCAAAAAGGTGTTGAGTCTTTATTCCAAGTTCTTAAGCTAAGCTAGTGGAGAACACAAAGGTGTGGAGAACACCTTTGCAAAATGCCGAGTTGAATACTGTCTCTTCCCAGTGACCTGCTCTGGAATCTGAACAGGGAAACCCAGGTGTACCCATTAACAGACAGCTTTCAGACAGCTCTGTGGAAATAACTATAGTGGCCACCTCCTTTTTTAAAGGTGAGCAAATTTATTTTCAGTTGAATACTTGCTTTGTTGCTACCTGATGACTACTAGTGGCGTTTCTTTAGACAGGAGGGAAAGGTTGAGAGGACCACTGCCATGAGGATCCTTGGTAGCAGCATCATGCACATGCTGCAAGTCCCTGGTCCTCAGAGAACGCATTTTTCCCAGTCGTGACATTTTCTTCCAGGTGAGTAGAAGTCAAGAGTGAGGAATGATATAGTGAATATTCTTGTATCCATTTTAATATTTCCATGGCCCTGGCCAGGTGGCTCAGTTTGTTGGAGCATCATCTTGAACACCAAAAGATTTCTGGTTCGATTCTGGGTCAGGGCACATATCTAGATTGCGGGTTTGATCCCCTGTTGAGGCCTGTACTGGAGGCAACTGATCAGTGTTTCTTTCTCACATTGATGTTTTTCTCCCTCCCTCCCTTCCTTCCTTCCTTCCTCTTTCCTCTCCCTTAAAAATATCAATGAACATATCCTTGGGTGAGATTAAAAAAAGTATTTCCATGGTTCTTTTTCTTCTAGTCAGCTTTACTTTGAAATAACTAGTCACTCTCCAGTCATTTATTCAAGACTATTGGTTATAGCTGATGTCTATAACAAGGAGAATCTTACTTGGAGGTTTCCTAACATTGAAAGAGAAAAGTCAGAAGACCTGTCTAGAGGCAGTTTGATAGCGGGGTTCTGTTGTGGGGGAGGAGGAGGAGGTGATGGTGGTAGTGGTGGTATTGTGGACTGGGTGTATAGGGTGAAGAGAAATGCCCTTCGTGGTCCAGCTGGAAATGTGTCGAAAATGCTCACAATGGCACTTGGCTGTGGGAAGAGTGGGTGGGGAAGGAGTAGGTCTAGAAGATGGCCCAAGTCCAGGGAATACTATTCACAAGGAAGGGGCTTGGGGCCTGTAAAGTTGAGTAATTAGTAGCCCTGACCACAAACGCTCTCTTCCATGACTAGAATTTGCATTCCTGATGGGGAGGGATGTATGAAGGAACTCAGAGGCTGGTTTGACCGGGTCGATCTTCAAGATTGACTTGTTAGTCATGATTGACACTTTATGGAGTGCTAGCCTAATTTTTTAAAGATCTCTGGCTCCTTTGACTTTATTTTTGACAGAAGTTGGTAAACAAGAGGGACTGTCATGTCCCTGGGTCCACTTGAGTTTGGTTTCAAGTACATGTTGAGGCAAATACAAGGCAGTGTCTGTTGTCATTTAACAATGCCTGCTATCCACAGGGACTGGTTACATGTAACTATTGAGGTAATACATAATTCCCCCATGGGATCTATAACAAATGTGAAATAAATCATAATTAAAATGATTAATAAATCAGTTTTAACTTCACACTTATACAACATACTGTACCAGGTGAAATTAGTATTTTGGTCTTCTTTTAAAAGAGATGTTGTTTTACCAGTTACTTGTGGATCTCTCCATAGGGCGAGACTTTCCTATTAGTGCTGAAAACATCAAGCAGGACTCTGAATTGGTGATAACGGATTTAATGATTAGATCAAGCAGGGAAGTGACTTTCAAGGTGTCTGCTAAGTTGGTTTTAATGTGGACTCTTTTTTTTTTTTGAGATTGTTAATTATGTCATTCCAACAATTCTCTGACTCCAACTAAGTGTCCAGCAACAATTCAATTCAATTCATTTCTGACAAAGACTGCCTGGAGTTAGTGCTGACCCCACAAGTTAATGACTCAGTCTCACGAGATTGCCCCATTTCAGATACTAGCCACGAGTATGAGATAGCCCCAAGTTACCTGCACTTCTGTCTGGCAGACTACGAATTTGGGAGTTCCTACGATACCTCTTGCCAGGATGATTTGCTAGAACATGTGATACTCAGAATGCAGGAAAGCATGATATTTAGGATTACCGTTTCATTGTCAAGGATACAACTTAGGGACAGCTAAATGGAAGCGATGCATAAGGCAAGGTAGAAATTGGGGACACAGAGCTTCCGTTTCACCTCTGGGCATACCAGACTCTCAGCACCTGAATGTGTTCACCAACCCTGAAGTTTCCCTAGTCTTGTTCAGTTTCAACTGTGGTTCCTATATGTAGGCACAGTTAGATTAAAATACTGGCAATTGGTGATTGAACTTCAGCCACCTTTCCCTCCCCTGTGGTCGAGTTGGCACTGAAAATTTCTACTTTCTAATCCTGTGCCTGCTCTTTCTGGTATGGCCAGACCCTCTCTTGGGTCACACCCTGAGTCACATATTTAGCATGAACTCCATTGTGGGCCTTATGAATAACAAAGAACATTCTTATCTGTAAGGAAGTTCCAAGGGTTTTAGGGGCTTTAGTTGGAACTGGGAACAAAGACCAAATATATTTTTTATTATACCACATTAATACTCCAGAATGGTATATATTCTTGAACTTCAAATTACACTAGCTCTAGACCTCCATAATGCAAGAAGTGAACTCACTATAAGATACCGGGTATACAGCCCTGGCTGGTGTGGCTCAGTGGATTGAGTGCAGGCCTGTGAACTGAAAGACTGCAGGTTTCATTCCCAGGCAGGGCACATGCCTAGGTTGAAGGCCAGGTCCCCAGTTGGGGGTGTGCAACAGGCAACCTATCCATGTATCTCTTGCACTTTGATGTTTCCCTCTCTTTTTCCCTTCCTTCCCCTCTCTTTAAAAAATAAATAAAATCTTTTTTAAAAAGGTATTGGGTATACAGAATTCATGTTTTCTTTCAGTGACTATAAAAAGGGTCGGGTGTACATAGTGAATTGGCTAAGAGCATCAGGCTACAGTCCGTTTGGGTTTGTCTGAACTCTACCACAGACTTGTCACTTGACTTTGGATGAGCCACCTAACATCTCTAAACCTCATTTCTTTTAAGTGTAAAATGAGGGTAATCATAGTAAAGTGTTTTGTGGATTCAGTAAGAGAGTGCACTTGAAGGATATAGCATAGTGCCTGGCATATAATTAAAAATTTAATAACATTAATTCTTATTATCTACATGTGTGCATAGCTAAGCTCACCTGGATTGAGAGCTCCCCAAAACTATCATTTTTTCTCCCCTTGTAGGGGGATGTATAGGACATTGTATGAAACATTGTTAGGCACACAGTAGACACAGGTGAAAATAAAACCTGCTCTGGGTATCTGGAAAATAGAGGAATGACTCTGTAATGGAAACTTCACCCTGTTTTCAAAGCTAGCCTAAAACCCAGAGATAGAAAATCTTTCTCCTGGAATCCTGTGGCACATGCAAGGTACAGCAGTGGGGGCAGGAAGGGGGACGGGGTGCGGGTTCAGAGTCTGGGAGTCTGCTGAATCAAAAAATAGGAAATTGATTCAGATGCTTTTGTCTTTGGCAGTGTGCTTTGAGGTTCATTGAGTTGGGCAAAATCACATGAGACTTTGGGAAGGAAGTAACAGATTTCAGTGGGTTGAGACAGTCTTTGAGAGTGGGCTGTCAAGATACCGTGTTGTGTGATTTAAAGCATTTGGGACTACACTGTGGAAAACAGTATGGAGTTACCTCAGAAAATTAAAATCGGAACTGCCTTATGACCCAGCAATTCCATTTCTGGAAGTACTTGTATATCTGAAGAAACTCAAAATACTTAGTTCATGAGAATGTATTTGTATCCCTTTGTTCACTGTAGCATTACTTAAAATAGCCAAGATTTGGAAGCAGTCCAGGTGTCCAGAAGTAGATGAGTGGATAAAAAAGCTATGATACATTTACACAGCGAAATACTATTCAGCCATAAACAAGAAGGAAATCTTACCCTTTGCAACAGCATGAATGGACCTGGAGAATGTTATGTTAAGTGAAATAAGCCATTTAGAGAAAGATAAGTACCATATGATTTCACTCATGTGGAATCTAATGAAGAAAAGAAGGTAACGAACAAAATAGAAGCAGATTCATAGATACAGAGAATAGACTGATAACTGTCGGAGGTGGTAGAGGAGCTGGGTGGAAAAGGTGAAGGGATTAAGCCAAAAAAAGCCCTCTTAGACAACAGCATGGTGATGGGGGCAGGTAAAAGAGGTTAAAGGCGGGATAAGTGGTGATACAGATGACATATTGTAGAATTGTACCCCGGAAACCGATACAATTCTATTAACCAGTGTCAGCCCAATAAATTCAGTTTAAAAAAAGCATTTGGGACTAAATCACTTTCTCATTGTGGCTTTCAATTACATTTTTTTGTGTATGTGATGCTTGAAAGAACACTCAAGAGTGTTTTTTTGTACTGTTGATGGTATGTGAGATGATTTTTGGGTGGTACTTTGATGAACACTTTGACTGTTCTGTATTTTTCTGTGTATCAATGAAAACATAATTAGCATTATCAGATCTGTGACCTCCAAGGATAGTGATTTTTAGGATGATATTACAATGGATATTATTTTTTTAAGCTTTTAAGAAAAGTATTAGGTGAGTAATCATTGGGGTGTTAAACAGATATGTAAGATCATAAAGGTTGTATTGGAGTGGTTGACATTTCTAAGGTTCAGTAACTCTGGTGCAGTGCCCCACCTTCATGAAGTCTTTGCGGGATGGACAGTATGGAGAGACCAGTTGGATTTACTAAATGGATTTAAAGACTAGCCTAACTTAAGCAAATTGACAAATTTCTATTTGTGCATTTATGGTGAAAATACCTGTAACTAGATTATGTAGATTTTAAAATATGGTAGATGTTAGTAGTGTAGCATTTTTTAATAATGAAAAAGGAATACTACTGCTTTCACTTTCACCATTAGCAGTTTCCCCAAAGCCTGGAGTGATTCTTAGTTCCTTCCATTCTTTGGTGTTAGAACACCCCATGCTAGGAGTTTATGTTCTAACTTTTAGGTGGGACAAAAAGCCACCCCTCTCTTGAGTGCATGCCAGTGCATATATTCTAGGTTCTGGAAGGCTATGACTCTGCCCCATCTTAATGACCTGTACATTACTTCTTGATGGAAACTGCTTTAAAGTTACAATGTGAGCCCTGGCTGGTGTAGCTCAATGGATTGAGCACTGCCCTGAGCACCAAAGGGTCGCCAGTTCAGTTCCCAATCAGGGCATGTGCCTGGGTTGCAGGCCAGGTCCCCAGTTGGGGGTGTGTGAGAGGCAACCACACACTGAGGTTTCTCTCCTTCCTTTCCCCTTTCTCTAAAAATAAATAAATAAAATCTATAAAAAAATAAAGGTACAATGTGATATGAGCCCTAAAGTGAAATCAATCTTTATTTTAAAATTTCATTTCATTGTCTGCATATCACTGATAACAGAGGGGTCTTGAGAGGTAAAATGAGCAGTTAGAAATAAAACAAAAGTGGGAGGTGCTTTCTTTTTTAAGTAAAACCCCAGAATGAAATTGAAGTCTCAGTTGTGTAGTAGTAGTTAAGAAAGTTGCTTCCAGATTTGGTTTCTTGACATTATTTTATTTTAAACCTTAATTACATGTGTTTCCTTGACATTTTCTGTGTATCCTGGCACTGTAATACTTTATTATCTACATTTGATTGTTGGCTTGTGTTCTATAAGTGATTTTGTTCTGTAGTTACCTCAGCATAAAGGGCCATACACCTAGTATAATGTTTCAAATTTAGTTTTAAAAATTGCTATAAAGATGGTTCCAGATCTGTTATCTTTGTGTACCATGTGTTATCTAGTCAAAATAGGTTAAAACAGAGTAAGGTGGTGATAGTGGTATAGCCCAAGATTTTTCTCCTCCGTTAATTTAGTACAAAATTTCTACATGATTTTATAATCAGGAACTCTCAGAGTTTTCCCACGTAAGGTAGAATCTAATCTTACAAGCCATGAGCCCTCATACTTTCTAAATTTTGGCTTTGTCATTCATACTGTCTTATCTCCTGAGAGAAATGGTGGGCTGTATTATTTGGTGCATCGGGAAAGGGGTAAAGTCTTTACTCAAGGCTATGTTTTGCAGGATTAAAAATCTTTTCTTACTAAAATCTATTTCATGATGTCCATCCTTTGCACAGACCCACAATACCTCCTTACACAAGGTAGATGTCAGGTTTCTGAAACAGTTGTTAGTCATTATTTATAGATAATTTCTGGTAAGTGTGGAAAAATTCTTAGTAGGGTTGGGCGGGAGTTGTGACATTTGTCCTTGATCTGTAGACTAGGCTTTGCAAAGTCAGATTGAGGTTGTTCATTTCCTTCTCTTCTTGGGAAATTGCCATTGGATCAATGAGTCTTGGTTAAGATCTCCTATGGGCAGCTGAGTGGTTGGACTTTTGAAGATGAGAGCCATAAGAAACAATATTCTTTCCCTATCATACAAATAATTATCTCCATGGCAGTGTAATGTTCATGTATAAGCATTCAAGGCCACACATTTGAAAAGATTCAGTGTAACTTAGATCAAAATAAGACATGTGCACACGTAGTGGTGGAGTCAGATCTTCTCTAGCCAGTCTTACATGTTTCCAGCACCACTCACTCTGGTCTTCGTGACAGACTAACCTTGTAATTTATCTTCAGTCTTTTCATTTCTGTAATAAAGCCCTCTTAGGTTGTTGGAAACTGGAAATTTCATGGTTATTCAAGTAAAAAATAAAAATGTGTAATTGAAGAATTTCTTTAAACCTCTCCAGGCAAAGAAGTGGAATTGCTTAATTTATCTGAGCATTTGCATTTCTAAGTTTCCAACTCACAACCATTTGCTTGGCCTGGCAGAAAGAGATAATAAAAATTTATGTAACAGGTAAAAATCTGTCTCATTGCTTTTTCCACGTTTGGAAGGGAACCATTTTTCCTTCCCTCTGAGCAATTTAGCCTAAGTTCCTCCTCTTTCTGGTTTCTAGCTTTACTGTTTGCATAGTAAATAAATTGATTCATTCAGTACCAAGCTCTGAGGTTCTCCAGTATTTAGTACTTCTGATGACCCGCTTAAGCAAAAAAGTTTTTGATTACAATAGCAGCTTAATAGAACACAGCTTTTAAAAACACACTTTTAACAGTTCTCAAGCTCGCTATAGATACAAGTTTTCTCTAAGAACGAGACTATGGTGGTTCTCAAGTTAGATGTATGTGAGCAATGAACCAGCTTTCCTAGACAGAATATGGATCATTCATAGGGGACTTCTGAAACTCAAGCAGTCTTGTAAGCTAGAAAAACTTGGCCTCCAAATTTGAGTTCCTCACTATTGAATTCAAAGTGAAGTATATATAGTCTGAATTTTTCTTAAGGACTGATCCTAGGATTGGATACACGATGTTTCAGGAAAAAGAAATATTTTTATGTTTTGCCAGTTATATCAATAAATTTGAGTGTCTATTGTGGATCTGGTTTTTAAGGGCGTTTATGGTATAGTAGGAAAACACACCTAACAGTTATAGACATTAGGACAATTAGAAAATGTGAAGTCAGTACTAAAAACTGTAAGTGCTGTCATGGAAGGTGTGGAGGGACAGAGAGTCTCTAGGACAGGAGAGGAGTCCTATGAGAGGTCAAGTCTGAACTGGGCTTGAAAGACCAACACTAGACAGTAAGGAGATCTTCCAAGCAGAAGTGAGGTAACAGCATACGTAAAACTAGAGTGGCACAAGGGGCCATGGCATCTTGGGAATGGCAGATGTTTCAGGATGCCTGTGAAATGAGGGGGAGAATGACAGGAATCAAGGCCAAATTCAGAAGAGCCTTGTGTGCTTTGTTGAGTTTGAGTTTTATTGTATAGATAAAGGGGTACTATTAAATAATGGCATACTCCCTTGGAGCATGTGTGTGGGTGGGTGTGTTTTAGATCAGTCCAGTGGCAGAGAGATTGGAGAAGAGAGTAGGTTAAACTATTTGTGAGGGTACTGCAGTAAAGACGGCAGGGGCCTGAGCTGTAGAATTTGTGAGGAGTTAGAAGTTACAAAGTTTGTCTGAGTCTAATAAAAGTTTATTGCTTGCAGGTTCCACATGGGTCAGTAGGCTGAAGGGTGCTTGCTTTATATAATCACTTAGAGAGCCAGGCTGATGTATCTTCAACTGTCATGGACTGTCTTGGTCGCCATTACAGAAGACAAGATGGCTGGGATGTTACATGCCAGCTCTGTGCTTGGGTTTGGAAATTCTAGGTATCACATCTGCCTATTGGCCTAAAATAGGCATATTTCCCCACCTAACTAAAAAGAAGCTGGGAAACTGGGTGAGCAGATGGAATGTTTGGTGAGCTGTGTCTGTGCCACAGTGGAGGAACTTGAGTAAGATGCTTTATTTCTGAGCTTATTTCTCATCTGTAAAAGGGGAATATCAGTAGTACCAACCTCATAGAGTAGCTGTGGGGATTAACTGCTATAACAGCTATAAAATGCCTAGTGGTGTATCTGGCACAGTGAAGCCATTGGAAGAAGTCTTTAAGTTTGAACTTGAGATTTTCTTACTGTGGGTCATATCTAAATAGTAGGTTATAACCAATAATTTAACACCAATTCCCGCCCCCCCCAAATAAAAAGCATAGAGTGCATCGTAGAACTGAGAGTGGGTGCTGCTATAAGAAACTTTCAAATTATACATGTGCTGATTTATTTGGTCAATATGTAAAGTGTTGTTCTCACTGAAGGATGCAGATAGAGTTTGAAAGACATTGGTCTAGTTCAGTCTCTCATTTTGCAGTGACTAAAAGACTTACGCATACCAAACAAAGAACCCCATTCTATTGTTGTATACTTTTTTTGAAAGAGTCAGTTGAAACTTCCAGATTTTTAAAAAGGATTAGCCTTAATTTTGAGAAAGAGTAAAACATGGGTTTGAATTTTAGCTTTGCCACTTGGTAGCTCTGTGCCCTTAGGCAAGTTCCTTATACTTTCTGTGCCTCAGTTTTCTCATCTATAAAATCATGATGACAATACCTAACTCATAGGGGTATTATTGTTGGATTGTTGGATTAGTTGATAGGTGTAAAATGTTTTGAAAACAGACTGGTACATAGTAAACTTTATGTAAGTATTTGTATACAGGATCATGTGAAAGAGGCTAGTATTGTGCATGTGTGTAGATTTACACAGTGCACTAGGCACACAGTAGGTGTTTATTTTTCATTTGAATCTTTAGAAAGTGTTGTTTGATGTTACTTAGCCCTTTTCATGTTACCATACACACACTCACTGCCTTCTTAGGATTGGCAGTCTAAGGTACTGTCACTGAAACAGTGACATCCTTTCTGTTCTATGTACTTGTCATTTTTGAGTGCTTGAGAGTGACTAATGCTTATGTTCTGTAGGAGTAAATAATATAGAGTGCATTTAAACCTTGAATACATAATAGAAACAAATAATAAAAAGTCATAATGGATGATTTTAAAAATTCAGTCAGAAGAACTTATTAATGAAATATTTTTCTTTCCTGTATTTATAAAAAGTTTTTGACTGGGAAGAAGCAAGTATCAAAGTTGTTTTAACATTGCGAGGTTGACTTCTTTTGCAATGAGTAGTTGATGTCAGCAGACTGATGTGCAGTGAGAACACTGTCTTTTGCTGGATCAGTGGGGGGATGCTAACTCTACCTTCCACTCTGATACGGAGTGGTACTCTGGGTGAGTAGGAGCTAATCCTGGCTGCCTGGCAGAAGTGGATTTGTTATATAATTTATGGTAATCAGAAGCCCTTTGGGGGGGTCTTTATTATCTTACTATCATGACACTATCCATTTAGGCCTGAAGATTAATTTTTGTTCCCATCTAGGTCCACCAGAGTGATTCTCATAACTGAAAGGGTAGCAACTTACTGTTAAATGCCTGTGCTTGGCTTTTGTTTTGACAAAAGGTATGTTAATCAGGAATGGGTGTTAGAAATTCAGAGATATTTCACTTAGTGATTTATTAATAGCTTAGAAGGCTTTTTTTCCCCGTTAAGCTGATTTAACTTCTGAAAAATGAGTCATGTTTAGGGTTTCAAACGTTTTCTCTTTGACTAGTCTCAGAAAAGGTATATTAATGTTTCTATCTTGTCAGTTGCTATAGCTGTTCATTGTGTCACTCCTGCCACTCCTGAAGCAAATGTCACTTTGGTTTCTCATTACCTGACACCAGTGGGCTTCTTAATTCTGTTACTGTGGCTGTCCAGTGTCAAACAAGCCTGCACTGTTTTTTGACTTACTGAGAAATGTGGTAATGTGATTCCTGTCCCCAGCTACCAGTGCTTAAGTTAAACTTGTAATTTTTCAATGTTTTGTGTTAAAACAAACTTCTGATTCTGGCTATTTTTCTTTTTGATTTTAGACCTAAAACTGGAAGCTCTATTTCTGTAAAACATTCTCCTAGAAAAGTCACCAGTGTTGCTATCCCAAATATTATTACTAGTCCTGGGGGTGGGGGGATCAGGAGCTTCATGGGGAGAGCAGAGTGTGTGGACCTGCCACCCAGTGGAGGTGGAGTCTGCCCTTTGATTTTTGGCAGCTGCATCTGGCTTTGATGTTCCTAATTAGGACTTCAGTTCTTGGCCTTTTTTCTTGCTGTCCTCTGAGACACAACCCATTGTTTCCAGTGGTTCTGAAGAGATCGAGGACCTTGATGGTCCACATCTCTCATCTTCTTTGACAATGTTGCCTGCTTCAACCCTTAGTTAAAAGCCTCTCTGTTATCAAGCAAATTCAGTAAATATGAGTGGAATAAGATACAGTATCTCAGGGTATAAAACTGGCTGTGAGTCCTTTGAGTTCAGTGTGCAGTATTCAGAAAAGCTGCTGGCTTTTGGCTCTAGTATCTGCAGACACTTTGAGTGGGCTGCCTTTGTTAACTGAGGTAGAGAAGATGCAGTTCAGACCAGCACCAGAGAGTTTCTCATTGAGGCTCACCCACTGGCAAACCTGGGAGCATCCTGGGATGCTACTTAGCCATGGCTTCACTACACCCTCTGGACTTCTCCTTGCTAACAGAGGCGGGATTGATGGCCATTATTAATGTGAATTTTCTCCAAGGGACTGGGGTGCAGGTCAAAGGAGGCATGACAGGATGACATCTTCCTTTTTTAACTTCACAGTTTGTTTTTTGCTCTGTTTGAGGTGAAAGTCCACTTGAGTGAGGAGAGAAGGAACACATACTACTGGCCAAGAAGCTGTGCTGGTATCACATCTGGGAGGTGGGCAGTGCTGGGAGGACAGGGTCCAGGAGAAACTGAACCTTAGGAATCTGTTCTTGAGAGAGGCAATGAAGAACCCTTCGTGCTCCATTCTCTTTGCTCTTGAGTATTTGGTAACATCATCGTATAATCAGAATTGGTGTGTCATTAAGAAAATCCTAAGGAAGAGAAAATACAGTACAGATTTAAAAAAAAAATCCAGGTAAATGGACTCATACAGTTTAAACCTGTGTTGTTCAGGGATCACCTGTACTAAATAACTGTGCTAAGAACAGTGCTCGGTATGTTGTACTCACTTATTTAGTCATCATTTAAGGCATTTGAAGTACATGGACTAGTGCCTTCAACAGAAGTACCCAGTATATATCAGTGGTTATTATCCATTTAATAGCTATTTATGAAACATTGTTTATGTAGCATAGCTGAGGTACATAGGATCAAGAACTGGACAGGTAAAATTCCTGTTCCTGAGGCACTCACTTTCTGCTAAGGGGACCAGACAATAAATAAGTCAACAAATAAGAATTTCAGAGAGTGAGAGTGGAGTACTGTGCTGGATAAGAATGAGACGATTCTTTAGATTGGACAGGGACTGCATCTCAGTGTTTGAGCTGAGACCCATCTGATACCAAGGACCCTTTGATTTCTGTAACCTCCAGGTGAGGAAGTGGAGGCACAGGGTGATTAGGTGTGTGCTGGGGCACAGCAGAGCTTGGCTGGACAAGCCCAGTCATTCTGCACCCAGAGCCTGGCTTGCTCTTACAGAAGGCACATGCTGCAGGACCACCTGGTGTTGAGTAGAGGGAAGGTGGGGGCTGCAGTAGAAGATGCCTTTGAGAAGATGCACGTCATTTCATGGTCCCCAGTCACAGGACATAGAGTCTGAGTGTGTTTTGGGGTCCAAAACTGTTCATGTTTTCCTAGGTATTGATGACCAAAATAGCTGATAGTACTGCTGGCTGATTTTAGGATTTTCTTTCTTTTCCTCCTTCAAGCGGATCAGAGTTTATGAAGTAGGGGGTGGAGAAGGTATGGCAGAAATAGAAGTATGGAACATCCAAACGGAACAGAACCTAATATTCTTGGGAAAAAAATCAGGTACTCAATTGGCCAATTCCTCCCCCATTGACACAGGGGCTTGTCAGGGGAGAAGAGGGAATAAGTTTGGTGGCAGGACTGGTGGTTGCTCCTGGGCCTGGGAATAAACTCTGTGGAGATTTCAAGGCCAGCCTGCAGGCTTAGGGTCGAGCTTTAAGAGCGGATGCAGCCAAACCCAGCAAGATGGCTGAGACCTTGAAGCCCTGGGTGGCTATCCAGCTGGGCATCATGAGCTGGAAGTGCAGGCTCTAACCCTGATGGAAGCATAAAGGTGAGGGCAGCCACCGTGCCCAGGCAGCCTATGGGTACCATTGGGTTCTTGTGAGTCTTGTGAAGAAACTTTCCCTTGAAGCTTTCCTGATTGCTGTAAACACTAGGGCTAAAGCCCTCAATGCTCAGGGGCTGCAGTGGTTCAAAGGGTACTTTTAGACTCACAAGGCCAGGAGTAACCAGCCATGTCTGGGTCAACCAGCAGCCTGAGAAAATGGGTATCATAAATTCTGCATCCTGCTGAAGTCATGAAAAGGACTGATTTTAGGATTTTCTCACGGTGTGTGTGTGTTTTTTTTGAATAGGGCCTTGCTGTTAGCACAGAGGCTTTTTTTTTTCCATTATAATCATTTTACATTTTTTTATCGTAGTTTTTCCATTACCATTTATCTCCTACACCTTCTTCCAGCACAGAATTATAGTAGACAGCATTGCAATGGCCATTAGGTGACAGCAACTTTGGCATGAAGTGGGCAGGGACTGGGCTGGGATCATCAGATGTCTTCCTTTGCCAAGCATGTAACACCATGGTGCCAGCTGTCAGGTCTAGATCTGTATTTCAATTTAATTATTTGCTTATCTTTACAAATGTTAATGTACCCTTTGACCATAGGAGCACACATTTGAGAAATCAGTAACTATTCTATTGGGGCCTTAAGTTTCAACCTACAGGGAACTTTATTTTCAATAGAGATACATAGACAAGAGCATTTCCTATCACTGACTTCAAAACCTAAATACTTTCTAAGCAGCATTTTTAGTACTTGAAACCAAAGAGAAATTGTTTCAGTAATAGTAATTGAAACCAAGAGGGTAGCCAAGTTCTGGTCAGATCTGGTTTTTTAGTTTCATAGGATGTGGCTGTGATCAGATTTATCTGTTAACATCTGAAGATTGGTCATATTGTCATTGCACAAAGAAATTTCCAGGAGCTCTTGCTTTATGGCCTTTCATGTGACATCTGAGTGCTGGGAGAAGGTTTCTTCTTGGAATGTAAAGATGAGAGAAAATGTATGCACAACAGACTAAGGCATCTGTGTATCTGCTTGAAGGAGCCTAAGGCTGCAAAGATTGAAATTGGAAAGGTTATTTTAGCTCATTTGTCATATCATCTTGTAAATAGCATCCTAATGGCCCAGCTGTAATGGAATTTTACAGTTTGCACAGGTTTGTTGTTACTGGTCCTAATGTTCAGATAAGGGTTCCCTTGATATATTGGGTTGAAATTGTGAGCCTGTAAGTTGGTCCCAGTTTGTGAATCAAAATGTCCAGGTATCAGATCTTCTCTTTTCTTTGTTCTGTGAATAGAAGAAATGTGAGTAACAGAGCCTGTGTCTTGGTAGGAATTCCTTTTATTACAGAAAACCTGACATTTGGCTTATGCAGAAGGGGAGTTTATTGGCTGATATAACTGAAATCTGACTTTAGGTACAGTTGGATTCAGGGTGTAAATAATGCCTTCAAAACTCATTTTCTCTTTGTCACTTGGTAGTGTTTTATTCTTGGTTTCCATGGTAAGAAGCGACCATTTAACCCTTTGATAGGCATTATTATTTTCCCTGGTGGCTGTTTCTGATCAGATTAGTGTAGCAGCTCCAACCTCCTGTGTTTGCAGTATTTAATCACTTTGGCTGGCTAAGGTCACCTGCTTATCCCTGACCCAGTCATTGAAGTCAGGGGCATGTGAGCTTTGGTGGGCCTGAGTCACATGGTCCGTAATGAGCCCCACCCTACCACTTGGCCAAGAGCGAGCAAGAGGGGTATTCTGACGAAGAGCTTGGTTGCTGGGGAGGCTAAAGACTCTCTGCTGCATGCAGTAGTGGTAGCCATGGCCTCATTTTGAATTAGAAAGCCCATATAATAAGTCTGTGGGCCATATGATAAGGTAGGCCAGCATATTAATCATTTCCAGGGGTTCCACAGTCGTATTTTTTTCTTTAAATCCTCACCCAAGGATTTGTAGTTGATTTTAGAGAGAGAAAGAGAGAGAAACATTGATTGGTTACCTTTTGTACGTGCCATGACCAGGGATCAAACCTACAGCCTTTTGGTGTACAGCAGGGGTGTCAAACTCATTTTTACCAGGGGCCACATCAGCCTTGCGGTTGCCTTCAAAGGGCCGGATGTAATTTTAGGACTAAAATTAACTACTAAAATAAATGTAACTGCTCCTTAACAGTTAAGCAAGAGCTCTGTGCTGCTGCCTGGTAGAAACAAGGTGCTGGTCTGGATAAAACAAGGTGGAGGGCCAGATTTAGCCTGTGGGCCTTGTGTTTGCCACCTGTGGTGTACAGGATGACACTCCAACCAACTGAGCTGCTGGACCAGGGCCCACAGTTCTGTTTTGAGCAAGCCTCACACTCCCTAGGAATGTGATTTCCCTCAGGTTCTGGCTGGAACATTGGCTAGACCCTTCTACCCTTGATGCTAAACCTGTATAATAAGGGGATTAGTATTCATCAGACCTTAATATGGAAATCATCGTTTCTCTTCTTCTTCTTCTTCTTCTTTTTTTTTTTTTTTTTTTTTTGGTGGGGGCAAGGGAGAAAGGTTGATTTTCTTTTGAAAGAATAAATTTGGGAAATTCAAATATAAATGAAAGATGTCCTTACGATTAATCTCTTCTGCCCTTCAACCTTTGCCCCTAATCACTATTTACCAACACTGCCTTGCAGTCCTTGGAGCTAGAACTATTGGATTTGTCAGCCTTTCTGAAGTGATTTACAGTGAAGCAAGTGGTTTCCTTCTTTACCTGTTTTCCATCTTCCTCTGGCAGTTTGATATTTTTCCTTAAAGATCTTAATATGCTTTGGGTAAGGATTTTTTAAAAATTTAATTAGGTGGCCAGTATTACAAGATGATGTTGGGAGAAATATACACTATAATATACTGCTGTTATGTGAGTTGTCACTACTTTTTTTGAATTCATGTTGGATAATTTATATAATTTTTTGCATATATTTTGATTTGTTGGTTTCACTTCTAGGAATTTGTTCTCAAGAAAAAGTTATAAGGATTTTAGTTTATTAGCTGCATATCCTGTTTATTGTCCCATTATTGTCCAACAATGGGATTAAATGAACAAATTGTGGTACCCCAATCCAGTGGAAGACTTATCTGACTATTAAATATATTTTAAAAGAGTCTCAACCTCCTTGTACCCCCTTTGCAAGTACAGCACCAAAGTTTTGACAGATTGATTAGTAGAATATAGTCTGTAGGTTACATGAAATGGCTGGTGCATTAGTAGTAATGCTAGTACTACCATTGAATTGCTGCTCTTTTAAAAGCATTGTATGAGATGAGAATATTGATATACCGAAGTGGCAGTGGAAAAGTTTGCAAAATAGAATGTACGGTACAACCACAGTTTTGTTTAAAAGTTCCATGTGCATAATATATACAAGCATGGGTGCCATCCATCTCTGTGTGCCACCTATGTGTGCTCTAGAAGAGACTGTGTGGATAGACTCCCACATATTAATTGTGGGTGGCGGGTTACTAGGGGACTTTCTTTTCCTTTTGCTTTGTATTTTTTAAACCTTATATAATAATTTGGAATGCTTCTGAATTTGGCAGTGTAAGAGAAAGCCTTAGTGGCCTCCCTTCTCTGACTAGCGTACTGCGGTGGCTGAAAACAGATATTTTTTGATTTTACAGATCTTTTTTCTGTCCCTCTTCCTCTTCCTGCTAACTGTGCATTAACAGTCAGCTACCATCGTGGGCCTCTAGGGAGAAACTGGTAAATGTAGCCTTAATGGATTTGGAATTTTTTCCTTAAAGAATTAGAAAAATTTTAAGAGATTGATGAATTACTGTGTGGTGAATCTGAGGCCTACTTAGAGAAAATGTGGCTCTGGAAATCACATGGAGACATTTGTGGTCACTCACGTACCCCTTTAAGGCATGTCATCTTTGTATGGGGTTCCTTCCTCATCTTTTGATTCATTTCACAATTTCCTTTCTTGCTTTCCTTTGGCTTAGCTGCAAAAACCAAGTATCATATCCAGTTAACTATTTTTCAGTCAGTTACTGACAACTGAATTCCTGAAAAGATGACTGAAAAGTGAACAGTTGGTGTGGTAATTGGGTGTTCAGGATTAGTTATCCTCAACCTGAGTGGCTGGTATCCACACAATAATGGAAGCAGGGAATTTGTACCTGGTCAGTGGTCTCCCTTCCCCTGGGTCCAAGGTGTCTGTGTGCTAGGTAAGAAGACAAGCTCCAAACTTAAAATCAGAGGCGAAGAGTGTGGCAGGTGTGCCTTTTTTATTATGATGCCATGCAGCACACACCCAGTACAGCCCAGACCTCTAGTTTTAAATGGGAGGAACCAAAGAGGATGGGGGAAAAGCAAATAGTGTCCGGTCTAAGACTCTGTGCCCTCAGTGGGGCTGTCTGCACAGAAGTAGGTAGTATGACAGCAAAAAATATTCCAAATGTGGGTCAGTAAAGTGATATGACTCCTTTTGGGTTATTTTGAGTTATGTGGATATTAATCATATAGTTCAGTACTGGAGTCCAGAGACCCAAAAGGCTTTATGATTTGGTATTTGGAAATTTTATAGTGCGTGTGTGTGTTGGTTTGGCTGTATTTGGCAAATAGTATTTGTTCTGTCAGCCTAGACTGGCTGCAGTCCTCAGATCTTAACTGGGTAGATATTCTTATTAGTGTATTTGAAGTATGCAAGGCAAGGCACGGTAAGAACATGTTCAAAAGAAAAGAAAAATTACTTTGTGCAAACCTGGTTGGTCTTAGGAGCTAAGATTATTTTACAGAAACAACCAATTAGTTTATTTTCTTCAAAAATTTTTTCCCTTTCCTTCTCTCCCTTCACCCTTGTTCTCTTTCTTTTTCCACTTTTAAGATTGGCTGATGTAGAAGGTCACGTGTTCTACCAATACTAATTACAACTCTTGTCTTAGCTTGCTGCTGCAGTACATTTTAGGACAAAAGCCGTTTAAAAACGTGAAAATAGCAGCAGATGGAGCCTGTGTGCTTTAGCAGAAGGAAGAGCTTCCCCTCCCAAGTTGCTCTGGGTAAGACCTAATTTCCAAAGATGATCTTGTAAGTCCCGAGTTCCAGGTGACAGCAAGTGACTGCATTTACAATACTCAACCTTCCTCCTCATTCATTTTGCGAATTTACTTTCTAGGAAGTAACTCACAATTGGGCACCACCCAGTCCCAGCCTTTTGTTGGTTGGTCATTCAGCCTCTACAGCTGCCTGGTGAGAACAGGGGCCCTCGTGATCTTGGCTTGAGATTCCCCATAGGGATGGCTGCTCTTGTGCAGCGGCTTCAGCCCCTGGCAGCCAATGAAGAGCTAAGGAACTCATGTCCTCATGTTCTCTGGCCTTTGAGTGTCTGGCAGATAGAGTAGGAAAAAAAGCATGCACCTGACTAGCTCTACCAACTGTTTAGTTGAAAGTTTGAAAGATGGATTTCTTATTGTTGATATGTAGAAACACCAGCATTTGTCAGTGGCTCCTTGCTTCTGAACAGACTCTACATAGGAAAAGAATGAGAAGGGTAAATTGGATTAGTCCCTTCTCTCAAGGAAGCCTTACTGACACTGACGCTGGTGTTTGGTGCTAGCATTTGCTTCCTAATTTTAGTTGCTTATTTCCCAGGGCTGTTTCCTTAGGTGACAGGCTCCCTTTAGCAGCCATCATAGCATTCCTCTGAGTGGGCTTCCTGACCAACCAGCTGCAGTATGGAGCCAGCTTGTTCTGGTCTATTTTCCATATGTCAGGGCCTATTGCTGACTCTGGAGAGATCAAACTAAAATGATTAAGGAGAGAGAGGGAAGGCTGGAACAACAGGGTAATTTTTCACTCCTTGTTCAGATTGGTGTAGCCCTGCTTTCACTCTTCTTTTGGTCTTACCTGATTTTCTGTTGGCTTGGATAGGCCTGGGCAAGAAGTATGAGAGCCATTCACTAAGGAGGAAAGTGTCTGTCCTCAGAAGGCTTGCAAATTTAAAACTTTATCCTCTTTGGGTAACAAAAAGTGAAGGTAATCCCACAATAGTCCAGGCCCCATATTTCAATGTTAGGATCCCAGAAATTCAGAGAGGTTAAATGACCTGTTCAAGGTACACATTGCTCAGGAAGATACCAGACCAGAACTGAAGGCTTCCTGGGAGTTGACTGTGTTCCTGTTGACTAAGTACCCCTCAAGAACACCCAGGTGTTGATAATATATCTTTTCTTCTTGCTCATTATCGTCTCCTTAGGGGAAAGGTATATCTTGGCACACATCCTGGCAGACAGAGAAGAGTAAGGCCAGTGAAGTGGAATGACACATCAGACACCAGGGCTGGAATCCTTTTTCCTTTATAGACTGGTGTACCCAAATCCCTTAATCTCTATTCATTTTCCTCTCTGTAAAAGGAAGATTATATTCTCTTCTGCATAGTGTTGTAATGGGTTAAATGCGACAATTTATATCAGTCTCCTCAGTGAATATATGTAACTTAAAAGATACTGCTATCAATACATATTTTACTTTTAAAATTTTATTTATTTTTAGAGAGAGGGGGAAGACAGGGAAAAAGGGAGAGAAACATCAGTGTTTGGTTGCCTCTCACGTGGCCCCCACTGGGGACCTGTCTTGCAACCCAGGCATATGCCCTGACTGGGAATCGAACCTGTGACCCTTCAATTTGCAGCCCGCAGTCAATCCGCTGAGCTACATCAGCCAGGTCTATCAATACATATTTTAAAATCACCTCTCAACATGAACCAGCTGGATGTACCCTTTGCCTCCTTCCTTTCCATTCCATGCTCCAGTCATTGAAGGACTCAGAACAGGCCTTGCGGTCTGACAGACTGGTTTCATTTCCTAGCCCCAATGCTGAGTAGTGAAGAAACCTGTTTCCTAATGTGTACAAGCTTTGACAGTCCAGTGGTTAGGAAGTGTGAAGGTGAGGATGTGTGTGAAGTGTGCAACCCATGTCCCACCACTGTGAGTTCCTCCTCATTAGTCCCTCCACATTTCTGTTTGTAACATGAGTTCACACTCGTCTCTCCTTTTCCTGTCTCCTTTTGCACTGTCTGTGTGGCTTAGCTCTTAATGGTTGTTCAGTTCCCCAAGAGGTGATTTTTTTCTCAGCAAAAGACAGGAAGTCCTAGAAAACAGGGACTAGCCTGATTGTCACTTCACAGAACTCCATGAGAGATGGAAGCAGCTTCCTGGTTGCTCTTTGGGTCAGAGCTGCCTGCAAGGATCACAGCCTTCAGGACTGCCCTCAGCCCGTCAGTGCCACCAGCTCCAGGCCTGGGTCCAAGCAGGCAGCCAAGCCCATGCCCAGGAACAGCAGCCAGGGTTGGCCCAGGGAAGGAGGGAGGCTGGAGGCTGATGTTCAGAGAGGGAGGGAAGGAGGGAGACAGAAGCCACTAAAGTTGAAGAGGAAAACCTGGAGACTGATCTTGGTCCAGCGTAGGCTGAGCAGTTGCTGTCTTCCATCTTTCAGGTAATCCCCAAGCTACAACTGTTTCTTTCTTTTTCTTTTTTTTTCTGTATTCTTTCTCCTTTTCCTTTCTCTGACCCCTCCTTGTCCCTGGCTCCATTCAACTCATTTTTGCCACTTAGCAGAAGGAGGGACCAGTCACTTACTGTAAGCAGAGCTGCTGTGGACACCTGGGGAGTTCCACATGCCTGTCTGCTGTGGCAGAGTGGGATGACCACAGAAAAGGGCACTGTTACAAGGGAGGCTTGATTCTGTCATGGACTTTTTTTTTTGATATTAACAACTCTAATAAATGGCTGAGTCCTTTCTATGAGTCAGGTATTGGGCAGAGCATTTTACATGGATTATCTCATTTACTGCACCCACCAGTCCTTGAGGTCCAGCTGTCCAATTTTAAACTTACCTGCTGAAGCCACATAGCTGGTTCCATCCCCGTGACTCAGATTCAGGTTTATCTGCCTGCTAAGCTTACCCTCTTAATTATTCTATTCCTGTTTCTGCCTCCCTAGGTAGCTCCTCGACACTGCTGTGCCTTCACTTCTTTTCCTCTGAAATGGGGATAATGACTTCCCAGAGCTATATTTATGTGGATCTATTATAATGTACTAATACAGAGTGATATTCATTAATAGTGATGCTGTTACTAATGACATTTGATTCTGGAGTGCCCAGACTGTTCACTTCAGACACTCAGCAGGAGGACTGAATGGGAAGGCATTTCCATTAAATGAGTATAATAAATGAGTAGTTAGAAATCCTGTTTTTTGCACACTTACCTGGGACTAAGTGGAAAGGGAAGGACTCTGGAACTGGCTGGAAGCTTGCCCACTGGACAGGGAGTGACCAGCGATTCAGAATGTCCATAGGGGACAGTCGGTACTTAGCTTGATTTTATTCAGGATCTGTCAAAAGGAGTCTTATTCTATGGAGAACCTGATCTCTCTCCCAGGTATTTCTGTGCAGTGGTGCCTTTGAGCAGAATCAGTGCCATGGTTCAAAGGACTGTTTCTGAATAAGACCCAAGTGCATGAGTATAGGACGGGTTGGTGTCCTGGAGGGTCTGGGAAACAGTAGCCTGGAGCCCATTGTTCAGATGGGACAAGCTGGGGTTTCTGGTAGGCTAACCAGATATTACTTGGCTGATAATAGTTGTCATGTTAAGTGGCTTCAGGAGGTAGGGGGACAGTGTGTGACAGGTACCCTTTATCTGCATTTCTTGATGCATCCTTACAACAGTGAAGCAGATAATATTTGCAAGTTGAAATAATTCAGGTGTCAGTCAGGGTCAGACAGCATTGGCAGAGCTGGATCTCTGAACCACACTAGTGGGCTGAAGCTTCACAGGGTTAGGGCCTCTGGAATCACTTTAGTCCCCACCTCTGGGAGACTGAGCCCAAGGGCATATGGCCTACCTGGATCACCAAGGACTCACCTAGGAGAGGGCAGTGAATAGGACACCTTCCTTGAGCACTGGGCACAGACCATATGTTGCTGTCTTTCCAGTGGCTGGCTGATGGAAAGACTCACTACTCTGGAATTGTGTGGTAACACTCTTGAGCTTGGGACCCATCTGTTTGTGGGCTTTCCTCTAGGCGCACTGTTATGGGTAGGCTCAGCAGGTAAGGGTCATGGTTTTTCAAGCCCGACATAACATGTTTTGTGTTTGTGATGTTAGGTAATTTGCGTTGTGCCTCAGTTTGTCTTTAAATGGGGTTGTGGTGAGGATATAGGAGTTTTAATGTCCATATGAGTGCTTTTTCTTAGCACTAATGTCCAGCATGATATCAAATGTTCAATAATGGAAAACTGCTATTATTAGCTATTAGCCAACAGCTAGTGGGACCAGGAAAAATTTCAACTGTGAAATACTTAAAGAAGTGTGGGCAGCCTGGGACCCAGGGTTGGGCACTCTGATTGAGCCTGGGGAAAGGGTGGGAACAGAACTAGAAGGTAGACATAATAGAAGAGAGCCCACTGGATAGTCAAGTGGCTGTCCTCACAATCACACATGAAAACATTTTCTCCTGTCTTGAGCCTACCACTTGCCTCAGTACTCAGCGGGAATGGGGGTATTTCAAAGACGGGACCAGAATGAAAGAAATGGATGTAATGCTGGCACTTGCTGATTGATCATCTTTTTAAGTTGATTTTCCCTTTCTTTTTCTCATGTGTTTGGCATGTTAAAAGCCTTCAGGTTTCAGCTGGCTGTGCTGTATCAGGTCATCAAAGATGCTCTTAACTTGGGGGGCTGAGTGTGTAAGTTGGATTTGGGGTCTTTGGGAAGCCCACCTTTTTTGCTCCTACCTGAAGGCCTTGGCACAAGGCTTTGGAGGAAGCTGGTACAATGACAGATCTGTCTGGTGGGAGTGGGGTTAGTGGCCTGAAGTAGGTGGGTCAGAGGAAGGCCAGGAAATCCTCTTACCCTGCCTGGTACCTGGGTGTCCCTCAGCAGCAGGAGCTGAGCGACAAACGTTGGTGAGCAGGGTTCCTGGAATTAAAGCAGCCTGTTTGCAAGCATGGAGGGGAGGGTGGAGTCTGGACCTTTTGTTTGTTTCAGTGCTCTAGTATTTAGAAACACAAATCTGGAAATCAGACCTGCCACATGGTCTGATTGTTTTGAGATAATTCAGCTCAAACAGTTTCTTCCCTTATATGCTTAATAAGCTATGCGTTTGTCTTAGGTGTTGAACTCTTAAAGCATAAAAAGACTTAAAAATACTAATTAGGGTCTGTCATTTTCTACATTAAAAACTGTTTAAGGGTTTCAGTGTGTTTTTGAAGCCTAAGTGAAACTGAGTCTTTTGAGGGCATGTACAGACATAGACATGTCTCTGTTCCTTTATTCTTTTTGAGGGTGGAGAATAGGGCACACCCTGATACAATAAATATCCCATAACTGCAGAATGATTCTGGTCTTAATTTTAAACATGTACACTCAGACTTTCCCTTAGAATTCCTTTTGATGATAATCTCGAATTTATCCAGGCACTATTTGGAGGAAGCTAAAGTTCTTTCTGTAAAGTTCAAAGCTTCAACCTTCTGTAAAAAGCACCCTCTATCCTATTATCAGTCTCCTAAGACCATTGAACTTGTATCATAAAGGTTCTTAGAGCTGAGACATGGTACTGATATTGGTTGGTCCACTTTCTCTATTATACTTCTGGCTCCTGGTCTAAATTCTGTTAACATTATAACGACTTACAGAAGGTGGTAAAATTTTATAAGTACAGGTGCTCCTTCACTTATTGTGGGTTTTGCCCCAGTAAACCTGTTGCAGGCTAAAAATATCGTAAGTTGAAATGCATTTAATACACCTAGCCTACCAAGCATTCCAGCTTAGCCTAGCCTACCTTTACTCATGCTCAGAATTTATATTAGCCTACAAAATCATCTTAACACAAAGGCTGTTTTATAATAAGTGTATCTCACATAATTTATTATCCACATAGCTTTTGCAGCATTGTAAGTTGAACCATCATAAATCAAGGACCATCTGTATTAAGTTGTAGATAGATCTTCTAGTGAACTAGTCAAAAGTAAGAATTAAGAGTCCTGAGTAGACAAGGTCATCAGGGAAATTGCCTCACTCCTGGCCCAGAACTTCTAGCATTTTTTAAAAAACATCTAGCCCTGGCGGGTGTGGTTCAGTGGATTGAGTGCTGGCCTGCAAACCAAAGGGTCGCTGGTTCAATTCCCAGTCTAGGGCACATGCCTAGGGTTGTGGACCAGCTCCCCAGAGGCAACCACACACTGATGTTTCTCTCCCTCTCTTTCTCTCTCCCTTCCCCTCTCTGAAATACTTACTTACTTACTTACTTACATACATACATACATACATACATACAATCTTAAAAAAGTAAAAATAAACACCTTTTAATTACCTTAGTAATAAACCACCATGATGAGTTTGTTACATAGACTTTTCTTTTTCATGTAGCAATTTTCCTACCATTTAGAGATTGTATTTGCATAAATCAGCCCTGCTTTTAGGATGGAGACAACCTTTTCTTTTTAATTATTGTTCAATTACAGTTATCCCAGTTTTTCCCATTGCTCTTCCCTGCCCAGTCCTCCACTCCCACCATCAATCCTCACACCATTGTCCGTGGGTCCTTTATACTGGTTCCTTGACTTGGCTCTTCCCCTTCTTTCTTCTGTTATCCCCCACCCCCACCCCTCAACTTACTGTCAGTTTGTTCTTTATTTCCATCTCTCTGGTTCTGTTTTGATCATTTGTTTTGTTGAGTAGGTTCCACTTACAGGTGAGATCATGTGGTATTTGTCTTTCACTGCCTGGCTTACTTCATTTAGCCTAAAACTCTCCAGTTCTAATCATGCTCTCCTGAAGATTAGCAGTTCCTTCTTTCTTTCTGCTGTGTAGTATTCCATTGGGTACCAATTTGTACAACAGTTTTTTCATCCACTCATTTACTGATGGGCACTTAGGCTGCTTCCAGCTCCTGGCTATTGTAAATTGTGCTGCTGTGAACATTGGGGTGCATAGGTTCTTTTGGATTGGTGTTTCAGGATTCTTAGGTTATACTCCCAGTTGTGGGATCACTGGATCAAAAGGCAGTTTCATCTTTAGTTTTTTGAGCAAATACCATACTGTTTTCCACAGTGGCTGTACCAGTTTGCATTCCCACCAACAGTGCACCAGGGTTCCCTTTTCTCTACAACCTCTCCAGCACCTGTTGTTTGTTGCTTTGTTTATGATGGCCATTCTCACCAGTGTGAAGTGGTATCTCATTGTGGTTTTAATTTGCATCTCTCTGATAGCTAGTGATGGTAAGCATCTTTTCATGTTTCTGGGCCCTCTGTATGTCCTCCTTTGAAAAGTGTCTATGCATATCCTTTGCCCATTTTTTAAATTGGATTGTTTGTCTTCCTGGAGTAGAGTTGTGTACATTCTTTCTTTATTTGGGAGATCAAACCCTTGTCTGAGGTATCATTGGAAAATATGGTTTCCTATTTGGTAGGAAATATGGTAGGTTCCCTTTTCATTTTGTTGGTGTTTTCTTTAGCTGTGCAGAAGCTTTTTAATTTAATATAGTCCCATTTGTTTATTTTTCCTTATATTCCTTGCCCTAGGGGAAATATCAGTGAAAATACTGTTATGTGGGATATCTGAGATTTTCCTGCCTGTTTTCTCCTCTAGGACTTTTATGGTGTTACAATTTATATTTAAGTCTTATATTCATCTTTAGTTTATTTTTGTGTATGGTATAAGTTGGTGGTCTAGTTTCTTTGTTTGTCTGTTTGTTTTCTGCATGTACCTGTCCAGCTATCCCAACACTATTTATTGAAGAGGCTATTTTTACTCCATTTTATGCAGCTCCCTCTTCTGTCAGATATTAATAGGTCACAGAGGCATGGCTTTATTTCTGGCCTCTCTGTTCTGTTCCATTGATCTATGTGTCTGTTCTTATGATAGTACGAGACTGTTTTGATTACAGTGGCCTTGTAATATAGTTTGTCTGGTATTGTGATACCTCCTACTTCTTTCTTAGAATTGCTGAGGCTATTCAGGGTCATTTATGGTTCCATATAAATTTTTGAAATATTTGTTCTATATATGTCATTGGTATTTTAATAAGGATTGCCTTGACTCTATAAATTGCTTTGGGTAGTATGGGAATTTTAATGATGTTAATTCTTACAATCCATGAACACAGTACATGCTTCTATTTATTGTGTCTTCTTTATTTCTTCAGTGTTCTGTAGTTTTCTAAGTACAGATATTTTATCTCCTTGTTTAAGTTGATCCCTAGGTACTTTATTTTTCTCATTGCTATAGCAAATGGAATTTTTTTCCTGATTTCTGTTTCTGATATTCCTTCGTTGGTATACCAAAATGCCTTCGAATTCTGAATACTGACTTTGAATTCCACTGTTTTGCCAAATTCACTTACCAGGTCAAGTAGTTTTTTGGTGAAGGATTTTCTGTGTTACTATCATGTCATCTGCAAATAATGACAGTTTTACTTCCTCCTTTCCAATCTGGATGGCTTTTATTTCTATTTCTTGCCTGATCGCTGTGGCTAGAACTTCCAGTACTATATTGAATAGAAGTGGTGAAAGTGGGCATCCTTGCCTTGTTCCTCATCTTAGGGTGAAAGCTTATAGTTTTTGTCTGTTGAGTGTGATGTTGTCTGTAAGTTTCTCATATAAGGCCTTTATTCTGTTGAGGTATACTCCCTCTACTCCCACTTTGCTGAATGTTTTTATCATAAATGGGTGCTGTACTTTATCAAATGCTTTTTCCACATCTATTGATATGATCATGTGGTTTTTGTCTTTCATTTTGTTTGTGATGTTATGTTTATTTTTTAATATATTTTATTGACTGTGCTATTATAGTTGTCCCATTTTTTTCTACCCTTTATTCCCCTCCACCCTGTACCTGTGCCCCCCCCCCCATCATTCCTCCATCGTAGTTCATGTCCATGTGTCATACATATAAGTAATTTGGCTTCTCCAATTCCCATACTATTCTTAACCTCCCCCTGTCGATTTTGTACCTACCATTTATGGTTCTTATCCCTGTATCTTTTCCCCCATTCTCCCCCTACCACCTCCCCGCTGATAACCCTCCATCTGGTCTCTATTTCTGTGATTCTGTTCCTGTTCTAGTTGTTTGCTTAGTTTGTTTTTGTTTTTTTATGTTCAGCTGGTGATAGTTGTGAGTTTCTTGTCATTTTAATGTTTGTATTTTTGATGATCATTTTCTTATAGAAGTCCCTTTAACATTTCATATAATAAGGGCTTGGTGGTGATGAACTCCTTTAACTTAATATCTGGGGAGCACTTTACCTGCCCTTCCATTATAAATGATAGCTTTGTTGGCTAGAATAATCTTGGATGTAGGTGCTTGTCTTTCAGACTTTGAATAGTTCTTTCCAGCGCCTTCTTACTTGCAAGGTTTCTTTTGAGAGATCAGCTGATAGTCTTATGGAAACTCCTTTGTAGGTAACTGTCTCCTTTTCTCTTGCTGCTTTTAAGATTCTCTCCTTATCTTTAATCTTGGCTAATGTAATTATGATGTGCCTTGGTGTGTGCTTCCTTGGGTCCAACTTCTTTGGGACCCTCTGAGCTTCCTGGACTTCCAGGAAGTCTATTTCCTTTGCCAGATTGGGGAAGTTCTCCTTCATTATGTTTTCAAATAAGTTTTCAATTTCTTGCTCTTCCTCTTCTCCTTCTGGCACCCTATGGTTCAGATATTGGAACGTTTAAAGTTGTTCTGGAGGTTTCCCTAAGGTTTCCTCATTTTTTGAATTCTTGTTTCTTCATTCTGTTCTTGTTGAATGTTTATTTCTTCCTTCTGGTCCAAACCATTGATTTGAGTCCTGGTTTCCTTCCCTTCACTGTTGGTTCCCTGTGTGTTTTCCTTTATTTCACTTTTCATAGCCTTCAGTTTTTCCTTAATTTTGCAACCACAGTTGACCATTTCTGTGAGCATCCTGATTACCATTGTTTTGAAATCTGCATCTGTGAGGTTGGCTATCTCCTCATCACTTAGTTATATTTTTTCTGGAGCTTTGATCTGTTTTTTCATTAGGGGCATATATTTTTGTCTTGGCATGCCTGTTAATTAGTAAGGGGTGGAGCCTTAGGTATTTGCCAGGAGGGCCAACCCAGGTCACTTAGTTATGGCAGTATGTGGGGGAGGGGTCCAAGAGGGAACAATACCACTTGTTGTGCTCTTGCCGGCTTCCAGTCCCCTCCACCACTACCCACAAGCAAATTGGGCCCTTAGGATGTTGACTCCCAGCTGGGTGGTTTTGTATAGGTTTTAGGACCCTCTGTACCTCTCCAGTGAACTCGCCTGTGTGGCTGAAAGTTTCTCTTTCTGCCTCAACCCCCATGGGATTTTACTCCCCGAGGTTTTGAGGCTTTTATTTCCCTGAACCCTGAGTTGTGCAGTCTGTCTCTCTCCCTAGTTGTTCCTCTGGGTTTATCTACATACAAATGTGGGACCACTGGCTCCTCCAGCCACCGCCTTGCTGTAAGTCTTCTGTGCCTTGGCTGCCTGTTTCCCTGGCTCCTAACAGTCTGGATGAATGTTTCTTCTTTAACTCCTTGGATGTTGGACTTCCATACAGTTTGATTTTCTTGCAGTTCTGTTTTTTTTTTTCCCCTGTAAATTTGTTGTTGCTCTTTTGTTTTAGCAAGGAGGCAAAGTGTATCTACCTTTGCCTCCATTTTGGCTGGAAGAAGCTATTACATTTATTGATTTGCGAATGTTGTTCCATCCTTGCATCCCTGGGATGAATCCCACTTGATTGTGGTTTATCACCTTTTTAACGTATTTCTGGATCTGGTTTGCCAGTATTTTGTTGAAGATTTTAGTGTCTGTATTCATCAGCAATATAGACCTGTAGTTTTCTTTCTTTGTTGTCTTTGTCTTTTTGGGTATTAGTACGATGCTGGTCTCATAAAAAGAGTTTGGGAGTCTTCCTTCTTGGATTCTTTTGGAATAGTCTAAGAAGGATAGTGGTTAGCTCTTTCCTAAATGTTTTGTCAAGTTCTCCTGTGAACCCATCCAGTCCATGGCTTTTATGTGCCGGGAAATTTTTGATGACTGCTTCAGTTTCGTTAGCTGTTATTGGTCTATTCAGGCTCCCTCTACTACTTCTTGATTCAGTTTGGGGTATTGTATGTTTCTAGAAATTTGTCCCTTTTGCCCAGGTTTTCATACTTCTTTGCATGTAGTTGTTCATAGTAATTTGTCACAATCCTTTGTACTTCTGTGGTATTTGTTGTAATTTTTCTTCTTTCATTTCTGATTTTATTTATTTGCATCCTCTTTCTTTTTTTCCTTGAGTATTCTGGTTAAAGGCCTGTAAATTTTTTGGTATATTTTCATAGAACTCGCACCTGGATTTATTGGTCCTTTGAATTGTTCTTTTAGTCTCTGTCATTTACTTCTGATCTTGATTTCCTTCCTCTGGGCTTTGTTTGTTATTGTTCCTCCAGTTCTTGTAGATGTAGGGTTAGGTTTTTTATTTGAAATGTTTCTATTGGAGACACCTTCTTGGAGGACTGAGTCAATTAATTAGGCCTATAGGACATTAACAGATAGTGTGAACTTGGCTTGCATTCTACCTACATACCCCTTTGCAGAGGGCCTGAGATGGTGAGGAAAGCAGCTTGGGGACTGGGAACCTTGGCATGGACTACAGGTTTTGTGGATGGCTCCTAAGGTGGAGAAAGGGCATTTCACATACTATGTGGGAGTCTCAGAAAGGACTTGGAAGAGATCAGAGATAAATTTTACTTTGCTTTTTTGGCTGGGACTCTTCTTGGTAGCCTTGACAATTTACTTCATTCTTTGAGGTCATTATGAAACCTGTAGTTGTCCTGGATGTGGACACCCCTTCTCTCTATTCATCCTACTTGAAAAGGAAATCTGAGAATTTTGACCTCAGAGACCAAAAGATGAACCTTTTATGTGCTCCTTCTGGTTTAATTCATGTTCAAATAACTTTCTTATGTGATGGCAAGTTAGCAAGACAGATTTCCTCTGGAATATTTCTGGCAAACATATAGTTTACCTTGATGCATTCTGCACATGAATCAACTTCTTTGTAACCATATTATTGTAGGAGTTTTCTGTATTGGTTTTTAATGTGTGCTGTATAGACACTGCATTTCTAAGGTGAATGTGCAGAGCTGCCTTACAGGGAAGGTGCTGATGAGCTCAGGGTCTCTCTTGGTTTGTGGTTGGCTCCATGTGCCGTCCAGACTCTGGACGGTGGCTTCCATATCGTTTTTCCTTGTCCACTGGTGACTACTCTGTCATTTCCTTCCAGTTTGGCTGGCTCCTCTGGCTGATGGCATGTTGAGATTCAAGGGCCAGTGGCAGCAAGGGCATCTGATCCAGAAGGGGCCACTCTAGAAGCCAGGCTACCGGTACCATGGGCCAGTGTGTCACCAAGTGCAAGAATCCCTCATCAACCCTGGGCAGCAAGAATGGAGATCGAGACCCCAGCAGCAAGTCACACAACAGGC
>CM052540.1:79159519-79179313 GCA_028533065.1 Trachops cirrhosus | reverse complement strand
TGTTGACAGAAGTCAATACTTATCTGTCTCCTTTGCACTGTTACACTCTCCAAATGGTCCCTTGAATATTTTTATTAACTTGTTACACATATTTTTGTCTCTGTCTACATTATTTCTTTTGATCTTTTATTTGGAAGGTTATCTGCTATTGGGTTTAATAAATTTGTTTACTTGGTTATTGACAATTCTGAAAAAAAAAACAATAAAAAATCAGCAGCTTTATTCTGGAGTGATGCTGGATAGCAATTCCTATGCTTTGGTAAATCCAGATAGTATAAGATCCCCAGACTCTGCCACTCACCAACCTTAATTGCCTTTGGGGTCCCAGTACTTTAGGCAGAAAACAAGTTCTCACAGGCCCACTTCCTAAATAGTCTTACCTTAGCAACTGATATGGCTTCCCATGAGGAATAAAAAGTAAATTTGAGCACTGTGCTGAATGGATGACTTCTATATATATCAGATTGGCAGTGATTAAGGCAGAGGAGACAAGCTGAAACTGTCATGTGCCACTGCTGTGAGTGAAAATCTGAGTTTCTTTGACTCATCTGTAAAATCCAAAAACCATTATTTCCATCAGTGTTAGGATTTACAAAGAGTTTTGGAAGCACCTGAGACTTGTAAGTTTAAAATTTTCAAAAGGGTGTCAGGAGAGTAATGCAGGAAATCCAGAGAATAGGAGAGGAGGGATGGCATGGTCACACATGACTTCCCAGGTCACTGTCTCCCCTGTAGACCCAGCTTCCCTCTGTGCCAAATTTGGGGCGGGCGGGGAATGGAAGACTTAGACAGCTTAGACTAAGATGATCCCTGATGGCGCTCTCTGGCTCTTATGTAGAAGCTTCATTATGGTAGACTGCTTAATAGCTTTTAGCTTCCTTTCATTGTATGTTCTGTCTGGTTACCGTTTATATTCAGGGAAGCAATTGGCCAGCCACCCTTCTTCTTTGATGGCAGCCCTAATGGCCTTTCCAAAGATTCCCAGTCTCATGTTGGTGTCTCCTAAAAATAAGTAAGTACTGTGGTGTGATTAGATACACTTTTGTTTTTCTTTCCAGTTGGAAAAGGCCTGGAATCATTGGTTATAATCCTGTCCAGTCAAGACGGTTATAAAGATTTCTCAATGAACTTGACTTTTTCATTTTCCTCCACTATTACCAAAGCCAACAGCTTCAGATAGAGGAAATCTAGACATTGATTTTTTTTCTTTCTCACTTAAAAAGTAAACCTCCAGAACATGTACTTGTTTGGTTCCTGGTCTTGTACTTTCTGTGATGTGGCACTTTGAAGATAATGAGCCACTGGGCTTTACAGATAGACGTATGGGGAGTAACAAAGTGAAGATACTGATTTAGGTGCTTGTATAGAGCCTAGAGTTATTCAAAGTGTTGTCACAGGGTTGTGTAGATTATATAAGGCTAAAATCCAATTTTCAATTAGATGAGGGGCAAGCCAACTTCATACAATTACCAGATGAGCTTAACTGCAATGGAATTTTCCTAGCAAGAAAGGTATACTGAGTGTAATGCTGATGGTTCAGAGTAGTACAGATGAGTTACCAGAGCCTGGGCCTCTTCCCTCCTCTCGAATCCAGCCAAAGCACATGCCGGGGTTGGCTCTGGAAGTCATCCTCTAACTCTAGGTTTTGATCTATATCAAAAGGGTTAGTCTGCCTGGGAAGGAAGGGCAAGGGAGGAAGCCAAGCTAACCTCTCCGTTTCCTGTCCTTTGCTAAGATTTTTCAGGATGCCCTGTCTTATGAAAGCCATAAGGCACTGACCTGGGTTTAACTTCCTTCCTATCTAATGTTCCAATCTTAGGGGTGCTGAGAAAGTCCTTCCTAGTGGAACATGGCAGCAGTGCTGTCAGCAGCAAAGCACCCATGCTGATGGGGACTCTCCATGGACCCTGCCTATGTTTATTATGGGAGGTGCTACTGAAATTGTTAGTAAACTAAAATACAGAGCTACAAAATAGTGTGGAACTAGTGTAAGACAAGACAATATGGACACAAGCTCTTATATACGTGGACTTACATAATAAAGGAGGCGTAGTCCTTTATTGGGTAAGATAGATAATTGGGTAAAATCTAAATATTTGGGGGAAAGTTACCATAGGCCAAAATAAATTCCAGGAAGAATAAAGGTTTAAGCGTAAAAATTAAATCATTAAAAAATACATACTTGTTAGTGGATATTAAATTGATCTCTGGATCAATCAAGACTTTCTAAGCAAAATGCAGATAGAGAAAATCATGAAAAGAACAGACTTCTAAAACAAAAAACAATTAGAAACGTTTTTGCAATGATTGACGAATGCATACTTAATCCCTAAGACCTTAAAAATTCCACATGGAAAAGTACTTAATAGACACATGGGCAAAGGATATTGACAACTCATAGAAGAAAACTGATTAGCCAAAAAGTTTCTGGAAAAAGTAGTAGATGACAACTGAGGGGTATTTAAAACCCCAGAAAATAAACCTGTAATGAAAAACTTCTATGATTTATCAAATTGGCAAGTATTTGAAACAAATCCATGATAGCAAACATAGGGTAAAAACTTTTCTGGAATTAAAAACAACTAAGTTGTTATGGCCTAACTCAATAATTTCACTTCTAGGAATTTTTCAAGATACATTATGTGCCAAAGATGTATGTGCAAGGACATAATTGATAGCATCATTTGGGAACAACTGAAGTGTCAGCCATAGGAAACTATTAGAAATTATGGCACACACTAACATTCTGGAATATTATGTGGCTACTAAAAACTCTGCTTTTGAATAATGGAAAGGTCTGATTAAAAATGGTAAAATAGTGGTAGTCGCTGATTCAGTGATGGTATTAGATGTGACTTTAACTTTTTTGTATTTTTCAGTTCTTCATTAATGGGTTTCCTTTTTAAGGACAAAAGGAAATGAAGACAAACATGACCAAGTGGTTTGAACAACCCCATTGTGGGTGAGGAGGGCAGAGGCAGAGAACTATGTTTAGAGCTGAATAGAGAGTTTTGTAAAAACCCTCAAAGCTGCTCTTACCCGCAGCAAGAAGCAGCAGCACTGCAGTTCTGCATCAGCTGTCTAGAGGGTGTAGGAGGAAAAATGCACAAATGAATGGAATGTGTTTTGCAAGAGGCCAGGTCGGCAGCTTTGGCTTCCAAAAGATGGGAGAGTCAGCTGCAAAACCAGTGTGTGCAGACCGAGGCCTCATAGAGGCCTGTGGTCCTCGCCCATCTCTGTAATTTCTGGAGTTGGGGGCTTATAGGGGACCTCTAGCCCCACCCATCCAGAAGGAAAATGGCCTTGGCTATGACTAGAAGCAAAGGGAGCTCTTGGCACAGAGAGCCCTAATCTGCTCTGTAATCTTGCACGTGGAAGAGAATCCTTAGTAAAATGTCTATTGACAATGTAGGTTTTCTCTGATACATGAAGTATTAATCTCCCATTTTAAAAGTGAGGAAACTGAGGCTCAAAGATGGAAAATAATTCATATAGCACACTATTCTGTCAATTTCCACAAACTGGATCTTTGACTTTTTACAGTAATCCTTGAAAGTATAGGTACTTTCTCATTTTATACAGCTGAGGAAGTAGATTCAGATATGGTTTAAGTTATTTGCCCAGGAGCGGAGCCAAAGCACCAACTCCAGGCCTGTCCATATCAAGGCAAACACTTGTCTCAGGACTGGATTCTCATGAGGTAAACAGCAGCTCAACTTCCACAGCCTTGGAGCTCAGCTTGGCAGGAAGGAGTCCAGCAGCACTGGACTTAGTTTTGGGAGTTTCAGGCCTTGCAGGGGAGAGGTGGCAGTGTACCTGGGGAACCTGCCTCTTTACAAGGAGCTTCAGGTTGCAGTGTCTCTCGCCCCAAATCAAGCTCTTCAGGTCTGGTTCCTGGTCCCAACTTTCACATAGGGCCAGATCATGAAGAGGTTACGTTTAAAGGATTAAACACTGCCTGAGGGCCCAACCTCCAGAATTTTGAGATTTTCACCCCCTAATTATAAAAGTAGTACATTTCTGATCCTACACACGAAAAGCATTTGGTAAATCTAATATGCCAATCCCATAGCCAGAAATAAATACTGTTTATGATTTTGACATACAGTCTGCCAGCTTTTTGTTCCAAGCCTATGCATATTCTTGTATACTTTATTCTATAAAAATGGGCTCTCCTCTAACTCTCTATGCTTCATACAACATGTACTGTGAATGCATGCTCTCATCTTCAAAAGTCCTGTGAGATCTGTATCATTATCCCAAACACAGATATGTGATCTTATTCACATTCATACAAATTAAGTAGGAAAGCTGGAATTCAAAATGCAGCAGTCTGGGTCCAGAGGTCTACTGCCATTTCTGGCAGATCTCTTCACATGTTTACACATATGTGCATACACACATTTTCTAAAATGGCTACCTAGAATGCCATTGTAATGACTCTGTGATATCACCTCCGTACATGTTTTTATAAGACTACCCTGTTACCGTAAGATAATACTCTAGAAGTGGAATTGCTGGGTCCCATTGTTCAAAGAAATTCATAAGGGATTTTGGTATAATACATACTGTACTGCAGATTAGTTTGTCTTTTCTGGAAGTCAGCTAATATTTATCAGTTTTTAAATTATGTATGCCTGTGCCCATGTCCCTGGAGCACAGAATGTTAACAGTTCAGGAGTTCATACACAGGTACACTACAGGCTTCTTGAAACTTACGCTTCCAATTCTAAGGGGGCAATCTGTGGTGACAGAGGCACCTAGTGGTGAAGGGTGGCACTGCAGCCTCACTAAAGGGAAGGAGCATTTCTAAAAAATGGACTTGGAAGGGAGCTTTCCAGGGTGGTAAAAAGCCAAGTCTTCTACTCTCTGCTGTCTGGTGACCTGCCAGGTTTTCAGCTCAGCCTTTTTCTTTCAATTTTTTAACAACTGTCAATGAGGAAACAGTTTGCCTTACAGAAATTTGCTTCACTGATACTACAACTTTGACAAACTGCAAAATGGCTGGATTTTCTCCAGGGGGAAGTTACCCCTGGTTTCCTTCCCTTATGTATGTCATTTACTATGAGTGCTGATTGTATTGAAAACCTGCTGCAGTGCCTGCGCAGAAACCCCCGACACCAAGAAAAGTACAAACAAATGGGTTTCCTTCCCTCACCCTGTCTTAGATGAAAGATGCTTCAATTTTAGACATTTATTGAAAATGTATATATCATATAAATGAACTAGACTCTCCTTAGCTGGTACACTCCACAAAAGGTGTCTACTGGGTTAGGAGGGTGCAGCCCAACCACATTCTCTGCTACTGCCCACAAAGCATCAGAACTGCACCTAGAAAGTGGTGGCTGGGCTCAGGAACACGTGTGGGATGATGCTTTCCTCTTTATCTTGTATTCCCATCAGTCCTAGGCCAGGAAGTGATCCATGCATGCTGCAACAATGAAGGCAGGTTCATACCCACAGGGTTGAGGGTTAGAAATGCACAGGCAGAGGTGATAAGGTTTTGTTGGGGAGGGGGGTGTCATGGGGCAGTGGGCTGCAGGTGAAAAGCTTATGGAAAGCTACCTGCTGAAAATGGGTTTAATGGAAAGAATACTGATACTGCCAGAAGCCTAGAATCAAATCTTAGCTCTGCCACTTAGCAGATGTGAGGCACATCTCAACCTAAGGATATTGATCTCAAACTGAGCCTCAGTTTCTTTAGCTCTTACATATTTAAGTTACTCTCACAGGGCTTCTGTGAGGATTATCAGATGATCATAATTAACGCGGAGGGTGCACACAGTTAATGGCCAATGTCATTGTAAACACTTTCTATGCATTCTCATTTAATCCTCAAAAGAGCTCATGTACCTAATTTAGGTACTAATCAAGGTACAATTGTTATGTCCACTTTTCAAATAAAATAGGCTCACAGACAACTTGCTTAAGTCATATAACTGTTAAGTGACAGGTAATAATGGCAATCTGCCATCTGAGTCCTTTTAAATTGCCGTTAGAATTTATTCTTTTGTTTATTTTATTTAAAACATTTGAAGCACTGTTTGAAAAACTTTTAAAAAGTTAACTTATTTAATAATTTATTTTGTAAAATATCTGGTGCACTGCTTATAATTTAGGAGTCATTTAATATATGTTAGTTTTCTGCCACCATGTACTGAATATTCATGGAGCTGGGTTAGAGGGCTGGAGGCAGAAATCAGCAAACACAAGCCCAGAAGCTGTCTTCACCTGATGTTGGACTTAAGTTAATCAGCACTGAGTCTTCTGGGTCTGGAGGACTGCAACTCAGAGCGCCGGCATGCCTCTGAAGTCAGACCATTGGGGTTCAAGCCCTCACTGTGCACTTGTGATAGGCATAGCATTAAGCAAGTTGTTTCATCTGAGCCTTTTTCTCCACTTGTTAAATAGGGATATTCAACAAACTCAGCCAAGCATGCATATCAAAGCATTTACTAAGAGTTTGGTGAATTATAGCAATTATTAGTATTTTCATACTAATTTTAGCAGCTACCAGAAATATAAGGATGAAGCGCTGAGTCAGGTTCCCAGCATGAGGAAACCTTCCATTCTCTTTGCTGATCCCTCCTGAGTCACTCTGATACTTTTCCAAGGGTATCTGCTGGCATCTTGGGGACAGCTGCACAGTTAGGCCCAGAGTGGCCTTATAGTTTGGGGGAGTGCATGCTCCCGCTGCTGGACTTCCTCAATATGATACAGATATCAGAGGGTTTTCTTACTACATGATTTGCTATTTCCAGATTTTTCTCTTGATTTATCAAAAGACCTATGTTTGAGCCAGAACCTAAGCCTTTTTGTTCCCTGATTGTTATGCTCCCTCCTTCAAGCCCTTACCCCCTGCAGAATATCTTGTCCACTTCCAGAAGAAGAAAGCTTTGGCTCACTCTTGCCTGTCCACTATACCATGGAGAACATGAAGATCAGGCTCCTATTCTACCCATAGCGCCATATGCTGGACCTGACAATCTAGATCAGGGCAAGTCTGTCTGCCCCCAGTCCATGTTCTCAACCAAAACGCTTTGCTGGCAAGTTTGGGTCACCTTTTTTTTTTTTTTTTTTTTAACCTCTTGCTGTTAGGCTCCCCACAAGCCTAAGATTTTTTTATCTAAATACCTAGTGCTTGATTCTGTTTCTCAGAGACAGCAGTTCTCTCAAGCTGCCCAGCAGACAGCCTATCAAACCAGTGGTCCTGAGATGTATGTTACAGGATTTTAGGATAGGAAATTAATTTCTCATCCAGGCTTCCAGGCTTGAGGTATTTATGTTCTGTCATCTGGGACCTCGGACCCAGGAATCCTCGAATGTCAGAATTTTAAGGGACTTTAGACTTATTTATCCATCCTTTCACTCATTCCAACTGCCTGTCTTTATGCTTTAGGATTTAACACATTTATTTTTTAAAGGAAGGGTTTTGTAGTTAAAAGGGTTGTAAATCACTGCTTTACTTCAAATCCCTTATTTTACCAAAGGAAAATTGAGACCCAAAGTGGAAAAATGGCCACTTGTCAGAGGCAGTAGGTGATAGCTGGGACTGGTGAGTCCTGCTCTACTTTTCCTCAAGTTTAAAATCAGCAAAACATGTCCTACCAGAAATGAACAGGTGGCATGGGGTGAGGGGAAGAAGGTGGGGAAGGCAGGGACACACTCTTCTCATATGGGAAAGGCAACCCAATCACATCTAAATCTGGGCATTGCCCTAAAACTTGTTGACCAGTTTTATTCAAGTGGAGTTAGGCAGCTAGCTACCTCTTGTTCCAGAGAGGTTGGAGGACCTAAGACTTCTGCCTTTAAACTGGGATGAGTTGTGTCCTTGAGGGACCAATAAGAGTATTTATCTGTGAAATGGAAATACAGTAACTAATCTCTAAGAACTGAAAATTGGGGGATGATTCATGTAAGTCCTCATTTACATGCCTGCTCATCAACAAAAGGCCTTTCTCTAAGAAGTCCAGGGGCCCAAATCATGAAGGAACAACTCTTCAGTCCTTACCTCTTGGTTCCTGGCAGCAGGATAGAGCTTCCCTATCTTCTGGCCCCAGTACCAGGCTGCTATCTTTGGGTGGTCCACCTTCAGAGTCTAGGGTCAAAGCCAAGTGTTGGTACTTAGCCAGAGTACCCTCTGCTTACTGTCAGAGGGGCTGCAACATTCTTTCTCAGGCTCTACAGCTGTGGGGTCCCATGAGAGGCTGTGTATAAATCCTCAGGCTGAAGCAGGAACACACATTTTAGGGCTCCCTGTCCACCCTAGCATCTCCAGGTCATCAAGTCAGATTATGATGAAGGCTGCTGTTCTTACCTTCTGATGGGCCTTCCAGGGCCCTGAGTTAGGGGAACTATAGCACTAATGAGAGCTCTAGCCTAGCCTCTGCCATTAAGTAACTCTGTGACCTGGGGCAGTCACTCACCAGCTGACCTCTGTGTCTCATCTGCTAAGTGTAGGAGGTTAGACAAGGACAGGGGTTCCCAAACTGTAGCCATTCACCTTCCACCTAGACACTTCTGTGTGTCTCCCTTTAATGGTTTCTCTTAACAGTCACTTTCTTCCTTAATATCAACTAAATACTGTCCATGAAATCACATTCAACATGATGGTTATATATTTTAATGAATGTTGATGAACAAGTTCTTAACTATAAAAGTGAAAAAAAGTGCATCTATGACCACCAAAAATCATTTTGTGTATGTACCGCATTCTGGGAAACCCTAGATCACTTAAAGACTTGTCCAGCTCTCTAGCCTTGTATATAAGTCCCTCAAAGTCCCTGTGAGAGCAACCTGGAGTACAAAAAAAATGATTTTAGCACATATTGGAGAGGGCAAGCGTATGGGAGCTTGTGGAGAAAAAAATGATGTACCCTGGGCTGGAAGAAGCTAGAGAGTGAAGTAAGACTAGTGCCAGGGGAGTAACAAAAGACTGAAGGCTAAAGTATCCCTTGAGCAGGATTCTCCTAATTTCCAAAAACATCAGTAGGTCAATGCCCACAGCCAGTAAACCAAGTAAACCAGCTACCTTTCTCTGACCCCAGGATATACCCCTGCACTCACCTGCAAGATCTGCTGTTCTCAGGGGGGAAGTATGACTCAAAGTCCTGGGGGCCTTGCTTCAGGAGGTAAGCCCTGAAGCCATGTGTGGAGGTGCAGGGGGGTTAGGGTGTGCCTGCCTTTCAGCTTCAAGTTCTTGCCTATGAGAATGTTGTGGGCCCTCTGGGCACTGCCACAAGTTTTAAATTCTGAAAGCAAGAATACTCCCTTCTGTTAAGAGGGGTCATAAAACCAACCTGTTCACCAGGCTAGAACCCAACCAGGGTCAAGGAAAATGGACAGAATGAGTAGCTGTTGACCTTGTCTAGCCCAGGAGGGCTTACTGGGGAACATTTTTCTTTCTCTGACCTCACGTTATTACCATCTCTAATAAACCCCAAGGCTACATTCAATGGCATATACTTACTCAGGAAACAGTATTTTTTCTGCTGTCCACTTTTAAGATCTTTAGGCAAGATCACAGCTTCTAGGCCAAAAAGGAGGTTGGACTGCTGCAACAGATGTTCTTTGAAGATTTCAGTCATTCCAGAGAGATACATGGTACCTCGGTTCTCGGAATCTCATTCTAGCTCCTTCACAAGGGTGTCACAATCAAGCGTGAGCTTTGTCACAGGCCTCTGCACCTAACCAAGTAAAAGATGACAATAGTGGTCGAAAGTCACTGCAGTGACACTCTGCAGTTTCCTCATCTGTGTGAGGAGGCTACTGATAACTGCCTAATAGGACTGACTACAGTAGAGACTTAATAGGTAATACATAAATGTAAATATTTTGTGTAAACACACTATGTCCTCCTTTTTCTCACCTTCACCACCTGGCAGTGGAAATCAGTTCCCTGCCTTCTACCTGATGGATTTCTGTTTACTTGCATAAGAAACTTCAAAATACCACCATTTGATCCCCTGAAAGCTAAAGGAAAAGACAACCACAAAAACACACCATGAATAAATAATGTGGGCTCTAAGTAGTGATAATGAGTACAAGGAACACCATGTAGCTCAGGCTGATTTTGACAAAAACAAAAGCTCTCTGAAATAACTGTAAACAGAGGCTATACTAGGCCAGGGCTGAGTGATAGTGCTTTTTGCCCTCTCTGGCCACCCTACCTTGAAGTTATCTTCTACCAGAGTGCTGTCCAAGGACTCGATGGCCAGCTGGGCAGCCTCCAGGACTTCGTACTGTATACAGAAATGTGGCTGCAGGAAAAGCAAGCTTTCCTTCCTTTGCTTTCCAGGCTCACACTGCCAGAGAAGGGGCTGGAAAGGGGGTTAAGCTACAGTGGCCAAAGCCACCAGAAGGGATTTCCTTGCTGTGTTAGGCTAGACAGTGAATGAGATCAGGGTCTCAGAGATATTTGTACACCAGTGTTCATAGCAGTGTTATTTAGAATAGCCAAAAGGTAGAAACAATCAGTGGATGAAAGGATAAACAATATGTGGCATATTCATATAATGGAATAATAGTCTTGAAAAGGAATTCTGACACATGCTTTAACATGAGTGAACCTTGAAAACATGTGCTAAGTGAAATAAATCACACATAAAAAGACAAATATTGTATGAATCCACTTACATGATATACACAGAGTAGTCAAACTCATAGAGACAGAAAGTAGAATAGTGGTTACCAGATCTCAGGGAGAGAGGACTGGGGAGTTAATCAGAGTTTCAGGTTGCCATGAAGAATAAGTTCTAAGTATTTGGTAGCACTAAACTGTACACTTAAAAATGGTTAAAACAAATTTATGTATATTTTACCAAAAAAAAGACTCAGGAAGAAGTTAGTCCTAAGACATACCCTTCCCATCCATCAGTCTATACTGACTTCCTGCTAAGACTATGAAGATGGAATAAGTCCTTTTAAATAGTATGAATTTTTTAAACCATACACAAGAATAGTTTTTTAAAAAGTAAAAGGGTTTATAGGGTTTTAATGTAAATAACAGACCAATGAACAAAACTTCAAGAGACTGGAGAACTAACAATAACAAAAGCCCTGCCATAATGTTCTTCCCATATCTTAATCCGGCTATGTGCCACCTTTGTAGCTAAGTCCTACAGAGATTTCCCAAAACATGGAAATTATTGCTCTTTTTGAAAGGGCGTTTTACCATTTAAAGCTGAGGTCATAAGCAGGAAGTCCATAGGCTACATTGAACCAGCAACCATAATTTCTTGTCTGGCTTACATGATATTTAAGAAAATTGGAGCCAACCTATGGAAATTGGCAGGTTTCTCAATTCTCAAAACAAAAAACTCAGAAGCTGTGTCACTACTGGGTCCATATTCTTGTGAGTCAACAACTGAACTACTGCCCTCAGACAGAGCATGGCTCACACTCCAGTTGGTGACAATCAGATCACATCACAATGGCCCCACCTGGCATCTGAATTTCTAGCATTAATTGAGAAGGTCAGAATTGAGTTTTCTTGTGGGTTTCAAGAACAAAAGTCATTGACCGGACTGGGCCAAAGCTCTTACACAGCCTCTTCAGAGCCCCAAGATTGCATTTTTTGCTAAATGGCCCAGCACAGACAGTTGATATCTCTGTCCACTTGAGCCTCATCTACAAGAAACAACAGAATACAGCGAGGAGGTAGATGTGGAATGAAAATTCAGTCAAATCTAAAGAAGCCATAAGTCAAAACATGGGATAATTCCACTTTAAGGAATTTCTCAACACAAACATCTGGCAAATTTGCAAGGATCTATATACAAGCATTATATCACTACAGGATTATTTGGAATAGCAAACATTTATATAGCACAAATGATGAAAATAAATAGGTCTGATATACAACAGAACACTATAAAGTCATTGAAAAAGGGAAATAAGATAATGTACTGACATGGAAAAGTACAAAGTATATTGTTAAGTGAAAAAAATCAAGTTGCAAAACAGTATAGGTGGTCTGAATCCCATTTTTATGTAAGTATATTTTCTAAAATGTTAAAATATACAAAATATCTGCAGAAAATATACAGCAAACTTCATAAAATATGTATTACTTTCCTTAAGGGGAGATTATAAGTCATTATGTAAATCATCTAGTAGAACCATTTTGTTCAACTCACCCTTTTGTTCATCCCTCAGTGAGTGTGGCTGAAAAGGGTTCAAAAGAGAACTGGACAAGGCTGAAGGGAAACAGGATTTCCACTCTGGCCTGCTTGAGAACCTTCAGAGGACAGCACAGCCTGGGTGAGGCAGAAATCTAGTATTCGCCTATGGCTCGTCACAATAATACGAACAATGTTTATCTTTTTACCCATGTTAAAAAGCAATATAGGGCTGACTTCAAGGTCTGGAAGAAAATGGTGACACCACACAGCCTCCTGGAAAAACCATATCATCAGTAAAGAGAATAAATAAAATCACATTATGACCTTCAGCATTAGTAAGAAACAGAGATGATTATAACCTTCCGGTTTCCTCTAAGGGAAGAAATAAGTTCAATTCCAACAGAGCTCCCACGATCCCACAATGTTGCAAGCCTGTGAGTAAAAAGAGCGAAGAGAAAAGGCTTTAAAAACTCTGGGAAAAATAAAACAAGAGCAAGGAAGGCTTAGATGAAGCACAGAATCACCCCCAGAAAGAAAAAGTACAAGTAATGAAAACAGGTCAGGATTTGACACAGGGAAGAGACGGCAGCCTCAGAAGCAGTGCTTCTGGGAAGAATCATAGATAGAGAAGAGGTAATAGCCCCTTGGAGACACTGCAGTGAAGGAAAAAAAGGAAATAAGGTGGAAAATGAAGGATCCTGCAGAAGATAAATAAGATGAATGCCAACCCCTCCAAAGGGCATTATAAACTCTTAATTCTTCCCAGTACCACAACTTCATTCTCAAAAGAAATAACACTTAAAAAAAGTGTGACAGCAAGGTGGTGTACAAGGAAGTTTTCAGGTCCTCGCTCTCCCACAGACATGGAGTTAACAATACACAGACCAGTATACCTTTGTCAGAACTCCAGAGACCAAGTGAGAAGCTACAGCATCCAGACCAACATCAAATCAAGAAGAGGCTCCACCAAAGGAATAAGAAAATTTGTGGTGTTTTGCACATCCCTCCCACCTGACCTAGCAAAACCCAGAGAAAATAAGTTCATGTTTTGATGTATCCCTTCTGCTTTACACATATAGCAATGATAGATAAAGTAAAAGAGAAAACAAAACAGATGCAGTCAGGTTAAAAACCATGATAAACATCTCCAAGAACCAGAAACAACAAAAATTCAAAATGGTGTACAAGGCCAAAGCCATAGGCCTGCTAGGGTCTGGAAGCAGATACTGGCAACTGACAGTTCTGCTCCTATGGGGTAACTGGGATGAAAAGTTCTCCATTCAAGATATGAGACAAAAGCCTGATTTGCTAATAGTAGCCAGGGTTGCTGATGAGAAAAAAGCTTGTCACTTGCATGAGTTACAAAGGGCTACGTTCCCCTCTGCTCACAATGCAACCTTCAAAGAGACAGCAGGTCACTCACCTTTTTATTTGAAAGGCACTTAATAGTTTGACGGTTTCTGGCAGAAGAAAGTTCATTAGTACATTCCTCCCGGGTCAAGAAAAGGCGCTTCTGACCCACTGACTCCAAGCATTCTAGAATACTGCAAAGAGGTCAAAATTAAGAACAACAGTTTTCCCAAACTCCAGAGTCTATTTCTCACACTAATAGCAACATGTATGTATTTAAATTAAAATTAAAATGAAAAACTCAGTTCCTCACTTGCACTAGTCACATGTACTAGACACAAAGTGTAGAACTTACTGAACAACACAGTTATAGCACATTCCCACCACTGTAGAAGTTATATTGGACAATGTTGCTCTGTATCACAGGTGGCAAACAAAAGGCCCATGGGCCGAATCCAGCCCTCCACCTTGTTTTATCTGGGCTGGCACCTTGTTTCTACCCAGCTGCAGCAGTAAGCTCCTTGCCCCTAGTTAAGGAGTAGTTACATTTATACAGTGCTAAAATTACATTCAGCCCTTTGAAGGCAACCATGAAGCTGGTGTGGCCCCTGGTGAAAATGAGTTTGACACCTCTGCTCTATATGTAAGCAGAAGGATGAACAATGTCCTGGCTGGTATGGCTCAGTGGATTAAGTGCTGGCCTATGAACCAAAAGGCCCTCAGTTTGATTCACAGTCAGAGCATGTGCCTGGGTTTTAGGTCAGGCTCCCCAGTTTGGGCTGTGTGATAGGCATCTGATCAATGTATCTCTTGTACATTGATGTTTCTTTCCCTCTCTTTTTCTCTCTCCCTTTCCCTCTCTAAAAAAGTAAGGAGCCCTGGCTGGTGTGGCTCAGTGCATTGAGTGCCAGCCTGCGAACCAAAGGACCACCAGTTTGATTCCCAATCAGGGCACATGCCTGGGTTGCAGGCCAGGTCCCCAGTAGGGGGCGCATGAGAGGCAACCACACACTGATGTTTCCTTTCCCTCTTTCTCCTTTCTGTCCCCTCTCTAAAAATAAATGAATAAAATGTTTAAAAATAAAAAAGTAAATAAGGAATATCTTTGAACAACAAAAGGATGAACAAGAAATATACTCAAAGCTCTGTATCAAGGCACAGGCTGGATTCTAAGAATCTGATTTATGTATTATGGTAGAGACAAACCTCTACTGAGCCTATGTTGTTTTCCCCTCAAGCTGAACAATACATCAATGCTGTAAATGACTTTCATAGACTTCTGTCTTCTAATCCAAACACCCACTAGTCATCGTCTTCCCTAAAGCTACTTATTTCAATATATTTCAATGTCTTGCTTTGTTACAAAGGAAGTCATGCTAAGACTAGAAAGTGGTTTTTTCTCCTGCATGTTTTTGTGATGGAAGAATGTTACATTATTGATAGACATTTCTCAACAGACTCAAAGGAGAAAAAAATACTCCAAGGTACTCCATTTGTCTTTTCTCCTGTTTGGAAATGAAAAATATTACCTTGTGCTTGGCTGCTGAACTGCTCCTGCGTACTGCTCAGCTCCTGGTCTGCTGCTTGCAGCGCTTGGTGACTAGGTAGTGCCTCTAGATTTAGTTCTGCAATCTTGAAGAAAATAAAGTGGTAAAGATCATCTAATTTCTTGAAGAGCACCTGAGGTTAAAAATTCCAAGAAAAAGCCACTGAAGTGGTGTTCCCTGCTTCTGGAGACATTGGCTTTGCCATTACCATAGTCCTAGGCTAGTTACCAGGTGGTTTCTTTTTTTTTTTAAATGTGCTTTTCTTTCTTTTTTTTTTTTAAAGATTTTATTTATTTTTAGAGAGGGGAAGGGAGGGAGAAGGAAAGAGAGAGAAACATCAATGTGTGGTTGCGTCTCATGTGGTCCCCACTGGGGACCTGGCCTGCAACCCAGGCATGTGCCCTGACTGGGAATCAAACCTGCGATGCTTTGGTTCGCAGCCCGAGCTCAATCCACTGAGCTATGCCAGCCAGGGCACCAGGTGGTTTCTGATGGCTTAGACAGAATGGCAGTCTGTTACCAGCTGCTGCTGTTGCCACATGAATATGAGAATCAGCCAAGGAGTGCTAAGTGAAAAGGGATGGCAATTCTGGCTCATCATTCATTCCTTAGTCACTTAAAATTTACTCCTCTGCAAACATGCAATGTTTAGAAATGATACAAGAATGACTTTTGCAGCAACATCAAAAAAAGACTTTTTATTGGGTTATTACAAAACCATAAAGTCTAGTTTAGTCTGCTTTCATACAGTGGGAGACAACTTGTGGAAACTAATGTTGAGAGTGAGATAAACTTTATTTAGAATCATATTAGGTTAACAGAAAAATTACAAAGACAGTACAGGCTTCCCATTTTCAACTATGAAACTATAAGTATCTTACATTAATATACTGCATTTGACAATTAATGAACTACTATTGATATGTTATTAACTAAAGTCAGATTAATTCAGATTTCTTTAGGTTTTACCCCAGTGAGATACAATTTTCACTGGAATCAAGTGACAGCATACTAGAACACAATAGTTCTCAAAGTGTGGTTTGAGAACTGGGGGTTCCAGAGACCCTTTCAAAAGTTCATGAAGTCCTCCCTTCTGCAACTACACAATACGATAGTCACTTATTTCCCAGTAAGCTTTACATGGAAGAGATTTGTAAAATATGTGAAATGATACTTTCCCACTAAATTTTTTGAAAATGTTTTTCTCAAAAATTTTCTGTTAGCATAACTTTTTGATATTTTAAATTAATAAATATTGACTGTTTTTCCTCATATTTAATTTCTAAATGGTAAACATTGATAGATGTCATCCACATAAACAAAAGCACTCAAGGTAAGTCCTGAGGCCAGAAATTTTAGAATCTCTGATGTGGTTTAGAGCAGGGGCTGTCGTATTCCAGTCATTGCATCAAGTTCAACCCAATGCCTGCTTTTTGGAAAATAAAGTTTTACTGGAACACAGCTGTGACCATTCACTGACATATGTTGACTAGTTGTGATAGAGACAGTATGACCTATATATAAAGCCTGAAATATTTACTATCTGATCTTTATAGGAGTTAGAAAGTTTGCTAACTTCTAATGTAGAGCAAAGCCAGGGTTTGCACCCTGGCTCCACTTCTGATAAGCTGTGGTACCCTAGATAAGTCATCTAACCTTTCAAAACCCTCAGATGCTCATATATAAAATTGAGGTGATAATAAAAGTTAACTCATCGGGCTGCAGTACAGATAAGATCACATACACAAAGCGTTTTAAAACAGTATACTTAGTAAGATCTTAGTGAATGGTGGCTGTTGTTATTTACGTGCCCAATATATATTTTAGAATGTCTTTCTATCACCATGACACATAAACACTCTTCTGGTTATTATCCTACATGGTCTACAATTTATTTCATCATGGAATCATAACAAGCTTTCATACAATGGGACAATCTAATATATTAGAATGAGTTACAACAAGGTCAACTAGAAAGTATGTCTTCTTCAAAAGTTTCCTTTGTGTGCTGCTCTAATCTACACCCACTGCACTGCTGCCAAAAAAAGGTATGCTCCCCCAGCTACCTCAAGAGCAAAAATCTACATAGATTTTTATATTACAATTATTAGCATCAGCTACAATGACCATACACATTACGGTACTTAATGTAGTATTCAAGGCTCTGTGCTAACAGCTTTTATACACAGTATCTCATTTACCCTTAACAATGTCCTAGAGAAGTGTGTTCCCATTTTACAGATCTAGAAATTGAACTTGTTCAGAGAGATTAACCTAGATCACATAGGTGGACATAGTAGAGCCTATATTTAAAAACAAACTTCAGAGACTATACACTTCACCACTACATTATGCTAGTGATACAGGTCTTCATTCCACATATAGGTTCAGTTTGAATTATACTCCCATTTCTGTAAAGAAAGGTAACAACAGAAGATGGTAGTCTGTGACTACCTGTTTTAGTCCCATAATTTTAAGAAAAGCAAACACACATTTCAAAGATGCTAACCTTTTTTGAGCCATACTTAAGGAAATACTGGGCCAATTCAAGGGTTGTTCTAGCATCTTCTGTAGCTTCATGACCACATCTATTTGTATTCTATATGTCCTTCCTTGAAAATCATAAAATTGACATACCTGGGAGTACTTTCTAGTGATAGGTTCTTTCAACCACCTCAAATATTCTGGTTACATGTAAAATTTCAGCATTCTGATAATAAGATTTGTATCACAGCAATCAAGATTTCTTTATTCTTAAGTGCCAGGACCTAAAAGAGGTACTGAGGATGTAGAATGATCAGAAATAACTTTGTCCACAGCATATATTCTGGACAAAGGGCTTCCCTATAAAAAAATCTCTTACCCAATCTTTGCTCCTTTTGTCTCATTTCTTACATGTAACCATTGTTCAAAGTTGCACTCCAGAAATTTTCTATTTGTATACAAGTGTCTATATGTACTTAAATTCTTTCTTGGTTACTTTTTAAAAACCTTAAAAATACATATGTTTATGTCAAAAGATATATATAAATCTAATCTACATCATATCACTGTCTACACATCTATAGATCTTGTTCTGATTTCCATTTTTATTCTCAGTAGTATCTCAGAGAGATTTCCCTATTAGCACATAAAGATTCTGCACATTCTTTTCAACAGTAACAAAGTAATACAGATAACCATAATTTAGTCAACCAGTCCTATAGAATAGTTGCAGTTTTGGGGGCCATTTACCATAATGAATATGCTTGTAAGTGGATATATTCAATGGAAAAATGTCATGCTTTGAAATTTTAGTTAATTTTTATGCCCCTTAGTGACCAGATCTACCCAACAACCCACAGTTGTGCATATAAAAATCCTTTTTGTATTCCTACAGTTTTTTCATGTCTGTGTCATACTTCTTTCCAGAGTTAGGATTCCAGGAATCATAAGCAGTAAAGAGAATAATGTTTACAAGCTAAGAGGGAGAACTTAGACCACCAAATTTTTTTTTTTACTTTATTCAATACAGTTTCTATCCTTTATTCCCATTCCAGCCCACCTACCCATTCCTCCCCTCCTCCCTCCCCTTTCCAACCCCCCTAGTTTTGTCCATATCTCCTCTATATTTATTCCTGTAAACCCTTCCCTTCTCCCCGGAAATTCTCTCCCATCTCCCCTCAGGTCACTGACTATCTGTCCTCTATTTCAGTGTCTTTTGTTACATTTGACTTGTTTCTTTGTTTTGTTGTTTAGGTTCCTCTTAATGGCGAGATCATATGGTATTTGTCTTTCACTGCCTGGCTTATTTTGCTTAGCATAATGCTTTCCAGCTCCATCCATGCTGTTGCAAAGGGTATATAACCTCCTTCTTTCTTTCTGCTGCATAGAATTCCATTGTGTAAATGTACCATAGTTTTTTGATCCATTCATTTACTGATGGGCACCTACGTTGTTTCAAGCACTTAGCTATTGTAAATTGTGCTGCTATCAACACTGGGGTGCATAAGTTCTTTGAAACGGGGTTCTTAGGATATAGTCCCAGCAGTGGAATTGCTGGGTCAAAAGGCAGATCCATTTTTAGTTTTCTGAGGAAGTTCCACACTGTTTTCCATAGTGGTCTTACAAGTCTACAATCCCACCAACAGTGTACTAGGGTCCCTTTTTCTCCACAACCGCTCCAACACTTGTTGTTTGTTGTTTTGTTTATGATGGCCATTCTGACCAGTGTGAAGTGGTATCTCATTGTGGTTTTAATTTGCAACTCACTGATAGCTAGCAATACTGAGCATCTTTTCTTTTTCTTTTTTTTTTTAAACATTTTATTTATTTATCTTTAGAGGGGAAGGGAAGGAGGGAGGGATGTATGGTTGCTTCCTGTGCATTCCCTGCTGGGAACTGGCCTGCAACCCAGGCATGTGCCCTGACTGGGAATCTAACCGTGATCTCTTGGTTCACAGCCCGCGCTTAATCCACTAAGCTACACCAGCCAGGGCTGAGCATCTTTTCATGTGTCTCTGGATCCTCTGTATGTCCTCCTTGGTGAAGTGTCTATTCAAGTCCTTTGCCCATTTTTTGATTGGGTTGCTTGTCTTCTTTGAGTGGAGTCGTGTAAGTTCTTTATATATTTTGGAGATTAAACCCTTGTATGAGGTATCATTGGCAAATATGTTTTCCCATACAGTTGGTTCTCTTTTGATTTTAATACTGTTTTCTTTAGCCATGCAGAAGCTTTTTATTTTGATGAGATCCCATTTCTTTATTCTTTCCTTTATGGCCCTTGCTCTGGGGGA
>CM052540.1:79137718-79159019 GCA_028533065.1 Trachops cirrhosus | reverse complement strand
GGGAGTGGGAGGAGGAGAGTGGGGGAAAAGGTATGGAGAATAAGTAGCATAGATGGTAGATAGAATATAGACAGGGGGAGGGCAAGAATAGTATGGGAAATGTAGAAGCTAAAGAACTTATGACACATGGACATGAACTAAAGGGGGTAATGTGGGTGGGAGAGGGTCTTCAGGGTGGAAGGGAATGAAGGGGTATAATGGGACAACTGTAATAGCATAATCAATAAAATATATAAAAAATAGATAAGTAAATAAATAAGGAACATTGTTCCAATAAGAGAAGGTTGTGGGTTCAATCCCCGGTCAGGGTACATACAAGAATCAAAAATTAATTAATGCATATGCTACTTTGTAACATGATTTTATCATTTGCCATGTATCATGAACATGGTTTCATATCAATAAATCTATTTCAGCACATTCTTTTACAAGGATACAGAGTACTTCATTATGTATATTAACATATTTTAACAAATCACCTACTTTTCAGGTATTTATATTCTCTAATTTTGCAATGCTGTGACAAACAAACACATACATGTTTGACTATTCCCTAAGAATACTAATTATTATGTCTGCTGATAGGACAATCTTTTTTTAAATTAATTTTTTGAAAGATTCTATTTATTTATTTTTAGAGAGAAGGAAAGGGAGGGAGAAAGAGAGGGAGAGAAACATTGATGTATGAGAAAAATATTGATTGGTTGCCTCTCGTATGCACCTCAACTGGGGACCAAACCTGCACACCAGGCATGTGTACTGACTAGGAATTGAAGCACTGACCTTTTGCTTTGTGGGATGATAGTCAACCGAGTCACACCAGTCAGGGCTGATTCATTTTAGAGAGAGAAAGGGAGAAAGAGAAAGAGAAATATCGATTTATTGTTCCACTTATTTATTCATTCATTTGTTGGTTCTTGTATGTGCTGTGACAGAGGATTGAACCTGCAACCCTGGGGCACTGGGTCAACATTCCAACCAAACTAACTACTGGTCCAAGGCCTAGAACAGTCTTTATCATTACAATGGCCTCTCAGTGCCTAAGTAAGCATGAACCTATAGCTGCAACTTCAATGGGCAGAAACAGTAATGTTTCACTGGCTTTTCTATGCCTAATTACTGTAGTGTGTACATCTGAAATTATATGCTAATTTCTAGAAAGATAGGCAAATTTTTGAGCTTCAAAACTGTTAGGAGAAAACTTAGTTTTGTTTGTTTTTTGAGGTAAGGGTACTCTAGCCTCTAAGATTATTTGACTGCCCAATAATGATTGACAGATTTTTCAGATGAGGTCTTAGCAGAAAGCAAAGCTCCGGCTGTTCGACAGTTGCTAGAAAATGATTACAATTGGGAGATTCTATGACAAGGAAGTAATAATCTGTTGATAGAAGGAAGATTAGAGAGCAAGAAGGGTAACAACATTAAACACTAGTATTGTGTAATTTCAGTATTAAAACTACGGTTGCGGTGCCCCAGCCTTTTCTTTGACAATAAATAAGTAGGTCATATACCTAACTAAACAAAAGCCACCATTCCTGTGAAGTCTCATTCCACTCTGGTATGACAACTCTAGGGAGAGCTAAGGCAAGGTGAAAAATGCCTGGTGAGGTAGTCCAAAATCTTTTTGTCAGGTTTAACAAGTTCATCCATAACACAGCCATCTCCTTCAACAACAAGTGAGATGTGTGTTAGTTCTCTCCCCTTAAATGTGACGCACTGAAAGACATAGTCAAGCTGCTGCACAGTGGGACTGTGACACAGGCCATTATTCAGACTATTTCAACTGCCATCTATCCTCATCTACGCGGGTCCCTGTGACAATGGCACAGCCTTTTGCTGATCTGAGAATACAGTATAACGAAATTATTGCTAGGCAGGCTGCTGAACATTATACTCTGGGAAGGATGTGCATAAGGAAGATGAATGGAAATAGTAACGTCAATCATAATAATATCACTTATTGAATGTATACTACATTCCAGTATTCTGTTATGTACTACTAGTTAGTTATTCTTGTTAGCACACTCTATTATCATCTAATGTAGTACACTAAGCCATTTTATATCCACCACCTCCTATTAACCCTTTGAGGTAGCCTCATTTATCATCCCTACTCCACAGAGGGAAAAGCTAAAGCTGAGGAGGGTTAGGGAATTTGTCCAAGATGACACAGCCAACTAATGGACAAAGGCCAGGATATCCACCATGATATAACAGACTCCAAAACTTTAATGCTTACTTACTCTGTTAAGAATTGAGACAACGTCATCTAAACCCTAAGTGAGAGGGGATGCACTGTCTTTGAAGGGAAACATACTAATTAGACAAAGTAAAACACAAAAAAGCTTAAGTAGGAAAATCTTACTTTAGATCTTAATGTGCAAAATTGAGCCTAACTAATGGTAACTGAGGTAAAGTCTTTAAGGGAACAACAAAATACTTGTTTGAAAGACAGGAGTAATGTACAAAGGTTTCATTAAACATAGCAACTAGAAAAAACTTATGTGGTATTTCTTCTTCATCCTGGAACACAGATATAAGTTTTCTAAAATGTGAGTAAAAGGGTTTACTTTCAGTTATTTAAAATACTGGAATTGAATGCACTGGTTCACTGGTGCACTAGACTCAAGACAACATCTATTGGATCCTAGTTTGTAATACTCCAGGTGAAACAGTAGTACTTACCATTTCACAGTCAAGTCCAAAGAGAGGACTTTTCTCTGTTACAGAACTATTACATTTGGTAGGTACAAAGTTTTCACACTCAGGAAAACCTACGAGGAAAAGAATAAAATATTTGCCTTTAGAACCAGAGATGGTAAACATCACCAGATTCATCCTGGAAAAAGTGAAATAACACTTTTGCTGGGGAGTTACTTCTAGATTCTGGGAGAATAATAATGTACACTGATGTTATTGGGAAGACTAGGGCCTGGAATTCCTGACAGTTACCAAGTAATAATTTTTCCTATTAGAAAAGAGATTATAACTAAATTGTAGCTAAATCCAAATTCACTAGACCTTTTCCAAGTAGGCACTAAGGAAGGATGAATAAACTATGTAAAAGACTGGATGTGGCATTTTTTTGGCCTATAAAGCAAGAAAAATAAGGATGACATTCCACCATAATAGAGATCTAAAAAAGGATTTCACTGTAAGCAAAAAGTTGATGTAATATTCACCATTGGACCCCTGCATCCAACTCTACCCTGGAGATTTCTCAGAGATCTCTGTCTAGAAATGTGCCTCCCTTTTCTGGAATCATAGCCTGAAAACTCCCTACAGAAGTTCAGCTTTAGGCCTATGGTACCCTCTTCTGTCATCAATAACTGGGCATATTTAGCTCAGAGGACCCAAAGCATTGGGATAATTGAAGATTCCTACCTTCAGACATAAGCTGAAACAGTAAAGGTCATATACCTAGATCTTGTTATACTAGAAACAAAAGGACATCTGAAAAGCTTTGACCAGTTTCTATGTCATGTTACCCTGAAATTTCCAACTGATTATAATTAAAATAATCAAAATATGATCTAGATCAGAAAAGAGAGGCATCCTCAAATCTGGAAAATATTATGCTTGCTGCACTTCTCACCTATATTATCAGTAGCAATAACAACAACAACAACAACAAACCCTAACGTTTTTAAAGCACTATGTGCCAGACACCCTGCTAAACACTTTTGTACATTAACTCATTTAATCTTCATACAAGCCTATGATATATAAACCATTTTACAAGTAGCTTTTTCATTTAAATAAATTTATTTTAGAAAGAAATTTGTTTTCAGAATATATAAACACGTTAATCATAAAAAGACAACCCAATTAAAAAATGGACCCAGAATCTGAAAAGATACACAAATGGCCAATAGCCATAGGAAACGGTGCTCAACATGATCAGCCATCACAGGAATGCAAATCAAAATCTTGAGATACCACTTCACACCCACTATGATGGGTATAGTCAAAACGACAATAACAAGTTTTGGAAAGGATATACAGAAATTGGAACCCTCATACATTGCTGAAGGAAATATAAAATGATGCAGCTGCTTTAGAAAATAGTCTGGTAGTTCCTCAAAAAGGTTAAACACAGAGTTACTCAAAGACCCAGCAATTCCACTCTTAGGAATATGTACCCAGAAAAAATAAAAACATGTCCAAACAAAAACTTGCATATGAATGTTCACAACAGTATTACTCATAAAAGCCAAAAAGTGGAAACAACCCAAATGTCTATCACCTGATGAATAAATAAAATGTGATATAATCATACAAAGAATATAATTAGAATGAAAATAAATGAAATACTGATACATGCTACAACATGGATGAACCTTGAAAACTTTATGTTAAAGGAAAGAAGCCAGTCACAAAAGACCATAATTTATTTACATGAAATGTCTATAGCAGGTAAATCTATAGACAGAAAGTAGGTTAGTGGTTGACTACAGCAAAGGGCATTGTGGGAAAAACAATAGTATGGGGTCTCTTTGACGGTAAGTGTCCTTTCCTGACTGATATAGCTCAGTGGATTGAGCTCAGCCTGCGAACCAAAGGGTCATCAGCTCGATTCCCAGTCAGAGCACATGCCTGGGTTGCAGGCCAGGTACTCACTCAGTATGGAGCACTCGAGAGGTAACAACACATTGATGTTTCTTTCCCTCTCTTTCTCCTCTTCCCCTTTCTCTAAAAATGAATAAATAAAATCTTTAAAAAAAAGCGTCCTAAAATTGATTGGTGATGGCCGTAAAACTCTGTAAAAACATACTAAAAACTATTTAACTGTATAGTTTCTTTATTTTTTTGAACTGTATATTTTTGAGTGAATTGTATGGTAGGTTAATTATATTTTAATAGAGCTGTTTTTTAATAGAGAAAAAAGAGAAAATTTAACATCACTGCTGTGATTGAAAGGGAATAAAAGAAAATCAAATCAGATCAAATCAAATCACTTTTATTAAATTCTTCTTAGGTAACTGACCAAGGCTGAGCCCAGGCCTGCTTTATTCACTGAAGAAAATGGAGGTGGGGTGGGGTGGCAGCAGGGTTAGAAGTGTTAAAGACATATTGACTTTTTAATATATTAAGAAGAAATGAAAGAAAACCAGAAAAGGAATAACTTTCTTATTACATATTTCAATGCTATTTAAGGTCAAGTTCATGTACTACCTCAAATCATCACTCTACCAACCATGGTACACATCATACACTTTAGGAAACACCGCACTTGAAGAAATTCCCCATTAACAGAAGATGGAGTAAGTCACTTGGATCTTTCAACAGTAATATTTTTAAATAAACAGCTAGACATGCTTACATTATTACCAACATCAGATTAAATGCAAACTGACCTTGCAATGGAAAGTGAAACACTTCCATCTCTTCCTTAGTGAGCATGCACTGTATCAAGCCCACCTTCTTAGAGCCATACTTCTGAATGATGGGGTTGTTCTGCAGATGGATGCTGGCTTTTGAACTGGCACAAGGTAAAGACCCTGAAATAAGAAAGACAACTGAATGTATTTCATTCAATTTGTGTTTAAGAGGCCTTAGAGGAGATGGCTCTTAATATTGTAAAGGGTAAGATAATGAAAATCAAAAGATGTGTAAGACCCAAACCCAACTTTTAAGGAGCTTTCACTCTAATACACTTATAGGAACACAAAGAAAAAATAAGTTTCTAACAATCTATAATAATAAGGGCTATAAAAGGAAAAGGAAGAGAATACATTGGTTGGGGTGGTCAGAGATGATTCAAGAAAATAAAAAGATTAGCTGGGACTTGAAGGCACAATTTCAGGTAACTGGTATATTAGACCTGTCTGTTACAGTGTCTGCCACTCCTAAACTACCCATTCTAGCTAAATCTACTCCATCCCTGGCCACTTGATAAAGCACCAGCCTAGCTTAGGAGGGACCCATCCATAAACTGACCAATGACTTGCTATTCCTTATCATGTTCAAAAGCAACAAGGGTAAACATCTAAGCCAGGGATGTCAAACTCATTTTCACCGGGGGCCACATCAGTGTTGCAGTTGCCTTCAAAGGGCTGAAGGTAATTTCAGCTCCTTAACAGTTAAGGAGTAGTTACATCTATACAGTCCTAAAATTCTTTTGGCCCTTTGAGGGCAACCACGAGGTTGATGTGGCCCCCGGTGAAAATGAGTTTGATACCCCTGATTGAAGCTGATCAGACTGTTTGTTTCCACAATTGAACCACAAAATACAGAAAGCTGACCAGTTAAAAGAGAACAGAAAACAGAGAAAATGCTATGAAAGGGAGAGAGAGTAGCAGCTCTTCAGTAGAGGCACTTAAGATTCCTGATAGCTTTCTAGTCCACATACATCCTTCAAATAATAGCTGTCTCAGCTTAAGGTAGCCTGAATGAGTTTCTGGTCCTCACAACCAAAACAGCCAATCTCACAAGTAGAAAGAAGGCATTCTGGGCAAGACAGAAATGTATAAAGCAAAGCTGGCATGGCAGTGACTAGACTGGATGGGGAGAAAACAAAAGGTATGTGTAGGAGGGCAGCATAGGTAACAAGGCTGAGAGAAGAGGATAGAAGTAAACTGAAGACCAATGTGAATGTCTGGCTCAAGGGTTTGAACTTTAGTCCATCATTTAATGTAAAATGGGGAGCAGAAGAAAGTTCCTGAGAAGGAAAGTGGCATAACCAAATCATATTTTCAGAAAGATACATCTCACAGGTACATAGGAGATGGAACAGAGAGAAGGATGGTGGGACTGAGGAAGGAAAAGGACTATATAAAAGGAACAGAAACCAGAAAAGCTATTAGAGCACAGTGATAGAACAATTCGGTCAACAAAATACATACTGAGTACTTATATGCCTGACATTGTCCTAGCCACTAGAGAATCCCCAGTAAATAAAATCAACAAAATTTTCTATGAAACTTTAATTCTAGTTGGGAAGATGAACAATAGACAAATAACATAAAACAACAGGTGAGGATAAAGACTAGGGAGAAAAGTAAAGGAGGTAAAGAAGGAGAGGGAGTCCTGGGTCAGCAAAATAATTACTGTCATAATGATCAGGGTAAATCTCTCTTGTAAGATGATATCTGAAGAGATGCATAGGAGCAAAGGGAATGAGCCATGCAGATTTGGTATGGGGAGCTAAAAGAAAAGTAATTATTAAATTCAAGACTGGTGTCTTAGAGAAAAATGGTACCAAACGGAAAGGGGATTTGAAGATGGAAGCCGATACTGAGGGATGAGAAAAATGATTTTAGCTATGTTATAATAGAAGGGACAGTGGAATATCCAAATAGTAGCATCCAGCAGTATAAGGAACCATTTCACACAGCAGTGGCAAATGTAACCCAGCCCCTGACTCGGAAAACTGGTGGGGAGCAAGTCAGCACACGGGACCCAAGCCCATGGATTGGTTTTCCCATGGGGAATCAGGCCTGCATAGTACCTAGGCTGCTTTGAATCTTGCTTTTTGCTAAAACTCCCTCACCCTGAATTGAGGCAGCAAATGTTTACTGCATATCTTTAAAGTAACTTCCTAAAATCTATGCTAAACCTCCCAAGGATGGAGTGTAACCAGTTCAATCACTTTTGCCTTTGCATTTGCAAATATCCTTTTTCTTTGGGTAATTAACAACTTCCTCTCCTTTGTTATCTGTAAAAGATAATCACCTAAAGCAAACCTGTACATAGCAAATGAGGACCATCCTCGATGTAATGTGCCCAGAAAAGCAATGAAAGCCTGTCCAGGCAGGAGTCGGGGCCCTCTGTCATAGAGAGAGTGGCCGTGCCGTCCCTTTTTCTCCACAGGACCTCTGTAGTCTGTGTGAATTTGTTAGTCGCAGCCACAACACATGACCCCGCTGGCTGGAGTATGCATCACATCAGGTCACTGAAAATGCAGGTCTGGAATCTGGGACATCGGGTCTAGAGATAAAAATATCCATTGAAGGGTAATAGGTATACTTGAAAAGAACAGATGAAGATTCCAAAGGAAAGGCTGAATTCAAGGAAGATCAGAGTGCTAGACTATATCTTGGGAACTCTGACATTTAGGATGGGAAAACGAAGCAAAATCTTTAAGAGGACAGAGAAGTAGCCATAACCCCCTGACTCCTCAGTGCCTATAGAGTAAACTCTAAAGCCCTTCATATAGCATTTACAGCTTGCAGAACAAAGTTTTAACCTACCTTTTAAGCTTCATCTCTCACCATTCCCTTGTCTTAATCCATCCCTGCCCCCATCCAAGTATACCAAAAATCTGTATTCTTCAGTTAGATCAAATTTCTTTTTCCTGATTATATCTTTTGTTTTACAACTCAACATTTTTACATGAGCTTTGAATGTCATAAGACTACTTTGTGATTTATCATATTTTGCCGTGTATAATGTGAACTTCCTTGCCCAAATTTTTGAGGGAAAAATAAGGATGCGCATTATACATGAGTAGTACTAAGGATGTGCATTATACCTGGGTAGTACCAAATGTGGCCATGCATTATACACAGGAGTGCACTACACACGGCAAAATTCGGTACTCAAAAATGTTTATAATACAGCTCAGGTTCAATCAAACACAGCTGCAAGTCAGATTTGAGCATCTGCTAGAGAAGAATAATGGAAGTTACGTAGGAAATTACGTAGATGCCTTTGAGACAGAGGATAATAGAAAGCCCAGTCCTAGAGATGGGAAGGAATCACTGGTTATTTCTCACCCCTTTTCCATGTCCCTTAAGTAGAACACAAAAAAGGCATCAGTGAACAATGCTTAACTTACTATGTGTAATGGACTCTGATAAGCTCTATCCTATTCCATCACTCACCTCCTTTCCTCCCCACAACAGGTTAGCTATACTTTGCTTGTGGAACACAACTCACTAATTGAAAAACACTGCTATCATCAATATTTTATCTTTTAGCTGGCCAGCATTTAAACTTCCTGCTTATTCCCCACTGTGAGTAACAGCAGGTATCCCTTATATCAGTCAAAGGCAAGATCCTCCTTCTCTTCTGTACACTTGTAGGTACCAAGGCCCAGTGACAGTTTATAAATTATTCACAGTAATTTTTAAGAATCCAATGACAATGGTATCCAGGGAAAGCCTTAGCTATCTAACATAACCGGATTGTTTCTAAGGCATTAAATCCTAGCCAAGATTTCTGCTGTCTAATCTCCCTGGATACTTACCCATTTTTTCCTTTAAAAAACTGATTTCTGCTTAAGTTAGTTAGAACTGAGTTTTGTTGCTTGCAAGAATAAAAATGGCTGATAAACCTACTTACAAGTATATCCCTAATATCTTTCAGAATGAGTAAATCATCAAACCAGACTCACAGCAATACCTTTGATTGTCCTAGACAGATTCCCATTTGTTTGTTTCTTTTGCAGTCCAATGATATCAGCTAGAAAGTCAGACAATGGAGAAGGCAAGCAGAATTTCTGCAAATACATAACAAGTTTTTTTTAAAACAAAAATGCTTGAAAGCAGTTAAAATACTGTCACAGACCTGAACTTTCATTTCGTTGTCAGCTTAGCACTACAGAAGGTCTGGATCGTACTCATTTGCATTGTAAAATGAGGGCTGTTTTCTTAATGTGTAAAAGTGACTAGGTACATGAAGCCACATTTATCCCACACCAGAAATTTTCTTTGCTTCTTCAATTATTCATTATAAGTAAGACAAATGTTAACAGAAATGTGTAACTTAGAAAAAATTCCCTTATATTTTTTAAAGCACTCCTAAACCTATTACTTCAGCAGAAAACATGCCAGATAGGTGAGGACAGATGACACAGCAAAGCAAAGCACTTGAAAGCTCCAGCCTTAGGTTCACCTGAGCCTAAAGTCCAGCATCACCACTTGCTATACCTTGGACAAGTCACTCAGTTTATGTATAAAATGGGAGTAAAAATATCTATCTCTCAGGACTATTGAGAGAATTAAAAATGATATACACAGCACGATTAATGTCCGGCCTAACACATGGGTAGTGTTCAATAAATGAAAGCACAAAAGAAAATGGAGACCCAAGAAAACTAAATTAGGGCTCACCAACTCAAATGCACTCAGGGGTAAATGGATGAAACAGCCCAAAAGAAACTGGTGGAAGTTATGGAAGAATGGAGAGCACATATCTCTTCTAAAGATGATAGCTGCTATTCAGCTCCAGATGCTTTCTAAGGGGTCTCAAGACAGGCTGAAAAACAGAGCTTATATAAATCTACAATTCTTAAAAACACCATACCCCAAATAAAACAAGACAAAACAAACATGAGAACTATAGACTGCAATCTGGGAATAAGCGTTTTGCCTAGATTACCAAAGAAAATCAAAGACAAACCCACTTTCAACATGAGATATCTGCATCTTAGTCTTTTCTTTTTCTACAACTTCTATCACTTTTTCAATCAGGCCACCAGGGAGCATGGTTTGGGACATGTGCACTAATTTCTGGGTGGGAGCACTTGACTCAGGCTCCAATATGTATTCTTAACTTACATGTCTGAATGTCTTTCGGAGAAATCCAAACTCCAAATAGAACCTGTAAAAGTATAGCTGACTCATTCCCTGAAGTACAAAAACCACAACGTTGCTCATGTGGTTTGGTGAAAAAGCTGGCACCAGCTGTTGGAAAAACATCAAACCAACATACCTAAGGGTGATACTGTCAAGTCAGTTACAGGCATACAGAAAGGAAGTGTGGACAAAAGCAGTGAGCAACAGTTAATGGAGTTTATCATCACTCACCCACTACCTGGGAATGGAAAACTGCTATTACTGCCCAGGATTCAAATACAGACCTCTTTAAGAATTATTATTTATTACATTCAAATCTAGTAGAATTAACACGTGAAAAGCATTGTATTCAAATTCAAAATTCTGCTAAAATTTGCTTCAAATCTTAAATTCTAATGTTTTAATAGGAACCAACCAATGTCACTTTACAAATCCCCTCAAGATCCCAATTTGCTTAGTGGTTCTTCCTAAGCAGGTAATCATATGACTGGCTGCAAGAAGGCTGGTTGTAGATAAACTGACAGACCAACAGCAATATTTGTTAATGCAGAAGATGGGTTTTGAGGTAGCCAACCCCACCCCCCAACAAGAAAGTTGTGTGCATTTGAAAATCTCTCTATTGCAAGCCCTGGCCAGGTAGCTCAGTTGGTTAGAGCATCGTCCTGATACGCCAAGGTTGCAGGTTCAATTGCCAGTCAGGGCACAAATAAGAATCAACCAATGAATGAATAAACAGGTAGAACAACAAGTCAGTGTTTCTCTTTCTCTCTGTCCCTCTTTTGTCTTTCTCTCTAAAATCAATAAATAAGAAATTTTAGAATAAAATACAAAGGGAGCATCTTGTTTAAGTATTCAAAAAAAAAAAAGAAAATCTCTCTATTGGTACATGTAAAAAAGCAACTTTCATTACACATAATTTTATTTTGTTTTTCAGTTACAGTTGACAATGGTATTTTTTAATATATTCTATTGATTATGCTATTACAGTTCTCCCATTCCCCCCTTTATTTCCCTCCACACTGCACACCCCTTCCCACTAGCATTCCCCGCCTTTAGTTCATGTCCATGGGTTGACATTTAAGTTTTTTGATTTCTGCATTGCCTATACTATTCTTAACCTCCCCCTATTTTCTACCTACCATTTATGCTACTTATTCTCTGTACCTTTCCCCCCTCTCCCCTTCCCACTTCCCCACTGATAACCCTCCATGTGATTTCTATTTCTGTGTTTCTGTTCCTGTTTTAGTTGTTTGCTTAGGTTTTTTTTTTAGGTTTGATTGTTAACAGCTGTGACTTTGTTGTCATTGTAGTGTTCATATTTTTGATCTTCTTTTTCTTAGATAAGTCCCTTTAACATTTCATTTAATAAGGGCTGGGTGATGATGAACTCCTTTAACTTGACCTTATCTGGGGGGCACTTTATCTGCCCTTCTATTACAAATGATAGCTTTGCTGGATAGAGTAATCTTGGGTATAGGTCCTTGCATTTCATGACTTGGAATACTTCTTTCCAGACCCTTCTTGCCTGTAAGGTCTCTTTTGAGAAATCAGCTGATAGTCTTACGGGAACTCCTTTGTAGGTAACTGTCTCCTTTTCTCTTGCTGCTTTTAAGATTTTCTCCTTAATTGTGGGTAATGTGATTATGATGTGCCTTGGTGTATTCCTCCTTGGGTCCAACTTCTTTGGGACTCTCTGAGTTTCCTGGACTTCCTGGAAGTCTATTTCCTTTGCTAGATTGGGGAAGCTCTCCTTCATTATGTTTTCAAATAAGTTTTCAATTTCTTGGTCTTCCTCTTCTCATTCTGGCACCCCTATGATTCAGATGTTGGAATGTTTAAAGATGTCCTGGAGGTTCCTAAGCTTCTCCTCATTTTTTTGAATTCTTGTTTCTTCATCTGTTCTTGCTGAATGTTTCTTTCTTCCTCCTGCTCCAAACCGTTGATTTGAGTCCTGGTTTCCTTCCTGTTACTGTTGGTTCCCTGCAGATTTTTCTTTATTTCACATAATGCGACCTTCATTGCTGCCTGGGTCTTTTTTATGCTGTTGAAGTACCCAGTGAGTTCCAGGAGCATCCTGATAACCAGTGTTTTTTTTCTTTAATATTTTATTTATTTATTTTTAGAGAGAGGGGAAGGGAAGGAGAAAGAGAGGGAGAGAAATATCAATGTGTGGTTGCCTCTCACGTGTCCCCTACTGGAGACCTGGCCCACAAACCAGGCATGTGCCCTGACTGGGAATCGAACCAGCGACCTTTTGGTTCGCAGCCTGCGCTCAATCCTCTGAGCTACACCAGCCAGGGCCCAGTGTTTTGAACTGTGTATCTGATAGGTTGGTGATCTCTTTGTCACTTAGTTGTATTTTTTTCTGGAGCTTTGAACTGTTCTTTCATTTGGGCCATTTGTTTTGTTTGTTTGAACATGCCTCTTATGTAGTAAGGGGCAGAGTCTTAGGTATTCACCAGGGTGGGGCAACCCACGGAGCTGCGTTGTGGTGCAGTATATGGGGGAAGGGTCCAAGAGGGGAGAGTGCCACTTGCTCCGCTCTCCACCGGTTTTCAGTCACTTCCTTGGCTACCCACAACCAAATTGGGCCTTTCTGGGGCTGATTCCTGGGTGGGTGGGTTTGTTTACATTCCAAGACCCTGTGGGTCTCTCCAATGAATTCTCCTGTGAGGCTCAGAGTTTCTCCCACTGCCAACTCAACCCCCACAGGTGTTTCTAGTCAGAGACTTTGAGGCTTTATTCCCCCACACTGGAACCCTGGGTAGTGCAGTCTGTCTCCCTCCCTAGTTGTTCCTCCTGGTTTATCTGCACTAGAATATGGGACTTCCCAGTCTGCAAGCCACCACCTCACCCAGTCCTCCAGCTTCCGCCTTGCCAAGAGTCCTCTCTACTGGCTGCCTGTCTCTGTCCCTCCTACCAGTCTGGATGAATGTTTGTTCTTTAACTCCTTGGTTGTCAGACTTCCATACAGTTCGATTTTCTGGCAGTTCTGGTTGTTTTTTGTTTTTAAATTTGTTGTTGTCCTTGTTTTGGTTGTGTGAGGAGACACAGTGTGTCTACCTATGCCTCCATCTTGGCTGGAAGTCCTTATGTTCTCAATGTTATTTCATATTAGTTTCAGGTGTAAGCATAGTGATTAAACATTTATGTAATTTATAAAGTGATCTCCCCAATAATTCTAGTACCTACCTGGCACCATACATAGTTATTACAATATTGACTATATTTCCCATGCTATACTTTACATTCCCTTGACTATTTTGTAACTACCAATTTGTACTTCTTAATCCCTTTACTCTTTTCACCTGGCCCCCCAAATCTCCCTACCCTCTGGCAACCATCAGTTTGTTCTCTGTATCTATGAGCCTGTTTTATTTGTTCATTTATTTCATTCTTTAGATTCCACATATAAGTGAAATCATATTGTATTTGTCTTTCTCTGTCTGACTTATTTCATGTAGTATAATATACCCTCAAGATCCATCCATGTTGTTGTAAGTGGCAAGATTTCCTTCCTTTTTTTGGCTGCATAAAATTCTATTGTATATATATGCACCTATTTTTTTAAATCATTGGCCCATTCCTGGACACTTAGGTTGCTTCCATATCTTGGTTATTGTAAATAATGTTGAGGTGCAGATATCTTTTCAAATTACTGTTTTCATTTCCTTTGGATAAATACCCAAAGTGGGATTGCTGGATTATATGGGAGTTCAATCAATATTTAAAATATTTTTTAGTAACTCCATAGTGTTTTCCACAGTGGCTGCACCAATTTGCAATCCCATAAATAGTGCACAAGGTTCCCTTTCCGACACATTCTTGCCAGCACTTGTTTATGATCATGTTATTCCAATTGGGTCTCCATTGGAGGTTACAAACCAAAATACCTATAGCAGCCAGACAGATCCTGTAAACAAGGGAAGCTGGCCAAGTGGGACACTTAAGTACATATGCCCCATCTAAAGGGGAGGCCCCTATTCAGCTTTGACAAATTGTTGCCATGTGGGAACACAGGGGCAGTTGCAGATCTTTGAGTTTTTGAAGAAGTCAAAAATTTGAATTTTTATAAAGGAATTCCCAAATACAATTGTTGGCAACTATTACAAAAAGGTTTTTTTAGGCAATTGTGTATAGCAAACAAATAATGTCAGTTAAGGAAGATATGGCCCTCTAGTCACTGATTAGAAGCCTCAGGTCTATCACCACCAATTAAGTCATCTCATACCTAGGTTTGGGAACACTGGATTTGCGCAAAACTGCATACGTCAGCAATTCACATAGGTGGTCATGGGTTACTTCAGAGTTTTCAGCAAATAAAATGGTACATAAGCATGCTTTCTGTAAAGATTAAATTAGGGCATATCAAATTATGAGTATCGAGAACAGTAACAAAGCAAGGCAATTTATTAAAATATTCTAGTTTCTGATGCTTTTAGCTTATATTCAAACATAAGGATTCTAATTAATCAAAAAGGAAGGTCTAAAACCACAACCTGTGATGTGACATTATTAATGGAGTATTTAATAAACACTGATACAGAACTTTAATTACAGATACTTGGTTACATGTTAGGGGTAGTGGGATGAATATAACATGATTCATGCTCTCAAGAAGTCTATTCTACTAGAAGGAAAGATGCAGAAACAGGTTAATTCTGATACAATGTGGGTAAATGCTACTATACTGCTATAGGAGTCAAGAGGTTGACTGCCTTGAGGATTAGAGTGTTTGGGATACAGCTTCACTGAGATAAAAATACTGGGGTTGAGCCTTGAAAATAGAGTCAGGCAGGTAGGAGGAAACATTGCATATAAACATGTACTTTGGTTTGGCCAGGGCCAAGACTGCATGTTGCAGAACAGTAGAAAAATATGAGAAGAGAGAGAAGTGGAGCCAGATCAGAAGATCGATATGGTCTAAGCTAAGGAGTTAGACATTATCCTGTGGAAACAGGGAGTTCACTGAAGCTCCACCCCTCCTTAAAATAGCTTTGCACTTATATATGGTTATTAAAGTATATTGTGCTACTTTAAAAAGAGTCAGATAATACAGAAAGGTAAAATAGATAAAAGACAGACAATAAATGAAAGTAAAAGTCACCTGTCCTGTACTTGTATAACTCAAGAGAAAATTACCATTTTCATTTTAACCAGAGAGGCAGGGGAGTATAGTGGTAAGGTGCTCACACCCTGGACTTAACACAACTCAAGTTTAAATACCAGCTTTACTATCTAGTACAAGTGCCTTAACCTCCCTAAGATGCAGTTTCTTCATCTATATAGAGTAATTATAATCTACCTCATCAGATTATTGGTAAAATCAATGAGATAGTGCAAGTACTGAGGCTAGTGCCTGACATATTGTAGGACTTAATAAACATCAGATATTATTATTATTATTGCTATTTTTCCTGTGACTTTTTAACAGTCCATTCTCTAAATTTACCTAAAAACTTTTATCTGAAAAAATCCCTGTTGATGACAGTTTTTTTAAAAAATTACAACAGTATTACAAAGTATACTTGTATGCCTGTCTACTAGGATAAATTCCTGGTCAAAATAATGATGTATTAATATAGCTGACATTCTGACAAATACTGCTGACTCCTGAAGGAAGGTACCAATTTATATTTATCAACCAAAAATGGGTGAGATTGAAAAAGGTGGAACTGAGTGAAGTAGGGGTTTAGATGGTTACTGAGCAAGGGATGTCAGAGCCTGAGAAGGGTGAAAAGGACATTCTATAGGGGAAATGGCCCAGGATTAGGGGTAGGCACTTAATACAGACATGTGGGAGGCCCAATTTGGGTGTCAAAGCCTGAGAAGTATGAGGAGGTCATCCATGCATTAGGAAGTGAAGAGCAGTGAGTCGTGGCATCAAATCGGAAAGTGTTGAGTGTAAAGAGGGAATCAATGCTGGAGAACAACAGTGGTATCACCCGTTTCAGAGCCTAAATAGAGTGAAGGTGTACATGTGAGATGCATAAGGGTCTGTCACATTAGTGAGGAGGGCATTCACACAGGAGGGTAACCTGGTATAAGGTGCAGACAGAGCCCAAGTTAGTCACTGAGGAGGGTGTGGGGCAGATGCAACAATGGGGGGCTGATAAAATATATTAAAGATAATGGGAGTTAGGTTTCTCACTGTTAGAGCAGAAAATTATAAATATAAAAAAGGAGAAAATTAGAATGAACCCTATGAACTGGATTGGAAGTAGAGATACTGATATGAATTCATGGTTTTTCACTACGTATGGATACATATTTAATGTAATATGACTTACACATTTAAGTATTAATTTGATTAAATATTTTAATGACAATTATAAACAACTTTAACAAAAATTCTCCCTGGAGGATAGCTTTTCATTGCTTTTAAGAGAGAGAGGAAGGGCGAGAGTGGAGAGGGATAAAGAAACATCAGTTGTAAGACAGAAACATTGATGTGAAAGAGAAACATCAATTGATTGCCTTCCAAATGCAACAGGACACCGGATTGGACATGCAACCTAGGTATGTGCCCTGACTGGAAATTGAACCCACAATTCTTCTGCTTCAGGACAACTTCCCACCCAACTGAGCCACACTGGCCAGGGCATAAACAACTTTTAGAAATAAAACTAATTTGGTAATATGAATTATTGATTTAAATATAAAATATTTAATATTATAAAAGTTTAACTGTAAACACTTGTATGTGTGTTTGTGTATATTTCCTAGCTCTCTTCTGGGAGTATGAACATCCAAATGGCAATGAATACATTTAGCACCCAGATCTTGAGTTTCTAAATGTCATTTGCTATTAAAAAGAACTAAGTATCCTAGGAGAAATGGCTGGTTCCAGGGAAAGCACAGATGAGCCTAGAACATCTGTGCCAGAGAAGGAAGGAAATGATCACATAATGAAGGGGTCATGTCCAAAGGACAAAGAAGCTAACTCAATGGCCAAATATGGGATATTTGCAGCATCAAAATATGAGAATGGATGCTAAGCGAAATAAGCCAGGCCATGAAAGACAAATACCATTTGATCTCACCTTTAGGAACCTAATCAACAAAACAAACAAGCAAAATATAACCAAAGACACTGAAATTGAGAACAGGTTGACACTGACCAGAGGGGAGAGGGTAGGGAATTTCAGGGGAAAAGGAGAAGGGTTTACAGGAACAAGTATAAAGGACACATTGACAATAACAAGGGGAGGTGGAAACAGGAGGGAGGTGGAGAGGGCTGGGGGGGTGGGCTCGGATAGGGGTAAAAGGCAGAAAACTGTACTTGAAAAACAATTAAAATAAAATAAAAAACATATGAGAAACGGATTATAACCCACTCAATACAATAGGTAATCAAAAGTTCACATTGAGAAAAAAAAGGAGTAAATTGCAAGTTTAATGAGAAAGCATTTACCCACAAAAATTAGAGAAAAAAATTTAGAGAAATTTAGCATGCACTATCTTAATCAACTAATCAAGATTAATATGACCAAAGGGCACAATTAAAGTCATGTACAACCTGATAAAACACAAGGGAACAGAGTATCACTTCTGTGATAGGAATATCTGCCAAAGACGTATAACCTGAATCTAATCAATAAGCAAACAGACAAACCTAAATTGAGAGAAATTCTACAAAATAACAGTTCCAGGATTCTTCAAAAGTGGTAAGGTCTTGGACACCAAGGAAAAGACTGAAGGTTTGGGTTGAAGGAGATACAACTCAACACAACACACCATTCTGCTGAAGAACATGAGTGGAACAACTGGAGAAACCCCGTCAGGGTAGGAAGCTTAAATAGTAGGTAACAATGTATCCATATAATTTGGATTGGTTGTAGAAAACACGCTAAAATATCTGGGAGAGCACTATGTTAGCAACTGCTTTCAATGTTGGCCGGGAGAAGTTTTTAGTACTGTTCTTGCAACTTTTCTTAAAGCTTAAGATTGTTTCAAAATAAAAAAAGTGATGAGATTGTCAATTTCCTTGTACTTCTTACCCCGTTAACTTCTTAAAAATTGTTTTGTCAATTTGATCGGCCAAAAAAAACCCTGAATCCCATTTTAATAAAAACTTTTCACAGCACTAGTTCCCTTCTAACCTACTACATGACTTACCCTATCTGTCGTTTATCTCTCTACATTAGAACCTGGGTCTTCACAGCTGTCCCTCCGGTACTCTGGGCGTCCCCCATTACCAACCACAGTCGTCCGAGGAAAGGATGGAGTCGGCAGCAGGGCGCCCTGGGAACCCAGCACGGTTCCTAAACACAACGCAACCCAACAGTAGCTGAGGGAACCTTCGTCACCTGCCGGGCACCAACACCGGCCTGAACCGCCAGCAGGAGCCCTGAGGAAGGTGCTAGTACATCCCACTCTACAGATTGTTAAGCAGGACCCGAGAGGCCAGTGGAGAGCCTGACCGACCTCCTCCGGGGCCTCACGGTGGTCTGGGAGCTCAAACCCCCAACCGGGTGCCGGTTGCTCACCTTGGCCTCAGGCTGCCTCTCCTCAGGCTCCCAGCCAGCTCTCATCGCCTCCTCTTCCTGCCCTTCTCGGTTTGCCTTCAGTCTTTCTCTTTCTCCCCCTCCATGAGGCTGTGGAGAGCCGGGCTACATAATCTCCAGCGCCACGATTCCCTCCCTACACTGCCACCAGAGAACCTACAACCTCCCTCAGCAATTCGTTTCAGTTCCCAACTCGCTCCCGCTCACGGGAAAAGGTGCTGCCGTCGCCCTGTGGGGGGGGGGAGGGGGGGCGGGGACCGCGCGCCCACGCCTAACTAACGGCTTTACGGGTCCCACGGCACTCAAGGCTCCGAACGACTCCCCAGCTGCCAATCGCACCTCTGGGGTAGGGAAAAAGGGGAGCTGGCGCAGCAGAGCGGCTTCCCGCCGAAAAACCACGCCCCATACCCCGGGGCCCCAAGATCTCTAGAAGAAGCCAACCTAGAGTTGACCACTGCCTCCGCCCCAAACCTCAACGCAGCGCCCAACCAGCTGTGTTAGGCAGTGGAACGAACTAGAAGTGGAAGGCGGCAGACTTCCGGCAGCTGGTCTGCTCAGAGAAATTAGAGCCTGGAATGGTGAGGAAGAGGTTGGCAGGGTGAGCGAAGGGCAGAGGGCGGGGCGCCGCTGTCAGTCCTTTGTGGCGGTAGGCCGCAGGGCTGGGTGGGATCTGGGCTGGGGATTGCTGTGGAAGCAGCCTCCATCCTCTGCAATCCCAAGTCTCGGACCTAGGTATCCAGGCCGAGTCTAGGCCTCGGGGGAACTATTGGACAGAGCACCATGAATGGTTCAGAGATCGCAGTAGTCCCCACTGCCCCCATAAAGCTGTTCACCCCACCACTTCCTAGTGAACCGTTCAGTTCATAATATGAATCATTGGGGCCTTGCCCCTGATTCCTGCACATGCTGTTTACGTTTCCCATTTCTAGAGGAGGGTAATATATTAGCGAATAGCATGAGCTTCAGAATGGGAGGATCCTGGACTCAAAAAGCAAGTGTTCTTTGGCGAAAACTGAATTCGTTTTCTCATCATTAAGTATAGGTGGCAAAAGCGACTACCACACAGTTGAAGATTAAACGAGGTCACTGTCACAGTGCATTGTCTGCAATGTAGTAAGAATTAGTAAATGTTAGCTATTAACCCCAACTCCCAGTCACATCCCTTAAACACAAAACCAAAACAGAGGTGTCTGCCAAGAAGTTTGCTTCACCCTCAGTTAAGACCTCAGTAAACTCAACTCTTTGTGTGGACTCAGCGTACTGCCTTTGGGGATTCTTTACCATCTATTAAAGTAATTTACCGTAGGTGTCAAGTTTCTTTTCCCAGATATTCTAAGTTCCTAGAAGACTGGACCTAACTTTTCCTATCTCCTCAGAACTGTGTTGTGCACGATAGCAAGGGCTTGAAAAATGCAAAGGCAAAAATAAGCTTTTCAATGCACTTTTACCTCTATAATCACTTGAGTTCCTCAATATTATTGTAAAATAAGGGAGCAGAAAATTAGTCTAAGTATGCAAATATGTACTTTGGAGTCCATGTAGGTAAAATGACTTAACTAAAATCAACAGAGAGTGAAATGCGAGAAACAAAGTCTTTTGATCTCAAAATCTAGTTCAATTTCCTCTCTATCACAATACTTTTTTTTAATTTTTTTATTTTAGTTTATTCAGTACAGTTTCTATCCTTTATTCCCATTCCAGCCCACCCACCCATTCTTCCCTTCCTCCCTCCCCTTTCCAACCCCCCTAGTTTAGTCCATGTGTCCTCTATATTTGTTCCTGTAAACCCTTCCCTTCTCCCCTGGAATTCCCTCCCCTCTCCCCTCTGGTCACTGACTACCTGTCCTCCATTTCAGTCTTTTGTTATATTTCACTTGTTTCTTTCTCTTGTTGTTTAGGTTCCTGTTAAAAGCGAGATCATATTGTGTTTGTCTTTCACTGCCTGACTAATTTCGCTTAGCATAATGCTTTCCAGCTCCATCCATGCTGTTGCAAAGGGTATGAGCTCCTTCTTTCTTTCTGCTGCATAGAATTCCATTGTGTAAATGTACCATAGTTTTTTGATCCATTCATTTACTGATGGGCTCCTAGGTTGTTTCCAGCACTTAGCTATTGTAAATTGTGCTGCTATGAACATAGGGGTGCATAAGTTCTTTTGGAATGGAGTTACAGGGTTCTTAGGATATAGTCCCAACAGTGGAATTGCTGGGTCAAAGGCAGATCCATTTTTATTTTTCTGAGGAAGTTCCATACTGTTTTCCATAGTGGTTGTAG
>CM052540.1:79115552-79137218 GCA_028533065.1 Trachops cirrhosus | reverse complement strand
GTAAGCGCACCGCGCGACTCTCGTCAGCAGCCCTTGCGGGCACCGTGTCTTCAGACACTGAGAGTTCGCCCCTGCGCAGGTAAAACTTGGCCAATAAAGTAACATCTCTGAATCCCTGAAAGTCTCCAGCATCTGTTCTCGCGGTTGCTGAATGCAACACACCCTCCTACCATGCTGCCATCTTCCCTCCTATTATCACAATACTTTAATAATGAGCTAAACAATTAATCTGTTTGCCTATTCAAATAGGAGTGTGACTGAGTTAAACAAGTGGGGTGTGTGCCGTTAAGGTGCATGTATGAGATCTTGGCCACTTAATTTGGAGGTTCAGATTCCCAAACAATAAAGACCCAAAGGTGAATAGTTAGGCACTTTTTTAATCGAGAGCAAAAGAAAAGCAAGAATCCAGAGTATACATCACCAGACGGGAAATCACCTACATCGGAACACAGACGCTGGGGAATCCCAAGAGGCAGCAGTGGTTGGGATTCGTCATCTGGGAACAGTTCCGAGCGAAGACCTTCTCTCTGGTGGGATTTCAAAGTCTCGCTTTGGGGACTATGCTTCAATACGTTTTAGACAAACGTGGCTATGCGCCAAGGGCCATGTGTGATTTTGACTGACTAACTGTTCCCTCTGGGAGAAGGGCCAAATCTTCCAAGGGAATAGATAAGATCAAAAGGTACTAATCTCCTGGAGAGAAGGGCCAGTTCTTCCTGAGAGACAATGCTATATTTTGCTTCTTCAATGAAGGTCACAGCTCAGGCATAAACAGGGAGAATTTTCAAAGTCCCTTTAACCCTTCATAGGGTTATTGTACATTTTTTAGGCAGCTTGGATTAATTAGGAAAAAGTCAATTGCACCAGCAAATGAAAATCTGGGAAGAAGCAAATTTAGGTTCTTTTAAAAACTATTTTGTAGCTTGCACTTTAACATTGGTAAAGCAAAAGGATACCATGATCTTTTGTGGAGCAGTTATTTAACTACTTAATTGTCATTGATTTTGAGTAGACATGTTGGAATGATGGGAAATACCACCAGACCCAGGAAATAAGTAAGTCTGGACTGCCAATGGCCAAAGCCATTGGCATTAGATGAGTCACTTTAAAGTGTATAGATATAAAGGAGTCAACAGTTAAAGAAAACAAAATGGTCTATGAATTGGTAGTTTACTATAAAACCTGACTTAACAACAAAAGAAAAGAATAAAAACCTAATGTCTAAGTGTGTCATCATATAAAATAATTGTTTTTGTCAAGGTGAGTTGAAGGAGGGGATGGGGGGATAAATGATAATGGAAAGAGACTTGACTTGGGGTTGTGAACACAAAATATAATATACAGATGATATATTATAGAATTGTACATCTGAAACCTGTATAATTCTATTAACCAATGTCACCCCAAAAATTCAAAAAAATAGAGTAATAAAATAATTGTTTTAGAATTACATACAAAATCTAAATTGCATAAAAACTGAAAAAAGTACCTTTGCAAAAAGACAATTTTAACTTCCATATGGTTTTTATATTTAATAGTGGAAATATATTCAAGACTTTTAAGTAGATATACTCAACTTTAATATTTTGACTTATTTTTGGCATGACTTTGATTATAACCATTATATCACAGTGCTTTGGTTATTTTAATATGCTCTTACTGAAACAATGATTGATTCAGCATTAATTTAACAATTATATGTTTAAGTGTCACTTGATAGTTCTTTTATGTAGTTGAATTTCCAGCAGTATTGCTGAGCACATCAACTACAGAGACTGAATCTGAATTCCATGCTTATGTTCAGCCTTAGGAACATCCATTTTATTCTGAATTTTGCATGGAACTGACAGGCAAAAAGCAGGTATGCCCTTCCCTTTTCCCTACCTCTCTTTTCACCTAACCACTCCCCTGTAACATTAAATGAGCAGGTATGATGCAAATATTAAAATTCAGAAATCAGTTTCAAAAAGAAAATAATAGCTATATACCTTTTGGGAATTAGATTTATTTAGCATTAGGAGAAATAATGTCCTCTCCAGAAGTCCACTGGAATCTTTAAAATTAGGAAGAATAATGCTGTAAAAATGAATATCAAATTTATTTTATGGAAATTTAATACATAAAATTTTTGATGTTCTGGATTTAATTATTACATTTCTGTGATTTTTAAATTGGTAACCTAATTTTTTCTGCCTTGCAGAGTTCTGGTCATTACATTATTTCTTTCTCATGTGTTATAACATCTTTTCACTAGATAAACTCTTTGTCAGTAGAACCTCTTTTTTGTTATATCCCCCATGATGCCTAATTATGTGCTCAGTAATTATGAAATTCGATTTTGGAATTCAGATTTTATGACTATTCACGCTTAAGTTGATGAAGGGGTCCCTCTGAAGATTTGCCTATCTCAGTTCTGTAAATGAATTTAGAAGATTCAGTAACAGAAGAAAATTGTTTTTGCCACTGGGATTTCAGATTTATCTACTTCAGAAGTAAAATTATGTGCATTTGTTACTTGGTCAGGTAAAAAATGTTGTATCTGTCAATCATAAATGAGTAGCATCACACTATGTAATTTTTTATCTCTAGTAAGAATTATACTTGTTAACCTTCTGGGCCAGGAAAAGAAATCCAAGTGCCTAGCAGATGTTAACCAAGAAAAGTAAATTTATTCATATTTTCAAAATTACCATTCTGGGATACTTTAAAATTTTAAACCTTAACTTTGGATTTCTAGGTTGTTTTTCTTTATTCTGAATCCAGGAGAAGATGATTTAATGAAAACAGTTATCGTGCTATTTCTACAATCTTGAATAAAAAGAGTACTTGTTCAACTCATATCCTTTGCTTTAATTTCACACTAATGTAGATATAAATGGAAAAAATGGGCCATTTGAAGTAGATTTTTTGTATGACTAATATAGCATTGCCATTAATAGTCATTGATAACAATGCTGTGCCATTGCTAGCACAGCATTAATAGTCATATTTGGTTGTAGATTGTTATGTTTGGTTTCTCAATTACATGAGCACATATGACTATAAGAGCATACTGTGCTGCATTGGTAAAGAGCAGAGGAGATCATGTGATGATCACCCTAATGAGAGAATTAAGGCACCATAATGATTTCCCACAACTAGTTAATGTGGAGATTAGGGATAGAATTTACTTCTAATAACCATATAGTGTAGAAATTATAAGATGCATTTTCTAGAATATGTAAGATATATTTTGTTCTGAAAATATGCATTTATATTATCTGTTGGTGGTTCCTTTGTTGGTGGGTTTCCTCTTCCAGCAGGTATACTGGTGTTCACAGGTCCCACCTACTCTTTTATGTCATCAGTTGGAAGGGGAACACAAAACGGATTAAGACAGCAGGAGTGTATTCTGTAGTATTTGAAGTACCAACCCATAGAGAAGAGATAGGAGATCCTTTGGATATGTATAGTGTTAACCTTGATATTTCACCCAAATAGACACTTTTTAGAAAGGGTGGGGAGATAAGACTCTTGTTAGGGGTGGGAAGGATTGTAAATTGTATCTAGAAAACACTGAGCTTGTGGGAGGTCAGGTTATGAGATATAGTGAGAGTAAAGGATAGAAAGTAGGTGTAGTGTGGGAGAGAATAGAGTTAACCACAACAGTAATAAAGTTTCAGAAACAGTGAAGTTAGCTAAGATCTGGGAGGGGTGCTGTGCAGTATTTACAATTGTATGGAACAGCAATTACTTACAATAGTAATGGAGCAACAATCCTATGACAGAATCTATGTGATCTGAATAACAAGAGTGGGAAGTACACAGCCTAGAGTAGTGCTATTGGAACAAAACTGAAGTGAAAGAAGGAAAATTAAAAATACACTGTGAAAGAGAGAACAGGGAAAACCAGTCAAACAATGCAATTTAACAAACCAAGCAAAGAAGACTAAAAAGAAAGAAGAGAAATTAAAAAATACTAATAAAAAATGAAAAAATAATAATACAAATATCCAATAAGTTGCAAGTTCTCTGGAATAGCAAAGTGAAATTTGTCTTACTGTCTCAGAGGTTGGGATGACCCCTCTTAGGGTCTAACTCTGGTCCTTTCACAGCTCCAGGTCTCACTTGTGGGGATAAAAAAAGGAAGGGAGGAAGGGTGGAAGGGAGGGAGGGAGGAATGAAGAATTTAAAAAAAAAGCCTCCTGCTGGTTTTAAACCTGACAAGCCAATTCTGCTGGTCTTCCTGGCTGCAGCAGGCTGAGGGGGGATTGGTTTCTTTTTCACCCTTCCTGTGGTTTTATAGGGATGGGGACCAGGTCTAAGCTGCATTCTTCGCAGTTGCCCAGCCTCCAGCCCAGTTTCTCAGTTCACTGCCAGGCCCCCAGTGCCCTTCTGCACCTGGCCTACGCCTTCAGTCCACCAGTTGTGCTGTCCTTGAGGTGCACCAATTAGGGGCAACTCACACATCAACTTCTCACTTTTTGCTGTCCTAGATGCTAGGGAATCAGGGTATCTTCAGGGTAGTTCGGCTCCCCCACTGAGTTAAGTCTTCCTGGGGATTGCTGACTCCCTGAGCCCTCCTGCTCTACTCTGCTTGGGTGTCTCTGCCTTCAGCTTAGTGAGCCAGGGGTTGGGCAGGGCGGGGCACCACTGTGGCTGCTGCAGGGGATGCAGGTGCATGCTTTCTCTGCTGCTGCACCTGGGCAGTGGGGTCTGGAGTGTGGTGCCTCTGGGCAGCGGAGTCAGGAGCACTCCCCCCACCCCTGCCCAGGGCTGTGGACATGAGCGCTAGGCCTCTGCTGCTGGGGTGGGATGGGCAGCAGCTGGGCCACAGATGGCGCACACCATCCCACAGCTTCTGCTGTGAGTGTGTAGCTTCAACTGCTGCTGCTGCGGCAGCGGAGGCAATGGGGTCAGGCATGTTCTACCCCCGGGGTCTGCAGGTGTGAGCTCTCAGCCTTAGCTGCTGTAAGTGGGAGCACCGTCTTCAGGCGGTGGTGCTGGTCTTGCACAGCCTCCCCTGCTGCACAGCTGGTGGTGGTGGGGGCAGCTGCTGCTGGAGAATACCCTAAACAGCCACAGAGTGCCTCTGTTTTTTTTTTCTTTTTGAAAAATTCCTCCTATTCAACCCTGCCGCTCCAAACAAGCACCTGGCCTCTCACACAGCCCAACTCTCCAACCAGACCTGGGAATATCTGGGTCAGGGTCCCTCACAGCCCAACTCCACAGTCTCAGCATGTGAACACTGCCCATGTGCGTCTGCCACTTCGTTCTTATTCCCCACCTGGGCGACTTCAGACATCCAGGTCCATCCTGGTGCCACTCTATCCTCCCTCTTTGGCAGGGGAGGGAGCCACTGACCCGGCTCTCTTCCAAGAATCCTGCAGGTGGTTGGACAGGTACAGGGCCTGGGGCTGCAGCCACCCTGGTCCCTGCACTGGTCCCAGGGACCTTATTGTTCCGAAGCACTCGCCTTACCCTCTGACTTTTCAATGTCCTCTACAGTTTTGACCTCCAACCTTCATATTTGCTGGGATACCATTGGCTGTTCACTCTGTTCCTCAGAAGATCGACTGGGTGTTCCACTCCGCTCCCACGTATCTTGCCACCATCTTCCAGCTACAATTTTATCTCAGGAAAATTGTGAAATGCACAGAGACAACCAACTGAGCAAAAAATGTATATTGAATTCTGGTGAAAGTGATAACGTATAATCAGAAGATTCCAAACTTTGTCAATTTCTCATATTCAATAAGATTTTTTGGAGCCTGTATATGTTCTATTGCTATCATTTGTTGGTACCTATGTAAATTCTATGCTGTTTAAAACAGGTTTTCTTTCTTTTTACGTGTTCAAACAGTTTATGTGCAATAACATGAAGATTTTCTAATTCTTGAAACTTTGAATGTACCACTGGCAATACAGTTATGTATCCAGTACTTTTTTTTTGGAGATAACTGAATAAAATAGCATAGTCTTCCATGGTTACTGGAATACTGATAATTCTTTTATAATAAATTTTAATTGTTTATTCTTCTGAAACCATATATAAAAATTTCTTCCCTGCAACTGTTAATAAACTTTGTTTATTGGTCTGAAATATGAAAAAAGTCATTGATAAAAATCCAAGTGATGATCCAAGACAAGTGATGAATCGAAAGAACAAATTTAGGAGTGTGGTTTCTGTGTTGCAATAAAATAGGAGGAGAGATTACAGTTATAGCCAAGAATATAAATATTGTAAATCTTTAAAAAGTAAAAATAATAACATGAAATAAGATAACAGAAATATAACAAGGAAGTCAGATGTACAATACAAATGATTGGTTTGAACTTATCTACCAATCTAAAATGTCACAAAGTTTAAAAAAATAGTAACAATAAAAACAAATCACAGAAATATATCATGTTAGATTAAACAAACAAATGAATAAATCTTTTACAGAATAAAAAATGTGACAGTTCTGAAGTTTGTGAGGTGCGATAGGCTGTAGTAATTACAGTGAAGTTAAAAGTACTAGTGCTAATGTGTCATCTTTCATTGTAGTGATGCTTTCTGTTGTACTAATTTCCAGATGTTTAACTTTTTCTTTATTGAATATATTTTATTTGCCTGATCGCTGTGGCTAAAACTTCCAGTACTATATTGAATAGAAGTGGTGAAAGTGGACAGCCTTGTCTTGTTCCTGGTCTTAGTGGAAAAGATTTTAGTTTTTGCCCATTGAGAATGATGTTGGCTATAGGTCTCTCATATATTGCCTTTATTATGTTGAGGAATGCTCCCTCTATTCCCACTTTGCTAAGTGTTGCTATTTGCTTTTATTTTCTTCATTGTGTTGGAAGTTAAAATGCTACCTCTATAAGAACTACATTACTCTTCCCATTATAAAATAAAAATCTGAAACACACATCCACCTACTCAAAATGAAAAAATATTAGATAAACACTCTTGTAGTCATCACCTAAATAATGAATCAGAATTTTGCTAGCCATCACAGATGTTCCCTTCTGTGTCCTTTGGCAATCCTAATCCCTTACTCCACCTAAAAATAGCTATTATTCTGACCATTATAGTAGTCACTTCCTTTCATTGTTGTATAATTCTGTCATTCAAGCATGCATCTCTACACAGTAGAGTTTAATTTTTTCTTGCCCATCTTAAAAACCAACTATGCCTTTTAGATCCCTTTTAATCTATAGGTTCCTTTTCCATTCATTTATTTTCCTTTCAATGTACCTGTTGAAGAACAAAGGACATGTGACTTATTGAGATGACCAGTCAGGATTTAGTTGACTGAATACTAATGATGCAATTCAACCCATTTCTCTGTCTTCTATATGTTCTGCAAAGAGATAGCTGGATCCAGAGGTGTTTTCCAACTCAGGTTCTACCCTTTTAGCAAAACCAGAAGTCACATTTTGTTCTTTCAACAGGAGGCAGTTAATATCTGGTGGTCTCTCTGTGATGTCACAGCAGTTGCTATTAATGCCCACATCCACTAATAAATTGGGGTTGTAAATCATTATTTTCTCATTTATTTATAAGAATACTTTAATGCTGCATCCTCTTCCAGCCATGTTGTCTGACAAGGTCTGGACTTGGAAAGAGGGGATTCACGGAATTCATCTTCCAGGAAGAGGACGTGGCATGGGAGTGGGTTTAATCACTATTACTGGAACATTAGTACTAGGAACAGTTTTGTTTTTTGTTCTGAGTCTGACTAACATGAGAAATGTGCAAAACACAGCTCAGGGTAAGTTAATGTTTAATAAAAATGATGAGAGAAATTCTGAAGAAACGCCAAGTCCCCCCCCACCCCATCCACTAGTGCATGTCCAGAATGTAGTAATAAATCTAAATGGTTAACAAAGATGGAATACATGTGCCTTTTAATAGCTTAAGTTTCATGGATAGATTAGCTCGATCTCGACCATCTTGGTGTTGTTATCCAAAGAACAAAAAATATTTATTACTAAACAATTAATCATAGGGTACAAAAGATGTCCGGAGCGAACTAACCATTTGGAAAAAGAACTTGCTAAACTCATGAAGAAAAGTTGAATCATTGTTATAAGAAAGGATAACTCAGAATATAGTCATTGTCAAACTTTGCTTATATAATTAAATTGTTTATCACCCTTAAGGTCAATATGTTCTTTTCTGCGATGGTATTTAGATTAATGGAATTTATATCCGGGTTTTGGGTTTTCTGCTTCTATAATCAACTGTAACAGCGAATGTCAACCTTTGCCAAAAATGAAAGTATAAAACCTTGCTTGCTTTGCAATAAATTGGAACAGAACCTCACCATCCTCTGAGTCATGTTGTCTGTCTCCCATCGCCAATGTCTTACCCACCTTTGGGACCCCCTGGACCTTGCTGTGGCTGGACCGCAGCATTTTAATAAAGAAGTTTTCTTTATTATTATCTATTATTTGGTTATCTACTTTGGTGAATTTATAAAAGGCATTAAGAAATACTTGTTTCCCTTTACTTAAATCATTCAAGATAATGAATGATTTATCCTGCAAAGGTGGTCAATTAGTATATAGAAACATAATTATTATTAATTTATTAGGTTAAACATTTATTAGTATTTTGAAATCAAAATTTCCTATTTTCAGTAACTTGGGACCTTATAAATTTTTCTCTTGAGTCTTTTTGATATGATCTAGTAGTCTTTCAGGGTGTCCTCACTATCTGGACTGAGATGTTTTAGAGTCAACTTGTATACCTCCTGCCTCAGTTATATAATCTTCTACTTCTCCAGGAAGTCCTATTTCTTTTTACTGTAAACTGCTATATCAAGAATATAATCTTGATGCTAGGAATGCCCATTGATGCTTATGATATCTAAGCCTTTTTGTTGGGTCAAGTTAGTATAAATCTATCTACATTTATCCGTATCTTTATTGTTTTTTGTATCTACAACTATATGTGATATGCTTAATAAATTAATACTTCATAAATTGATCATTCTGATAAAGTTTAGGACTTTTTAATATTTATATGTATTACATATTTATATAACATAAATATATATTTTATATATTTTTATTTGAACCCTTTTATAGTACATTTAAGTCAATTTTTCCACCCTGAGAATTTTTATTCTCAAGGGCACAAGGGATGATTTAGAATTAGCATTATCCCATCCCATAATTGCTCAATTCTTTATCCCACAACACAGAAAAAACAGTTTCAAACTAACAACTGAATTACAATACCACAAATATTATCACCTATGTTACCACAGTAATTGCTAGGCAAATTCCATTTTCTGATACATTTTTTTTCTTCTATCATTTTAAACAGTTTTATTAAAAAATATATATCATAAAATTCACCTGTTTCAAATGTGTATTTTTAGCATAGTTAGAGTTGTATAACAATCACCACAATCAATTTTAGAGCATTTTCTTCATCCCACACAAAAAAAATCTGTCCCTTTGTTGTCACTCCCTATTCCAACCAGTCTCCTTTTTGCCTCTATAGATTTGCCTTTTCTCAGCATTTTACATTCATGGTATTATATAATAGGTGGTCTCCGTGTCAGGCTTTTTTCACTTAGCATAATTGGGATTAGTCTATTTTGTAACATGATCAGTACTTCATTTTTTAATTGCTGAATATAACAACATTTATGGATATATGCCACATTTTGTTTATTCACTAGTTGATGGATATTTGGGTTGTTTCTACTTTTTGACTATTATGAGTTTGCATCCAAATCATTGTGTGGTCACACATTTTTATTTCTTTTGGATAGGTACCTAGGAGTGGCATCGCTGAGTTGTGTGGTAACTCTAATGTTTTGAGAGACTGTCAAACTCTTTTTCAAAGTGCACTATTTCATAGTCCTTCCAACAGTAGACAAAGGTTTCAATTTCTCTGCATCCTCATCAACATTTGTTATCATCTATCCTTACATTTATATTCATTCTAATAGATATAAAGTTGTTTTGATTTCTTGTGCATTATGGATTTCATCATGGTTGTTCACATTTCTGTAGCAAATTATGCTGTTGTCCATCTTTCTATATGTTTATTACACATTCCAATATACTTTTTGGTGAAGTGCCTCTTCAAATCTTTTGCCCATTTTAGAATTATATTCTTCATCTTATTATTGAGTTCCTGTTTTTTTTTTTTATACTATATTCTGGAAAGAAGTCCCTTATCAGATAAAGGATTTGCAAGTATTTTGTACCACTTCATGGATTTTCCTTTGACTTTCTTGATGGTTTCTTTTAAAGTGCAAAAATTTAAATTTTTGAAGAAGTTCAAATTATCTATTTTTTATTTTATCATTTATGTTTCTATTTGATATCTGAGACCATTGCCAAACCCATGGTCAAGAAGATTTACTGCCATGTTTTCTTCTAAGAGTTTTATAGTTTTATTTTTTAATTTTATTGATTGTGTGATTACAGTTGTCTCAGTTTTCCCCCTTTTCCCACCTCCACCCAGCACCCCCCTCAGGAAATTCCCAAACCGTTATCCATGTCCATGGGTCATGCATATATGTTCTTTGGTTAGTCTATTTCCTATGCTGTACTTTACATCCCCATAACCATTCTGTAACTATCAATTTGCACTTCTTAATTTCTTCACTGCTTTTACTCATCCTCCCAATCCCTCTCCCACCTGGCAACCATCAAAATTCTCTCTGAATCTATGACTCTGTTTCTGTTCTGCTTGTTTATTTATTTTGTTTTTGTTTTTTTTTACATTCAGTTGTTGATATGTATTTGTTGCCATTTTACTGTTGATATTTTTGTATTTTTTTTTCTTGTCTGGGAAGTGGTCTGTCCTTTGATTCTAAATGACAGCTTTGCTGGGTAGAGTAATCTCAGTTATAGGTCCTTGTTTTTTCCTCACTTTGGGTATTTCTTGCCAATCCCTTCTAGCCTGCAAAGGTTTTTTTGAGAAGTCAGCTGATGGTCTTATGGGGGTTCCCTAGTAGGTAACTAGCTGCTTTTCTCTTGCTGCTTTTAAGATTCTCTCTTGGTCTTTAACCTTTGGCATTTTTATTATGATGTATCTTAGGGTGGGCCTCTTTGGGATCATCTTGTTTGGGACTCTGCACTTCTTGGATTTGTATGTCTATTTTCTTCACCAAGTTAGTGAAATTTTCTGTAATTATTTTTCCAGATAGGTTTCCAATTTCTTGCTGTCTCCTTTCTCCTTCTGGCACCCCCATGATGCAATTGTTGATACACTGGAAGTTGTCCCTGAGGCTCCTTACACTGTTCACATTTTTGGGATTCTTTTTTCTTCTTGTTGTTCTAATTGATTATTTTTTTGCTTCCTCAGGCCTTACATTTAGGTGTGTGATGCTTTTGAGTTCGTTTTTGGACATGATGTGAGGTAGAGGTCCAGATTTATGCTTTTGCTTGTACATATTCAATTATCCCAGTATCATTGTTGAAACACTAATTTTTCTTTATTGAATTTTCTTGGCAACTTTGTTACCATTCAATTGACCATAAATATAGGGATTTACTTCCAACTTTCAATTCCATTTATCTGTATGTCTATTGTTATGCCAGTAACCTGTTGTCTTATAGCTTTGTAGTAAGTTTGATACTGGAAAATATAAGTCCTAAAATTTTCTTCTTTTTCAATATTGTTTTGGCTGTTTTAGTTTCTTTTATTTTTATATACAATTTTAGTACCAGTTTGTTAACTTCTTTAAAAAAGCCAGGTGTGATTCTTTTTTTGATGTGTATCCTTATTTATTTGTTATTCCCAGAAAACCTCATGTTTGGCTAGACTCAGACTTAGAGGTATAAGCTCTCAGAGAGGACAACCTACGTCTCTTGGCAATTTGTTCCTGGTGTTTTATTTAACCTCCTTCATCCTTTTAGCCAAAAGTTTAGCATACTCTGAAGCCTCGTCCTTATTTTTCTTAGTACATTGCTTCTTCAGAGCAATACATCGATGTTTGTGTTGGAGGACATGTGAAGTAACAAGATGCTGAATCTTAGGTGCTTTGGTTCTAGGTTTCTTACCTTTCTTGTTTAGGGGCTTTCTCACAATATATTGGCAGACATCATATTCTTTAGAGAGGTTGAAAAGTTTACAGATTCTGCTAGCTCTTTTGGGTCCCAGGTGATGAGGCACAGTAGTATCAGTGAGACCAGGAATATCTTTCTCCACTTTTTTTTTTTACAATGACCAAGTTGAGAACACTGAGATTGGCATCCCCAATGCAACCCCAAACCGATTTGCACTTTTGGTCTTCAGTCCTCACTGGTCTGTAACAGGAATGCCCCTTGCTCAGCACCAGGTGTACATGGCCATGGATCAAGACACACTGCTTTATGGGGAAACCTTGTTTGTGGTTCCTACCACTGATATGAACCACATAAGCCTTCCACTCTTCATCCAGAGCATCAGCAGCAACTTCTGCGGCCATACATTTCTTATAAAAGATATGAAGTTTTGTATTCATCATCCACTTCATTGAGTTTCTGACAGCCAGTGACTGGGAAAGAGATGTTCAGCTTCATCTTGAAGCAGCTGACCACCTCTGACTATGCCACAGAAAAGAGCCCAGGTGTGATTTTTGACAGGGATTGTGTTAAATTTCAAATCAATTCAGGGAATATTGCCATCTTACAATATTAAGTATGCTGATCCATGAACATGGAAAGTCTTTCCATTTAAATATTTAGATCATCTCTAAGGTTTTTTCAACAATGTTGCCTAAACATAAGTCCTGCATTTCTTTTGTTAAAATTTATTCTAAATATTTTACTGTTTTTGATGCTATTCAGAATATAATCTGGTTTCTTAATTTCATATTCAGATTGTTCATTGATAGTATATAGAGATCCAATTGACTTTTGTATATGAATTTTGTATCCTGTGATCTTGGTGAGCTTGCTTATTAGCTCCAGTAATTGTATAGTTAGGATCTTTCATCTAAAAGATCACTATTTACAAATACAGATAGCTTTTTGTCCTCCTTCTAATTTGGATGTCTTTTATTTATTTTTATTGCCTAATTATTCTCCAAACAATTTTTAAACAAAACAAATTTAAAAAAATAATTCAGTTACTTAGGTTCTATTTTTAATTCACCTTCCCTTTCTGTTTTATGGAGGAGGTGATATTGGCAGGTATTTTTTTTTCTTGTTATTCTTTTGAATACTTGCCTGATAGCCTGCCAATAATTAAGGGAGGAAATTAACATTTTCTATGCACTTAACTCTGTAATAGACACTGGTATAGACATACTTTTTAACCTTTCAAGGTTGATATTACTACTTTCTTATTATAGATGAGGAACCAATGATCAGAAAGTATATAATTTAACATTTAGGTACTGTATTTGAAATTTTGACCTAGTGTACTTCAGGTTATAGGCAATGCTCTTTCTAACACACCATGCCAATTTGCTTTTCACATTGCTTAATATGTACTCATTTATTTCCTGAAATAAAAATGTTTATCATGAAACTAATCTCAAATAAGCTTTATGCAATGTGAGTTTTTCAGTGTCCAATTGTTATTTAACAGGGTTGTTTTCTGTTTTTATTTTTTCTGGGGAAAAAACTTATTACTCAAAATTTCAGTATCCTGACCATGTTATGTTATTTGGTTGTCAGAGTTATTGTTATTTCCCTTCATGCTTGAATAGTTTCATTGCTGTTTTATCCTTCAATAAAATGCTATAGCTATATGGAAATTTTAAGAAGAAATAAAGTCAATTGAATTAGTTAACCATTAGTCATAGTCACAAAAGTCATGGGGCAAAAAAAACGCAATAATTATTTGGTATTGTTTCATGAGCAGAAGAGCCCAGGAAACTGTGGAATAATAAATTCAATGACATAGTACTAATATATTGTTTTATCCTTGGCCTGCAATAAGATTGTCTTAAGATTTTACAAATCTATACTAAGTCATTGTCTTCCAGAAAAATGTTTGCATTTGTTATTATACCACATACCATTATAACGAAGTGAAAGAAAAAACAAATGGGGGACAAACAGATACAAACAACGTAAGAGCGTTAAATATAGGAGGATTAAATAAATTTTATTATTGAAAGAATTAAAGTCTTCCATTCTTCTGTATCATTTCAATTCCTTTCAGAGAATATTAGTCACATTTTAGTATATTTGTTTATAAATATTAAGCAACACATCTCATTTATAAAGATTGTCACTGTATGCTATAATAATGGGAAACTAAAGGTAGGATGATATGGTTTATGATGGTTCTTTACAAACTTCAGGTGTTTACCTGCCATCATTACAGTTTTTTTGCCATACTTGTGAACAGTTGTGCTATTACTTAATTAAAAACATTTTTTACTAAAATGAATTTTAATGAGTTTAAGTGTATATATTGATACATAAATGCGTATGCATATATACTAACAAGGTCATATCATACCATAGATATTATTTAACAAAAAAAACTCACACTTGCTTAAGTAAAGTAAAATGTTAAGTTTTCATGAAAATTAGGATAATTTATTACCAGTATCATTCTATATACTTTGGATAAATACTATTGTATAAATACCCTTTAGCCTAAATAGCTACACTGCCAAGGAACATGAAAGTCCATAATCAGAGTTATCCAACATATTTTTGGATGTGAAAGGGTGATATTTAAAGCAATAGATTAATTAATAGATATCTGAGGTCATGATGATGAGATCAAATGTAAAAAAAAAAAAAAAAAGGCCTCTTGGGAGAGAGAAAGGAAAATGGAGAATGTGCTGAAAAACATAGTCTAGGAGTGTGTCAAAGTTTCCTAATGCATCATTAACTGCTTTTATTTATCAACATCAGCTGAGCATATAGTAGACTATTTCTTTGCTGGTCACTAAGATAGATGAGTATAGTAAATGGAGCATTCCTTAAAGCAATCTACTTCTTAAATTCTGGTTTATTCTACTACAATTGTCCCAATTTTTCCCCCTTTGCCCTCTCCGCCCAGCCCACCCCCTGCTCCCACAGTCTATCCCCACACTATTGTCATGGGGTCATTCATACACATTCTTTGACTATTCCCTTACCCTTCTTCCCAATCTATTTTTAGAAAACCCACTTCTAATATCAGTAAGTTAACATGAAAAATAATAGATACATGGTTACCATTATTTAGAATAATTTATTATTAACAGTATTAGGGGAGTACTTCCTTCAGCAAAACAGGGAATTACAATGACATGTTATCATTTTCCAAGTGTGCATAGGTATGCATATTATGTTGTTCTCTTTTAGTTGTTTCACAAACCCAGGAAAAGAACTCAGGGATTAAAGCATAGTTCTTGAATAACTAAAATTTCTTTTATAAGTGCCATTAAAAGGTCATATGTGTTTATTTTGCAAAGGGGGTTTCTAAGATCTCTTTTGGCCTCAGGTTTGTATCATATATTTCTGATAAGAATTATCCTCTCAAAACAGACTTCCCAGGAGATTCTAATGGATGCTTCCTGAGATATATTAATTTTGATGAAAATCTCTTGTTATTTTTAAAATTCTAAGGGAACAAGTAGTGTTTTCAGGGTCCTCAAGTTTGAATTATCTTAAAGTTTTAGACATCTACTAATGCCAAAGAGTTTGCCTGTTCCATTTGTAGTGCCTCATTAGCACAGGGGTGACTTTAGCTTAAAGTTAAATTGGTCTTGCATTTTTATGACTGCATCAATCTGTAAATAGTACACAGGTTATGCTAGCTATTGCATTTCTCAATTATCATTGGATGATGATTCCAGGGCTGGAAGAATACTGCTGAAAAGATTATGCACTTTTTAAATATTTAATTAAATTTAAAAATGTTAAGAGTCTGTCCAGAAAGTATCTTCCAGCCATGTAATATGAAAAATAGATATATTTATTAAAGGAGATACAAGATATTGTACAAGAAATGTACATAGGACAATGATGCCTCAATCTCCTTCAAAGTAGGCACCTTTGTACCTCACACAGTTCTCCCAGTGTCTTTCCTACTGTTCAAAACACTGCAAAATCCTTTGTTGAAATCACCATCAGCTGGCCTGTCTTATTTTCCTGAATCTCATCAATGGTCTGAAATCTCTTTCCTTTCAAAGGTGATTTTAGTTTTGGGAAAAGCCAGAAGTCACAGGGCATCAAATCTGGGCTGTAGGGATACCGAGTCACCTGGATAATTTGATGTTTCACCAAAAAACTCTGTACAAAATGTGATGCATGAGTAGGTGCATTGTCTGAATGAAGCTGCCAATCAGCAGTTGCCCATAGCTGCAGCTGTTTTTATCGTATTGCACCTCCCAACTGATGAAGAATATTGAGGGTAGTACTCTTTATTCATTGTTTGGCCAGGAGGGGTGTACTCATGATGAGCAACACCTTCCCACTCAAAGAACACAGTTAACATAGTCTTGATCTTGCTGCAAATCGGACATGGAGAACCAGGCGACTTCCTTTGGGACAACTGGCCCTTTGTTTTAGGATCACAGCTGTAGAGCCACCATTCATCTCCAGTTACAACCTTCTTGAGGAAATCTGGTTCATTGGTAGCAGTTTGAATCAAGGCATTGGCAACTGCAGCACAATGTTCCTTCTGCTCTGGTAGCAGAAGCCACTGAATGAATTTTGCCACACTTTTCATGCCAGGAACTTGCATAAAAATCCAAGACACAGTAGTTTTTGGAATTCCCAGATCAGCTTCTAGTTCTCACACTGACAGTCACAGATCTTTGTTGATTGCAGCCCATACACGTTCAACATTCTCAGGTGTTTTGCTTGTTGCAGGCCTTGCAGAATGTGGATCACTTTCAACAGATTCTTGACCATCTTTGAAGCAGTTGTGCCATGCTTTTATTTGCGCTGCAGTCATTGCATTGTCCTTGAAAGCCTTCTTAACCATCCAAATATTTTCCCCAGAGGACTGTTCAAATTTGATACAAAATTTGATGCAGATTTGCTGCTCTACTCACTCAGTCATTTTTAATGTGATGGCCACACAGTACATGTGCTCGCTCAACACTGTCTACTGCCCGCACTGAATAGTACAGTGATGTGGTCATTGTTCAGCATGTGCATTCCAGTCCACTCTCCATGTTGCCAGTTTACATCAATGTTGCACAAACATTCTTGTTATAGTAACAATGGCTGGACATTTTCCCTGGAAAAGTATTTCAGACAGAGCTGTGTAATGTGTAATTACATCAAGTGTGATGTGTAATTTCAAATGCCATTAACTACTTTATGATGGGTAACGTCACACAATGGTGTCTATATAAGATGTCTAATAGAAAAATCAAATTATGATTGATGCTTGCAATCTTTAGACCCCAAAATACTATTTATTATGTGTGGCCCAAAGAAATACACTATTGAATTTAAAATAGGTAAAAGAGTGTGATGCTTGCAACAATTCTGGAAGATTCATATATGCAACTCTAGTTTAGACTACAGGAAGAGACTGATATTTTTCATCATTATTGTAATTTGAATTCAAGTTCAGAGCCAAATATAAGAGAAAAAATGTTATTTTATTTTATTGATTATGCTATTACATTTGTCCTGACTTTTCCCTCTCCCCCCCCAACTAAGTACCCCCTATGCCTCAGGTAATCCCTCCACCATTGTTCATGTCCATGGCTTAATCCCCTCACCTCTTGACACATTCTCCCCCACCCCATTCCCATCTGGCAACCATCTGGTAACTAACTTTTCTCTTGCTGCTTTTAAGATTCTATTTTTATCTTTAACCTTTAGCATTTTAATTATGATGTGTCTTGGAGTGGGCCTCTTTACATCCATCTTGTTTGGGACTCTGTGTTTCCTGGACTTGCATGTCTATTTCCTTTAGCAACTTAGGAAGGTTTTCTTTCAGTATTTTTTTCAGATAGATTTCTAACTTCTTGCTCTTTTGCTTCTCTTTCTGGTACCCTATGATGTGAATGTTGGACCTCTTGAAGTTGTCCCAAAAGATGTTTACACTATCTTCATTGTTTTGAATTATTTTTTCTTCTTGTTATTCTCATTGGTTGCTTTTTGTTTCCTTATGTTTCAAATCATTTATTTGATTCTTGGCTTCATCCACTCTACTGTTGTTTCCCTGTAAATTGTTCTTTATTTCAGTTAGTCTATCTTTTATTTCTGACTGGATCTTTTTATGCTGTTGAGGTCCTTACTAAGTTCCTTGAGCATCCTTATAACCAGTGTTTTAGATTCTGCATCTGATAGATTGCTTATCTCCATTTCATTTAGTTCTTTTTCTGGAATTTTGTTCTTTCATTTGAGCCATGTTTCTTTGTCTCCTCATTTTGGCAGCTTCCCTTGTGTTTGCTTCTATGTTTTAGGTGGAACTGCTTTGATTCCACATCTTGGCTGTGTGACCTAATATAGTAGATGTCTTGTAGGGTCCAGTGGCACAGCCTCCCCTATCATCTAAGCTGGGTATTCAAGGTGCATCCTTCATGTGGTCTGAGTACACTCTCCTCTTATAATTGAGCCTTGATTGCTATTGGCAGATCAATGGGAGGGATTGACTCAGGCCAGTCAACTGCAAGGATTGGCTGTGACCACTGACCACCAACCTCTGTTTCTGTGGAGGATCACCTATGCAGGGGCAGGGTGGTGGTGCTATGATGTGGTCTGTAGCTGTCCATTGTGTGTGCTGGCCCTGGGGTTTCCCAGATGGTCCAGGCCAAGGTCAGCCCTCTCCTGTGTTTTGCCTGGGGCACACTGCCTGAGCTTTAAAGCAATCTGAGATAGTTGCTTCTTGTGCCGGCCTTGGAGATTATCAGGCAAAGCCAAGCTGTGAATCTAATCTGACTGCTGTTAGTGCTGGGCCTGGAGCTCACTGAAGCCAGCTATTGCTTGTTTGATAGGATTTAAGATGATGTGAAGCTTGAGCCAAGACCAGCCATTCATATGGAAAAGCAGCTTGGGTGGGCCTATAAATTGGGTGGGGCAGAGTCTCTGGGTATCTCCAAGGTGGGTCAAACAGTGTTAGCCAGGTTGATGGAGTCTCAGATACGGCACCAGCTTACTGGTTTGGTTGGGGGAGGGTTTAGAAAAGGAACACTAGCCTCTGCTCACCTTGGGCCAGATACTTCAGTTTCTCCCTTTATACCACTGGTGCCTTTCAAGCTGCTTCCCTAGTGCTGAAGCTTAGAGGGAGTGACTCTGAGTAGGTGAGGCTGCGTGTGTGGGTTCTTTAAGAGGAACTACTTGGGGCTCCAGGAGTTTCTTCCACTTACTCAATCTCTAATGGTTTTTGCAGCTAGAAGTTATGGGGAGTTATCTTCCTGGCACTGGATTTCTGGGCTGAGGGCCTGGTGTAGGTCTGGGACTCCTTGTTCTCCAGATATCCCTCCTGAATTTTTATCCACTTTATTTGGGTGTGGGACCAGCTCGCTCTGCATCTGCACCCCTCCTACCAGTCTGAGTGGATGTGATTTCTTTAATTCTGTAGTTGGCAGACTTCCATTCAACTTGATTTCTGATGGTTCTGAGTGATAGTTGTTCTATATTTTAGTTGTAATTTTGATGTGGTTGTGTGAAGAAGCCAGCCATGTCTGCCTATGCTGCCATGTTGATCAGAAGTCAAGAGACAAATATTTTATCTTTTGTAGATTTGCAGCCTTAAAAATGTAAACTTATCTGATATGATTTGGAAAATACTCAAATATTGTATATCTCAGAAGGGGCAGATGAAATTATTCAAATTTTTAGGGTCTATCCAAAGTACTGAGAAAATTTTCAAACCAATACATTTATACCACATAATAAAAAGTGCAGCATGACTTTTGAGGATTAAACATGGTTAGGTACTCAAGTGCTTGGGAGGCAGTGGTTAAAAATGAGGTCTACAGGTCAAAATTCCTGAGGTACAACATGGTTCCACCACTTAACTAAATTTTCAGCCTGAGCAAGTTTTATTCAATTACTTTACACTTTAGAATCTAACTTTTAGATTTGTTGTTTAGAATTAAATTTCATAATGCTTTCAAATTACTTAAAATAGTGTAAGTAATAAATTATAACATTAACATGCATTTTTAGTTTTGAGTTTCAGGCTATTTTTCTACTCAATATTGTGCAAAACATTCAGTCAATACTCATTAATTGATCAACTGGTTGTAGCTTAGGTTAGCTATTTTTATATTTTCAACAAAATTTCATCAATGAGTTTGCTTTGTGATGATCAGTCCCTGAACAGATTGCTCAAAGTAAAATATTCAGATAAGGTGATTTGAATATTGACTACAGGATTTTTTCTGTCAAGCTGCCAATTTTTCACAGGGAAAAGAATTGAAGTACAAATGGTGTTGAGACTACTGAGTAGAAAATGTAAAACTGATTATCTGGAAAAGTTGGTCACATACACATAAGCTTGGATCATAAATTAAAAATACAATTCTAGGTTAATCAGGTGATTAATTGGCTACTTTCAGAAAATGACTTAGGCTAATATTAAGGATTTTTTAAGAATAAAAAGACTTCACCTCCCCTGTACTTGACTTCTGAGGAAGAACTAATCAGTGACTGAAATGCTAAGCTAATAGCATATGCCACATTGTCATTAATGAATTATAATGTAGAAAAGTACACTCATTTATAAATAAACTTTCACACCTGTATCCAAAATAAATCATTTAGCTTATGCATCACTGCTTATCCCTTTCTGAGCAGATATTTTAAATTATTGAAAAACAAATCCAAGGCAACATTGGAGGAACATTAATTAAATAGTGTCACCAAGTCTACTAAGTGTTAGCGAGTATATCAGACAATGGAAATACAAAAAAAATCACAGTATATTCTTTTTTTCTTAGAGGAAGATAACATACATCAAAATATTTTATGGCAACAGCTGAAACAACATATCTTCTAGCACTGGGACCACTGTTTTAGCATTGCATTGATCCTTATAATAGTCATAATGGCCCTGGACCTGCCACTGAGGTCACTGCACATGCTTGATAGGCATTAACTCCTTCAGTTCTCACAGCAACAATATGAGACAAGAACTACTTTGTCCCTATTTTACACCTGAGAAAATGCTGTAGGAGATAAAGGATCTCAGAACCAAACTTTTTGTCTATTTTAGCAACTGCATAGCACTCTATAAAATGAAAAATGATCTCCTAATTTTATTTTTTCATCCTTTGTACTTCTGCCCCAATTTTCTCTTATTTTAACTTTATTCTTTTTAAAAATACACTTTTAAGCCACCTCAAATTTTATGTATGAGATGGGAAATGTATAGTTTCCTCCATTGGCTTCTGTGATGGGATAGCCTCCTGGGTTTTCTTCTAACTTCTAAGAACTTCTCTAGATGTTCTTCAGACTCATCTTCTAACTACCCATTGAATGTAGATTTTACATAGCTTGAGACAATATCCACTTTATACTCTATTGATAATTTGGTCCATTCCCATAAGTTTAATGTCTTCCTATATTTACAATTATCTCTCATTCTGTTCTCAGTGCAAAGCTACTACATTCACCCATTGCCTTGAAATCTCAGGGTGGAACTTGTATTATTACTTCTCTCTAGAATAGTAAATCTAACTATTATATACATATTTATCAAATTTGCAACTATGAAAACTATTATGGCATAAAAGATCATAATACTATGGGAGCCTCTGATGGGGAATTTAACCCGGTCAGAAGAAACATGAGGATGAAATGGATTTGGCAAAGAGGGGAAGTGAA
>CM052540.1:79098583-79115052 GCA_028533065.1 Trachops cirrhosus | reverse complement strand
ACTTCATCATGGTCCTGCCTACCACAGGACATTTCCACATGCTATTCAATCTGCCTGAATGTTTTCACTTCCCCTCTTTGCCAAATCCATTTCATCCTCATGTTTCTTCTGACCGGGTTAAATTCCCCATCAGAGGCTCCCATAGTATTATGATCTTTTATGCCATAATAGTTTTCATAGTTGCAAATTTGATAAATATATGTGTGTATATATATAATAGTTAGATTTACTATTCTAGAGAGAAGTAATAATACATGTTTCTCCTGCATTCATAAACAACTTGGTGTCAAGTTTGTTGTGTCAACTTTGCATTATCTGCAGCAAGATATATTTTAATAAAATTACTTCTGATTATTTTTGAAATGAAATAATATAAAAATAAATAGTCCCTTCTAGAGTATGATAAATATAATACAAAATTCTTCTTATTCAGAGGGTTCCTGTTTACTTATCAGTCTGGAAAATTGCACTAAAAAATGACATCTGACTGCGCGTTCAGAAATTTGGAAAAACTGAGTATAAATACTAGATCTATGCTGTTCAATATGATAGCTACTAGCCACATGTGATTATTTATACTCAAATTTAAATTTATTAACACTAAATAGTTTGAACTTACAGTTTTTTAGTCACACTAGCCATATTTCAAGGGCATAGTAGTCACCACCCATTGGACAGCACATATACAGAACATTTTCATCATCACAGAAAACTATCACGTGGCATTGCCCTACATAGCTCCCACTAGGATAGAAATGTTAAATGATATTGGAAAGAAAAATAACTGAAGGATTTTTGAGGTAAAAGTAATGGTTTTCAAGGCACAAACTCTTAGAGAAGTTAGAAGTAAATTTTAATGAATTTCTCTTAAGCAGTTTGTGCTGTCTCATAAAATACAGTCAATCTTTCCTAAAGCCCCTTTCTCCTCAGAGAATTTTATTTATAGATAAGTAAAATGTTCCTGTTTTCTACAAGGTAAATTTGAAACTTATAATAAAATTGGACTTAAAATTACTAGGTTCAAAGATTTACCTACAAAGTTATGTTCTTGTTTAGAATTTAGGGTTTTCTGTTTGATACAGGTTGCAAAGATAAGCTGTCTAATCCCTTCATCTGTTTATTTTTGTAAGAGACTCTTTTCTTGTTATCAGATGCTATATTTGAAGGCAAATATATCACTTGCATTTATCACAAAATAAAGTCGAAACTCTACATGAAAAATTTCAAGGACATTAATTCATTCCTTTGACATTTTCACAGAAACTATCCTTTGTGCTAGACTCTGATGGAGGGGCGAGTAAGCCTTAGTTGGAAGAAGGAGGACACTGGACATGAAGGAATATTATGGGTAGAGGTAATAATTTGAGCAAAGGAGTGAAACTGAGAAGAAACATATGGAGAACTTCAAATAATTCAGTTAGGTTTTTGCACGTGGAGAAATAGATGCTGAAAGGAAACATGCTCACATTTTTGTGGAGTGTTATTATCATAGCAGAATACAGCTATGAATCTACCATTCATTCATTGAACATGATTTGTGAAATAGACTGAAATAATCTAGAGACCACCTCTGAGGCTTGAGAAAAATAGAATTGCTTGAGTGCCTCAGACTAATGACTCAGATATAAGGTTATAAAAGTTGGGTTCGAAAAAATTGTATAGGATGGGGACTGAATTTGAAGTCAGAGGAACTGTTCTCAAATTCTGGCTCTGCCGTTTATTAGCTCTGCAACCTTGGACCCATCTTTAATCTCTGGGTCTCAGTATTTTGATTTATAAAATGTTCCTAAAAACAACAATATACAACTCAGTGGATATATATGCTATATTTTTAGAGGTTACCTATAACTAGAGTTTAGTGTTCCCTAAGAGGTAGAAATGGATATGAATATCCCAGGAGATGAAATCACATATAAAAAGGTGCAGAATCTCAAAGTGATATGGAATATTTGGGGATAGATGAAAAAATTAGTGTGGCTGGAACCCAGGATGTGGATATTTTTCTGTGACTCAGATCAGCAAGAGTTTGGGAGACTGATGAGAATCGAGGCTGAAGAGATAATTTGAATTACTGAAACAGGCACACCTTGAAAATGGAAATTCATATTAGCTTTATATTTTCATTGCCAAGCAGGGATCCCAGGCACTTCAATTCATGCTTTTTTTAAGAAAAGGATTTTATTTATTTATTTTCAGAGAGAGGGGAAGGGAAGGAGAGATAGAGGGATAAAAACATCAATGTGTGGTTACCTCTTGAGTGCCCTCTATCTGGGATCTGGCCCACAACCCTGGCATGTGCCCTGACTGGGAATCAAACCAATGGCCCCTTGGTTCACAGACTGGTTCTCAACCACTGAGCCACACCTGCCAGGGCTCAATTTTTGCTTTTGAAATAGAGAGACAGATGGATGGATGGTGGGTGGGCAAGCTGGCTGGTTGGATTTTGAATATATTTAGCTGAAATAAAGACAGTATATATAAAGCTCCTAATTTTGATTTTATTTTTTGGCTAGTGGCAATTCTAGAAAGTTTTTTAAAGTAGGAAAATCATGTGATCAAACTTGTATTTTTCAGAATGCCATGGATAGTGTGTGGAGAGCTGACTGGAATGAGGAGAGAATATAGGCAGGACAATTGCAATGGAGATTGTCATGATATTCTAGACAAGAGATGTTGAATGCTGTATGTGGGTAAGTAGAGGAAAAAATGGAACTTAAGAGTGCTTAATGGAGAGGCAGTACACTGCAGAAAGGTATTTTCATGGGGCAGGAGACAAAGATGTGTGAGTCACATGAATCCCTTCATCTGGAAAAATAATGAGAATTTATCTAAATCATTTCTAAATCCATTCTGATGTTAAAATATATGATCTAGGCCCTGGCCAGTTGGCTCAGTTGGTTGCAGTATTGTCCTTTACACCAAAAGGTTGTGGGTTTGATTCCTAGTCAGGGCAAATACCTAGGTTGCAGGTTTAGTCCTTGGTTAGGGATGTGTACAGGAGGCAACCTATCAATGTTTCTCTTTCTCTCTTTCTCCATCTCACATTCCTTCCCTTCCTCTCTCTCTAAAACCAAGAAATATATCCTCAGGTGTGGAGATTATATATATATAACTTTATATATATAATACACACACACACTAGTGTTATCCCTTCAGCAAATGTTTAAAGGCATCTTTCCAGTAACTAGTCCTTTACCAATTAAAAATATATTCTATCTGCTTTCTTAACCCTCAATGAGTTTAATTGACCATTCATTTGCTCTAACCCTACTGAACTGCTGACCCTACTCTTTAAAGGGAAACACTGTCTTTTTCATTCCTTTATACCCAGATTCTGAACAGTGCCTAATATACAGTAGGTAGTCAACAAATATGTTTGAAATAATGAATGAGTAAATGAATGAATGGACTTCTAACTAGGGGAAATTTTGGGATTCTGCGACTCTCTCAGGGATTTGTAGCTGCTGCCCAAACTTCTTTATACCTTGAGTTTGTTCACCATTCTGAATCCTCTCTAAGTTTTCTGTTGTGCTGGATTCTGAGGAACTAATGACCCTTTGGAATGACTTGAATCCTCTGGCACTGACTTGGTTCATGGATTTTGTCTTTTTCTCCATAGAACTGTCTGAGAAAGGAATTTTATAGGTTAATTCCTTCTCTGTACCATTCTTTCCTGGGGTGGTTAGTGGACACCTGAGAACTGTGAAGATTCCCTAGATTCAGGATGTAAATCAGTTCTTAATTAAATATTATGAGTCAACATAATACAACGAAAATCCAAACCTGAAATGTTATACATGGAAAGCAAAGCAAACAAAAACAAAACCTTGATGAATTTGGTACTTTGTAGATTATACTTCATGATTCCTTTCCTGTGAAAAGACACTCTTAGGTGATTATGGATAAGTCAGGAAGAAATACACAGTCACATTTTCAGTACCAATTTATTTCTATTGCAGTAATTGAATTTAAGGTTAAAGAATACTATATTGTAAACATTATGTGATGTTTTACATCACTTTAATGGCCAATTTCCCCTGGTTCAAGTAAATGAAGTACATCGCCCTGAACACTAAAATAAAGGTATTTTAAGACATTCTCCATTACCTGCTTTAATAAATTATTTTACACTAAGAATGCATAAAATAAATATCTCTTAAAAGCAAAGTTTTGTTTTAATGGAATTTTATTTTTTGATTGAGTAAAAATTTGTTTCTTCTCAAATTTGCATCTAGGATTTATCTATTTGAGTCTGCTAGTTTATTTAAATTCTCTGACACTGCTGTCAATGTGACACTTATTAGTAGTTCATTGTATTTTTCTATATTTTGCATTGTTTTGTCTTTGGAGGTAATTTGTCCAATTTGGGAACTCTGGACGGACACTTTAAATAAGGCAAAAGAATTAGCATAGGATACATGAAGTTACAGAGTTACTAGGGAAAGATTAGGTTATTTCAAAGACCAAGCATTCTATAGGCCAGAAATAAGATTCAGTAATAGAGTTTGCCTTTGTTCCAATGAGGGACCACATTACAACCAAAGACAGAATAAATACTCATAAAGAATTGTTAATTGCAATCTAAGAAAGATGACAGCAAAGATGAATGTGTTGACTTGTTCTTCCATTAGTGTGCAGAAGAAAAGTTCATCGACACTGCCTCATCTTGTATGCTCTGGTGGCAGAGATGCCTATTGTGAACACTATGCATTCATTGTTATAATCTGATACTATGGGCCATTAAAATAGTACTGTGAATCTTTACTGTTCTTTTTTTTATTTAATCCTCACCCGAGGACATTTTTTTTTCATTGCTTTTAGAGAGACAGGAAAGAGGAAGGGAGAGAGAGAAACATTACTGTGAGAGAGAAGCATTGATCAGTTGCCTTCTGTATGTGCCTGGACCGGGGATTGAACTTACCACTTGTCAGTTATGGGACAATGCTGCAACCAGTTGACCCACCCTGGCCAGGGCTTCACTGCTCTGATTCAATGTATACAAAGCAAAATTGGAGTAGAATTTGGTTATCTATTATGGAATGACAAACTCCCTCAAAACTTAATGGCTTAGAACAACAACTAATTAACTCTATGGTTTTATTGGTTGACTAGGAACAGCCAGAAAGTCCACTTGGAGTCTCTCATAGTAGCTGGGGTTGGAGATATCTGAAGGATCAAGGGGACAAGATGTTTAAGATAGTTTTCTTCTTGACTCATTCATTCTATTACTAAGCTCTTCAAATCCCCTAGTGATGGTATAAATCCATTTCTTTTTAAAATGTTTTATTCAGGTTACATTGGTTAATAATATTGTATAGGCTTCAAGTGTACAATTCTATAATACATTATTTGTATATTGTGTGTTCACCATCCAGAGTCAAGTCTCTTTCCATCACCTTTTATTCTCCCTTTACCCTCTTCTACCTCTCTCCACCCCCTGTTCCCTCCTATAATCACATACTGATGTATGCATCTATTAGGATATTGCTGTTGTTCTTTTCTTTTTTTGCTTAATCCCTTCAACTTTTTTACCCAGCCTCACAACCCCCATCCCCTCTAACAGCTGGAAGTCTTCTATCTGTGTCTATGAGCCTGTTTCTATTTTGTTAGTTAATTTGGTTCATTATATTCCACATAAATGAAATTACATGGTATTTGTCTTTTTCTGACTGGCTTAATAGAAGAATACTTGCCAGCTCTATCCATTCTGTGGCAAAAGGTAAGAATTCCTTCCTTATGGCCGAGTAGTATTACATTGTGTGAAAATTCCATAGCTTTTTTATTTACTCACTTACTGATGGGATTAGGGCTGCTTCCCAATTTTGACTATTGTAAATAATGTTGCAATGAGGATAGGGGTACAAATGTATTCTTTCATATTAGTGTTTTGGGTTCCTTAGTATATATTCCTAGAAATGGAATCACTGGGCAGTTCCATTCTTAGATTTTTGAGGAAACACCCTATTTTCCCCACAGTGGTTGCACCAGTCTGCATTCCTACCAACAGTGTGATGCCTTTTCTCCACGTCCTCACCAACTCTTGTTGTTTGTTGATTTATTAATGATGGCTGTTTTGGCAGGTGTGAGGTGATATCTCATTGTGGTTTGAATTTGCATCTCTCTGATGGCTAGTGATGTTGTGCATCTTATTGTATGTTCTTTTTGGAGAAGTGTCTATTCAGGTCCTCCGCACATATTCTAATTGCATTTTTTCTTGATATTAAGTTGTATAACTTCTTTATAAATTTGGCATATTAACCTTTTATCAGATGTAACATTGGTGAATATGTTCTCCCATTCATTGAGTTTCTTTTCTTTTTTTAAATGATTTTCTTTGCTGTGCAAAAACTTTTTAGTTTGATGTAGTTCCACTTGTTTATTTTTCTTTTGTTTCCCCTGCCTGAGGGGATACATCAGATAAATATTACTATGATAAATGTCTGAGATTTTACTGCTTATCTTTTCTTCTAGAATTTTATGATTTCAAGTCTTACTTTTAAGACTTAACTCATTTTGAGTTTATTCTTGTGCATCATGTAAGATGGTGGTCTAGTTTCATTTTTTTGCACATATCACTTCAATTTTCCCAACACTATTGAATAAACTATCTTTATCCCATTGTGTGCTTTTGCTTCCTGTGTAAAATATTAATTTAACATAAAGACATGGTTTTATTTCTGGGCTCTCTATTCTGTTCCATTGATCTCTATGTATGTTTTTGTAACAGTACCATGCTGTTTTGATTACTAAGGTCTTGTAGTATAGTTTGAAATCAGGTGGCCTGATACTTCCAGCCTTGTTGTACTTTCTCAAGATTGCTGGGGTTATTCTGGGTCTTCTGTGGTTCCACATAGATTCTTGGAATATTCTTTCTAGTTCTGTGAAATACACCATTGGTATCTCAATAGGAATTATATTGACTCTATAGATTACTTTGGCAAGCATGGACATTTTATGATGTTAATTCTTCCTATTCATGAACATGGAATATACTTCCACTTATTTGTGTCTTCTTCAGTTTTTTTAATTTAGTGTCTTATGATTTTCTGAGTGTAGGTGTTTTACATCATTGGTCAATTTATTCCAAAGTGTTTTCTTTAATGCAATTGTGAATGGGACTCTTTTCTTAGTTTCTTTCACTGATAGTTCATTATTGCTGTACAAAAATGCAACTGCTATTTGGACATTAATTTTTTATCCTGCTACTTTACTGATTTCATTTATTAGTTCTAGTAGTTTTTTGTGGAATCTTTGGGGTTCCCTATACATAGTATCATGTCATCTGCAAATAATGACAATTTTACTTCTTCCTTTTAAATTTAGATGTTTTATTTCTTCTTGTATGATTGTAATGGCTAGGACCTTCAGTGCTATGTTGAACAAGAGTAATAAAATAGGACATCCCTGTCTTGTTCCCAATTTTAGGGGAAATACCTTTAGTTTTTGCACATTGACTATGATGTTGGCTGTGGGTTTGTCATATGTGGCCATCATTATGTTGAGGTATGTTCTATCTTTCCACTTTGCTGAGTTTTATCATAAATAGGTACTAAATTTTATGAAATTCTTTTTCTTCATCTTTTGACATAATCATGTGATCTTTATCCTTCATTTTTATGTGGTATATCTTGTTTATTGATTGCAGATATTGCACCCACCATGCATCCAGGAATAAATCCCACTTGGTCATGATGTCTGAAAATTTTCATATATTTCTATATTCAATTTGCTAATATTTTGTTCAGGATTTTATCATCTTTTTTATTAGGGACATTTGCCTATAATTTTCTTTCTTTTTAGTTTCTTTGTATGGTTTTGCAATTAGAATAATGCTGGCATCATAAAATGAGGTTGGTAGTCTTCCCTCCTCTTAAATTTTTTGAAATAGTTTGAGAAACATAGGTGTTAGTTCTTTGACTATTTGGTAAAATTCACCTGTGAAGCCATTTGGTTCAGGACCTTTTGTTTGTTGGGAGTTTTATGATTACTGCTTTAATTTCATTAGTTTTAATTAGTCTAGTCAGATTTTATGATTCTTCCTGATTCAGTTTTGAAAGATCATATGTTTCTAGGAATTTATCCATTTCATTCAGAATGTCCAATTTATTGGCATATAGTTGTTCATATTTTCTTACAGTCCTTTTCATTTACATAATGTCAGTGGTTACATTTTCATTGTCATTTCTAATTTTATTTATTTGGGTCCTCTCTATTTTTTCTTGATGAGTCTGGTTAAATGTTTATCAGTCTTGTTTATCTTATCATAGCTGCAGCTCTTGGTTTCATTATTTCTTTTGTACTATTTTTTTAGACTGTATTTAGTTGATTTCTGGTCCAATCTTCATTATTCCTTTCCTTTATCTCACATCAAGCTTTATTTTTATCTTTCTAGTTTCTCTAAGTGTAAAGTTAGTTTATCTGAGATTTTTCTTGCTTCTTGAAGTAGGCCTGTAATGCTATGAATTACTCTTTCAGCACTGCTTACTCTGTCTGTCCCACATGTTTTGTTTTATTGTGTTCTCATTTTCATTTGTTTCAAGGAACCTTTTGATTTCTTCCTTGATCTCATTGTCTAGTAACATGTTATTTAGTGTCTATGTCTTTGTGTATTTTTCAGTTTTTTTCTTGTGATTGATTGCTAGTTTCCTACAATTATGGTAAAAAAAAATGCTTGATATAATTTCAATCTTCCTAAATTTATTGAGACATTTCTGTGTCTCAACATGTTGTCTATCCAAGAAAATGTTCCATCTGTATCTTAAAAGAATGTGTATTCTTTGGTGTGAAATTCTCTGAAGATATCAATTATATCCATCTGATCTAGTGTGTTATTTCAAGCTGCTGTTTCCTTGTTGATTTTCTGTCTGGAAGATCTATCCATTGATGTCAATGGGGTGTTAAAATCCTCTACAATGACTAAACTACTGTTGATATTTTCCTTTATATTCATAAAAATTTGCTTTATATATATAAATTTACTTTATATATTTAGGTGCTCTTTTCTTGTGTGCATAAATGTTTACAAGAGTTATATCTTCTGGCTGGATTGACCCCTTTATCATTATGTAGTGTCCTTCTTCATCTCTGATTGTAGCCTTTGTTTTAAAGTTGATTTTGTCAGATATAAGTATTGCTACCTTGGCTTTTTTTTCCATTTCCATTTGCATGAAATATCTTTTCCCTTCCCTGTACTTTTAGTCAGTGTGAATGTTTTATTCTGAGGTGGGTGCCTTGGAGACAGCATATATATGGGTCTTGTTTCCTTACTCATTCAGCTGCACTATATCTTCTGATTGGAGTATTTAAGCCACTTACACTTAAAGAGATTTTTTTTAAAATTTATTTATTTACTTTTAGAGAGAGGGGAAGGTAGGGAAAAAGAGAGGAAGAGAAACATTGATGTGGGAGAGAAACATCTGTTGATTGTCTCTCTCATGCTCCAACTCAGGCATGTACCCTGAGTGGGAATCAAACCCAAGACCTTTTGATTCACAGGCCAGCACTCAATCTAATAGGGGACTTAAGAGTTGGAAAATTTTAGTTTAAGGTAAATAGTTATAAGCTTAGCAAGTAATGTATATGTTAAAGCTTTTGTTTCAGAAACTTCAGATAAGGCCCATCCTGGCTCCTAGGAAAACAGCCAAACTCCTGGGGCACTGCTAAAGATGGGGACAAGTGGAGGCATCCAGGCCATTGTGTTTCAGGGAGGGGCAAACGACCACCTGCCCCTGGGAACAGCTAACTGCCCAGGACAAGAATGTTGCAGTTTCTTCTACCTGACCCTCTCTGAATTTCAAAACCCCTCGGCATACCTTGTTTATTCCCTGCTATAAAAACCTTGGCCTGGAAAGAAAAGGGAAGATGGTCTGTTAGGGTATGAACCTGACATCTTCTCAGATCATGGGCCATCTGAATAAAGCACCCATAAAGATTCAATTGCTGTCATTGCTTACTGGGTTTGGTAGTGACAGGCATCCTGAACTCTGGTATCTTTTCCAGTTTCAAACCCACTGAGTCACACCAGCCAGAGCTAAAAAGATTATTGATACATTGCCATTTTATTCTTTCTGTGTTTCTCTTTTTTATTTTTTGTTTTCCTCTTCTTAAAGAATACCCTTTAACATTTCTTGTAATACTGATTTGGTGGTAATGGACTCCTTTAGCATTTTCTTGTCTGGGAAGCTCTTTATTTTTCCTTCAATTATAAATGATAGCCTTCTTGTCAATGTAGTCTTGGTTATAGGTCCTTGCTTTTCATCACTTTGAATATATTATGCCAGTGCCCTCCGGCCTGAAATATTTCTGTTGAGAAATCAGCTGACAGTCTTGGCTCCCTTATAGATGATTGTCTTTATTTTGCTGCTTTAAGATTCTCTTTCTCTTTAACCTTTGGCATTTTAATTATGATGTGTCTTGGGGTGGGCCCTTTTGAGTTCATCTCATTTGGGACTCTGTGCTTCCTAGACTTGTGTATCTTTTGTCTTCACCAGGTTAGGAAAGTTTTCAGTCATTGTTTCTTCAAATAGGTTTTCTATTCTGTACTCTCTTCTCTTTCTGGTAGCCCTATGATGCAGATGTTGTTACTCTTCATGTTGTCCGAAAGATTTCTTAAACTATCCTCATTTAATTTTTTTTCCTTTTTGCTGCTCTGATTGGGTGTTTTCTGCTTGGGTGTTTACTTCATCTTCCATATTGTTGATGTGATCTTCAGCTTCATCCAACCTATTATTTATTCCTTTTAGTGTATTCTTCATTTCAGACATTGTATTTTTCAATTCTGGCTGGTCTTTTTTATGATTTCTATGCTATTTTTTAAAAATATATTTTATTGATTGTGCTATTACAGTTCCCCCCTTCACTCCCTTTAACCCTGCACACCCCCTCCCACCTGCATTTCCCCCCTTTAGTTCATATCCATGAGTCACATGTATAAGTTCTTTGGCTTCTACATTGCCCATACTATTCTTACCCCCGCCCCCCGTCTATTTTCTACCTACTATCTATGCTGCATTTTTTCTGGAGCTTTGATCTGTTCTTTCATTTGGGCCATTTTTTTTGTCTTGATGCACCTGTTATGTAGTCAGCCTCGGAGCTTTAGGTATTCACCCAGGCGGGGTTACCCACATCGATGGGTTGTGATGCTGTATGTCGGGGAGGGATCAGAGAGGGAACTGTGCTACTTGCTCTGCTCTCTGCTGGATTTCAGTCACTTCCCCTGCTTCCCACAAGCAAAGTAGGCCCTTCTGGTGCTGATTACCGGTGGGTGGGCTTGTGTTTGTTTTAGGACCCTCTGGGTCTCTCCAACAAACTCTCCTGTGATGCTGGGAGTGTCTCCTGACTCAACCCTCACAGGTGTTTTCAATCAGTGGTTTGAGGCTTTATTTCCCCATGCTGGGGCCTGAGGTTGCATGGTCTGTCCCGCTACCCAGTTTCGCCTGGTGTATCTGAACGTGAATGTGGGACTGCCTGGTTCCCCAGCTGACTTGCGCGCCACACCCTGTTCCACAATCTGCTGCCTCCCTGGGTCCACCGGCCACCGCCCTGTTCACCCAGGTCATCAGCTGCTGCCTTCTTATGAGCCCTCTCTGCCCTGGCTGCCTGTCTCCGTCCCTCCTACCAGTCTGGATGAATATGTCTTCTTTAACTCCTTGGTTGTTGGATTTCTATACAGTTTGATTTTCTGTCAGTTCTGTTTGTTTTTCATTTTTAAATTGTTGTTGTCCTGCTTCTGGTTGTGTGAGGAGGCACAGTGTGTCTACCTATGCCTCCATTTTGGCCAGAAGTCTCAATTTCTATGTTCTTTTTCATGCTTTTATAGTTCTCACTAAGTTCCTTGTAGTTTTCACTAAAATTTTTTGAGCATCCTTATAATCATTTTTTTGAACAGTATATGTGGTAAATTGCTTGTCTCCATTTTATTTAGCTATTTGTTTGGAGACTTCTGTTTATTCATTTGGAGCATGTTTATTCCCCCCACCCCATTTTGTGTTTGTTTCTATGTATTAGTTAGACCTGCTATGTCTTGCATTCTTGGTAGGGCGACCTTATGTAGTAGGTGTCCTATGGAATCCAATAGTGCAGTCTCCTTGAACACCTGAACTGGGTGCACCAGGAATGTTCCTTGTGTGAGTTTTGTGAGCCCTCCTCTTATAATTGAGTCTTTATTGCTATTGGCCCAGTTGTGTGTGGGTTGACCCTCATTTTGGCTGACTGTGAAGATTGACAATGTCATAGTACAGAAGCCACTGTGTAGGTGCTTACCACATGAAGCAGAATTTACCTCAGCAGTGTGTGTTGCTGCCAAGATCCCCATTTGAATATGTTGCTTGTGAAACTAATTGAATCCTACTCTGATATTTTCTGAAGTTGGCCACTGAGTGTGTTGGTTCTGGGACATTTTGGGAGGGACTCTGTTGCAGGTCAATGTCAGAAGTTGCTTGTGACTGACCTTGGGCAACCTGTTTGCAGCTACAAAACATTCCATAGTTTGTGGCTTCCTCTGTTGAGTCTGGATGTACATGCTAAAAATCATGCTGTGCACCAAGGCTGGCTTCCATCAGCACTGAGCCTGAGGGAAGACCAACAAAAGGCCCCAGGCATCACAAGAGCCACCTCTGCCTGCTTCCACCTGTCAGCTGTCTGTTAGACTCAGTGAATTGCAAGAGCCTCTGGTGGTACTTGAGTTGCATGGGCTAGGTTCTTAGTGAGTCACTAGTTATGGGCAAGTTGTGTTCACCAGATTGTTACAGGTTCAATCTCAGTGCCAGGACCAGGTCTGAAACCACTCAAGAAAAGTCCCAGTGTATACCAGTGTATCTGCCACCTGCCAGATACCCATGGATCTTTGTGATGGGGTAGTGATATCAGGAAATAATCAGGGTGAGACAAGTAGAGTTTATCAGGTCCAAACAGACCAAGATTTCACCATGTGAAAGGAGGGCTCTGCGGTAGTCAGTCATGCAATGGAAAAATGGCCTGAGTCCTAATGCCACACAGTTCAGTCTGTCCCAGATTTTGCCAAGAGCCAGAGCTCAGTGGGGTGGTGCCACTGGGAATTTGGAGGATGGGGTTAGTTGATCTCTCATGAGGGAGAGCCTCATGGGGTTTGCAGAAAGTCGGGAGGAGTGTCACTCTCCTGAGGAGAGCCACAGAACTCAGCCACTGACACCCCCTGAGTCTGTCTAGACCTCTATACCCCTGCCCAGGCAGACTCCTCAGCAGGGTATGAGCTCTGTAGAATGGGGTGACAGCATATCCAGAGGATGGGGCTATTTTATTCCCCAAGGCTGATGCCTTAAGGAGGGTAGTGCTCCACCCACGAAAGAGAGTGTCTATGGTGTGGGAGAGGGACTCAGCACAGGGATCCTGGCCCCTGTATCTTCAGCTGTCTTTCTAGAGATGCAAAACCTCATCTCCCCTCAGGCGAGTCTGGTATGCTTTGCCCTCCCTCCACCAGAACCCAGGGTGAGTGACTGTGAATGAGATTTTGTGTATTGACCCTTTAAGAGGGCACCTGTGTCTCTAGCAGACTCCTGTCTCTCTTTGGTGGATAGAATCCATGCAGATTTGCACAGCCAGATGTTATGTGGGAGCCTCTTCCCAAATCTGGTGTTCTGAGCTGGGGAGCCTGGCACTAGGTTGAGACCCTACACTCCTAATGGGGAACACTTGTAGTTGAGATATCCCTCCAGAATCTTAGCTAGTCTTCAGTTGGTTATTCAGGTTGATTACTTTATATTTTAGTTGCAATTCCAGTTTGGTCATGCAAGGAGGTCAGTGTAGCTCCAACCTACTCCACTGCCATCTTGGGTCATATAAATCCATTTCTTAGTGAAACTGACTTCTTGTGGTAGCCAGCCTTTAATAGCCTTGACATCTTGTGGTAGGCAGCCTCTTGGTAGACCCCAATGATCTCCATCCCTTGGCATTACTCTCCATGTAATCCTTTCTCTGTATGTGTGGGCTGGACTTATTTTCTTCTAATGAATATACTATGACAGAAGTTATGGGTTGTCTTTTCTAAGATTATGTTACAAAAAATTATGGTTTCGGTTTTGGATACTTTCTCTTGGTTTGCTCTGCTTGGAGAAAGGTGGCTGCCATTCATGAGGAAGCCCTCTAGAGGCTTTCTAACAACCATGTAAGCAAGAAGTTTCCCTAGTGGAGCTGTCAGATGAGACTGCAGCCAGAATCAACAGAGTGATGATGTACCAGTGGCTCTGTAACCCAAAAACCAGTGTGGTCCCACTGCCTGCTGTTATAGGCAATAACTCTAGAGACAGAGTCTGGTGGAAAGGAAAATGGAAATATATATATATGTCAGACTACTTGCTGCCAACTGTGACTGCCTGGGGGAGGAGTGTGCAGATTGCTGGTGAGTGGCTGCTGCAGTGGATTCCCTAGGCTTGGGCGAGGGATGCAGTGACTGTTGCCCTGTGCACTCTCTCCTGGGATCTGCTGGCCCTAATCTCCTCTCCCCATCCCACTACCCACTTCTTACTGGCCTCATTCCTAGTACCTGCAGGGATGTGGGTCAGGCCCAGAAGCACTCAGGGAGGGGTGCATGACCTGACTCTCCACAGCTGCACTGGGGTTGTAGCTGACTGGCCTGCACTAGCAATGGCCATGGGCAGGCAGCAGCCACCATGGCCTCCAGCCTGGGAAGGTAGGTGCACAGGGCTTGGTGGGCCCACACAGGAAGTGTGGGCTGTGGGTGGGCAGCAGCTGCTGCGGCTTCCCGCCTAGGGTAGGGGCATGAGACTTGTTGACCCTATGCCTCCCTGAGCCTACTGCCCTAGCCCCTCTCCTACCCTTACTGGAGCTCTCTGTGCTCCAGGCCCACCCTGGAGCACTCAGGGAGGGCCCCCAGGAAAGGCACCCAGACCACCCAGTCCCCAAGTTCTAGTGCCCAGGGACTCCAGCTCTGACCTTCTGGAAGGAGGGGAGAACCTGAGAAAGAAGCATTCCCAAGTGCTCTCCTTCCCAGAGCGACAGAAGCAGATGGGAGGGTATGTCCTCCAATCCAACCTTCTTCTTGGTTTTTGGCATCAGCATTGCGCACCATTTCTTGTGTGTGTTATGTGTCCATTGTCCAAGTTGTCTCAGTGATGCATGCATGTGCCATCTTTGCTGCTTCTCCACCCCTCCCCATTTCTGGGGGGAGTTCCTGCTTTGGGTTTCTAGCCACACATACCCAGTGCAGCTGCATCAGATTCTTGACCCACACACTGTAAGATAACAAATGTTTGTTGTTTTAAAATGCTAAATTTTCAGAGTAATTTGTGTTGCATCAAAATCAATAAAACAGATGTTGATATATGGAAGCGAGGTAATACCAAAATATGAAAATGAAATGTAAGTGGTTTTGAAACAGGCTATAGGCTTTGAGGAGAGTATTAGTGAAGGTTGAAAGTGAATTAAAGTTACTGATAGAAGAAGACACATGGTCTTAGATAAGGCTTATAAGGGTTTAAAGGAAAATGAAGTAAATGTTTTTGGAAGGTGGAGAAAAGGAAATACTTGTATAGTGACAGAAATTTAGCAACATTATTGTCTGCAGTAACTTGGAAAATAGGGGGAAAAAGTACCTAATGGACTGAATGACCTAGCAGAGGAGATTTCTGTTAGAGGGTACAGGGACATGGACTTAACCCACTGCCTATGCTGGAACAAAGAAGGTATACCTCACCAGCTAAATATGTGACTATGAGATTCCTCATATCAGAAGCAACTGAGGCACAGCTTCTGGCCCCTTACTGGAAAGTGGTTGAATCCTCACTGCTCTCTCCCCTCCCCTTCAAGCTTTCTCAAGCTTTCTACAGAATCAGCCCTCCCTGATCAGATATCCAGGGCAGCTGGAACAGATCAGCAGGGTGACTCACCCTCCCATGGGGGTCTGCTATACTCCTAAAAAGATATTCTACCCTTTCCCTTGGGGCTGCCGTCCATTCAGACCCTAGCTCCTGGTTCTGAGTCATTTCTTAGCCAGCTCAACTGTCTAACAATTTCCCAGCAAAGTGGTTAAAGTATTATCTTGTTTTGTTCTTGATACTTTTGGCAAAACACAAGAAGAAAGAGGTAAATTGAGGAAAGGATTATTAAATGTAAGTCAGAACTTGGTGGTTTTGAAAATTCTTTTTTTTAAATTAAATTTAATTTAATTTATTTTATTTTTTTTAAGTCAGTAGGGTTTCCATCCTTTATTCCCATTCCAGCCGACCCACCCATTACTCCCCTCCGCCCTCCCCTTTCCAACACCCCCTATTTGGTCCATGTGCCCTCAATATTTGTTCCTGTAAACCCTTCCCTTCTACCCTGAAATTCCCTCCCCTCTTCCCTCTGGTCACTGATATCCCATCCTCCCTTTCAGAGTCTTTTGTTATATTTTACTTGTTTCTTTGTTTTGTTGTTTCGGTTCCTGTTAATGGCGAGATCATATGGTATTTGTCTTTCACTGCCTGGCTTATTTC
>CM052540.1:79082615-79098083 GCA_028533065.1 Trachops cirrhosus | reverse complement strand
TAATTATGATGTGTCTTGAGGTGGGCCTCTTTGGGTTGCTCTTGATTGGGACTCTCTGTGTTTCCTGAATTTGTGTGACTTTTTCTCTCATCAAGTTAGGGAAGTTTTCCGTTATAACTTTTTCAAATAGGTTTTTTATCCCTTGCTCTTCTTCTCCTTCAGGGATCCCTATTATACAGATATTATTATGTTTCATATTGTCTTGCATTTCTCTTAATACCTCTTAATTCTTTCTGCGCCTCTTTTCCTGTTCTTGCTCTTTCTGGGTGCTTTTTTCTGCTTTTTCTTCCAGCTTGCTGATCCGATCTTCTGCTTCATCGATCCTGCTTTTCATTCCTTCTACTGTGTTCTTCAGTTCAGAAATTGCATTCTTCATTTCCTCTTGGCCCTTATTGATAGTTTCTATTTTCTTTTTCAGGTTGATATAGTTTGCAACGAGTTCATTGTAGCTTCCCTGTATTTTCTGGAAACTCATTGAGAGTTCGTGGAACTTCCTGATAATCATTATTTTGAACTCCGAGTCTGATAGTTGAGTTGCCTCTATTTCATTTATCATTCTTTCTGAGGCTTCCTCCTTTTTTTTCATTTGGGGATTGTTCCTTTGTCTTCTCATTGTTCGTGAGACTCTTCTTGCTAGCCTCAACTTTTTAAATTGATCTGTTGTGGCTCCCTAGGTTTATGGTATGAATTTCTGTGGTAGAATACCTGTGAGATTCAGTGGTGCAGTCTCTTTTGGGTATCCAGGTGTTCACAGCTTCCACCTACTCTTTTTTGTGATCAGTTGGAGGGCTAAGGCAAAATGGTTTAAGACAGCAAGAGAGTATTCTATGATATTTACGGTAGCAGTCAGTATAGAGGAGATAGGTGATCCTTTGGCTATGTTTAGTGTTATTTGTGATCCTCCACCCCACTAGCCACTTTTTAGAAAGTATGTAAAGTTGATAAGATTCTTGTTGGGAAAGGAACGATTGTGAGTTGACTCTAGAAAGCAGTGAGCATGTAGGAAGTCAGAATCTGAGGTAGGGTGAGAGTAAAGCATAGTAAATATGTGAAGTGTGTGAGAGAATAGAGTTAACCACTACAGTAATGGAGTTCAGGACACTGTGAAGTTGGCTAAGATCTGGAATGGGTGTGGTGAATTATTAACAATTGTATGTAATAGCTATTATTTACAGTAATATTAGAGCACAATCCTATGACAGGATCTATGAAATCTAGATAACAAGAATAGAGAGTATTGAGCCTTGTACTCAGGAAAAGATAGTATTGTACTAATGGAACACAAATGAAGGACAGTATGTTAGCAATACACTATAAATGAGACAACAGGGGATACCTATCAAATGATACAATATACTCACCGAAGCAAAGAAGTGTATACTAAAAGAAGACGAATACCAAAATACTATATAACTAAAAGGTGCAGGAATAATGAAATAATGATTATACAATTATGTAATTACTTGCAGGTTCAAAAAAAAAAAAAAGAGGAAGGAACCAAGCCGAAGATGGAAGGAAGAAGAGATAAATTTGGAAAGCAAGGGAGAAGGGTCAACACTAGGGTTACAGAAAGAGAAGCATAAAGAATCGATAGATCAAAACATAATACGAATTAAAAAATAAAGGCTTACTTAAAAATAATTAAAAGTAAACACGCAAACAAAAAACTAACAAACAGCAAAAAAAGAAAACACACACACAAACACATACACCTATTGTTGATTTCAGACTGGCCAAACCGGTTTTTCTAGCTGGCTTCCGCCCACTGATGGGTTACTGGAGACAGGCGTTTTCCTTTCCCCGTTCAGGACTCAGTCAGCCTCTGAGGTATTGTTCTTAGTGCAGGCACACGCCTTCTCCCCCAGCTTGTCTGATGTCTCCTGGAAGGGACTCAGTTGTGGGGTCTGGATGCAACTATGTGCAACCTTGGGAGTTCACCGCAGTGTTTTCCGATGTCCCACGGAGCGCCCGCCCCTTTTCCAGGTTCACACTTTCTGGATCCCAAAGGGCTCCCACTTGCCCCCAATTCACAGCTTGGGTATCGTAGGTCCTGGGAAGCACCTGTGCCTTTTCATTTTTCAATGCTGTGATTTCTGAGATTTTCACCAAACCATGTTCTCTCTCCTGCTTGGTTTTGAAAATTCTTAGCTTCCACATATGGTGAATGATGCCAAATTAAGAAACGGCTTTCAAGCAAAGATCCAATCTTGGCCATAGCCAGAAAAGAAACACATTCCAAAGATGAAACCTAAGGTGTGACTGAAAAATACTCTAAAAAAATCTCAGAAATATCTAAGATGATGTATCAGTATATTATATCGACAAATGGCCTTATAAGGAGAATAAAGGTATTTCTCACAGATCTTCTCAATCAAATCATAGAGATTTTATAAGGGCCTTCTTTCAAAGAGATTTGTGGGTTTGACTTTTGTTTCATAGAGTGGACCCCAAAATAATTCCAAGGAGGCCCTTACTATTTTTTAAGAAATGCTACAGCAATATCCACCAGCTTGGATTGAGAGGGACAAAATGTTAAGAATGAAGAAAGATTCTAAGACCCCAGAATTTTACTGGTGAGAAGCAGGCTGAAAAAATGTTCAGCTACAAACACATAATACCATTCATGAAAAAGGAAAACTTGCACAGTGGGGAGAGATAGGAGTCCAGCTGGCAGAACCAAGAGCTATAGAGAATTACCATATTTTTTGTACCATAAGACACAACTAGGTTTTAGAGGAGGAAAATAGGAAAAAAATGTTTGAAGCAAAATATGTGGTAAAATGTTTAATAACATAAATAACATAATATTCCACCAATGTAAATGTAAACAGAACTCAACAGCAGCATTAACAACCATTATTCCCCCCAAATTCAGGGGGAAAAAGTGTGTCTTGTAGTCTGAAACATACAGTATTTCTGGATCATGAGAACTAATCAAGAAACTTCCAACACTTGCCTGGCTGGATTTCAGAATTTCTGTGCAGTAGTGATATCTTGTGCCTTCTACTTTCTTCCTTTTTTTTCTTTCTTCCTTTTAAAACAAGAATGTTGACAGTAGTTCTGCTAACCCTGTCCCTCTATTGTAATTGGTATGTGTAGAAAGACAATTTATCTCTTTAGTTGCACAGGTCTACAGATAGATATAAGCTGTAGTTAAGGAACCCCACCCAAGGAGCCTCTTCATACATGGTAATTCTTTATATGATGATTCTGAATTTTGATGATGTAATATTCCATTTGAAAGATAGGGAGATAAAAATATCTGTGGCTTTCATCTTATTTGTTTTTTCTTGTTCTCTTAGGGATTGTTCACCCTAGGGGGAGGTCACTGCAATTCTGAGGAGCAGCTCTGTGGAGAGGCCCATGTGGCAAAAAACCTTGACCTGTGAATAACAGCATGAGTAAGCACTCAGTTAAGGTTAAAGTCATGAAGTTGGGCAGGACTGCAGTCTGATCTGAAGGCTCAATTAACCAGGTTCAGAGGGAATCCACTTTCTGTTGGGAACTGCCCTGCCTGGTTTCAGAAGCTGTAACCCCCCATGGCTAAGGCTGAGTGAGAGACCTTGGAACCCTAAGCCACTAAGGAGACAAAGCTTATATTCCTGGCAGGGGTGCTGTCTTTGCCCCCTTTACTTCACCCTGCTTGGCCCCGAGCCTGACCGGTTAGCCAATGACAAGTAAGATTCCTTAAGGGAGGGACAACCTAAGACAGGCATGGTCCCAAAAGGGCCTTCAGGGAAGGACTTGGGGGGCTATAGAGAAAGGGGGTGATGGACCCTTGCCCCTCAGCTTTGACATAACCTGAGTCCTCATTCTGTTTGCAAGAAGTCTCCTAATCTCTTGGCTACCTTACTTCCTCTGCCTGACTTAAGCCTGAAAAAATGACAGAGGGCAATGCAGCCCTGTGCTGGAAAGGGCAGGTTCCCTGGGGCGATCATGCCTAAGAAAGAGTACCTAAAATCCTGTGAAACCTGCTTTGCTAAGAATGTCCTCAATTTTCTTATAAGGGTCCAAGCATAAAATGAGTTTGTTTTCCAAAGTTTTATAGCCCTTTAGCTAACTGACCCTGACTCAGAATAAGCCCTCGTAGTTCTTTGTAGGTTATCTATTGTTTGATCCTTACTGCTTGACAATGATTGGTGAGTTTTACCTGTATTCCTGTGCAAATTGAACCCAATAAAAGCCCATTGAAGAAAAGGCTCCTAGTCTTTCTCCTTTGAGAGATTGACCACCTTTCCTCCCCAAGCAGATCATGTCTTGGTAGACTTATTCTCATTCATGGCTGATGGGGGTCTCTGTGGGCAAAGCTCCCCTACAACTTTCATGCTGTAAATGTACTCCTGACCACAAGAAACTATGTGATATATGTGTTTGTTGTCTTAAGCCATAGATTCTGGGGGTAATTTCTTTAAAAATTTTTTTTTAAATATTTTACTTATTTTTCATTAGAAATGGGAAAGGAGGGAGAGAGGAGAGAGGAGAGAGAGAGAGAGAGAGAGAGAGAGAGAGAGAGAGAGAGAGAGAGAGAGAGAGAGAAACATCATGGTGTGAGAGATACATTGATCAGTTGCCTCTCATATGCCCCCAACTGGGGACCTGGCTGACAACCCAGGCATATGCCCTGACTGGCAGTTGAACTGGTGATCTTTGGGTTCATAGGCCAGCACTTAATCCACTGAGCCACACCAGCCAGGGCTGTAGGTAATTTCTTATGTAGCAGTAGGCAACTACTATAACTGTGAGAATGCCAACAGATTAAGATGATAGATGTAAAAGAAAGCTTTGTTTCACTTAGGAAAATCAGGGGTTTTCCCCCCAGCATATAAATATGTGGAAAGGAGCTTAGCCAAATTGTATGTGGAAATCAGGGTTTATCTTGTAGGAAAGGGAATGATATCACATATTTTATCTTTCCTAATTAAAATCTAGAGTTAGGAAGTTTTATCTGGATGTAATCATATTATCCTGTTCATGAACCATGGACATTATATACAACAGAGTCCCTGAAAGTTTTGATAAAAGTAAGGAGAATGAAGACCCATAGAGTGATTTTTGTACTGAGTTGGTCAAGATGAATGAGAATCAGTGTGTCTAAGTTACTAGAATGGTAGGCACTGGAAAGGGCCCCAAATCACCTCTTCTGGGAGAATATGAGAGAAATAAACTCATTAGTAGGTATAGCAAGGGTATAATATTTTGGCACTCCTCCTAATGCCAGGAACAAGGGGGTTTAATTTCAGTCATTATATTTGAGAAGCAACTTTATAAGATTGCTACACTGTTTGTAGTGTTACTCATTACAGACGTGTTTCCCAGTGGATAGAGCAAAGTCACTCCCTGCCTCCCTCCCTACACACACACACACAAACACACATACACACCTTAAAATTAGTTAAAAAAGGAAGACTATGTTTACAGTGACAGGCAAAATATTTTAAAAATGTGTACAAGTGTGTTGATAATCTTTTGAGTCAAATTCATAAGGCAAATAATATTTGAAAGGCAAATATTTTGCAAATGCTTATGCCCTTCTTCCACCATTGTATATATGCTAGCCAAGGTTTAGCAATTGGCAATGGTTTGTAGAAATGTTAGCCAAGCAACTATCTTGCTATTATTGGCTGAAATAAATGCATGTTCCATTATCAGTACTTCAAGCTAACATTTCCATAAAGGTATGTTTACCAAGGAGTAAACATCTGCAGTTTGGACTTAAGATATGTATATGACTGGATAAAGTAGATGCTTGTTATTTTTTTTGGTCATTGTGTGAATGACAGCCATATTATATAAAAGGTGTGTATAAAACTAACTTACATAGCATGGATTTTTATTAATGACTCACTTTCCATTGATTGGCCATAGACTTTATAATTAGTTGGCTTTAAGGAATTACTCCTAAAGATCTATTACCTTGATCATCATCCAGCATAACAAGTATAATTTTTGAGTATATATTTTTGTAAATAAGTATTTTTTATTTTCAAAATTGTCTTACAAGTTTTAGTAAAATATGCCAATTTTGCACCATGTACAATTCCTCTAAATTGTTTTCAAAGGATGGAATAATTCTATGCTGCTTTTTATTCACTGCCACTTTTAAAACAAGAACACAAGTGTTGAATTTAATAACTAGTATATTTAGTGAAATAAAATGCTTTCTGATTTTTTTAATGTACTCTAAATGAGGATTGGGCAATGATTCCATTTTCTCTCCTTACTAACCAATCAAACTGCTTAGTATTTTAAAGGGCAAAGCAATAGCAAGTGCTATACTTTATAAAGTACATAACATTGAAATCTCCAATAGTTAATTTTCATGATGCATATGTTAAAGAGACTAGAAAATAGTTCAGGATTAATCACATCTCATGAATTTTTAACTATAACAAAATGAGAAAATAGTACATTACATGGTATAGCCAGTGCTATTTTAAGGCCATGATAATTTTAGGAAAGGTATATCACTTTGTGAATTAGATATCCTTGTTTCATTTGTATAGCAAAGTAACCAGTGAGTTAAAATTTACCTTAAAAGAATGATATCAATCTTTTCATTGATATGGGGTGATGCAGACTCCGGCCCTCCGGAGTCTGCATTGTGGATGCGGTACACAAATTCACATGGACTACTGAGTCCAGTGGAGAAAAAGGGACAGCACGGCCACTCTCTCAAGGGGAGAGCACCTCTGAGTGCCTCAGCCACTCTCTCAAGAGGAGAGCACCCCGACCCTTGCCTGGACAGGCTTGTATTGCTTTCCAGTCACATTACATCAAAGAAAGTTCTCATTATTTCTAGATTTAGTTAAGTGATTACTTCTTACAGGTAACAAAAAAGGAGAAAAAGTTGCAAATGCAAGGGAATGATAACAATGATTGATTTGGTTACATTTCATCCTTGGGATGTCTTAGCACAGGCTTTAGGGAGTTGCTTCAGAGATATACATTAAACATCTGCAGTCTTAACTGAGGGTGAGAGAGTTTTAGCAAAAGCAGGTCTCGTAGCAGCCTAGGTACAATGCAGGCCTGATTCCCCACGGGAAAGCCGATCTGCACACCTGGCTCCTGTGTGCTGCCTCACGTTGATCAGTTTTCTGGATCAATACTGAGCTACATTTGTCATTGCCATGCTGATTGGTTCCCTGTAGGGGGAATTTCCATGTATCTGGACACTGATTTCTTTTTTTTTTCTATTTTAAAAGCACTTCCTATACTCCAAAGAAAGGAATCTACAATGTTATCATGGTTACCTATACTTACAATTATCAAAGCAGTTGCCAATGCTTCCTACTTGGGGGAAATACCTCTGCTAGCTCTAAGGGGAGGGGTCTTTCTCAGAAATATCATTCTCTTGAAGTAGGCATTAAATTGTTGATGTATTTTTTTTTTTACTTTTTTTGATTGATGTTCAAATACAGTTATCTGCATTTTCCCACCACTACCTTCCTCCACCCTACCTGCCATCAACTCCCACCCTAAAACCCACCCCCTTTGGCTCTGTCCTAGGGTTCCTCATTCTGTTCATTTATGTCCTTTTCCCTTCTTCCCCACATTATTTTCCTTTCCCCTCTCTGGTTACTGTCAGTGTGTTGTCAATTTCAATGTCTCTGGCTATATTTGGCTTCCCAGTTTGTTTTGTTAATTAGGTGTCACTTGTAGGTGAGATCATATGGTATTTGTCTTTCACAACCTGGCTCACTTCACTTAGCACAATACTTTCCAGTTCCATCCATGTTGTCATGAGGGTAAGAGCTTCTTCTTACTTTCTGCTGCATAGAATTCCATTGTGTAAGTGTACCATAGTTTTTTGATCCATTCATTTACTGATGGGCACCTAGATTGCTTCCAACACTTGGCTATTGTAAACTGTGCTGCTATGAACATTGGGGTGCATAGGTTCTTTGGCATTGGTGTTTCAGGTTTCTTAGGATATTATCCTAGCAGTGGCATTGCTGGGTCAAAAGGCAGATCCATTTTTAGTTTTCTGAGAAAATTCCCTACTGTTTTCCGTAGTGGTTGTACCAGTCTGCAATCCCACCAACAGTGCACTAGGGTTCCCTTTTCTCCACAACCTCTCCAACATTTGTTGCTTGTTACTTTGTTTGTGATGGCCATTCTGACTGGTGTGAAGTGGTATCTCATTGTGGTTTTAATTTGCATCTCTCTGATAGCTAGCAATACTGAGCATCTTTTCATGTGTCTCTGGATCCTCTGTATGTCCTCCTTGGAGAAGTGTCTGTTCAGGTCCTCAGCCCATTTTTTTAATTGGATTGTTTGTCTTCCTAGAGTAGAGTCATGTGAGTTATTTATATATTTTGGAGATCAACCCCATGTCTGAGATATGATTGACAAATATATTTTCCTGTCTAGTTGGTTCCCTTTTCATTTTGCTAATGTTTTCTCTTTTTTAATTTTAAGTATATTTTATTGATTATGTTATTACAGTTGTTCCAAGTTTTCCCCTTTTGCCCCCTCCACCCAGTACCCCTCTTCTCTCCAGCAAATCCCCCCTTAGTTCATGTCCATAGGTCAAGCATGTAAATTCATTGGCATCTTCATTTCCTATACTATTCTTAACATCCCCCTGTCTATTTTGTTCCTACCAATTATGCTTCTTAATCCCTGCCCCATTGCTCCCATTCTCCCCTTTCCTGTCCCAGCTGATAATCCTCCAAATGATCTCCATACCTATGATTCTGTTCCTGTTCTGATTGTTTGCTTAGTTTATTTATTTATTTAATTTTTAAAAAATATATTTTATTGATTATGCTATTACAGTTGTCCCATTTCCCCCCTTCATTCCCCTCCACCCTGAACACCCTCTACCACCCACACTCCCTCCTTTAGTTCATGTCTATGTGTCATACTTATAAATTCTTGGCTTCTACATTTCCCAAACTATTCTTACCCTCCCCATGTCTATTTTCTACCTACCATCTATGCTCTTTATTCTCTGTACCTTTTCCCCCTCTCTGCTCCTCCCGCTCCCCTGTTGATAACCCTCCATGTGTTCTCATTTCTGTGGCTCTGTTCCTGTTCCAGTTCTTTGCTTAATTTGTTTTTGTTTTTGTTTTAGGTGTGGTTGTTAATTACTGTGAGTTTGCTGTCATTTTACTGTTCATGTTTTTTATCTTCTTTTTCTTAGATAAGTCCCTTTAAGTTTTCATATAATAAGGGCTGGGTGATGATGAACTCCTTTAACTTGACCTTATCTGAGAAGCACTTTATCTGCTCTTCCATTCTAAATGAAAGCTTTGCTGGATAGGCAATCTTGGATGTAGGTCCTTGCCTTTCATGACTTGGAATACTTCTTTCCAAGAAATCAACTGACAGAAGGGCACCTCTTTGTAGGTAACTCTCTCATTTTGTCTTGCTGCTTTTAAGATTCTCTCCTTATCTTAATCTTGGGTAATGTAATTATGATGTGCCTCATTGGGTCCAACTTATTTGGGACTGTCTGAGCTTCCTGGACTTCCTGGAAGTCTATTTCCTTTGCCAGAATGGGGAAGTTCTCCTTTATTATGTGTTCAAATAACTTTTGCACTTGTTGATCTTCCTCTTCTCCTTCTGGTACCCCTATAATTCGGATGTTGGAACATTTAATGATGTCCTGGAGTTCCTAAGCCTCTCCTCATTTTTTTGAATTCTGGTTTCTTCATTTTTTTCTGATTAGATGTTTCTTTCTTCTTTCTGGTTCACTCCATTGATTTGAGTCCCAGTTTCTTCCCATCACTGTTGGTTCCCTGTACATTTTCCTTTATCTCACTTAGCATAGCCTTCATTTTTTCATCTAATTTGTGACCAAAATCAACCCATTCTGTGAGCATCCTGATTATCAGTGTTTTGAACTGTGCGTCTGATAGATTGGCTATCTCTTCATCACTTAGTTGTATTTTTTCTGTATCTTTGATCTGTTCTTTCTTTTGGGCCACTTTTTTTTTGTTTTGACGCACCTGTTACCTACTGAGGGACAGAGCCTTAGGTGTTCACCAGGGGGAGGCAACCCAGTCTCTGAGTTTTGACCCTGTATGTGGGTCAAGTGTCTGAGAGGGAACAATGGCATTTGCTCTACTCTCTGGTGGATTTCAGTCACTTCCCCCACTTTCTGCAGCAAATTGGGCCCTTCTGGTGCTGATTCTCATGTGGGTGGGTTTGTGTACATCCTGGGACCATGAGGATCTCTCCAATGAACTCTTCTGTGAGGCTGGGAGTTCCTTCCAGCACCTCAACCCTCACAGGTGTTTTCAATAGGTATTTTGAGGCTTTATTTCCTCAAGCTGGGACCCTGGGTTGCACGGTCTGTCTGGCTCCCCATTTTCACCTGGTTTATCTGTGCATGTGAATGTGGGACCGGACGCGCCACACCCCTCTACAAGCCGCCACTTCACTGGGTCACCAGCTGCTACTTTGCACGCCTGGGGTCCACCAGCCACCCTGCTACCAGCCCTCTCTGTCCCAGCTCCCTGACTCCATCCCTCTTACAGTTCTGGATGAATGTGTCTACTTTAACTCCTTGGTTGTCAGACTTCCATACAGTTCAATTTTCTGTCAGTACTGGCTGTTTTTTTGTTTTTAAATTGTTGTTGTCCTTAATTTGGTTGTGCAAGGAGGCATGGTATGTCTACCTACGCCTCCATCTTGGCCAGAAGTTTCATTTTGCTAATGTTTTCTTTAGCCATGCAGAAGCTTTTTATTTTGATAAAGTCCCATTTGTTTATTGTTTCCTTTATGGCCCTTGCTCTAGAGGACATATTAGTGAAAATAATGCTGCATGGAATATCTGATATTTTCCTGCCTATCTTCTCCTCTAGGACTTTTATGATATCACAACTCATGTTTAAGTCTTTTATCCATCTTGAGTTTATTTTTGTGTATGGTGTAAGTTGGTTGTCCAGTTTCACCTTTTTGCATGTAGCTGTCCAATCTCCCGACACCATTTGTTGAAGAGGCTATTTTTATACTCTTTATGTTTCTTCCCCTTTGTCCAGTATTAACTGCGCATAGAGACTTGGGTTTATTTATGGGCTCTCTATTCTGTTCCATTGGTCTGTGTGTCTGTTTTCATGCCAGTACCAGGCTGTTTTCATTACCATCACCTTGTAATATATTTTGATGTCACGTATGGTGATCCCACCTACTTTGTTCTTGTTTCTCAAAATTGCTGCAGCTATTTGGGGTCCTTTACAGTTCCATATAAATTTTGAAGTGTTTGCCCTATATCTGTGAAATATGCTATTGGTACTTTAATAGGTATTGCGTTGCATCTATAAATTGCTTTGGGTAGTATAGACATTGTGATAATGTTAAATCTTCCAATCCATGATCATGGTACATGCTTCCATTTATTTGTGTCTTCCTTAATTTCTTTCTTCAGTGTTTTGTGGTTTTCTGAGTACAGGTCCTTTACCTCTTTGTTAGGTTTATTCCTAGGTACTTTATTTTTCTTGCTGCTATATCAAATGGGATTTTTTTCCTGATATTTAATTGTTGGTGTACAGAAATGCCTTCGATTTCTGAATACTGACTTTGTATCCCAGTGTTTTGTTAAGTTCACTTATTAGATTGAGCAGTTTTTTTGGTGGCATCTGCAGGGTTTTCTATGTACACTATCATGTCATCTGCAAACAATGATAGTTTTACTTCCTCCTTTCCAATATGGATGCCTTTTATTTCTTCTTTTTGTCTGAGTGTTGTGGCTAGGACTTCCAATACTATGTAGAATAGAAGTGGTGAAAGCAGACATCCTTGTCTTGTTCTCGATCTTAATGGGAGAGATTTTAGTTTTTCCCCATTGAATATGATGTTGACTGTAGGTATCTCATATATGGCCTTTATTGTGTTGAAGTATGCTCCCTGAGTTCCCATTTTGCTGATCTATTGATATGATCATGCGGTTTTTGTCCTTCCTTTGTTTGTGTGATTTAATACATTTTTTGATTTGCAAATATTGTATATCCTTGCATCCCTGGGATGAATTTCACTTGGTCATGGTGTATGATCTTTTTAATGTATTGCTATATGCAGTTTGCCAATATTTTGTTGTAGATTTTGGCGTCTATGTTCATCAGAGATATTGGCCCAAAGTTTTCTTTCTTTGTTATGTCTTTTTTGGTTTTTGGAGTAGGATCCTGCTGGCTTCATAAAAAGATTTTGGGAGTTTTCCCTGTTCTTGGATTTTTTGGAATACTCTGTGAAGGATAGGGGTTAGCCCTTCCTTGTATGTTTTTAAAATTCTCCTTCAAACTGTCCAGTCTAGGTCTTTTGTGTGCTGGTAGTTTTTGATTACTGCTTCAATTTCATCAGCTGTTATTCATCTGTTCAGGCTTTCTGCTTTTTCTTCACTGAGTGTTGGGAGATTATATTTTTCTAGAAACTTCTCCATTTCATGTAGGTTTTCAAATTTCTTGGCCTATAGTTCTTTGTGGTAATTTCTTATGATCCTTTGTATTTCTTTAGTGTAAGTTGTAATTTATCCTCTTTCATTTCTGAATGTGTTTATTTGGGTCCTCTCTTTTTTTTTCTGGATGAGTCTGCTTAAAGGCTTGTCGATTTTGTTTATCTTTTTAAAGAACCAGCTCCTGGATTTATTGATCCTTAGAATTGTTTCTTCAGTCTATGTCATTTAATTCTGCTCTGATCTTATTTATTTCCTTCTTTCTACTTGCTCTGGGCATCTTTGTTGTTGCTCTTGGAGTTCTTGTAGGTGTAGGGTTAGGTTATTTATTTGAAATGTTCTATCTTTTTTATGTAGGCCTGTGTTGCTATTAGCTTCCCTCTCAGGACTGCCTTCATGTATCCCATAAATTTTGGATTGTTTTAAGTTAATTTTCATTTGTTTCCAGAAACTTTTATTTCCTCCTTGATCTCATTCTTCACCCATTCATTATTTAATAGCATGCTATTCAATTTCCATGAGTATGAGTGTTTTTGCGTTTTTTCCTTCGGGTTGGTTTTTAGTTTGAGGCCCATATGGTCTAAGAAGATATTTTGTATGATTTCAATTTTCTTGAATCAGTTGAGGCCTGTGTTGTGTCCTATCATGTGGTCTATCTTTGAAAATCTTCCATGTGCATTTGAAAAGAATGTGTATTTTTCTTCTTTGGGATGAAGGGCTCTATATATATCAGTTAAGTCCATTTGATCTACGACATTGTGCAATGCTACAATATCCTTGTTGATATTTTGTTTGAAAGATCTATCCATTTTTGACAGTGGGGTGTTAAAATCCCCTAGTATATGTTGCTGTTTATATTTTTCTTGAAGTCCTCCAAAATTTTCTTTATGTATTTGGGTTCTCCTGTGTTCAGTACATACATGTTTATAATGTTTATGTCTTCTTGATGGATTCTTCCCTTGAGTATTATGAAGTGCCCTTTTGAGTCTTTTTTTTATGGCCTTTGTTTTGAAGTCTATTTTGTCAGATACAAATATTGTGACCCCAACTTTTTTTTCCTGTCTGTTTGCATGGAATATTTTTTTTCAGCTCTTAACTTTCAGTCTGTGTAAGTCTTTTGTTCTGAGGTGGGCCTCTTGGTAGCATATGTGTAGGTCATGTTTTCTTATCCATTCAGCTATCCTATGTCTTTTGATTGGAGCATTTCATCCATTTACATTTAAGGTTATTATTGGCAGGTACTTATCCATTGCCATTTTAGTCCTTTATTACCTATGTTCCTTTCTCTGTCAGTGTTTTTTTTTCCTCTTCTTAAAACATACCCTTTAGCATATCTTACAGAGCTTGTTTGGAGGAGGTATATTCTTTGAGCCTTCTTTTGCCTGGGAAGCTGCTTATTTGGCCTTCCATTTTAACTGAGAGCCTTGCTGGATAGAGCAGTCTTAGTTGCAGGCCTTTGTTTTTCATTACTTGGAATATTTCTTGCTATTTCCTTCTGGCTTGTAATGTTTCTGTTGAGAAGTCAGCTGCTAGCCCTTTTGGGTCTCCCTTGTATGTTACGTCCTGTTTCTCCCTTGCGGCCTTTAAAATTCTCTCTTTGTGTTTAATTTTTGCTATTTTAATTATGATATGTCTTGGAGTAGGCCTCTTTGTCTTCCTTTTGATTGTGACCCTCTCTGCTTCCTGGACTTGTGTGGCTTCTTCTCTCATCCACTTAGGGAAGTTTTCCATCACTACTTTTTCAAATAGGTTTTTTATCCCTTACTCCTCTTCTTCTTCTGGTATTCCTATTATATGGATATTATTCCATTTCATGTTGTCCTGCATTTCTTTTAACCCTTCTTCATTCTTTTTGAGTGTTTCCCTTTTTCTTGCTGTTTTTGGGATGTTTTTTCTACTTAGTCCTCCAGTTGACTGATTGAACCTCTGCTTCATCGAGCCTGCTTTTGATTCCTTCTGCTGTGTTCTTTAGTTCAGAAATTGTATTCTTCATGCCTTCTTGGCCTTTGTTGATTGTTTCTATGTGCTTTTTTATGCTGATATAGTTTGTAGTAAGTTCCTTATAATTTTCCTGTAGTTTTCGGTAGGTAGCACTAACTTCACTGAGCTTCCTTATAACCATTGTTTTGAACTCAATATATGATAGTGACTTGCCTCTCTTTCATTTAGCATTCTTTCTGAGAATTCCTCCTTTCCTTTAGATTGGGGGTTGTTTCTTTATCTTCCCATTGTTTGTGGGACTCTTCTTGTTTGCCTCTATTTCTTAAATTGATCTGTTCTGACTCCCTAAATTTATGGTGTGAATTTCTATGGTGGGAGGCCTGTGAGATACAGTGGTGCAGTCTCCTTGATCACTTGACCTTGATGTTCTCAGGATGTCCTTTATGTGTTTTATGCTGCTTTTCTGGATGTAATTGGGTTTTGATTGTCATTGGGTATTTCTTTCATGGATCCTTCCCTGCTGCTGGTTGACTGAGGGTCACTTCACCCACCACATCTTGTGTGCTGTTGTCTAGACTCTGTCTGAACAAAACCAGAGCCCAAGAAACAAACCCACACTCACAAATTAACTCCCCCGCACAATCCCACCATCAACAGCAAATGAACCAGTATTAATAAGGGTGTAATGAAAATAAGACTACTATAAGAAACAGAGTGGATATGAGATGACCTTCTGAAAGAGAAATGATTTGGAGAGGGTAGAGGGAGGAGCACTAATAAGAGTTGGGAGTTGGAGTAAGGGAAAGAGAGAAGATAAAGTTTACCTCATGAATAAAGAAAGGGAATGAAGAGTGTGGAGTGAAATACGACAAAGGAAGCATATAATATTAGGTTTAAGCAGAAATTAAAATAGTATAAAATAAAATAAAGTGAGAGAGAGAAAGAAAAAGGAAGGAAAGTATTAGATAATTCATAAAAAATATAGGAGCCAGAGGAGAGAAGATGGCGACGTGGTAGGAGGGAGCACACGCTGCCTCCCGTTTCAAAAGACAGAAAAACCTAACCATACTAAAGAGGACATTGCAGCTTACATGAAAATGAGAAATCAAAAATGTAGCGGACACGGAAAGACC
>CM052540.1:79049540-79072602 GCA_028533065.1 Trachops cirrhosus | reverse complement strand
AACCTATGCACCCCAATGTTCATAGCAGCACAATTTACAATAGCCAAGTGTTGGAAGCAACCTAGGTGCCCATCAGTAAATGAATGGATCAAAATCTATGGTACATTTACACAATGGAATTCTATGCAGCAGAAAGGAAGAAGGAGCTCCTACCCTTTACAACAGCATGGATGGAACTGGAGAGCATTATGCTAAGCGAAATAGCTAGGCAGTGAAAGGCAAATACCATATGATCTCACATTTAAGTGGAACCTAATTAACAAAATGAACCAGCAAGCAAAATATGAACAAAGTTATTGAAATTGAGAACAGGCTGACAGTGATCAGGGGGGATAAAGGAAGGGATAATGAGGGAAAAGGGTGAAGGGTTTATAGGAGCAATGATAAAGGACGTATGCGCAATTACAGGGAGGGATAGAAACAGGGAAATGAGGTGGGGAGGGCTGGGGTTGTAGTGAAGACTGGGGTTTTGGTGAGTCATTTGGGGAAAAGGCAGCAAACTTGAACAACAATTAAAAAAAGTACAAACTTGTACTTGAACAACAAGTAAAAAAAAAAAAGCTTTGAAAATTGGCAAGTTGAGCCATATCTGTAGCATCACTAATATCAGCCATCACCAAAGCATAAAATTTAAAATTAGCAGCTTTACTCTCAAAAGTTGTTTCAATAGATTTTCTAGTTTCTTTAATTCACCTGGCTAGAGTCTAGTAGGAAAATGATTTTAGAAATATCCCCTTTTTTTCAGGGCAAATTATATCTGCCATGCTTTCTATACATTGTTTAATAAACTCACAATCAGTAAATGGTTTCGATATATTTGCATTTGAATATGCTACTTTCTAACATATTCTACTATGCAACTCTGGAATCTAGCAGAGTTGTAACTTTTTGAAAAAATTTTTGTTGAGAAGACAGACTTTTTTCAGTTCTACTATTTTGTCTATAGACCACAGTCCTTCATATTCATTGAATTTGATGGCATGTTTTTTGCATATAATGCCTTTCCAAATTATACTCTTTGGAAACTTGCACAAATTCCCTACAAATTAAGCAGAGTGTCTTACTACTGGCTTTGACAAAAAAGTAGTCATCTGTCTACTTTTCATTGAACAATTTACCTTCATCCATAAATTTTCTCTTTTGGTGTTCTTTTTTTTTAAGAGACATTGTAGAAGCCATACTGGGATTAAAAAACAACAATAGATAAGAGACTTTATTTGACTTTATTATGAAAATTAATTGACAGAAAAATAGAAAGCAAGGTTTGGGCCCTTTCTCAGCTCTTTCAGTTGCTAGTGTAGGGTAAGGCAGAGGGCCAATTGTAAAGCATGGTGGGTGATATAGGTACCACCAAGGTATTGAAGTACCTTTAAGAGTCAATTAAGAATTCTTTCTTGACTTCTAAATAATATTAAATGCCTAATGTTGCAATAGTAGGACTAAATATTATTGATAATCGCTGCCTTGCTAAGTCACCCTGAGCACGTGTAATGTCTGATGCTATCAATTCTACTCCCTGCACTTGGAAGTAACACACTGGAAGCTGCACATTACTGTAAAACTGAATCCACACGTGTACAAATAACAAAAGCGTATACATATTTATTTTATGTGACATTATGACACATAATCACAAAAAAACCTCATAATGTTTTAAGTAAATTTACGATTTTGTGTTGGGCTGTATTCATAGCCATTCTGGGCTACATACAGCCTGTGGGATGCAGAATAGACACTCCTGTTCTAAATGACACCTTTTCTTGAAAAATCTTGGTTGCAGTTCCTTTGTTTTCATCACTTTGAGTATTTCTTGCCAATTCCTTCTGGCCAGCAAAGTTTCTGTTAAGAAATCAACTGACAGTTTTATGGGAGCTCCCTTGAAGGTAACTAACTGCTCTTCTCTTGCCGCTTTTAAGATTCTTTCTTTGTCTTTAACCTGTGCTATTTTAATTAAGATATATCTTCATGTGGGCCTCTTTGGTTCATTTTGTTTGGGACTCTCTGTGCTTTCTAGACTTGTGTATTTTCCTATGCCAGGTTAGGGAAGTTTTCTTCCTCTTTTTTTTCTTTTTCTTTTACTTTTTTTTAAATTTATTTTTTAATCATTATTCAAGTACAGTTTCTATCCTTTACTCCCATTCCAGCCAACCCACCCATGACTCCCCTCCTCCCTTCCATTTCCAACCCCCCTAGATTTTGTCCATATGACCTTTATATTTGTTCCTATAAACCCTCCCCATTCTCCCCTGAAGTTCCCCTGAAATACCCTCCCCTCTCCCCTCTGATCACTGTCAGCCTGTCCTCTATTTCAGTGTCTTTGGCTATATTTTGCTTGTTTCTTTGTCTTGTTGTTTAGGTTCCTGTTAAAGGTCAGATCATATGGTATTTGTCTTTCACTGCCTGGCTAATTTTTTTAGCATAATACTTTCCAGCTCCATCCATGCTGTTGCAAAGGATATGAGCTCCTTCTTTCTTTCAGCTGCATAGAATTCCATTGTGTAAATGTACCATAGTTTTTTGATGCATTCATTTACTGATGGGCACCTGGGTTGTTTCCAGCACTTAGCTATTGTAAATTGTGCTGCTATGAACATTGGGGTGCATAGCATCTTTTGGATTGGTGTTTCAGGGTTCTTAGGATATAGTCCCAGCAGTGGAATTGCTGGGTCAAAAGGCAGATCCATTTTTAGTTTTCTGAGGAAATTCCATATTGTTTTCCATAGTGGTTGCACCAGTTTGCAATCCCACCAACAGTGCACTAGGATTCCTTTTACTCCACAACCTCTCCAGCACTTGTTGTTTGTTGTTTTGTTTATTATGGCCATTCTGACTGGTGTGAAGTATCTCATTGCGGTTTTAATTTGCATCGTTCTAACAGCTAGCAATATTGAGCATCTTTTCATGTGTCTCTGGATCCTCTGTATGTACTCCTTGGCGAAGTGTCTGTTCAACTCCTTTGCCCATTTTTTAATTGGGCTGCTTGTCTTCTTAGAATGGAGTCGTGTAAGTTCTTTATATATTTTGGAGATTAAACCCGTGTCTGAGGTATCATTGGCAAATATGTATTCCCATACAGTTGGTTCTCTTTTTATTTTAATACTGTTTTCTTTCACCATGGAGAAGCTTTTCATTTTGATGAGATCCCATTTCTTCATTCTTTCCTTTATGTCCCTTGCTCTACGGGACATGTCAGTAAAAATGTTGCTGCATGCAATATCTGAGATTTTCCTGCCTATGTTCTCCTCTAGGACTTTATTTATGTCACATTTTATATTTAAGCGTCTTATACACCTTGAATTTATTTTTGTGTATGGTGTAAAGTGCTGTTCGCGTTTCATTTTTAGCATGTAGCTGTCCAGTTCTCCCAACACCATTTGTTGAAGACGCTATTGTTATTCCATTTTATGTTGCTGCCCCCTTTGTCAATTATTAATTGACCATAAAGATTTCAGTTTATTTCTGGGCTCTCTGTTCTGTTCCATTGGTGTATGTGCCTGTTTTTATCCCAATACCAGGCTGTTTTGATTACAGTGAACTTGTAATATAGTTTAGTATCAGGTATTGTGATCCCTCCTACTTTACTCTTCTTTCTCAAAATTGCAACAGCTATTTGGGGTCATTTGTGGTTCCATATAAATTTTTGAAGTGTTCTATGTCTGTGAAATATGCCATTGGTACTTTAATAGGTATTGCATTGAATGTGCAAATTACTTTGGGTAGTATGGACATTTTGATGATGTTAATTCTTGCAATCCATGAACAAGGTATATGTTTCCATTTATTTGTGTCTTCCTTGATTTCTTTCTTCAGTGTTATGTAGTTTTCTGAATACAGGTCTTTTACCTCTTTGGTTAGGTTTATTCTTAGGTATTTTATTTTTCTTTTTGCTATATCAAATGGGATTTTCTTCTTGATTTCTGCTTCTGCTATTTCATTGTTGGTGTACAAAAATGCCTTTGACTTCTGGATATTGACTTTGTATCCCACTGTTTTGCCAAATTCATTTATTAGGTCAGGCAGTTTTTTGGCTGAGTCTATAGGATTTTCTGTGTACACTATCATGTCATCTGCAAACAGAGGCAGTTTTGTTTCCTCATTTCTGATTTGGATGCCTTTTATTTCCTTTTCTTGTCTGATCATTGTGGCTAAAACTTCCAGTACTATATTGAATAGAAGTGGTGAAAGTGGACAGCCTTGTCTTGTTCCTGATCTTAGTGGAAAAGATTTTAGTTTTTGACCCTTGGGTATGATGTTGGCTGTAGTTCTCTCATATATGTCCTTTATTATGTTCGGGAATGCTCCCTGTATTCCCACCTTGCTCAGTGTTTTATCATAAGTGGGTGCTGTACCTTATCAAATGCTTTTTCTGCATCTATTGATATGATCATGTGATTTTTATCTTTGCTTCTGTTTATGTGATGAATTACATTTACTGATTTGCGAATATTGTACCATCCTTGCATCCGTGGGATGAATGCCACTTGGTCATGGTGTATGATCTTTCTAATGTATTTTTGAATGTGGATTGCCAATACTTCATTGAGGATTTTAGCGTCTAATGCTCATCAGCGATATTGGCCTGAAGTTCTCTTTCTTTGTTGTATCGATATGTGGTTTTGGTACTAGTATGATGTTGGCCTCATAAAAAGAGTTAGGGAGTCTTCCATCTTTTTGGAGTTTTTTGGAATAGTCTGTGAAGGATAGGGGTTAGCTCTTCCTTAAATGCTTTGTGGAAATCTCCTGTGGAACCATCTGGTCCTGGACTTTTGTGTGTGGAGTTTTTTGATTACTGCTTCAATTTCATTTGCTGTTATTGGTCTGTTCAGGTTTTCTGCTTCTTCTTCATTGGGTTTTGGAAGATTATATTTTTCTAGGAATTTGTCCATTTCACCTAGGTTTTCAAATTTCTTGGCATACAGTTCTTCATAGTAATTTATCACAATCCTTTTTGTTTCTGTGGTATCAGTTGTAATTTCTCCTCTTTCATTTCCGATTGTGTTTATTTTTGTCCTCTCTCTTTTTTTCTTGATGAGTCTGCTTAAAGGCTTGTCGATTTTGTTTATCTTTCAAAAAACCAGCTCCTGGATTCATTGATCCTTAGAATTGTGCTTTTAGTCTCTGTGTCATTTAATTCTCCTCTGATCTTGGTTATTTCCTTCTTTCTACTTGTTCTGGGCCATCTTTGTTGTTGTTCCTTGAGTTCTTGTAGATGTAGAGTTAGGTTGTTTGTTTGAAATGTTTCTATCTTTTTTAGGTAGGCCTGTATGGCTATGAACTTCCCTCTCAGGACTGCCTTTGCTGTGTCCAATAAGTTTTTGGTTGTTGTGAGTTCATTTTCATTTGTTTCCAGGTACTTTTTGATTTCTTCCCTAATTTCATTCTTGACCCATTCATTGTTTAATAGCATGCTGTTTAATTTCCATGATCTTGAGTGTTTTGGGTTTTTTTCATTGGGGTTGTTTTCTAGTTTCAGACCTTTGTGATCTGAGAATATGCTCGGTATGATTTCAATTTTCTTGAATTTGTTGAGGCTTGTTTTGTGTCCTATCATGTGGTCTATCTTTGAAAATGTTCCATGCGCATTTGAGAAGAATGTACACATTCTTTGAGATGGTGAGCTCTATATATATCAGTTAAGTCATTTCATCTAGGGCATTGTTCAATGCCACAATATCTTTGTCGATATTTTGGTGGAAGAGCTGTCCATTTTTGGCAGTGGGGTGTTACAATCCCCCACTATAATTGTGTTGTCAATATCTTTCTTGAAGTCCTCCAAGACTTTCTTTATGTATTTGGGTGCTCCTATGTTAGGTGCACATATATTTACTATGTTTATGTCTTCTTGGTGGATTCTTCCCTTGAATATTATGAAATGATATTCTGGCCCTCTCTTTATGGCTCTTTTTTGGAAGTCTATTTTGTATGATATGAGTATTGCTACCCTGGCTTTTTTTTTCCTGTTCGTTTGCTTGGAAAATTTGTTTCTAGCCCTTCAGTTTCAGCCTGTGTATTTCTTTGCTCCTGAGGTGGGTCTCTTGTATGCAGCATATGTGTGGGTCATGCTTTCTTATCCATTCAGATGTTCTATGTGTTTTGATTTGGGCGTATAATCAATTTACGTTTACGGTTATTATTGATAGGTACTTATTCATTGCCATTTTCGTACCTGTGTTCCTCTCTCTCTCTCTCTCTTTTCCTTGCTTTCCTTAAAGTTGTCCCTTTAGTATCTCTTGTAGAGCTGGTTTGCTGGAGGTGTATTCCTTTAGACTTCTTTTTCTGGGAAGCTTCTTATTTGGCCTTGTATCTTGATTGAGAGCCTTGCTGGGTAAAATAGCCTTGGTTGCAAACCTCTGGTTCTCATTACTTGGAATATATTTTGCCATTCTCTTCTGGCTTGGAGCGTTTCTGTTGAGAAGTCAGGTGCTAGCCTTATTGGGGCTCCCTGTTTCTCCCTTGGTGCCTTTAAGATTCTGTCTTTGTCTTGAAATTTTGCCATTTTAATTATGATGTGTCTTGAGGTGGGCCTGTTTGGGTTCCTCTTGATTGGGCCTCTCTGTGTTTCCTGGATTTGTGTGACTTTTTCTCTCATCAAATTAGGGAAGTTTTCCATCAATACTTTTTCAAAATGTTTTGTATCCCTTGCTCTTCTTTATCTCCTTCTGGTCCCCCTATTATATGGATATTATTACATTTTATATTGTCTTGCGTTTCTCTTAATCCCTCTTCATTCTTTCTGAGCCTCCTTTCCTGTTCTTGCACTTTCTGGGTGCTTTTTTCTACTTTGTCCTCCAGCTCACTGATCTGGTCTTCTGCTTTATTGATCCTCCTTTTGATTCCTTCTACTGTGTTCTTCAGTTCAGAAATTGTATTCTTCATTTCCTCTTGGCCCTTGTTGATAGTTTCTATGTCCTTTTTTGTGTTGATATAGTTTGCAGTGAGTTCATTGTAGTTTCCCTGTAGTTTCTGGTAGCTCATTGTGAGTTCATTGCTTTGAACTCAGAATCTGATAGTTGAGTTGCCTCTATTTCATCATTCTTTCTGAGGCTTCCTCCTTTGCCTTCATTTGGGGATTATTTCTTTGTCTTCTCATTGTTCTTGCGACTCTTGTTGTTAGCCTCTGCTTCTTAAATTGATCTGTTCTGGCTCCCTGGGTTTATGGTGTGAACTGCTGTGGTAGAATACCTTTGAGATTCAGTGGTGCAGTCTCTTTCATTTATCCAGGTGTTCACAGCTTCCACCTACTGTTTTTTGTGATCATTTGGAGGGATAAGGCAAAATGGTGTAAGACATCAAGTGAGTATTCCCTGATATTTACAGTAACAGCCAGTAGAGAAGAGATAGGAGATCCTTTGGCTATGTATAGTGTTAATCATGATCTTCCACTCCACTAGACACTTTTTAGAAAGGATATAAAGAAGATAAGACTCTTGTTGTGAAGGAAAGGATTGTGAGTTGGATCTAGAAAGCAGTGGGGATATGGGACGTCAGATTCTGGGGTAGGGTGAGAGTAAAGAGTAGTAAATAGGTGTAGTGTGTGAGAGAATAGAGTTAACCACTACAGTGATAGAGTTCAGGAAACTGTGAAGTGGGCTAAGATCAGGGATGGGTGTTGTGAAGTATGTACAATTGTGTGGAATAGCTATTATTTACAGTAATATTAGAGCAACAATCATATGACAGAATCTATGAAATCTAGATAACAAGAATAGGGAGTATAGAACCTTGAGTGGTGTAATAATGGAACACAAATGAAGGACAGTAAATTAGCAACACACTATGATTGAGATAACAGGGGAATCCTATCAAATGATACAATATAACCCGCCAAGCAGAAAATACTACACAGAAAGAAGAGGAATACCAAAATACTATAAAAATAAAAGGTTTAAGAATAATGAAACAATGATAATGCAATTATGCAATTACTTGCAGGTTCAAGAAAAAAGGAACAAAGTGGAAGATGGGAGGAAGAAGAAGAGAGAAATTTGGAAATAATGGGAAGGGTCAACACCAAAATGACAGAAAGAGAAGCATAAATAATTGATAGATCTAAAAATAATGAGAATTAAAAGATAAAAGGTTACTTAAAAATAATTAAAATAAAAAATAAAAACATAAAAACAAAAACAAACAAACAAAAAACACCTATTGTTGATTTCAGACTGGCCAAACTGGTTTTTCTAGCTGGCTTCAGCAGACTGAGGGGCAACTAGAGACAGTTTTTCTCTGTTCCCTTGTGAACTCAGTCAGCCTCTGGCATACTGTTCCTAAGGTAGTCATGCATTCTCCCCAGAGCCCGTCTGGTGCTTCTCTGAAGGGTCCTGTATGTGGGGTCTGGGCGCTCCTATGTGTGGTCTCGGGAGCTCCCCGCCATGTGTTCCCGATGTCCTGTGGAGCGCCTGCGCCCTTTCCAGGTTCACTGGTGTGCTGTCTGTGGATCCTGAGGGGCGCCCACTTCCTCCAAATTCATGGCCTGGGCATCGTAGGTCCCAGGGATCACCCACACCTTTTCCTTTTTCACCGCTGTGGTTTCTCAGACTTCTACAAAACCACACTCTCTCCGGGTTGAGGGGCACGGGCATACAAGTGGGTGCCCTTGGTCGCCCAGCCAGGCGCGTTTGGTTGCACAGGTGGGTGCCCATGGCCACACCGGGTGGGGTGCACACTCTCACCAGGGCTATGTGTGGGTGCTCATAGCCCCTGTGTGGGTGTCTCTTCATTCTCACTCCCCTCTCTTTGCCTTCCAGTAACCTGGCCTCCCCTGGTGCTGCTAAGTCCTTGTTTGGCCAGGGAGGGAGAGGATGATCCAGCTCTCTCCTGGGAGCCCCGAGGCAGACCCTGGAGCACTAGGCCTGGAGCTGCAACCTCCCTGGTCCCCACATTGATACCTGGGCCCTTATTATCCTGATGTAGTCTTACCATCAGGTTTTTCAATGTCCGCTACAATTTGTGATCTCCTATTTTCATATATGTTGTGATAATGTTGGCTGTTTGCTCTGTTCCTCTGTAGATCAGCTAGGATTTTCTCCCACGTGTAGTGGAAAGTAGAATCTGCTCCCTCCTACCATGCTGCCATCTTCCGTCTCCCTGGGAAGTTTTCTGTTAATCTTTTTTCAAATAGGTTTTTAAAGGTCTTGCTCTTTCTCTTATCCTTCTGGCTGTCCCATTATGTGACTGTTGCTATGCTTGAAGTTGTCCCAAAGGCTCCTTACACTATCCTCACTTTTTTTGTATTTTTTTTCTTTTTGCTGTTTCCAATGGTGTTTTTTGCTTCCTTATATTCCAAATTGCTGATTTGATACTCATTTTCATCTATGCTACTCTTGATTCCCTGTAAATTATTTTTCATTTCAGTTAGTGTATCCTTCATTTCTGACTAGTGATTTTTTATGGTTTCCATCTCCTTTTTTACACTGTTGAATTCTCACTAAGTTCATTGAGCATCCTTAAAAACATGTTTTAAACTCTACATCTAGTATATTACTTGTTTCCATTTTGTTTAATTCTTTTTCAAGTGTTTTGTTCTGTCTCTTCATTTCAGACATGTTTGTTTCCTCATTTTAGCAGCTTCCCTTTTTTGTTTCTATGTATTAGGTAGAGCTAATATGTTTCCTAGCCTTGGTTGTGTGGCCTAATGTATTAAATGTCATGTATGATCCAGTGGCACAGCCTCACCATTCAACCAAGCTGGGCTCTCTAGTTATACCCCCCTTTTTGTTTGTGGGCTGTGTACACCCTCCTCTGGGAGCTGAACTTTGATTACTTTAGGCATGTCAGTTGGAGGTATTTGCCCCTGCTCTGATCAGCTACAAGTTCTGGCTGAGACCACCATGGAGGATCAGCTGTGCAGGGGACCACACTATGGAGCAGGGCTTACTTCATTGGGGCTCTGGTTCCTGCTGAGTGTGCTTGTTCAGTGTGCTGCTTGTGGGGGTGGTTGGTTGGTGCTTTGGTCTGGTCAGAAGCAGTTCACTGGATGTGCTGGCTCTGGGACCTCCTGGGAGCTGCAAGCCAAGATCAGCCCCTGCCTGTTCTTCCTGGGGCCACCCAGCATGAGCTACAAGGTGATCTGCCAAAGGCTACTACTAGTGCTGGGCTTGGAATTGTCCAGTAGAGGCCAAGCTGCAAACTAAGGCCAGATGTTGCTAGAGCATGGACTAGGGCCACTTAGCAAGAAGTACAGGCCATGCTAAGGACAGATGCTGCTTGTTTGGGAGATTTTAAGAAAATCTGAAGCATGAGGCAAATCAGGTCATTTGTATGGAAAAGCCACTGCAAACAGATTTGGTGGGCCTTCAAGTTGAGTGGGACAGGGTCTGAGGGAATCACCATAGTGGGGCAATCAGTGATAGCCAGGTTGATGGAGTCTCTGACATGTTACCCAGAGTAGGAACATGGCCTCTGCTAGCACTTCTGTCTGGGAGAAAGCTGTACCTCCATCTCTTGCTTTGATACCAGATGATTCAGCTTCTCCCCATATATCCTTGGTGACTTTTGAGCTGCTGCCCCAGTGCTGGAACTCAGAGGGAGCAAGTCCAAGTAAGTCCATGCATGGGCCCTTTAAGAAGAATGCCCAGGACTCCAGCAGCTCTTCTTCTCACTCAGCCTCAATCCCACTTATTTTGACAGCCATAAGTTATGGGGACTTTTCCTGGTGCTGGAACCTTGGACTAGGGGTCTTGGTGTGAGACTTTGACCCCTTGCTCTTCAGGAATGACCTCTGCAGCTGGGATATCCCTCCAGATTTTTATCTACCGCACCAGCTCATTCCTGGTATCTGCACCTCCTACCAGTCTTAATGTGGCTTCCTCTTTGTATCCTTAGTTTGTAGGATTTCCGTTTAGCTAGATTTCAGGTGGTTCTGAATGATGGTTGTTCTGTAGTTTAGTTGTAATTTTGATGTGCTTTTGGGAGGATGCAGTGTCACATTTATCTGCACTGCCCTCTTGACCAGAATTTTACCAGCACTTTAAAAGGCTATTAAAGGGGAAATCAGTCTGCTCTTTGTCTTCAGTGCCATGCTTTATTGTAAACACTTACAAAGACTCTGGCTTAGTGGCTCAGTTGGTTGGAGTATCATACGGTAGACAAAAAGATTGTGGGTTTGAGTCCTAGTCAGGACATATACCCAGCTTTCAGGTTCAATCCCTGATCAGGTCATGTGCACGAGGCAATTGATTGATGTTTCCCTCTCACATCGATGTTTTTCTTTCTCTATTTCTCCCTTCCTCTTTCTCTCAAAATGTAAACATATCCTTGGACAGGGATTAAATAAATAAACAAATAAATACATAAATAGGTAAATAAATAAAAACACTCATACAGGTCCTAGCTAATGGTACATCTTGCTTTCCTTTTCCCTCAAACTCCAAACCTTCAACCCTTCTAATGTATTACTTGTGTCATGATGTGCTGCAACCTTTTTTGCCTACTACATTTATCACATGGCTCTGTTGCCATTTCACAAAAGTAAATTATAAGTTTTACATATAATTATGAAACAAAATTTTGGGAGCATATATTTTCTTAATATCAACTAGCAACAATTTTTCCTCTTTAATGGGATATTAAGGGGATTTAATCTAGAAGCCTTTAGAATTCTACTATACTTTCAGCTGTATAACTCATCAATATCCATTATGTGTTCATGTATTTCCACTTTAGTTGTAAATATTATATTGCTAACTAATTTTATACCTCAACCCTATATCTCTAATGGATCGTTCATGTTACTAACAAAGTTATATAACAAATAATGTATTTATATAATTATACTATAAGTGAGATCATATTATTGTCATTTTCAAGAACTTTTCAAGACTCCTCATTTTATCTAGAAGTCCAAAATCTTTAACATAGTATTCAAGATCATCTACAATCTGAATTATTTTACAGATTTAACATTCACTATAACCTTCCACATAGGCTGTTGCCAAGTATCTTTGACAGGCAGTCAGCTTACTATTGATTCACTTTGGCCATGGTGAAGCCATATAACACCTAAGCATGTTATCTCCCTTAGTAGAGAAGCCTAATAGGGTAAATGGAACAGATTACCCATACCATATCTCAATAATGCTGATCAATTTATCAAATACAAATAAAAGTGAACTGCCTCTTGATTGTTCCTGCAATTGCTTGTTCATTATGTTCCAGCTCCCACTCTATGAGTAATATCAGAAAAGTGCCCCAAGTTTGTATTTCTCTGCTTGTTTGACAGTGGGCAGGGTTAAGGGTGATAAAGTCAATTGCAATAAGAAATAATGTTGGAATGGTCTCAAGTGAGACCTATGTGCTATCAGAAGTGGGCTGACTTCCAAGACATATCAGTGAAGGTGAGTATTATTTTTCTTTTAATTTGAGGTGATTTTGTCTGGCACTTTCTATACCCATAGGGCAGTAATGGTTTTAATTTACAAAGTGACCCAATGCATAGAGTAGGAGTCTTGTGGAGGGGAAGCAGAGAAAGCAAACCTTAGAGGAGTTGAAGGCTTTCATGAGCTGGTTACTTATGCCATACTCTATAAATGCCTCAAATATGATGGAGTCTGGCAGAAAGTTCCCGTCATTCCCACAGCAAATTCTTAGCTATTCTGAGCTCCTGGAGAAAGTGGAGACCTCCCAATTTATCTCTCTTCCTCTGTCTTTTATTCCGGCCCATCTCCAGGCATGTGCAGTGACCTGTAGAACAAGTCACAACATACAGTAGGGTGGCTGGGAATAATGACAGAAAAGGGACTATACAGATGCACAAGTGTTAGTTCCCATGTCCTAGCCATGAGAGTGTTTCTATGCTAAACAAGTGTCTCACAGGTCGTGGAAGGTGAGGCATTTAGGGACTCTTGGAGCAGTTCCCTATAGAGGCCTGTTACCCATATGTATCCCCTGCCCTCAATGATGACTGGAACAGAATCTCTCCCTTTAGTCATTATCATGCTGGACAAGTTAAGTGAAGCCCACATGACTTTAAACCAGGGTACCTCATCTTGATTTTATCACAGGGGTGTGAATCACAGTACCTCCAGGTTTACCATCTGACCTGGGAGACATCAGCATGCACAGGCTGACCCCATCAGGAGCACCTAGTTTGGGGCACAAAACTAAGCCTTATCTCCCTGGGTGCTCAGGTCTGGCTGGATCTGTGCACTCACTGGAACTCAGGCTGAATTAGCACCTCCCTGTCTCAGCCACACTTAGGGCTGAGAGCTGCTCTTCACTTGCTTATGTTTATCTTTCATACAAGAAATTTGGTGTTTTTTTAAAAAGGTTTAATTTAATTTAATTTTTAAATGTTTTACTTATTTATTTTTATACAGGGGGAGGAAGGGAAAGAGAGAGAGGGACAGAAGCATCAATGAGTGGTTGCCTCTCACACATTGTCCATGGGGATCTGGCCTGCAACCCAGTCGTGTGCCCTGACTGGTAATCAAACTAGTGACCCTTTGGTTCACAGGCCAGCACTCAATCCACTGAGCCACACCAGACAGGGCTTATTTAATTTTAGATAGAAGGGAAGGGAGGGAGAAAGAGGGAAAGAAACCTCAATGTGTTGTTGCCTCTCTTACGCTCCCTACTGGGGACCTGGCCTGTAACCCAGGCATGTGCTCTGACTGGGAATTGAACCAGCAACCCTTTCGTTCGCAAGCTGGCATTTGATCCACTGAGCCACACCAGCCAGGGCAAAAAATTTGATCTTTAACATAGGAAATAGGCAAAAAGCTGAAAGCAAAAAAGAAATATAGATTTATTTGCAAAAATGAACTTGTTCTCTGAACTAAAATCCATGACGTGGTAGGTTGGCAGGCTGGGCCCTGTAACTGTCTTTTTTCCATTTGACCTTTGTGCAAATTCAAATTTAATTATTTTCTCTCTCCAAACTTTAGATGAAGCAGGCGATGAATGTGCTGCCTTCATTGTACCAGATTTCATAGTTTGTCTTCGCACCACTGAATGGCAGAGGTTGAGAGGCCACTGTTTAAGTCTGTGAGAACATTAAGTTTAGAGCACAGTTCTGTCTCAGCATCTGTGGGAGTGACATCAGCACCAGCATGGTGCAGAGCCTATGGAGGCCTCAGGGGTGTGCTCCATCCAGTCCCAGCTCACTGTCTGCATATCTTCTCCTGGAGTCCCTGCCAGTAGACTCCTTGATCCTTTATCTAGAAGCTCTGCTCTCTCTCACAATCTTAGATTCCTCTCCCCCCATGTGCTGTGTTGAAGCCTTACATAACTGGGTGGTTTTTTTCAGGGCAAAGTGGCAAGAGGAAAGAAAAGAGAAAAAAAAACAATCAGGATTTCCCAAAAATTGTGGAGCACAGGGCCCCATATTCCCAGGTCCTTACCAGAGACAAGTTATTCTTGGCATTTTAGGAGCTTATGCCCCAGCCATGAGTACAGCTTCAGGGTGAAAGCAGGGCCCGGAGAGAAGAGCGAAGGGTCCCTGGCAGTCCCCCTCTCTGGCTCTGACAGGCTCCCTGTCCAGTCCTCTCTGTGTCATTCCCATCTTGCCCATGGAACAATGCTGAGACTCACTGCCTTTAGGACAAAGCTGAGATCAAGGAGGGAAAACTAAGCTCATCATTGTGCAGGTCATTTGTCAAGTTCTGACTCCTGGCTCCAGCCTGCTTGCTGCTGCTTCCTGTCTAGAGACCAATTACCAGCCTTTTATCTTTAGTTCCAAGCTCATGGTGGTCATAAGGGACAGCTGGCTGTGAACCTGCCCTATCTTGCTGGCTCCAGAATGATGTGTTCTCCTTTTTTAAGAAGAAGAGAAAGAAGGAAGGAACAACTATAAAGGACACATGGACAAAACCAAGGTGGGAGGGATCAGGGGGGGGAGGTGGGGATGGCTAGGGGGGAAAATGCAGACAACTGTACTTGAACAACAATAAAATTAATTTTAAAAAAGAAAGGGAAGGAAGTAGACTTTCTGTATAAATAAACTGTTCTTTTTGTTTGTTTTCATAGTCTTGAAGTGTTATGCTTACTGGTATGAGGCACTTTTTATTCTTCTCTTTTGATATTCCTCCTGAAGAAGGTGGATGGAGTTGGCTGCACATATAAGGGGCCAAAAGGGTGGGCATGCTGTCCTGGGTTCCAAGATGCAGTGTTCATGGTGTTCTGCATTTCTGAGCCTCTCTCATTGTTATGTGGTTCAGGTCTGGCTAAAGACAGGAAGAGCCATGAGTGATTCCTCCTGGGCCTTCCTGATACCACCATTTGTCCTGCAAGCTGCTAGTCTGTGCTCATTGCCAGATGAATGTAGAGGGTCAGCAGTCCTCTAAAGTGACTTGATGAAGCCACATGTAGGAGAGGAGGCTTGGGGTCTCTGTGTCACTGTGTAGAGTGGATGAGCCATGGTGGCTCCCTGGCCCACTTGCTGGGACACAAGGACCAAGTAGATTTCACTGGGTTTTGACACTGAAAAGTATACTATGACAGTTTGATGCAAATACTCTAATGGACAGAGTCTTTGATGAGTAATTAGAATCTCCTTGGCTTGACCACTCAGTAAGTGTCAAACTTCTGATGAGTCATTTTCTCTCATCTTTTTTAACCCTCACAGCATTACTTTTCCCTTTTCACAGCAATGCTGAAAGATAAATTGAAGCCATTGCTGGAAGGAAAGAGCCTATAAAAACAAGGTATTATCACCCTAATTTGGAATAACATTCTGCCAAGTACACAGAGAAAAATTATTAATCATCCTTACCTTTAACAGAGCATAAGTATTGTTTCTGCAGTAGTGACCTACAAATAATTAGAAGACACAGACTCATGCTGATAGTGCCATCTTTTCTGTGATCATTGTGCATTCTTGAGTAATATCACTCATGGGCACTGTGACTGTGAGAGTTGATAGGACCCAAACGAGAAGCTGAAAAGGTTTTGTTTTTTTTTACATCCTTAGTTAAATTTATTCCTAGGATTTATTTGATACAATTGTAAATGGGATTGTTCTCTTAGTCTCCCTTTTAGATACTTCATTATTTATGTATAGAAATGAAACTGATTCTGGATATTTATTTTGTATCCTGCTACTTTATTGAAATCATTTATCAGTTCTAGTAGTTTTTTGGTAGAATATTTAGGGTTCTCTATATACAACATTATGTCATATGCAAAGTATGAGACTTTTTATTTTTCCTTAATTTGGATGCTTTTTATTTCTTGTTATTGTCTAATTGCTGTGGCTAGAACTTCCAGCACTATGTTGAATAACAGTGGTGAAGGTGGACATCTCTGTCTTGTTCTTGGTCTTAAGGTAAATGCTTTTAGCCCATTCAGTATGATGTTAGCTGTGTGTTTGTCACATATGGCCTTTATTACATTGAGGTATGTTCCTTCTATTCCTACTTTGCTGAGAGTTTTCACCATAAATATGTTCTGGATTTCATCAAATGCTTTTTCTGCATCTATTGATAGGATGATGTGGTTTTTAATCCTTCATTATGTTTATGTGGTATATCACATTTACTGATTTGCAAATATTGTACTAATCTTGCTTCTCAGAATAAATCTCACTTGATTGTGATGTATGATCTTTTTAATGTATTGCTGGATCCAGTTTGCTAATATTTTGTTGAGGATTTTAGCATCTATATTTATCAGGGAAAATGGCCTATAATTTTCTTTCTTTGTAGTGTCTTTATTTGGTTTTGGAATTAGAATAATGCTGGCCTTTTAAAACGAGTTGACAGTCTTCCCTCCCCTTGATTTTTTTTGGGATAGTTTGAAAAGCAGAGCTGTTAGTTCTTTCAGTGTTTGGTAAAATTTGTCTGGAAAGTACTTTAATTTCATTAATTGTAATTTGTCTATTCAGAATTTCTGCTTCTTAAGTTTTGGAAGATTGTATGTGTCTAAGGATTTATCCATTTTGTCCAGATTGTCCAATTTATTGGTATATAGTTGTTCATAATGTTTTCTTACAATCCTTTGTATTTCTGTGGAGTCAGTTGTTACTTCTTTTATTTTGGATTTTATTTATATCAGTTTTTTCTCTTTTTTCTTGATGAATCTGAATAAAGTTTTGTCAATCTTACTTATCTTTTCTAAGAATCACCTCTTGGTTTCATTGATCTTTTAATTTTTTTAGACTCTATTTTGTGTATTTATTATCTGATATTTATTATTACCTTTCTTCTACTGACTTTGGACTTTGTTGTTCTTTTTCTAGTTCCTTTAAGTGCGAAGTTAGATTGTTTATTTGAGATTTTTCTTGTTTCTTGAGGTAGGCCTGTAATTCTATAAATTTTTTCCTCTTAGGACTGCTTTTCCTGTGTCCCATTGATTTTTCGATTGTTGTGTTCTCATTTTTATTTGTTTCAAGGTGTATTTTGATTTCTTCCATGATCTCATTTTCACCCCACTCATTGTTTATAATATGTTATTTAGCCTCCATATCTTTATGTGCTTTTTAGTTTTTTCCTTGTTATTGATTTCTAGTTTCATACTTATGCTCAGAGAAGATATTTAATATGATTTCAACCTTTATAAATTTATTGATACTTGCTTTGTGTCCTAACTTGTGGTCTATCCTAGAAAATGTTCCATGTGCAATTGAAAGGAATATATATTCTGCTGCATCAGGATGAAATGCCTTGAAGATATCAACTAAATCCATTTGATCTAATTTTATTTATTTAAGACCACTGTTTTCTTGTTGATTTTCTGTCTGGAAGATCTATCCATTTATGTCAGTGGGGTGGTAAAATCCACTCCCATGACTGTATTACTATCTATCTCTCCCTTTATGTCCACCAAGGTTTTCTTTGTATATTTAGGTGCTCCTATGTTGGGTCCATAAATGTTTACAAGGGTTATATCCTCTTGTTGGATTGTTCCCTTCGTCATTATGTTGTATCCTTCTTTGTCTTTTACTATAGCCTTGGTTTTAATGTGTATTTTGTCAGATATAACTGTTGCTACTGAAGTATTTTTAAATTTCCATTTGCATGAAACATCTTTATCCATTTTTTCTTTTAGTTAGTGTGTATCTTTCATTCTGAGGTGGGTCTCTTGTAGATAGCATATATATGGGTTTTGTTTTCTTATCCATTTAGCTACCTCATGTTTTTTTTTATTGGGGCATTTAAGCCATTTACATTTAAAGTGACTATTGATAGATATGTATTTATTGCCATTTTATTCTTTTAAAAAAACATTTTATTTATTTATTTTTAGACAGAGGGTGAGGGAGGGAGAAAAAGAGGGAGAGAAACATCAATGTGTGGTTGCCTCTCATGCACCCCCTACTGGAGACCTGGCCTGCAACCCAAGCATGTACCCTGACTGGGAATCCATCCAATGATCATTTGGTTCACAGGCCAGCACTTGATCCACTGAGCCACAGAAGTCAAGGCACCATTTTCTTTTTTTAACTAAGCTCCTCTGTTTTTTTTTTTTTTTTCCTCCTTCTTCTTGTAGAAGACCATTTAATAGTTCCTGTAAAACTGGTTTGGTGGTAACAAATTCCTTTAGCTTTTTCTTGTCTGGGGAGCTCTTTATTTCTCCTTTAATTTTAAATGATAGCCTTATTATGTAGAGTAATCTTAGTTGTAGTTCCTTGCTTTTTATCACATTGAATATTTCTTGGCAGTCTCTTCTTGCCTGAAATGTTTCTGTTGAGAAATCAGATGGCAGACTTCTGTGAGCTTCTTTGTAGGTAACTTATTCTTTCTCTTGCTGCTTTTCAGGTCCTCTTGGCCTTTAACCTCTGCCATTTTAATTATGATGTGTCTTGGTGTGGGCCTGTTGGGGTTCATCTTGTTTGGGACACTTTTTGCTTTCTTGACTTGTATGTCTTTTACATTCACCGTGTTAGGGAAGTTTTTAGTCATGATTTTTTTTTTTTCAAATAGGTTCTCAATCCCTTGTTTTTTCTCTTGTGCTTCAGGTACCCCTAGGATGTGGATGTTGCTATGCTCCAGGTTGTCCCAAAAGTTCCTTAATCTAGCCTAATTTTTGAAAAGTCTTTTTTTCCCCACTGCTTGGATCAGGTGTTTTCTGCTACTCTGTTTTCAAAACCACTGATTCAGTCTTCTGCTTTCTCCAACAGAGTGTTTATTCCTTCTAGTGGGTTCTTCATTTCGGATATTTTATTCTTTATTTTTGTCTGCTTCTTTTTAATGGTTTCTATTTCCTTTTTCTAAATGCAATCTCTTTAAGTTCTCACTTTAAGTTCATCCATTCTTCCCCTAAGTTCTTTGAGCAACATTATAATCATTGCTTTAATCTCTTTATCAGATAGATTCTTTTCCTCCATTTTGATTATTCTGGAGATTTTTTTTGTTCTTTTATTTGGGGCTAGGGGTTTTTTTTTGTTTGTTTGTTTTCCCCCTCATTTTAGCTGTCTCTTTGTGTTTGTTTCCATGTATTAGGAAACAAGGGACCCTGGGAGAAGGAAGAGCAGAGTGCACAGGGAACCCTGCCCCCTCCATGGAGAGTCTTGTTTTTCCTATTCTGTCCCCTCCATGCAGAATGACCTGTGCCTCCTACTCTGATCCTGCCATGGATGGTTTTGTTTCCCCTCTACTATGTCCTGTCCATGGAGTTTCCTTGTTTTTCCTGTCCTGACCCCTCCATGAAGAGTCCACTGTTTATCTGCCCTGCCTCCCATGTAGGGTTCTATTTTTCTAGGCCTTATCCATTCCATAGATGGTCCTCTGCCCTGCCCTATCCCTCCATGGGGGTCCCCTGTTCCCCTGCCCTGCCTCTCCATGGAGAGTCCTTTTTGCCCCATGCCATGCCCCCTCTCCCCCTGCCCTGACCACTCCCAGGGTCCCCTGTCCCCCTTGTCATGCCCTCTCCATTGATGGTCTCCTTTCCCCTCTGCCCTATGCCCTCTGTTTCCCTGCCCTGTCCCCTCACTCACAGCCCTCTGAGGGGTGTGTGCTCCAGTCTTAGGTCTTCATCTCTCCTGCCTTTAGGCCATGAGCATCCTCTTTCTACCTGAAGTACATTTCTCACCTTCTTCATCTGTCAACATCCTGTACTCTCAAGACAAATCTCAAATATCATTTCCAATGTCAAATCACAGAGCTATCTTTTAAAAATATAAATCAGATCACGTCATCTCATTCCTAAAAGCCTTAATGGTTCTATAGCATTTGCAACCTACCCAAGGGCCTTTTATATGCCCACCACCCTCCCTTTCCTGCACCCCAGCCAGCCTGGCTCTCTCTGCCCTGAGAATATTTGCTGTTCCTTTGGGAGTGGCTTTCGCAGGACTCCATTTGGTGATCTCCATCTCAACAGCAGAGTCTGAGTTTAAATATGACAAGATCTTGTGGAGCCCTTCTCTGAGCTTGCTAGGGAGCAAGCTTAAGGGAGCACCCTTAAAGAGGCCCCAAGCCAGTCCTGTGGGGTATCATGTGGCAACAGGTCAGAGATGTATGACAGGCCACAGAGGTAAAATGGCAACCATTTGGGGTCAGCTAGGTGGGCTGAGGTAACCAGGTATTCTTGAAAGTGGGAAAGGGGCAGGAGGCTGGGTCAGAGATGCCATGGGAAGGACTCAGCCTGCATTGCTGACTTTTAGATTGGAGGGAGGGACCATGGGCTAAGGTATGCAGGTGGTCCCTAGAAGCTGGAAGTGGAAAGCAAGGGCAGGGACACAGAAGAAAACTATTTCATAAGGAGTGGATTTTGCCAGCACCCCATAAGCAGAGGGAGAGCACAGCCCAATGAATACACCTCAAGTTTCTGTCCTACAACACATGTGATCGATCACACACTTTGTGGTATAAGCCACTCCATTTAAGGTCATTTGTTATTAGCAGTGATAGAAAACCAGTATAGTCCTTAATATAACCTAGTCATATCACCTAAGCCTGTTTTCTTCATGGCTCTTAGTATCTGCTGAAATAAAGTGTTGTTCTTGTTCACCTTCTCCCATCCCATTTCTGCACTTGAAAGGTAACCTGTGAAGGTCTTGATCCTGGGACCCAAGTCCAGCGAGGGCCACAGAGGAGTGGACAGCACACACGTGTTGAGTGAGTTCAGGAGTGAAGGGATCTTTTCTGATTCCATAAATTGTTTTATTTTTGTAATGAAACGGATTCATTAACATAAATCCATATGATTTCTTAAACCTTTGGACATCCCCAATAAATAAAATGTTTAAAAAAATTTTTTTTTTTTTGTCAAAACCTGTGTCTCAATTTTTGATAGAGAAATGTAGTTGCTGCTTTGCGAGTTGTCTCAGGGAGGGAGAGAATTTGCAGACCAGGTTCACACTAGGATTTCCCTCCCGTCCCCTGTGTCCCCCACAGGCCAGCTCTTTGTCTTCTGGTGGCTAGTTGACCCACTATATATTCTTGACACCTCATCTCCTGTTCACCTGGCTGGTGTTGCTTCCAGTGGAGTCAGGAGACTCCCATCTGGATGACTGTGATGACTTTGATGATCTTATGTCTTTGAGATCTCATTCACTTTTTACTTGGGAACCAGAAATTATGGCCTTTGGAAGTAGGGGCAGAAGTGTTGGTGTGTCTTCAGGCCTGTGGGGTGAGCAGGTGATGTAAGGTGACCACTCTTGACCCCACTACCTGGCCCCCTGCCTGGCTGCCCCTTCCTGGACAGCAGATCCCCTCCCTGTTCCCTTTGATGTTCCTGAGAACAGTTTCAGGGATAGAAGGATGTTGGGCATCTGAACATTCTTCCTGGGATTAAGAAAGCTGATGGTTCGGAATTAGGAGAGGCAGACCTAGCTGCCCACAAAGGAGTGCTGCTTCTTCTTGGGAAATGCTTCTCATTAGGAAACACCAGCAAATCAGACAGCAGTTCTTCAGAGAGATGGATTTTGCCTTCCAACGATGAAATTATAAAATAGAAAACACAAATAAAACTATTCTGCAGGATGTGTCTATTTTATGAATTATGTACCATGTGAGTGTGTACAAGAGGCAGGAATGACGGGCACAGTGACCCTTTGGTTTTTCTAGTTTAATTTCATTACCAAAGACTTAAACCAGTGAGTTCCAAGGCTTTTTCTAGGTCTTCAGCAGATTCAAAATCCACATAGCCAAACTTCTGAGACATACCAATTCTGACATCCACAACAGCAAGATCATTTTTAGCAAAAACATCACAGATACCCGTTTTTAATTCAGAAGCAGATTTGCTGAAGTTCAAGTTTCCAATAAAGAGATTGAAAGCTGTAGTTGGTTCTGTGGCTTCCACTTTATGTTTAATGCCTTAGCTAATTCTTGCACCACCTGGGAAACAAAAGCTGGTCCATTGTCACTCCCTAAGCTTAAGGGCAGTCCATGTCGGGGAATTGTTTCTCTGAGTAAGACCTTGGCTACTTCTCTGGCCTTCTCTGTTCTGGTGGGGAAAGCTTTGACCCAACTGGAAAAAGTACATATTAGAACAAGAAGATATTTGTATCCCCGACTTGGCTTGACTTCTGTGAAGTCTATTTGCAGGTCTTCTAGGGACTGGGTCCCCTGATGTTGTATCCCGGGTGGAACTCGGTTGTTCCCTGATGCGTTGTTCTTGGCACATGTTACACACCTGGCTGCAGTACTAGCGTGTAGCGTGGCAAGGTTGGGTATATACAAATACCTCCAGAGCAAATTTTCTAGTGCCGTTTTCCCCAGATGGGTCAGGGCATTACAGTTCTGGACCACCTGCCCTGCTTGGCTCTGGGGCACATAAATCTGCCCATCCGGGAGCCTCCATAGGCCTTCTGATGGCGGGGCTAGGCTGTTGGCTGATTACAGTCCTCCTCTCCGATCCTAAGGCTCTCTGTCCTTTGCTTATCCGAAAACCCAGATATCGGACTTCTTTCTGGCAAATCTGGGCCTTTTTTTTTCTGGACACCTGGTATCCTTTGGTGGCCAGGAGCTGGAGTAAGGCCCGCATCCCCTCTCGGCCTGACGGTGGGGCCACGGGTGCGGTGACCACAGAGTGTTCGGCCCCGGTGTTTACTATAAAGTCCAATGACTGGCTCCCTACTTTGGCTCAGACCATAGGCTTGTGGGGGCCAAGTTTTATCGAGCCCAGTCTGGCTTATTTGGTATTCAGTCTGACCAGGCTGAGGATACCGGGGGCAAGGGGAGGT
>CM052540.1:79014288-79049040 GCA_028533065.1 Trachops cirrhosus | reverse complement strand
GAAGTATAATGAAAATATACACTTGTAGTATATTTACTACTGATATATCAGGGAAATATAGTGTTTTTTTACAAATTTTATTTATTTACTTAATTTTAGAGAGAGGTGAAGAGAGGGAGAAAGGGAGAGAAATGTTCATGCGAGAGAGAAACATCGATCTGTTGTCTCTTGTACACACTCTGACTGAGATCGAGCCCACAACCCAGTCATGTGCCCTGACCTGGAATCAAACCTGCAACCTTTTCCTTTGCGGGACAACATTGAACCAAGTGTGGCACACCAGTCAGGATGAATATATATATGAATAGTTGGAGATATATATATATATATATATATATATATATATACACACACACACACACACATACACACACACACATATACATATATACTCTAATGACATTGTGGTCTGTAGTAAAAGATTTTTGAAAATTCTGCATAATGTTATGAATCAAATATTTACCATAAAAGTTTTTAAAGTGTGTTATTCGAGTAAAAATGTACATTTTAATTAATTATTTAATTAAAGGAAAGCAGAGTGTTACGGACAGTTCCTCTACTGGCAGCATGCCTCCCTCAGGACAAATGTAGAGTCAAGATTGGTCGTCGCTTCAGTGAAGAAAGGTAATTTAAAATAATTTTTTCCACATAAATTTTTAAATATGATTTTTAAAAACTTATCATATAGACCTAGAACAAGGTACATTGGAAGTGGCCAAAAAATTTAAGTTCTGCCTTTTCTCTCAAAATAATACAAGACAAAGCAAAACATAAACAAAAACACCTCCCCACAAGAGACCAAAGTGGAATAAACAAAGGAATGATGGCATTACCTGAATTCCATACTAATATATGTTGACCCTAAAGGGCATGTATCTTCACTGTTTATTTTGTTTTTGTTCAAGATGGTGGGGTACTTTATTAGTGTTAGTTTAGTTTTTTATTTTTTTATGTCATATATGATATACATTTTTATAAGTAAACATATATCTATTTTTAGTCCATTAAAGCTTTCATAAAATACAGTGACTAACTACTACTATATTTAGTTATAGGCACATCATGTATCTATATTTAAGGATAAAACACCTTCTGTCATATTCAAAATGTTCTTTTTGATGAGACCCAGTATATTTATGTGTAGCAGTCATTAGTTGAGCTCTTCATTGACAGATCTATAGTGTTTTTGGATCGTATTTCACATTCTATTACATAACCATTATCATAAATATATATATATTTAAATTTCTCTACAGGTCTTTTTATACCTTTGAATTGTCTTCATTGCTTTTCTGTCCACTCATAAAGCCTTTACAAATTGCTGTGATCTTGCCTACATAGTTAAATATATATTTAGATGCAAAATTTAATTTCTCTTGAAAATATGGAGATTTCTTTTTTCAGTTCACTTATGAAAATGCAAAGTAAGACTTGTACTAGCAGGAAGCCTAGGGAATTGACTAAGCTTTTTCCCTCCTATGTTATTTTTTAGCTTCCTTTTGTAATTTAGATTCATCCTATGAAAATAATATCATGTCAGAACTTGATATAATCATTTTTTCTGTTCTCTGAAACTGTTTATTAGGCACACTTTTCTTATACAGAATTTTCTTTTGTAAATTTTGCATTGCCTTGCCCATAGGTGCTGCTGTTGGGGATTTTGCTTTTTTATTGAGAATACAAGTGAGATTCAGAGCTTATAACATGTGGAGCAGCCACATCATTTACATTGTAACACTTCTGTCACACAGAGGCTCTTTATAATGACAGTTTCTCTATAATTCTTGAGTGGATGTGATATATAGGTGGAACAAGGTTCCATCTAATCTGCCAACTTGGATCTGTGTTATTCTATTGCAAAAATAATGAGCATCTATGGTGGTAAAATTGTAAACTATCTGGCTATCTAACCCCTCCATGAATGTGCTTGGGGATGAGAAGTTTGACACTTTTCCAAATAGCTCATCCTATTTTGAGTCCATTGTATTAACTAGTTCAGTGTTTTCCCATGGTGCCTAATATAGTGCTTATTCAGTAAATTATTATACAATGATGGATTTTAAACTAAAGCTCATTAAGACTATTGACTTAACATTAATCTGGTAATTATTAATTTAAGCTTATCTTAGAGTATGTGATGTAAGTATAGGGAAATGATTATGAGACATTACTTTTGGTATTCTTTATAAATGGAATTTAAAAATACTTTTAATTTTTTGCCTCTATTATGTAAGAAAACACTGGGTTTTACATATCAAGCCTTGTATCCAGTGACTTTCTAAATTGATTTTTCAGTTGTAGAAATTGTTTTGTGGATTCCCTAGGTCTTTCTGTGTAAGTAGCATTCTCATATGCAAATAGGGTCATTTATACTTCTTCCTTTCAGATCTTTATGCCTTTAATTATTTTTTCTTACCTTATTGTAATAATTGGACCTTCAGTCTAATGTGAATCAGGAGTGGTAAAAGACAACATCTCTACCTTGATCCCAATCTCAAAGAACATTGTTAAATATATCGGCAGTACATTTTTGTAGATTCCTTTTACTGGTTTGAAGAAGCTGCTGTTTGTCTTTAATTGATTTTTTAACTTGTCTTCTTTTCCCTCAAGCTTATTTTGTTTCTGGTAGACAGAGGCTATCTCATTTATTATTACATCTCCAGTCCAAAAATGCTTTGATATGTATTTTTATCTGTATTTTTGAATGAAGTTCAATGAAACTTTTGTTAACCTACAAAGTAATAAAGATTTCTTTTTAAAAAAATGTTTTAGAGATCCTGAACTTTCAATGGTTTGTCGGAAGTCTGGTACATTAATATTATATCCAGGGGCTGAAGCTGCTAATTTGGAAGAATTTATATTAGACTCTCCTATTTATCCTTCCACAATCATCATCATTGATGGTACATGGAGCCAGGCTAAGGACATTTTCTATAAGAATTCCTTGTTTCGACTGCCCAAACAGGTAAACTAGTAGTATTTCTTAAAATTTATTTTTTTATTTTTAACTTTATTTTTATTGTTGACACTATTACAGATGTCCCCATTCCCCACCCCTTTGCTCTCCTCCACCTAGCCCCCACTTCCGTCTGCCCATCACTACATTGTTTTCTGTGTTTATGGGCTATGCATATATGTTCTTTAGCTATTCCCTGCACCTTCTTTCATCTGGTCCCTCTCCCACACCCCTCCCCTTTGACAGCTGTCAGTATCTTTCATGGTTCCATGCCTCTGTTTCTATTTTGTTAATCAGTTTATTTTGTTCATTAGATTCCACATATAAGTGAGATCATATGGTATTTGTCTTTCTCTGACTGGCTTATTTCATTTAGTATAATACTCTCCAGGTTCATTCTTGCTGTTGCAAAAGGTAAGAGTTCCTTGTTTTTTTACAGCCATGTAGTATTTATTGTGTAAATCTACTACAGCTTTTTTTTTTTGTAATATCCACTCAATTACTAATGGGTACTTGGACTGCTTCTATATAAATATTTAAATAATCCTCTCTTATAGTTTTATTCACCAAGGAAAAAAATAAAATTATAAAATGAAAATTTAGGTCAGTTCTTATCTATGTTTTCCAAATATATAAATAATATAGTTTAAGTTAACTAGGTTTTATTGGTAAATGTAATTAGTAACTTTTTTACCACCCCCTTCAATATATAGATATACCCATATACTTGCTTTTTGTATAAATTTATCTTGGCTGCTACTTAATTTAGTTGACCCCTTCAATTTCTGTAGTAGTATAAAAATTTTGCTCCATATGCATGAGAGAAAACAGCAGACAGAAAACAGAAATAAGAATTAAAATCCAATATTGCTTTTTTTACAGAAAAGTATATAGTTTTTTTCTAAATATGTAACCATATGTGAATTTATACTTACATAATTAAGGAGTGAAAGAATTATAAAGCAAACCCATTACTTGGCCTCCTTTTAATCTGGATTTCTAATACATTCAGACCATTTGGCAGTGAATCTCTTCCCTCAGAGGAATTTCACATAGGAGACTCTTGACATTTGCTAGGAGTAAATCCAAGGTGAACATGGAAATATTTGTAGAGGCTCCTGGCTTTCTTCATAAACTTGTTTTTTGTGAGTATTTGCATTTCCTTATCCTACTGCCTTTTAAACTTCTACTTAAAGCTCAGTTTCTCACTTGAAAATCAGAACACTGTTGGGAATATTCACTGGCTGAGACATTTCCCTGAAAACTTTTTTCTCGTGTCTGTGTACATAGAGCTATGACAGACTGGTTTATGTTACATATCTAATCTATTGAGAAAGTCAGATTTGTCATTCTCCTTTCAGTTTTTTAATTGAGTTATAATTGCCATATAACATTATATTGGTTTCAGGTATATAGCATAATGATTAGATATTTGCATATATTGCAAAATAATCTCTACAATGTCTATTTAACATCTATCACCATATATAGTTATCATTTTTCTTTTGATGAGAACCTTTTTTCATATAATTCTATTATTTTTTAAACTTTTTTATTGTTGTTCAAATCTCCATTTTTCCCCTCACTACTACCCCCTACCCCAGCCATCCCCACTTACCACCCTTGATCCTACCCTGCTTTGGTTTTGTCCATGTGTTCTTCATAGATGTTCCTGAAAACCCTTCCCCTTTTCCCCCCATTATCCCCTCCCAATTCCCCTCTGGTTACTGTCAGTTTGTTCTTAATTTCAGTGTCTTCTAAGATCTACTCTCTTAGTAACTTTGAAATATATAATGCTGTATTATTAACTATAGTCATTATTCTTAGATCCCCAGGACTTGCTTATTTTAAAACTAGAAGTTTGTCCCTTTGACCTGCCGTCACCCATTTTGCCTATCCCCTACCCCCAACCTCTTTTAGCCAGCAATCTATTCTATGTATCAATGAACTTGTTTGTTTGTTTTGCTTTGGTTTTAGATTCTAAGTATAAGTGATATCATATGGTATTTGGGTATTTGTTTTTCTTTAGTTTATTTCATTTAGCATAATGCCCTCAAGGTGTCTCTCATGTTGTTAAAAAGAATAAAATCTCCTTTTTCTTTATTTGTTCATCTGTGGATACTTATGTTGTTTCCATATCTGGCTATTTTAAATAATGCTTCAGTGAATATGGGTTGGGAGTGTAGATATCTTTTTGAGTCAGTGTTATCATTTTCTTCAGATTAACCTTTTAATTTTATTCAAAACTTTAGTTTTGTTTCCTTCTATTACCAGCGTTGGGAATTGCTGTACTTTTAAAAGAAATTTTATTGAGCCCTGGCTGGTGTGGCTCAGTGGATTAAGTGCCAACCTGTGAACCAAAGGGTTGCTGGTTTGATTCCCAGTCAGGGCACATGCCTGGGTTGCGGGCCAGAACCCCAGTAAGGGGTATGCGAGAGGCAACCACACACTGATGTTTCTCTCCCTCTCTTTCTCTCTCCCTTCCCCTTTCTCTAAAAATAAATAAGTAAATAAGTAAATAAATAAAAGATTTATTAAAAAGAAAAGTTTTATTGAGTTTATTCAGGTGACAGTGGTTAATAAAATTATATGGATTTTAGTTGTACAATTCTATAGGGAATTGCATACTTTTAGATGTCTTTTTCTCTGGAGAAGGAATTTTTTACATTTAGAATATGTAAAAAGATTCTGGAGAACTAGAACTATGGAACAATAGAGCCTCATTGAGATATGAAATCTGAATAGCCTGTTTTTACTCTTTGTTAAGTGACCTCTGTACTCTATCTTCCAATAAGTATACCACACAAAATAAGTGTTTCATGTCCCAGAACTTCAATGTCCATATAGGGCAGAGTCACAACAGTTGAATGTAAAATGTGGAATGCCAGAGTTTTACTCTATCTGTGATTAACTCTTTTGGCCTTTGTTCAAAGTTCATCCATATTGTAGCATATATCAGAAATTTATTCTTTTTTATGGCTAATATACTGTATGCATATACCATATTTTATCATCCATCCATTGATGGACATTTGGTTTGTTTCTGCTTTTTGGCTGTTGTGAACAATGTTTTTGTAAATATTTGTGTACAAATTGCTGTGTGATATCTGTTTTCAGTTCTTTTTGGGTATATACCTAGACTTGGAATTGTTGGGCCATTTAGTAACTCTATATTTAACTTGTTTGAGAAACTGCCAAACTGTTTTTTAAAGCAGCTACATTGTTTTACATTTCCATTTCCTCTAGCAATATGTGAATGATCCACTTTTTCCATATCCTGGCCAACATTAGTTATGTCCTTTTTTGTTTTTAATATGGCCATCCTGGTGGGTATGAAGTAATGTTTCAATGTGTTTTATTTTAATCCTCAAAGACATGCTTATTGATTTTAGAGAGAGGAGAAGGGAGGGAAAAAGAGGGGGAGGCAAGCATCAATGTGAGAGAGAAACAACCAGTTGCCTTTCGTATACACCCTGACTGGGGACTGAACTTGCAAAACCTAGGCAAGTGCTTTGACTGGGAATTGAACCTGTGTACCTCCTGGTTTGAAAGATGATGTCCAACCAACTGAGCTACACTGGCCAGGGCTTACTGTGGTCTTGATTTGTGTTTCCCTAGTGACTAACAATGCTGAATGTCTTTTTATGTACTTAGTCATTTGTGTATCTTCTTTGGAGAAATAGCTTTCAAATCCTTTGTTGATTTTTAAATCTAGTTATTTTTCTTTTTATTGTTGAGTTGTAAGTGATCTGTAGAATAACCCCTAATTAGATATATTACTTGCAATTATTTTCTCCCATTCTGTGAGTTGTCTTTTTGCTTTCTTGATTGTGGTTCTTGAAGTGGTTTTAATTTTGATGAAGTGCAATTTATCTTTTATTGTTTGTTTCTTGACTACTAGATGTTTTAATGCTCACAGGAAAAGAAATGAGGAGAAAAATACTGTAGGCTTTGAGTATAAAGTCAAATAAAGTTCAGATTTGGGAAACGTGCTTAAGATTCCCTGGGCACCAAATGCTAGAAATATTTTCAGAAGTCAAAAACCCATTACTCTGTTCTCTATTAATTTAATTTTATTTACTTTTCCAAACATTCTATTTTTTTTTAATTTTAATTGTTGTCCAAGTACAGTTTTCTGCCTTTTACTCCCATCCTGACATTCTTATAGTGGTTATTATGTCAGTCACTTTTCTAAATACAAATGTTAAGTCATTTAATTGTCATAACAAATTTATAAGGTAGGTATTTTTATGATTTCCATTTTGTAGAAGCAGAAACTGAGGTACAGAGATGTTAAGTATAACTTGTCCAAGGTCACATAGCTAGTAAGTGGTGGAACTAGTAAAGAGTTAGAACATATTTTTAAGGTTTCTATATCAAATATGATGTTGGTATTAAGAGCTTAAGACTAATCCCTAATTTTAATCACAGAGAAGGACAAAGAAGATATTGTATGGAAGTATGTTGAGAATGGGTTAGGGCTGGTTTGGAAAATTCTGCTGAAATTTGGGTAAGCATTTAATGCCATACCAGTATGTTTTTCAAGTATATTATCTCTGGGGATTCATTAAATAGACTTAATTTTTGTTATTTTAAATTATACTTGCCCTGATAATTTTTATATATAATTTATGTACCTTTCTTATGAGAGATTAGAAATGGTGGCATACACTTACCAATATCTAACTGGTAATTATCAGCTAACATGGTATTATCCATGGAAACTTTTATTATGGCATATGCATTCTTTATATATTTTGGACAACTCATTATATCCATAAAAAGTATAATTTCATGAACCAAATATTTTACATTAGAAAGAGGATAGGGAAACTGATGATTCCTGGTATGTATGATAATATTGTGCCTATCAACTGCTGAAACAAATCAGTGTTTAAAGCAAAAGTTAATAATTGCCATTGCCTCCTTTCCAGGTAACCCCATAACTGTGCTTTCATCCTTGAACCTTCAGATATTTAGAATTATAAGTGTGTTGTGTTTGCTTCCAATTTTTTTCTCTGCTCATGTACAATAACATATATGTATTCACTTCTAAGACATGTGTCTGATTCAAACTTCCTTTAACCAGTGAGCCAGTGCTCTGTGCCCAAAAAGCCCTGAGTATGCAGAATATGAAAATATTCACAGAACACTGTTTTCAATACTGGTGATTTAAATTCTGAGCTCTAAGTTTCTTTTTAAAAAAATATTTTAATTATAGTGAACAATCAACATACTAGTTTCAGGTGTACAGCTTAGTAGTTAGACATTTGTATAATTTACAAAGGGATCCCATAAGTCTAGTACCCCCCTGACACCATACATAGTTATTACCTGAGCTCTAGGTTTCATATTTTTTTTATTAAAGATTTTATTTATTTATCTTTAGAGGGGAAGGGAAGGAGAGAGGGAGAGAAATATCAATGTATGGTTGCTTCCTGTGCATTCCCTGCTGGGAACTGGCCTGCAACCCAGGCATGTGCCCTGACTGGGAATCAAACCGCGATCTCTTGTTTCACAGGCCCGCGCTTAATCCACTAAGCTACGCCAGCCAGGGCTAGGTTTCATATTTAAAACGTACAACAACGGACTTCCCAGAAGATGATGATAGGCAGCTAATCTGTGGTACTTTGTTATAGCAGCCTGATCTAGGACAAATCTCTATGAATTAACATGGAGACATACCCCCATGAAAAGGAAAATGGGACTTTATGTGTGTGTGTGTGTGTGTGTGTGTGTGTGTGTGTGTGTGTATATATATATATATAGTCATTCAAAAAGAGCTTTTTTATCTTCTTTTTAGTCATTGTTAGGATGAGCGGCACTGGCCAAGCTCTTTAAAAAGGCGAAAGATTTATATGATCTGAAGAGAAACTAGAGTATAACTTTTCAAACTCTTTAGATGCAGAGCTGGAAACAGGAAGGAAAGCACCAAGTTGCTTTTTACTGTTGATTGTGTTCTTTGATACACAGAAATTTTCCTGAGAAATGAATGACAAAAGCAATCAGTCAGTAATAAAATAAATTGAAATTTTAATTTATCTGGAGTTTCTTGTTGTTCTTTTAGAAATACATAGCAAGATAACTTTCCATCAAAATTTGTTATAGTACTTTTTGTAGATATGAAAGAAGAGAATGATACAGAATTTCATTTGGTCTACCTATCCTTGCTTTTTGTTTTTGAATTTCTTTTTTGGCACCATGTTGGAGTATCTCCTACTTAATGGTAGCTATATAGTTTCCAAAGGTAATCTTTAAATTGTTCTTTATTATTTGTATTATTCTGCCCACAGGATAGTGAACTGGTCTATTCTGACATCGTTGACTTGTCATTAGTAGCCCAGTAAACATATCATTATCACAGTTCCATTGTTTGGATTATTCTGGTGTATAAATGCCTATATGAATAATCTTCACACATTTATCTTTCTTCCCATAAAACCTCTTAAAAATTTCATATACCATTGCTTTGCATTGATTTTGAAAATACATAATCCTTTTCTTTTAAAAAATTTTTACTTTCATGCAATAAACTGCACATGTTTTAAAGGGTATGTTTTGCCAAGTCTTGACATGTGTATATAGCTGTGAAGCCATCCCCACCATGAAGATAATAACATATATCCATCACTTAACAAATTTTCTTGAGTTTTGTAATCCTTTCTTCCCATTCTTCCCCCATTTTTAGGCAAACAGTGATTTTACTTCTGTCCCTATTAATTTGCATTTTCTAGAATTTTATTTAAATAAAACCATATATTATGTATTTTTGCTACAATATAACTTCTTCAGTCAGCATAATTATTTTGAAATTCATTCTCGTTGGGTGTATCATAAGTTCATTCCTTCTTATTGCCCAATAGTATTTTATTGTGTGGATGTAGTATAGTTTATTTACCCGTATATATGTTGATGACCATTTAGGTTGTTTTCAGGTTTTGGCTGTTACAAACAAAGTAGCTATTAACATTCATCACAAATATTTGTATGGGCGTATTATGCTTTCTTTTCTCTTGCCTTTCATTTAGGAGTGGAATCCCTGGAATCATATGATAGGTGTGTGTGTTGAACTTTGGAAAACTGCCAAACTCTTTTTCTAAATGATTGTACCATTTTGCATTTTCATCAGTAGTTTGTAAGAAATTCTGCTTCTTCATATCCTTGACAATACTTAGTATGGGCAGTATTTCTTATTTCAGAAATTCTGATAGTTGGATAGGGATATTTCAAGTGGCTTTAATTTGTATTTCCCTAATATTTAATGATGCCGAGCATCTTTTCCTGTGTTTATTTGCCATCCATATATCTTGTTTGGTAAAGTGTACACTTCTTTGTTTTCTTATTAATGAGTCTAAGAGTTCTTTATATATGCTGGATACAAGTCCTTTTTCATGTATGTGATTTACAAACATTTTATCCTATCATAAATGGCTTATCTTTTCATCCTCTTAGCTTCTCTTTGGAAGTGGAGAATTTATTGTGGTAAAATCCAATTAATCCATTTTTAAACTTATATACATGATTTTTAAGATAAGGAAGCTATCAGAAAAATCAGCTTATTTTACCTGTATGCAGTAATGATGAAGAGCTAAAGCTTTTATGGTTAAGTGGGACAAACAATTAAAAAGACAGATGTTTTAGATACAGGTTAGAGTCAAAGGACATACTATGATTCTTTGATTCAGATAATTTAAGAGACTCCTTTGTTACAAATAAACACTTAGAAGGATGGTTTTATTATAGAAAATAGAAAAGGAAGATCAGACCCTTGTCTGAGGTATCATTTGCAAATATATTTCCCCATACGGTTGGTTCCCTTTTCATTTTGCTGTTGTTTTCTTTAGCCACGGAGAAGCTTTTTATTTTGATGAAGTCCCATTTGTTTATTCTTTCATGTATGTCCCTTGCTCTAGGTGACATATTGGTGAGAATATTGCTGCGTGGACTATCTGAGATTTTCCTGCCTATGTTCTCCTCTAGGACTTTAATGGTGTCACGGCTTATATTTAAATCTTTTATGCACCTTGAGTTTATTTTTGTCATGGTGTAAATTGTTGATCAAATTTCATTTTTTCTTTTTGCATGTAGCTGTCCAGTTCTCCCAACACCATTTGTTGAAGAGGTTATTTTTACCCCATTTTATGCTTCTGCCCCATTTGTCAAATATTAATTAATCATAGAGACTTGGGTTTATTTCTGGGCTCTTTATTCTGTTCCATTGATTTATGTGTATCTTCTTATGCCAGTACCAGACTGTTTTGATTACCAGGGCTTTGTAATATACTTTGATATCAGGTATTGTGATCCCTCCTACTTTGTTGTTCTTTCTCAAAATTGCTGTGGCTAAGTGCTCATCATATGAATGGTTGATCAAATAAGTGGATCAAATGAGTGGATCAAAAAACTATTGTACATTTACGCAGTGGAATACTACCCAGCAGAAAGAAAGAAGGAGCCCCTCTCCTTCATGACAGCATGGATGGATCTGGAGAGCATTATGCTAAGTGCAATAAGCCACACAGTGAAAGACAAATATCATATGATGTCAGCTATAAGTGGAACCTAATCAACAATGCAAACAAGCCAGCTAATTATAACCAGAGACATTGAATTAAAGAACAAACTGACAGTAACCAGAAGGGTGGTGGGAAGGGATAATGGGGCAAAAAGGGGAAGAGTCCTCAAGGAATACGTATAAAGGACACATAGACAAAGCCAAAGGGGGGCAGGATTGAGGGTAGAAGGTGAGAATGGATGGGGTGAGGGTCACTGGTTAGGGGAAAATGCAAACAACTGTATTTGAACAACAATTAAAAATATACACACATTATATAGTAAGAGAAAAAATTAAAAAGACAAAAAATATAGATAAGGAAAATTACAGTTGTAACTTACCATACTGCCTCTGTACTAGACCTGTGGTGTTCTTGTGTATGTTGTCTGGCAGGCCGTCTAAATCATAATGTTCTGTCCTCTATAGGAGAAAGAGTCCAAATACCTTTTTTTAAATCCTTCTGAGATTACTTTCACTAGCAATTACTAATTCTGAGGATCTGTGGTCTCAAAGATAAACCAGAAATTCCACTGATTATTAGCTCCCTGGAGAAAAGAGCAAAGTTGAGAAACTTAAATGTTTACAATGTGAAATGAAAGAGGGAAAATTTATTTTAACAAATCAAATATGGATAATGAATGTTTTGTTTTTAAAATATGTGCAATATGAATATACCTATAAGTACATATATATTTATATATTTATAAAGATACAAGTATATTTAATGTAGTTGTTAAAGGAGAGGTTGCTTTATCTTTTGAAATTTAAATACAATTGTCTCATAGTTCTTATCAAATATGCTGTGGAAGTTTCTGCAAAAATGTGATGCTCACCTCTTGGTCTGAGTTCCAATTCTGCTGTACCCTTATCTCCCATGGATCTTCTTTTGGCTTCCTGTCTGTTCAGATGTGGAATTTTGCCTCTTTCCTACAGTTTATCCCATGTCAGTCACACAAACCGTTCCTGTGTATGAGGGGCACCCCCCAAAAAAAAACTGGAATTATCTTCTGTAGGGCAGGCCCCTTGTAATACAGGCTTCCCCCGCTAGGTGAGTGTTCTAAGAATCCATCTATATTGGTGTACCAGCTGGTGTTGTTGTGAGAGGCTGCATTCGTGTTCAGTTAAATTTTTTGAAGACTCTTTGCATGTGCTTGCCCATTTCGATGATGGGTGATTTACAAGAACATCTGCCCACACTGCACTGAGCATTCAACAGTTTTTGACCCAAAACAACATGACATCCATGCCTCACCCTCCTTATTCACCTGTTTACTCACCTCCCCCTGAGAGAGTTTACTTTTGTTTCCCTGGATGACAAAAGTCCTCAAAGGGAAACATTTTGCTGATGTGGAACAGGTGAAATGAAAAACAGTAGCACTAAAAGGCATAAATGCCTTTGAGCATTTGATGAGGTCAAAAACTGTTTTGAGCAGTGCAAAAAACATCTTGATAGGTATATGGAATCAAATGGAGACTACTTCAAAAATGAAGAAAGTTTAAACATGTAAGAATAAATACACAATTTTTTATAAATTTTGTTTTCTGGGGCAGGGGCCTCTCTCATATATATAGTAGACACTAATGAATGTTTGGATAGATCAAGTTGTGGGGTGGCGGGGGAGGGTTGTACACTGTGAACTATTTAAATGTTTAATGCCCTGTTTTTTCTCCACATACTCCCAGTTGTTGTCTTTTACCATATTCATTGATATTCTCCCTCATTCCCTTCAACCTTGTCTGTCTTCTCTCTCCCTACCATTCCCCACTCTCTTATCCTGTTTATTTTGTTATCTCCTATTTTCTTCTTTTTTTGTCTTTCAACTTTCCTCTACTTCCAAATTCAGTAGAGATTTAGGTATGTTTTTGATTCACTGTCTCTTTTTTAATCATATTTAAATTTTTTAATTACAGTTGACATATATTATTATATTGAGTTGGCCTAAAATTCCATTAGATTTTTTCCATATGGTGGCTCTAGTAGTGCTTAGCTGTCTTTAACTTCATTCAAAACATTTTTGTTACATTGTATTGTGACAGCTGTCATATTAGCATGCATTTAAAAAATTGATGAATTTTAAAATAGTACATTTTTTATCAACAAAGATATTGTGGAATTGAATAGTGTCCTAGATCAAATGAACCTAACTGATATATATAGAGAGCCTTTCATTCCAAAGAAGTGAAATACACATTCTTTTCAAATGCACATGGAACATTTTCAAAGATAGACCACGTGATAGGACACAGCAAGCCTCAACAAATTCAAGAAAATTTAAATCATATCAAGCATTTTCTCTGACCATAAGGAACTGAAACCAGAGTCCAACCTCAAGGAAAAAACTAAAAAACACTCAAATGCATGGAGGTTGAATAGCATGGTATTAAACAATGAATGGGTCAAGAATGAGATCAAGGAAAAAATAAAAAAGCTTCTGGAAACAAATAAAAAATGAACTCACAACAATCCAAAACTTATGGAACACAGCGAAGGCAGTCCTGAGAGGGAAGCTCATAGTGATGTACAGGCCTATCTAAAATAATTAGAAACATTTCAAATGAACAGCCTAACCCTACACCTACAAGAACTCGAGAAACAACAACAAAGATAACCCAGAGGAAGTAGAAGGGAGGAACTAACTAAGATCAGAGTGGAATTAAATGACATAGAGATGAAAAGCACAATTCTAAGGACCAACAAATCCAGGAGCTAGTTCTTTTGAAAGATAAACAAAATCAACATGCCTTTAAGCAGACTCAACAAGAAGAAAAGAGAGAAGACCCAAATAAACACAATCAGAAATGAAAGAGGAGATATTACAACTGATACCACAGAGATAGAAAGCATTGCAACAAATACTACAAACAACAATATGCCAAGAAACTTGAAAACCTGGGTGAAATGGACAAATTTCTAGAAAAATACCATATTCCAAAACTAAATCAAGAAGAAGCATAAACCCTGAAGACATCAATAACAGCTGACAAAATTGAAGCAGTAATAAAAAAAAAAACTCCTGACACATAAAATCCCTGGACCAGCCTGTTTCACAGGAGAATTTTACAAAACATGTAAGCAAGAGCTAACTCCTATCCTGCACAGCCTATTCCAAAACATTTGAGACAGAAGACTCCCAAACTCTATGAAGGCAGCATCATCCTAATCCCAAAACCAGATAAAGACATAACAAAGAAGGAAAACTACTGGCTAATATCACTGATGAACATAGATGCTAAAATCCTCAACAGCATATTGGCTAACTGCATCCAGCAATATGTTAAAAATATCATACACCATGATCAAGTGGGATTCATCCCAGGGATGCAAGGATGGTACAGTATTTACAAATCAATTAACTGTAATATATCATATAAACAAATGGAAATACAAAAATCACATGATCATATCAATAGAGGAAGAAAAAGCATTTGATGAGGTACTGCACCCATTTATGATAAAAACAATCGGCAAAGTGGGAACAGCGGGAGCATTCCACTACATAATACAAGCCATATATGAGACACCTACAGCCAACACCATACTCAATGGACAAAAATGTAGAGGCTTCCCAGTAAGATCAGGAGCAAGACAAGGCTGTCCACTATCACCACTCCTATTCAACATAGTATTGGAAGTCCTAGCCACAGCAATCAGACAAGAAAAAGAAATAAAAGGCATCCAAATTGGAAAGGAGGAAGCAAAACTGTCATTGTTTGCAGATGACATGGTAGAGAATGTAGAAAATCCTACAGATTTGACAAAAACTACTCAACCTAAGAAGTGAATTTGGCAAAACAGTGGGATACAAATCAATATTCGGAAATCAAAGGCATTTTTGTACATCAGCAATGAAATATCAGAAACACAAATCAGGGAAAAAAATCCCATTTAATATAGCATCAAGAAAAAGAATGTACCTAGGAATAAACCCAACCAAAGAGGTAAAAGACCTGTACTCAGAAAACTGCACAACACTGAAGAAAGAAATTAAGGAAGACATAAACAAATGGAAGCATGTACCATGTTCATGGATTGGAAGAATTAACATCATCAAAATGTCCATACTACCCAAGGCAATCTATAGATTCAATGCAATCCATATTAAAGTACCAATGACATACTTCACAGACATAGAACAAACACTTCAAAAATTTATATGGAACCATAGATGACCCAAATAGCTGCAGCAACTTTGAGAAAGAAGAACAAAGTAGGACGGATCACAATACCTGATATCAAACTGTATTACAAGGTCACTGCAATCAAAACTGACTGGTACTGGCATAAAAATGGACACATAGACCCATGGAACAGAATAGAGATCCCAGAAATAAACCCAAATCTCTGTGGTCAATTAATATTTGATAAAAGGTGCAGAAGTGTAACATGGAGTAAAAATAGCCTCTTCAACAAATGGTGGTGTGAGATCTGGACAGCTACATGTTAAAAAATGAAACTCTATCACCAACTCACACTATGCACAAAAATAAATTCAAGGTGAATAAAAGATAACTTAAATACAAGTTGGGACACCATAAAAGTCCCAGAGGAAAACATAAGCAGGAAAATCTCAGATATCACACGCAGCCATATTTTCACCAATATGTCCCCTAGAACAAGGGACATCAAGGAAAGAATGAACAAATGGGACCTCGTCAAAATAAAAAGCTTCTGCCTAGCTAAAGAAAACAATATTAAAATGAAGACAGAACCAACTGTATGGGAAAACATAGTTGCTATGATACCTCAGATAAGGGTTTGATTTCCAAAATATGTAATGACTCACACAACTCCACACCAGGAAGACAAACAACCCAATTAAAAAATGGGCAAAAGACTTGAACAGACACTTCTCCAAGGAGGACATACAGAGGGCCTAGAGATATATGAAAAGATGCTCAGCATCACTAGCCATCAGAGAGATGCAAATTAAAACCATAATGAGAGACCTCTTCACACCATTATAAACAAGTCAATAAACAACAAGTGTTGGAGAGGCTGTGGAGAAAAAGGGAACTGTAGTGCACTTTTGGTGGAATGCAGAGTGTGCAGCCACTGTGGAAAACAGTATAGAGTTTCCTTAGAAAACTAAAAATGGAACTGCTTTTTGACCCGGCAATTCCATTGCTAGGATTATATCTTAAGAACTCTGAAACACCAATCCATAAGAACTTGTGCACCCCAATGTTCATAGCAGCACAATTTACAATAGCCAAGTGCTGGAAGCAACCTAAGTGTCCATGAGTCAAAAAACTATGAATGGGTCAAAAAACTATGGTACATTTACACAATGGAACAGTATGCAGCAGAAAGAAAGAAGGAGCTCCTACTTTTTTGCGCCAGAATCAGTGGACCTGGACAGCATTATGCTAAGTGAAATAAGCAGGCAGGGAAAGACAAATACCAAATGATCTCACCTTTAAATGGAACCTAACAACAAAACAAACAGCAAGCCAAATATAACTGGAAGCATTGAATTAAAAACAATCTGACAGTAACCAGAAGGGCAGTGGGAGGGGATAATGGGGGGAAAAGGGGGAAGGGTCTTCGGGAACAACTATAAAGGAGAGTGGACAAAACCAAGGGTGGGTGGAATCAGTGAGGGTGGTGAGGATGGCTCAGGGGGAGTTTTGGAGGGTCAATGCAGACAACTGTACTTGAACAATAATAAAATAAAAAAATAAAATGATGTCTGTTCATTAGATTGTATTGTGACAGCTGTCATATCAGTCTGCATCTATAAAACCGTGGATATTAAAATGGTGCATTTTACATTTGAATTTTGGAAGAAAGTATACATTTTTGATGTATTATACTTTATTATTTCAAGCAATGTAAAAATGCAACTGAAGCACAAAAAAAGATTTGTGCAGTATATGGAGATGGCACTGTAACTGATCAAATGTGTCAAAAGTCGTTAGCAAAGTTTCTTGTACTCTTGACATTTTAGCCAAAAAATTTTTGCTTTCAGGCTATCTTATGCACTGGAAGATGTTTAGTAGCGCCACTGGCCTGTACCTACCAGAAGCCAATAGCAGGAGGTAGCTAACATACTAAAAAATTATCCAAATCAATAAAGTTATTGGTGAAAATGAAAAATGTCTTCTTCTGGAAAAAACTGCATGGACTCTTTAACCAACCCAATATTTGTTTCAGGTGTACACCCCAGGGATTGGACATTACATAACTTACTAAGTGATCATTCTGATAAATCTTGCACCCATCTGTCACCATATGTCCTTATTAGAATATTATGGATTGTATTTCCTATGTTGTACTTTACCTCCCCATGACTGTTCTATAACAACCAGTTTATACTTCTTAATCCCTTCACTTTTTTTCACCAAACTCCCCTCCCATTGACAACCATCAAAGTGTTCTCTGTTCTCTGTTCATTTATTTTGTTTTTTAGATTCAGTTGTTGATAGATAAGTATTTATTGTACTTTTATTGTTCATTGCTTTGATATTTTCTTTCCTTTTTTGTAAAAATGACCCTTTAACATTTCATATAATACTAGTTTGGTGATGATGAACTCCTTTAGTTGTTTCTTGTCTGGGAAGCTCATTATCTGTCCAATTCTAAATGATAGCTTTGCTGGGTAGAGTAATCTTGGTTGTAGGTCCTTGCTTTCCATCACTTTAAATATTTCTTGCCAATTCCTTCTGGCCTACAAAGTTTCTTTTGATAAATCAGCTAGAAGTCTTATGGGAGCTCCCTTGTAGGTAACTCTTGCTGCTTTTAAGACTCTCTCTTTGTCTTTAAGCTTCAACATTTTAATTATGCTGTGTCTTGGTGTGGGCCTCTTTGGGTTCATCCTGTTTGGGGTTCTCTACACTTTCTGGACCTTTATGTCTATTTCATAAACGGTTTTGTAAATGCACACTGATATGACAGCTGTCACAATACAATCTAATGAAAAGACATCATTTTATTTTTTAATTATTTTATTGTTCTTCAAGTACATTCACCTAGTTAGGGATGTTTCCTGTAAGTATTTTTTAAAATAGGTTTTGAAATTTATGCTCTTTCCCTTCTCTTTCTGGCACCCCTGTCATGTGAATGTTGGTACACTTCAAGTGGTCCCAGAGCCTCCTTATCTATCCTTATTTTTTTTTTGGATTCCTTTTTCTTTTTGCTGTTCTGATCAGGTGTTTTGTGCTTCCTTATATTTCAAATTGCTGATTTGATTGTCAGTTCCATCCACTCTACTGTTGGTTACCTGTAAATTGTTCTTCATTTTAATTATTGCTATGTCCTTCATTTCTGACTGTTTCTTTTTTATGGATTCCATCCCCTTTTTATGCTGTTGAACATCTCACTATGTTCACTGAGCATCCTTATAATCAGTGTTTTGAACTCTGCATCTAGGAGGTTGCTTCCTTCATTTCATTTAATTCTTTTTCTGGAGTTTTGTTCTGTTCTTTCATTTGGGCTGTGTCTTTATCTCCTCATTTTGGTAGCCTCCCTGTGTTTGTTTATATGCATTAGGTAAATGTATTAAGTCTCTGTCTTTGTAGGTGTCCTGTAGGGTCCAGTGGCACAGCATCCCCTATTACCCAAGCTGGTGCAGTCACTGTGTAGCTGTGTATACTGTCTTGTTTTAGTTGAACCTTGATTGCTGTTGGCACAACCAAATTCAGCCAACGCCAGTGTTCTCTCTGGGGTCACACAACACAAGCTACAAAACAATCTGCAGATGGCTGCTACATGTGCTGGTTTGAAGGTGCCCAGGTGAAGCCAAGCTATGAACCAAGGCTGGCTGCTGCTAGTGCTAGGCCTGGGTCATCTTGGTGACAGTTTCTGGGCTGGCTGAAGCCTGATGCTGCTTGCTTGAGATAAATTAGGAAAGTCTGACACTTGAGCAGAGACAAGCCATTCATATGGAAAGCAGCTAGGGTGAGCCCAAATGTCAGGTGGGGCAGATCCTCAGGGAATCACCAGGGTGGAGCAAACAGTGTGAGCTAGGTTGATGGAGTCTCAGATATGTTGCCCTCTGGCTCTGTGGCTTTGTTGGGAGAGGGCTCAGAAAAGCAATAGTGGCCTTTGCAGGCACTTTGTCTGGCAGAAAGCTGCCCACCAGCTCTCGCCCTGTTGCTGGATAGTTCAGTTCTTCCCCATATGTCTCTGATATCTTTTCATCTGCTGCATCCTCACTGGAGCTTAGAGGGAGTAAGTCTGAGTAAGACTGAGTGCGGGCTCTTTAGGAGGACCTATCTTGGAGTGTAGCAGTTTCTGTCTTCCAGAGCATCAATCCCTGCTGGTTTTTACAGGCAGAAGTTATCGAGACTTCTTATTCTGGCACTGAAACCCTGGGCATGGGGTGTGGTGTTGGGGTAGGACCCTTTGGTTCTTAGGTATCTCTCCCAATTTTTTTTTATTGTTGTTCAATTGCAGTTGTCCTCACTCCCCCCGCCCATTCCTCTCCCCTGCCCTACCCACCCCACTTCTAACATTCAGTCTTCCCCTACCCTGTTGTCTTTGTCCATTGGTCCTTTATACAGGTTCCTTGACTTGACTCTTCCTCTTCTTTCCCCTGTTATCCCCATCTCCCTCCGCTCTGGTCACTGCCAATTGGTTCTTTATTTCCATGTCTTTGGTTCTGTTTTTCTTGCTTGTTTGTTCTGTTGATTAGGTTTCACTTTCTTGTGAGATGATATGGTTTATTTCACTTAGCATAATCTGGCTTATTTCACTTAGCATAATGCTCTCCAGATCCATCCATGCTGTTGCAAAGGGTATTTAGATATCTGCATAAATATTAAAACAAATGAGTTCTTACTAATATTTCCAACTGTAATCCAGCACCACAGGGTTTCTTCCAGCCTTTCCCCCTTCTTATTTATAAATTCTTTCTCTCACTTGGAGAAACCTGATCTACAACTTATTTGTTCAACCTGATGATACATTTATACCAGTTTCAGAATTAACTCCTATTCCCTTAAGAAACATATTTACCAACTAGAGTACTATGTTTATATACAGTTCTTTTTGTCTTTTAAAATTTTTAAATATATTTTATTGATTATGTTATTACATTTTTCCCATTTCCCCCCTTTATTCCCCTCTGACCTGCACACCCCTCCATCCACATTCCCCCCACCCTTAGTTCATGTCAGTGGGTCATTACATGTAAGTTCTTTGGCTTCTACAATTCCCATACTATTCTTAACCTCCCCCTATCTATTTTCTACCTACAATTTATGCTGCTTATTCCCTGTACCTTTTCCCCCACTCCCCCCTCCCCTTCCCTGCTGATAACCCTCCATGTGATCTCCATTTCTGTGATTCTGCTCCTATTCTAGTTGTTTGCTCAGTTCATTTTTGTTTTTGTTTTTTTTAAGGTTCTGTTGTTGATAGTTGTGAGTGTGTTGTCATTTTACTGTACATATTTTTGATCTTCCTTTTCTTAGATAAGCCCCTTTAACATTTAATATAATAAGGGATTGGTGATGATGAACTCCTTTAACTTGCCCTTATATGAGAAGCACTTTATCTGCCCTTCCATTCTAATGATAGCTGTGCTGGATAGAGCAATCTAGGTCCTTGCCTTTCATGATTTTGAATACTTCTTTCCAGCCCCTTCTTGCCCGAAAGGTTTCTTTTGAGAAATCAGCTGGTAAGTCTTAATGGGAATTCCTTTGTAGGTTATTCTCTCTCTTTCTCTTGCTGCTTTTAAGATTCTCTCCTTATCTTTAATCTTGGGTAATGTAATTATGATCTGCCTTGGTGTGTGCTTCCTTAGGTCCAACTTCTTTGAGACTCTCTGAGCTTCCTGGACTTACTGGAAGTCTATTTCTTTGCCAGATTGGGGAAGTTCTCCTTCATTATTTTTTCAAATAAGTTTTCAATTTCTTGTTCTTCCTCTTCTGGCACCACTATGATTTGGTCGTTGGAACTTTTGAAGTTGTCCTGGAGGTTCCTAAGCCTCTCCTCATTTATTTGAATTCTTCTTTCTTCATTCTGTCCTGGTTGAATGTTTGTTTCTTCCTTCTGTTCCAAACTGCTGATTTGCGTCCCAGTTTCCTTCCTGTCACTATTGGTTCCCTGTACATTTTGCTTTATTTCATTTTGCATAGCCTTTACTTTTTCCTCTATTTTGCAACCATACTCAGCCATTTCTGTGAGCATCCTGATTACCAGTGTTTTGAACTGTGCATCTGATAGGTTGGCTATCTCTTGTCACCTAGTTGTATTTTTTTCTGGAGCTTTGGTCTGTTCTTTCTTTTGGGCCATTTTTTTTTGTCTTCGTGCACCTGTTCCATAATAAGAGGCAGAGCCTTAGGTATTCACCAGGGCCAAGCATCTCTAGTCACTGTGTTGTGTTGCTGTATGTGAGGGAGGAGTCCGAGAAAGAACAATGTCACTTGTTTAGCTCTATGCTGGCTTTCAGTCACTTTTGCCACTACCCACAAGCAAATTGGGCCTTTCTGGTGCTGATTCCCTGGTGGGTGGATTTGTCTATGTTCTACTACCCTGTGGGTCTCCACAAGGGATTCTCCATTGAGGCTGGGAGTTTCTTCTGCCACCTGACCCCCCACAGGTTTTTTTCAGTCAGAAGTTTTGAGGCTTTATTTCCCTGTGCTAGAACCCTGGGTTGTGTGGTCAGTCTCTCTCTCCAGTTGTTCTCCTAGTTTCTCTGCATGCAAATGTGGGCCTGCCTGCTCTGCCAGCCACCACCTTGCCCGCCCTGGTCCACCAGCTGCCACCTTGCCAAGTGTACTCTTTGCCCTGGCTGCCCATCTCCACCCCTTGTACTGGTCTGGATGAATGTTTCTTCTTTAACTCTTTATTGTCGGACCTCTGTACAGTGCAATTTTCTGGCATCATGGTTGTTTTTTTTTTTTTTAATTTTGTTCTTATCCTTCTTTTGGTTGTGTGAAGAGGCACAGTGTATCTACCTATGCCTGCATCTTGGCTGTAAGTCAGTTCTTTTTGTCTTTAGCCTAACAGTATCACATTAAAATACCATTTTCCCAAGTTACTTAGGTCATGTCCATTTTATCTCATCATTCAGGGAGATTATTTTATATCACTTTTTTCCTGTGTTTTTTATTTGAAAATTTCCATATTTTTCTTTATTCTCCTACAAATAAACCATTGTATCTCTCAAGCATTAACAGTAACACTGATGTTAATTTTTATTATATTTAATTCTTATAATTTTAATGAATTTTCTTTTTTATTAAATATTTTGTTGTTATATTAGAGTTGTCCCAATTTTTTCCCCTTTGCTCTCTTCTGCTCAGCCTTCCTTCTGCTCCCACAGTCAATCCCCATTGTCTTGTCCAAGTAAATGAGTCATTCATACATATTCCTTGACTAGTCCCTTCCCCTTCTTGCCACCCTTATCCCCTCTACACTCGCCTTTGGTTATTGTCAGTCTGTTCCTTGTTTCCATGCCTCTGGTTCTCTTTCTATTTTGTTCATTAACATCCTCTTGTCGGTGAGATCATGTGGTATTGTCTTTTACTGCCTGGCTTAATTCACTTAGCATTTTATCCCCCAGTTCCATCCATGCTGTTGCAAAGGGCAGAAACTCCTTTCTTTCTGCTGTGTAATATTCCACTGTGTAAATGTACCAGAGTAATTTGATCCACTCATTTGTTGATAGGCATTTAGGCAGTTTCCAGCACTTGGCTATTATAAATAACAGTGCAACGAACATAGAGGTGCATAGGTTCTTTTAAATTTGTGTTTCAGGATTCTTAGGGTATAATCCCAGCAGTGAAATTGCTGGGCCAAAAAAGGCAATTCCATCTTTGTTTTTGTTTTTTTTTTGATAAAATTCCATAGTGTTTTCCACAGTGGCTTCACCAGTCTGCATTCCCACAAACAGTGCACTAGATTTCCCATTTCTCCACATCCTAGCCACCACTTGCTTATTGATTTGTTAATGATGGCCCTCGTGACCAATGTAAGATGGTATCTCATTGTGGTTTTAATCTCTCTGATGGCTAGTGATGCTGAGCATGCTTTCATTGTCTCTGGGCCCTCTGTTTATCCTCCTTGGAGAAATGTCTATTCAGGTCCTTTGAACATTTTGTTTAATTGAATTGTTTGTTTGGTATTGAGTTGTATGAGTTTTTTATATATTTTGGAGACCAAACCCTTGTCCAGGGTGTCATGGGAAAATATGTTTTCCCATATGGTTGGTTTCCTTTTCATTTTAATGATGTTTTCCTTATGCCTGTAGAAGCTTTTTATTTTGATAAAGATCCCATTTGTTTATTTGTTCCTTTATGTCCCTTGGAGGTATATCAGCAAAAATAATGCTGTGTGGGACATATGAAATTTTACTGCCTATGTTTTCTTCTAGGACTTTTATGATATCCTGAGTTATATTTAAATCTTTTATCCATTTTCAATTTATTTAGTGTATGGTGTATGTTGGTGGTCGAGTTTCATTTTTTTGCATGTACCTGTCCAGATCTCCCAACTTCATTTATAGAAGAGGCTATTTTTATGCCATTGTATGCTTGTGCCCTCTTTGTCAAATACTAGTTAACCATAGAGACGTAGGTTTATTTCTGGGGTCTGTATCCTGTCCATTGATCTATATGTCTGTTCTGATGCCAGTACCAGACTGTTTTGATTACCGTGGCTTTGTAGTATAGTTTGACATCAGGCACTTTGATCCCTCCTACCTTGTCCTCCTTTCTCAAGATTGCTAAGGTTATTCAGGGTCATGTTTGGTTCCATATAAATTGTTGAAATATTTGTTCTAGATCTGTGAAATATGCCACTGATATTTTAATAGGTATTGCATTGAATCTATACATTGTTTTGGGGAATATGCATATTTTAATGATGTTAATTCTTCCAATCCATGAACATGGAATATGTTTCAATTTATTTGTATATTCCTTAATTTCTTTTTCAGTGTTCTTAGTTTTTTGAGTAGAGGTCTTTTACCTCCTTGTTTAAGTTTATTTCTAAGTACTTTATTTTTCTCGTTGCTATATCAAATGAGATTTTTATCCTAATTTCTGTTTCTGTAATTTTACTTTTGGTGTACAAAAATGCCCTCAATTTCTGAACATTGATTTTGTATCCCACTGTTTTGCCTAATTCACTTACTAAGTCCAGTAATTTTTTGGTGGAATTTATGGGTTTTCTTTGTACACTCTCATGTCATCTGCAAACAATGACAGTTTTGCTTCCTCCTTTCCAATTTGAATACCTTTTATTTCTTTTTCTTGTCTGATCACTTGGGCTAGAACTTCTCATGTTATGTTGAATAAAAGTGGTGAGAGCTGAATCCTTGTCTTGTTCCTTATCTTTAGGGGAAAGCTTTTAGTTTTCACCCATTGAGTATGGTGTTGATTGTCGGTTTCTCATATATGGCCTTTATTATATTGAAATATTCTCCCTCTATTCCTACTTTGCTGAGTGTGTTTTTAAAGATTTTATTTATTTATTTTTTAGAGATAAGGGATGGGAGGGGGAAAGAGAGGGAGAGAAGCATCAGTGTATGGTTGCCTCTCATGCGTCCCCTACTGAGGACCTGGCCAGCAACACAGGCATGAGCCCTGATTAGGAATTGAACTGGTGACTCTTTGGTTCGCAGGTCTATGCTCAATCCACTGAGCTATACCAGCCAGGGCTTGCTGAGTGCTTTTATCATAAATGGGTGCTGGACTATATAAAATGTTTTTTCTGTGTCTATTCATATGATTGTGTGATTTTTGTTTTTCATTTTGTGTATATGATGTATTACACTTATTGTACCATCTGTGCATCCCTGGGATGAATCCCATTTGATCATGGTGTGTGATGTTCTTGATGTATTCCTGGATAAGTTTTGTCAATATTTTTGGGGGGATTTTAGCATCTAGGTTCATCAGTGATATTGGCTTGTAGTTTTCTTTCCTTTTTTGTGTCTTTATCTGGTTTGGGGATTAGGATGATGCTGACATCATGAAAAGAGTCTGGGAGTCTTCCCTCTTCTTGGACTTTTTGGAATAGTCTGTGAATAATAGGGGTTAGCTCTCCCTTAAATATTTTGTAAAATTCTCCTGTGAAACTATCCAGTCCTTGGATTAGTGTGCTGGGAGTTTTTGATTACTGCTTCAGTTTCACCAGCTGTAATTGGTGTCTTCAGGCTTTCTGCTTCATTCAGTTTTGGAAAATGATACTTTTCTAGAAATTTGCCTATTTCACCCAGGTTTTCAAATTTCTTTGTACACAGTTGTTTGTAGTAATTTCTTACAGTCCTTTGTATTTCTATGGTATCTTGTAATTTCTCCTCTTTCATTTCCGATTGTGTTTATTTGGGTCCTCTCTCTTTTTTTTCTTGATAAGTCTACTTAAAGGGTAGTCGATTTTATCTTTTCAAAGAGAGTACTCCTGAATTTATTAACCCTTTGGATTGTTCTTTTAGTCTATATGTCATTTAATTCTGCTCTGATCTTGGTTATTTCCTTCCTTCTACTCACTCTGTGTTTTGTTTCTTGTTCTTCCTCCAGTTCTTGTAGATGTACAGTTAGGATGTTTATTTGAAATGTTTCTATAATTTTTAGGTAGGCCTGTATCACTATGAACTTCCGTCTTAGGACTGCCTTGCTGTTTTCCATAAATTTTGGACTGTTTTGTGTTCATTTTCATTTGTGTCTAGAAACTTTTTGATTTCTTCCTTAATCTTGTCATTAATTCATTCATTGTTTAATAGCATACTATTCAGTCTGCATGAATTTGAATGTTTTTGAGTATTTTACTTGATGTTGGTTTCTAGGTTGAAGCACTTGTCATGTGAGAAAATGCTTGATATTAATTCAGCTCTTTTGAATTTGTTGAGGCTTGTTTTGTGTCCTATCATGTGGTCTATTTTTGAAAATGTTCCATGTCCATTTGAACAAATTTTGTATCTTTCTTCTTTGGGGTGAGAGTTTCTATATATAGCAGTTGAGTCCATTTGATGTAGGACATTGTTCAACGCTACAATATCCTTGTGCATATTTTGTTTGGAAGATCTCTCCATTTTTGGCAGTGAAGTGTTACAATCCCTTAGTATAAGTGTGTTGCGGTGGATATCTTTTTGAAGTCCTCCAAGATTTTCCTTATATACTTGAGTACTCCTATGTTGGGTGCATATATGTTTATAATGTTTATGTCTCCATGATGGTTTCTTCCCTGGAGTGTTATGAAGTGTCCTTCTGTGTCTTTTTATGGCCTTTGTTTTGACATCAATTGTGTCTGAAATGGAGTATTGCTATCCTGGCTTTTTTTTTTCCTGTCCATTTGTTTGGAATATTTGTTTCCAGCCCTTCACTCTCAGTCTGTGTAGGTCTTTTGCTCTGTGGCGGGTCTCTTGTAGGCAGCATATGTGTGCATCAGATTTTCTTATCCATTCAACTATCCTCTGTCTTTTTATTGTAGCATTTAAACCACTTACATTTAAGGTTATTATCGACAGGTACGTAATTCATTGCCGTTTTTCCGTCTTTGTAACTGTGTTCCCTCCTCTCTTCCTTCCTTCCTTCATCTTGTTAAAGTAATCCCTTTAGCTTCTCTTGCAATGATGGTTTGGTGGAGATATGTTCTCTGAGCCTTTTTTTCTTGGTCTGGGAAACTCCCTATTTCACTTTTCATTTTAAGTGAGACCATTTCTAGGTACAGTTATCTTGGTTGCAGGCCTTTGCTTTTCATTACTTGGAATACTTCTTGCCATTGCCTTCTGGCTTCTAATGGTTCTGTTGAGAAATCAGCTGATAGCTTTATCTGAGTTCCCGTGTATGTTACTTCCTGTCTCTCCCTTGCTGCCTTTAAGATTCTCTCTCTGTCTTTAAAAGTAGCCATTTTAATAATGATATATCCTGAATTGGGCCTCCTTTGGTTCATCTTGATTGGGACCCTCTGTGCTTCCGGAACTTGCATGAATTTTTTCCTCAACAAGTTTGGGAAGTTTTCTGTCATTATTTTTTCAAACAGGTTTTCTATACCTTGGTCCTCTTCCTTTCTTTCTGGTATCCTTGTGATATCAACATTATTACATTTCATGTTGTCCTGCAGCTTTCCAAAACCCTCTTCATTCTTTTTGCATACTTTTTCATTTTGTTGCTCTGTGAGTTTTTGTATGTCTTGTCCTCCAGTCCACTTATTCAGGCCTCTGCCTTCATCTAGCCTGCTTTTAATTTCTTCTAATGCAGTCTTCATTTCAGATAGTGCATTCTTGATTTCCTTCTGGCTCTAATTGATAGTTTGTGTGTCATTTTTTATGCTGGTGTCATTCCCAGAAACTTTCTCATAGATTTCTGAGTTCCTTTTAGTTGTCACTGAGCTCTTTGAGCATTCTATAACTATTATTTTGAACTCAGTGTCTGAGAGTTTGCTTGCCTCAATTTCATTTAACACTGTTTCTGGGTATTTCTTTTTTCCTTTCATTTGGGGATTTTTTTCTTTGTCACCCCATTTAAGGTGACTCTTCCTGTTTATTTCTCTGTATTATATAGATCTTCTTTGACTCCTTGTCTTCATGGTGTGACCCATGGTAGGAGACCTGTGATACTCAATGTGGCAGACTCCTTGATCTTCCTGCTGGTTGCTGTTGGCATGCCCTTTATGCCATTTAGGTGGCATCTCTAGTTGTAATTGCATTTTGGTTGTTGTTGGGTCATTCTTTGGTGTGTCCTTCCCTCTGATGACTGACTGAGAGTCACATTGCCCACCACAACTTGTATGTGGTTGTACAAGTGCTGCTAGAACAAAACCATACAACCCAGGAAACAAAATCATGCCCGCAAAAATAACCCCCACCCAAATCACACTATCAACAGCAAATTAGCAAATATGAATAAAGGTGTAAAGAAATTAAGACTATTATAATAAAAGAAAATGAAATATGAGATGACTAACTGAAAGAAAAATGATTTTGAGACAGTAGAGGGAGTAGAAATAGTAAGAGGAGGGAATAGAAACAAGGTGAAGAAATGTTGGGAGCCGCCCTGCCTGGTTTCAGGAGCTGTAACTCCCCCATGGCTGAGGCTGTGTGAGCGACCTTCGGGACCATAAGCCCCTAAGGAGAGAAAGTTTATCTCCCTGGCAGGAGCGCTGCTTCTGCTCCTTTTACTTCATCCATAACTGGCCCCCAATGTTTGATCAGTTAGCCAATGACGGGTAAGATTCCCCAAGTGGGGAACGACCTAAGACAGGCATGATCACGTGGAGGCCCCAGGGAAGGACTTGGGGGGCTATGGAGAAAGAGGGTGATGGACCCTTGCCCCTTGGCTTTGACAAAGCTTGAGTCCTCATTCTGTCTGCAAGAAGTCTCCTAATCTCTTGGCTGCCTTACTTCCTCTGCCTGACTTAATCCTGAAACAATGACAGAGGGTGGTGCAGTGCTGTTCTGGAAAGGGCAGGTTTCCCCGGGTGATGGGGCTTGAGAAAGAATACATAAACTCCTGTGAAACCTGGTTCGCTAAGAATGCTCTCAATTAAATGATAAAGGCCCAAGCAGGAAATGAGTTTGTTTCCAAAGTTTTGTAGCCTTTTATCTGATAGACCCTGACTCAGAATAAGCCCTTGTAGTTCTTTGTATACTATCTATTGTTTGATCCTTACTGCCTGACAGTGATTAATGAACTTTAAGTGTATTCCTGTGCAATTTAAAAGCCAATAAAAAACCTGTGAAGGGAAGGATTGGGGCGCTCTCCTCTTGAGAGAGTAGCCATGCCGTCCTCTATAGGACTTGGTAGTCTGTGTGAATTTATCTCATATCTCATGCATAATGCCATAGACATTGCGGGCTGGTGTCTGCATCAAAGAAAGAAAGAAAAGAAAATTTACATTGTAAATAATAAAGGGAGAGAAGAAGAAAAAGGAAAAGTATAGTTTTACATCCGAAAAAATTTTTTAAAGTTTAGTGAAAAAAGTAGGAACCAGATTGGAGGGAAAAATCTGCCATTGTAATATCAATGACAAATGAGCAAAGATTAATATAGATGGAATGGGAATAAGAAGGTAAAAAGTAAGAAAACTTAAGAGATGCCTAGAGCAGAGGTGTCAAACTCATTTTCACTGGGGGCCACATCAGCCTTGTGGTTGCCTTCAAAGGGCTGAATGTAGTTTCAACTCCTTAACAGGTAAGTAGTGGTTACATTTATACAGTCCTAACATTGTTTTGGCCCTTTGAAGGCAACTGCAAGGCTGATGCGGCCCCCTGGTGAAAATGAGTTTGACACCCCTGGTCTAGGGGAAAGACAAGTGATTTTGAGAGGATAGAGGGAGAAGAAATACTAAGAGTGATGTTTGAAAATCTGGCAAAGATGTGGAAAAATTAAAATTTAAAGTGAAAGAACAAAGAGCAGGAAGAAAACAAAATAGAGTAGGAGAGGGGAACAGTAAAATTTAGATTGAAATACAGAAATAGTGAGGATCTAGATATAAAATTGAAGAAATGAAACAACCATCATATCAACAAGCAACAAACAAAGACTGTTAAAGGTGGAGAGAGAAAAAGGGTATTTTAAGAATAGGGAAAAATATGAGATGATGAATGTCAAGAAAAATGGTTTTGAGAGGCTGGTGGGGGCAGAAAACGTATGAGTACAGAATAGAAACAAGCTGTAGCCATAGAACAAATAAAATTTAAAACAAAAATAAGAAGAAGGAAGAAGGTAAAATAGAGTAAGGGAAGGGAGGAATGAAGTATGAGATTTGAAATAAACTAAAATAGAAAAACTAGTGAAATAATAGGCACAAATGAAGGAAAAAAGCTATGTGGGAGAGAAAATAATGCATGTAATGAAGACTGCGGTGGAATTTCCCTCAGTAGACTACAGTGTTTACCACTGTCTTCTCTTTCTTGATCTGCCTCTGGTAATGTCAGATGGTGATTTAGTCTGACCCTAGACAGCCTATTTGAGACTACAAATGGTCCACAGTCTGTGGCTGTCTCCTTCTGATTTGGCTGGACCTCACTGTTCTGCCCTGCTGGCTTTCCATCAGCCCAGGGCCCAGGCGTGGTTTGCTTAATTACTGGAGAGAACTGCCAATATCTTCTCCACCTGTCCAGAGGGGGTCTCTGGCGTGATTAAGAGGGTGGGAACCCTGGGTCACCCCTCGGGGGGGTACTTTTCCATTTTCAGGGAAAATGATGGGAATTTTGTCCTGCTCCCTTGCTACATGACTTGGTCTGGTGATTAAGCTGTCCATTTCCTATTAGAGGCCAATCTGTGTAAAAGGGGCAGCTCTTTTCTGCTTGGTGCAAACATCAGTTCTGTTTAGGCACAGAGGGTGGGCAGGGCCCTGAACACCCCTTGTTATGCCTGTCTCGAATTGGTCTGCTCTTCTGGTTTCAGTGGGTCAGGGTCTGAGGAACAGTGCAGCTTGTAATGTCTGGTAGAAAGGGCCCTCCCAGAACTTTTAGGTTTCCCCTGTGGGTATGTGTTCAGGAGGGGACTCCTGAATCTGGCCTCACTGATCTGCAGAGCCTGTAATCCTGTAGATGGGGGTTGGGCATGCCTACCTGTGATGGGTCCTGCCTGGCTGCAACAAATCTCAGGCATTCAGCACCTGTCCTGTGCACACGCCATTTCAAGGTCCCTGCCAAGTCTCTAGTCTTGCCTCAGCTCCTCTTTTAAAAGACTTTCTCTGTGGCCCCTTCACTGCAGCACTGAGCTCTGGTGGCCCTGTTCTCCATGCACTCCCCCTTCCCCCAAAAGCACAAAGTCTTTCTCAGTCAGGGCTGCCCTGTGCCTGCCAGATCTGACAGCTTTAGATAAAGTTTCTCTTTAGATCTATCTCAGATGGTGCTATGAAGGGCTCTGCCGTGATCCTATAACATGGGGCAGCGGCAGGGTGCTCTTGTTGCTCCTTCCAGTGATTCTCGGTCTCGGAAAGGCCTGCTTCTGCCATGCTGTTTCTACAGGCAGCACCACTCTAGTTGTCTCTTTCCATGTCCAGAGCTCATGGTTCCTGAGCCGAACCACAGCCTCCTTAGTCAGATTCTACCCTGTTCGGGGTTCCTGTGGCACTCGAGGTCATGGAGGTGAGAGCCACTTCCCCTATAAGTACTGGAGTCTCCAGATTCTGGATCCTGGTGGTGGCAGGATGTATGGTCCTTCCAGGGCAGAGGGCACAGACACAACTCTGCGCACTGAGGTGCAGGCACTCTGGAGGCTTCTTCCTGTGGGGGATATCTTAGGTTCCTCAAAATAGCTGCTGCCCCAAATCTGCATAGCCAGAAGGACCAGGTTAGCTAGTGGCAGCTGCTGCTGCTCCGCTAGGAGAGCCCCGGCTGCCCACTTTTGAGAGCCCTGCAGGAGGGCAGGCCCTTGCCCACTCATGCACATGCCCCACACACTTGTCTTCATATACTGACATATGCTGTCACTCTCAGTTGGATTTTCAGTTTGATTGCTCTGTGGTTTAGCTGTAAGACTGGTCTGGGTCTGAGAGCAGTGGATGGAGCTTCTAGCTACTCTACAGCCATCTTGGATCTTATTTTACATCATTTTAAATCATTAATTATTAAAAGTATTGTGCTGCATCAAATAATGATATATTGCATGGTAACTTGAAATATTGGCAGAAAAATATAAGAAACCCTTTGTAGCTTTTATTTCAAGAAATATTTTATTGTGTATCCATTATAAGATTTCTAGGATATAGTGATATTCATTATTTAACATATCTTATTGATTGTGCTATTACAGTTGTCCCATTTTTTTCTCCCCTTTTTTCTTCCCCTCCCTGCAACCCCCACAAGCTTCCCCTCACATGCCCATGGGTCGTACATATAAGTTCTTTGGCTTCTCCATTTCCCATACTGTTCTTAACCTCCCCCCGTCTCTTTTGTACCTACCATTTATGCTTCTTATTCCCCATACCTTTCCCCATTCCCCGTCCCCTTCTCTGCTAATAACCCTCCATATGATCTCTCTTTCTGTGATTCTGTTCTTGTTCTAGTTATTTGCTGAGTTTGTTTTTGTTATTGTTTTAGGTTCAGTTGTTGATAGTTGTGAGTTTGTTGTCATTTTACTGTTCATATTTTTTATCATCTTATTTTTCTTCAATACGTCCTTTTAACATTTCATATAATAAGGGCTTGGTGATGTTGAACTCCTTTAGCTTGATTTCATCTGGGAAGCACTTTATCTGCCCTTCCATTCTAAATGATAGCTTTGCTGGATAGAGTATTCTTAGATGTAGGTCTTTGCCTTTCATGACTTTGAATTCTTCTTTCCAGCCCCTTCTTGCCTGAAAGGTTTCTTCTGAGAAATCAGCTGATAGTCTTATGGGAACTCCTTTGTAGGTAACTCTCTGCTTTTTTCTTGCTGCTTTTAAAGTTCTCTCCTTATCTTTAACCTTGGCTAATGTAATTATGATGTGCCTTGGTGTGTGCTTCCTTAGGTCCAACTTCTTTGGGACTGACTTTCTGGGCTTCCTAGAAGTCTATTTCCTTTGCCAGATTGGGGAAGTTCTTCATTATTTTTTCAAATAAGTTTTCAATTTCTTGCTCTTCCTCTTCTCCTTCTGGCACCCCTATGATTCAGATGTTGGAATACTTAAAGTTGTCCTGGAGGTTCCTAAGCCTCTCTTCATTTATTTGAATTCTTTCTTCATTCTGTTCTGGTTGAATGTTTGTTTCTTCCTTCTGCTCAACACCATTGATTTGAGGCCCAGTTTCCTTCCTGTCATGGTTGGTTCCCTGTACTTTTTCCTTTACTTCACTTTTCATAGCCTTCACTTCTTCCTCTATTTTTGACTATAGTCAACCATTTCTGTGAGTATCCTGCTTACCAGTGTTTTGAACTGTGCATCTGATAGGTTGCCTATCTCTTCATCACTTAGTTTCATTTTTAGAGCTTGGGTCTGTTCTTTGGGCCATCTTTTTTGTCTCAGCACCCTTGTTAGGTTCTAAGGGATGGAGCCTTATGCACTTGCCAGGGTGGGGCAACCCATGTTTCTTTTTGTAGCTGTATGTGGGGAGGAGTTGAGAGGCAACATGTCACTTGCTTGGCTTTCAGCCAGATTTCAGTAACTTCCCACAAGCAAATTTGGCACTTCTGGTGCTGATTCCTGGGTGTGTGGGCTTGTGTACATTTTGGGACCCTGTGTGTCTCTCCAATGAACTCTTCTGTGAGGCTGGGAGTTTCTCCTGCCACTGCAGTTTCCATAGGTTTTTACTGCCAGAGGTTTTGAGACTTTATTTTCCAATGCTGGAACCCTGGGTTGTGTGGTCTCTCTTGCTCCCCAGTTTTTCCTCCTGGTGTATCTTCACGCAAATGTGGGACCTCCTGGTCCTCCAGCTGCCTTGCAGCCCGTCTTCTCCTCCCTGGCTGCCCATCTCCGTTCCTCCTACCAGTCTGAATGAATGTTTCTTCTTTAACTCCTTGGTTGCTGGACTTCCATACAGTGTGGTTTTCTGGCAGTTCTGGTTGATTTTTTTGTTTTGAAATTTGTTGTTGTCTTTCTTTTGGTTGTGCATGTAGGCAAACTTATGCCTCCAGCTTGACTGGAAGTGACATTTTGTTTTTTGAAGTATGTATCTTTAAAATGGGATTATTATCACATGTATACCATTTTTAATACATTTAACAGTCTAGATATAACCAATATTAAAAGATAGTACCAATTGTAATAATATTTTTAGATAATTATTATTTAGATTTAATAGAACTGTATGGATGAAGAAATCTATTGTATTTATTTGTCCATTTTACCTTCTTTAATAATAACTAGCCTATCATGAATGAGGGAGTATTATTGCTGAAATCTAAGGATAGGAAAAATAAAGAGAATCATGAAGAAAAACATTGTTCTACTTGTACATGTTTTTAATTAAAAGGAAGTCATTTCCTGATCCAGGTGGAGAATTTTTCATTGTTGTTGTTCAAGTACAGTTGTCTCCATTTTCACCCCACCATGCCCCTGTGCCCCACCCATCCCACCTCCTACCATCAAACCTACCCTCTTTGGTCTTGTCCATGTGTTCTTATACATGTTCCTTGATGGCTGTTCCCCTAATATCCCCCATTATTCCTCTCCCTTTTCCTCTTTGGTTACTGTCAGTTTGTTCTGTATTGCAATGTCTCTGGTTGTATTTTCCTTGCTTGTTTGTTTTGTTGATAAGGTTCCACTTATAGGTGAGATCATATGGCATTTCTCTTTCACTGCCTGGCTTACTTCACTTAGCATAATGCTCTCCAGTTCCATCCATGCTGTCTCAAAGGGTAGGAGATCCTTCTTTCTTTCTGCTGCCTGGGCTAGGGCACTTTGGTTCTTACTGTGTAAGAATTCCAT
>CM052540.1:78995438-79013788 GCA_028533065.1 Trachops cirrhosus | reverse complement strand
AGCTGTCCAGTTCTCCCAACACCATTTGTTGAAGAGGCTATTGTTACTCCATTTTATGTTGCTGCCCCCTTTGTTAATTATTAATTGGCCATAGAGATTTGGGTTTATTTCTGGGCTCTCTATTCTGTTCCATTGGTCCATGTGCCTGTTTTTACGCCAATACCAGGCTGTTTTGATTACAGTGGCCTTGTAATATAGTTTAGTATAAGGTATTGTGATCCCTCTACTTTACTCTTCTTTCTCAAAATTGCAGCAGCTATTTGGGGTCGTTTATGGTTCCATATAAATTTTTAAAGTGTTTGTTCTATATTTGTGAAATATGCCATTGGTATTTTCATAGATATTGCATTGAATGTGTAAATTGCTTTGGGTAGTATGGACATTTTCATGATGTTAATTCTTCTGATCCATGAACACGGTATATGTTTCCATTTCTTTGTGTCTTCCTTGATTCCTTTTTTCAGTGTTATGTAGTTTTCTCAATACAGGTCTTTTAACTCTTTGGTTAGGTTTATTCCTAAGTATTTTATTTTTCTTTTTGTTATACCAAATGGGATGTCCTTCTTGATTTCTGCTTCTGCTCTTTCATTGTTGGTGTACAGAAATGCCTTTGATTTCTGGATATTGACTTTGTATCCCGCTGTTTTGCCAAATTCATTTATTAGGTCAAGCAGTTTTTTGGCCGAGTCTATACGATTTTCTGTGTGCACTATCATATCATCTGCAAACAGTGACAATTTCATTTCCTCCTTTCCGATTTGGATGCCTTTTATTTCCCTTTGCTGTCTGATCACTGTGGCTAAAACGTCCAGTACTATATTGAATAGAAGTGGTGAAAGTGGACAGCCTTGTCTTGTTCCTGATCTTAGGGGAAAAGATTTTAGTTTTTGCCCATTGAGTATAATTTTGGCTGTAGGTCTCTCATATATGGCCATTATTATGTTGAGGAATGCTCCCTCTATTCCCACTTTGCCGAGTGTTCCTATCATAAATGGGTGCTGTATCTTATCAAATGCTTTTTCTGCATCTATTGATATGATCATGTGATTTTTGTCTTTGCTTTTGTTTATGAGATGAATTACATTCACTGATTTGCGAATATTGAACCATTCTTGCATCCCTGGGATGAATCCCACTTGGCCATGGTGTATGATCTTTCTAATGAATTGTTGAATGCCGTTTGCCAATACTTTGTTGAAGATTTTAGCATGTATGTTCATCAGCGATATTGGCCTGATGTTTTCTTTCATTGTTGTGTCTATATCTGCTTTTGGTACTAGTATGATGTTGGCCTCATAAAAAAGAGTTCGGGAGTCTTCCATCTTTTTGGATTTTTTGGAATAGCCTGTGAAGGATAGGGGTCAACTCTTCGTTAAATGCTTTGTAGAAATCTCCTCTGAAACCATCCGATCCAGGGCTTTTATGTGTTGGGAGTTTTTTGATTACTGCTTCAATTTAATTTGCTGTTATTGGTCTGTTCAGGCTTTCTGTTTCTTCTTCACTGAGTTTTGGAAGATTATATTTTTCTAGGAATTTGTCCATTTCACCTAGGTTTTCAAATTTCTTGGCATACAGTTCTTCATAGTAATTTCTTACAATCCTTTGTATTTCTGTGGTATCAGTTGTAATCTCTCCTCTTTCATTTCTGCTTGTGTTTGGGTCTTCTCTCTTTTTTTCTTGATGAGTCTGCTTAAATCCTTGTCGATTTTGTTTATCTTTTCAAAGAACCAGCTCCTGGATTCGTTGATCCTTAGAATTGTGCTTTTAGTCTCTATGTCATTTAATTCTGCTCTGATCTTGGTTATTTGCTTCCTTCTACCTGCTCTGGGCTGTCTTTGTTGTTGTTCTTCCAATTCTAGTAGGTGTAAAGGTAGGTTGTTTATTTGAAATGTTTCTATCTTTTTCAGGTAGGCCTCTATCGCTATGAACTTTCCTCTCAAGGACTGCCTTTGCTGTGTCCCATAAGTTTTGGGTTGTTGTGAATTCATTTTCGTTTGTTTCCAGAAACCTTTTGATTTCTTCCCTAATCTCATTCTTGACCCATTCATTGTTTCATAGCATGCTATTTAATCTTCATGATCTTTAGTGTGTTGGGTTTTTTTCATTAGGGTCGGCTTCTAGTTTCAGAGCCTTGTGATCCGAGAATATACTCGGTATGATTTAAATTTTGTTGAATTTTTTGAGGCTTGTTTGGTGTCCTATCAAGTGGTCTATCTTTGAAAATGTGTCATGTGCATTTGAGGAGAATGAGTATTTAGCTTTTTTGGGATGGAGGGCTCTATATATATCAGTTAAGTCCATTTCATCTAGGGCATTGTTCAATGCCACAATATCTTTCTTGATATTTTGTTTGGAAGATCTGTCCATTTTTGACAGTGGGGTGTTAAAATCCCCCACTATAATTGTGTTGCTGTCAATACCTTTCTTGAAGTCCTCTAAGATTTTCTTTATGTATTTGGGTGCTCTTACGTTGGGTGCATATATATTTACTATGTTTATGTGTTCTTGGTGGATTCTTCTCTTGAGTATTATGAAGTGACCTTCTAGATCTCTCTTTATGGCCCTTTTCTGGAAGTCTATTTTGTCTGATATGAGTATTGGTACCCCAGCTTTTTTTTCCTGTCCATTTTCTTGGAAAATATGTTTCCAGCCCTTCACTTTCAGCCTGTGTAGGTCTTTGCTCCTGAGGTGGGTGTCTTGTAGGCAGCATATGTGTGAGTCATGCTTTCTTATCCATTCAGCTACTTTACGTCTTTTAATCAGGGCATTTAATCCATTTATGTTTAAGGCTATTATTGATAGGTACTTATTCATTGCCATTTACATACCTGTGTTTCTCTCTCTTTTTTCTTCCTTTCCTTAAAGCAGTCCTTTTAGCATCTCTTGCAGAGCTGGTTTGATGGAGGTGTATTCTTTTAGACTTGTTTGTCTGGGAAGCTTCTTATTTGGCCTTGTATGTTGATCGAGAGCCTTGCTGGGTAAAGTAGCCTTGGTGGCAAACCTGTGGTTCTCATTACTTGGAATATATTTTGCTATTCTCTTCTGGCTTGGAACGTTTTTGTTGAGAAGTCAGCTGCTAACCTTATCTGGATTCCCTTGTACATTACTTCCTGTTTCTCCCTTGGTGCCTTTAAAATTCTCTCTTTATCTTGAAATTTTGCCATTTTAATTATGATGTGTCTTGAGGTGGGCCTCTTTGGGTTCCTCTTGATCAGGACTCTCTGTGTTTCCTGAATTTGTGTGACTTTTTCTCTCATCAAATTAGGGAAGTTTTCCATCATTACTTTTTCAAATAGGTTTTTTGTCCCTTGCTCTTCTTCTTCTCCTTCTGGTATCCCTATTATACGGATATTATTATGTTTCATATTGTCTTGCATTTCTCTTAATCCCTCTTCATTCTTTCTGAGCCTTTTTTCCCGTTCTTGCTCTTTCTGGGTGTTTTTTTCTACTTTGTCCTTCAGCTCGGTGATCCGATCTTCTCCTTCATGGATCCTGCTTTTGATTCCTTGTACTGTGTTCTTTAGTTCAGAAATTGTATTCTTCATTTCCTCTTGGCCCTTGTTGATAGTTTTTATTTCCTTTTTCATGTTGATATAGTTTTCAGTGAGTTCATTGTAGCTTCCCTGTAGTTTCTCGTAACTCATTGAGAGTTCGTGGAACTTCCTGATAATCATTGCTTTGAACTCAGAATCTGAAAGCTGAGTTGCCTCTATTTCATTTAGCATTCTTTCTGAGGCTTCCTCCTTTCCCTTCAGTTGGGGATTGTTTCTTTGTTTTCTCATTATTTGTAATACTCTTCTTGCTAGCCTCAGCTTTTTAGTTGATCTGTTCTGGCTCCCTAGGTTTATGGTGTGAACTTCTGTGGTAGAGTGCCCGTGAGATTCAGTGGTATAGTCTCCTTGTGGTATCCAGGTGTTCACAGCTTCCACCTACTCTTTTTTATGATCAGTTGGAGGGCTAAGGCAAAATGCCTTAAGACAGCAAGATAGTATGCTATGGCATTTATAGTAGCAGCCAGTAGAGAGTAGATAGGAGGTCCTTTGGCTATGTATAGTGTTAATTGTGATCTTCCTCCCCACTGTACACTTTTTAGAAAGCATGGAAAGAAGATAAGACTCTTTTTGGGAAGGAAAGTATTGTGGGTTGCATCTAGAAAACAGTGAGGTAGTGGGAGGTTAGATTCTGAGGTAGGGTGAGAGTAAAGAGTAGTAAATAGGTGTAGTGTGTGAGAGAATAAAGTTATCCACTATAGTAATAGTATTCAGGAAACTGAGAAGTTGGCTAAGGTCTGGGAAGTATGTTAAGCGTTATTTACAATTGTAGGGAATAGCTATTATTTACAGTAATATTAGAGCAACAATCATATGACAGAATCTATGAGATCTAGATAACAAGAATAGGAAGTATGGATCCTTGAGAAGTGTGCTAATGTAACACAAATGAAGGAGAGTTAGTTAGCTCTACACTATGAATGAGATAACAGGGGAAACCTATTAAATGATACATTATATCTAACCAAGCAAAGAAGACTACACCGAAAGAGGAGGAATACTAAAATACTATTGCAATAAAAAGTGTAAGAATAATGAAATAATAATAATACAGATATGCTATTACGTGCTGGTTCAAAAAAAGGAAAAAATCGGAAAAAAGAAGGAAGAGATAAATTTGGAAAGAAAGGGAGAAGCATCAACACTAGAAAGAAATAGAAACAAGGAATTGAATCATATAACAATAAGAATTAAAAAATAAAAAGTTACTTAATAAAAAAAATGAAGCAAAAAAAGAAAAGAAACAGAAAAACACCTTTTGTTGGTTTCAGACTGGCCAAACCAGTTTTCCTGATTTTGCTGGCTGCAGCAGACTTAGGGGCGAATGCTGTGGCTTTTTTCCCTTCCTGTTCAGAGCTCCTTCAGCCTCTGGCGCACTGTCCCCAGGTCCAGTCACGAGGTCCCAGTGCCCCTGGGCACTGGATCTGCACCCTCCCAAGCACTCCCTCTGGAGTCCACTGCAGAGGGCGTGCGCTTCCAGGTTCACGGGTGTGCACTCTGTGGATTCTGAGGGGCTCACACTTCCTTGTAATTCACGGCCTGGGCACCCGGGATCCTGCAGAACACCCACGCTTTTTCTGTGCTCATGGCTGTAGGCATCAGGCCTTTCACCAAAAATCATGGTTTGGGGCGCCAGCATAAGACCCGGCGGTCCCCAGACCCATTGGCTGGGCCTTGATCTCTCCAAAGCCAGTCAGGCACCTCTCACCAGGGTGCGGGATCCTGGCGTTCTTCAGCACTCCCTCCCAAAGTTCACTGAGGAGTGCTCGCTCCTTTTCTGGGTTCACTAGTGTGTACTCTGTGGATTCTGAGGGGCCTGCAATTTTCCCAAATTCACGGCCTGGGCACTGGGGATCCTGCAGAATGCCCACGCCTCTTCCGTGCCCATGGCTGTGGGCCTCGGGCCTTTCACCAAAAAATACGCTCTCCCGGTTGGGGCACCCACACAAGGCCCGGTCATCTTTGGCTCCACTGGCTGGGCCGTGATCTTCCCCAAAGCCCACTCCTCGTCCCCCGGATCAGCCCTGCTCAGTCCTTGTCTGGCCAGGGAGGGAGTGGTTGACCCAGCTCCCCCACCCCGAAAGCCCTGCGGCAGACCCCGGAGCTCTGGGGCTGGTGCTGCAACCTCCCTGCTCCCTGAGCTGATCCCTGGACCGTTATTATCCTGAAGTATCCTTACTGTCTGGTCTTTCAATGTCCGCTACAATTTTTGATCTCCTATTTTCCTGTATGCTGTGATAATCCTCCATAGGATTTGCACTAGTCCTCCGTAGAATGGCTAGGTTTTCCTCCCATGTGAGAGGGAGGTGGAGTGTGCTCCCTCCTACCATGCTGCCATCTTCCAAATCCTCACACATATTCTTAAGTCAAAAAAAACTTACACAGATAGGAAAGATAGCTCACCTAGTGGCACAGTAGAGACTATTATTGAGGTCTATTAACATTTTTTTAACTTCTTTTTTTACTGGTAGCTTTAATTAACTTTCTGACTTTTAAAAATTACTTATTGCAGAAGAAGAAGATGGCAAAGTAGGTGGGAGCTGAGCCCATTTGCTCATGCACCCAACTGGGGCACTTAGCTGATCTTCCAAAACACAAAGGGAACAGCAACAGAATCTTAGCTGATTTGAAGTTTGGAAGCCTTGTAATTCAAAATGGATTAAAGACTTAAATGTTAAACCCAAAACCATAAAATTTGTTTTTGCTCTTCTAATTGGGTGTTCTCTGCTTTTTATCTTCCAAATCCCTGATAATCTGTTGATTCCCTGTAATGTATTCTTCATTTCAGTTAGTGTATTCTTTGTTTCAGGCTGTTTTTTATTATGTTTTTTATGCTCTTTTTAGGCTATTGAATTTCTCACTAAGTTCCTTGAGTTTCCTTGTAACCACCATTGTTTTGAACTGTGTATCTGGTAGTTTGCTTATCTCCATTTCATTATTTCTTTTTCTGGAGATTTCTCCTGGGCTTTCATTTGGGACTCTTTTTTTTTTTTTTTTCTGCTTAGTTTGGCTGTTTTCCTGTGTTTGTTTCTATGCATTAGGTCAAGCTGCTACATCTGCTGGGCTAGGTAGAGTGGCCTTATATAGTAGGTGTCCTGTAGGGCCCAGTGGCACAGCCTCCCCAGTCACCTGAGCTGGGTGTGCTAGGTGTGTCCCTCTTTGTGGGCTGTGTGCACTCCATTGTTGTAGCTGAGCCTTGATTGCTGTTGCTATGTTACTGTGAGGGATTGACCATCAGCTGATCTGGTACGAGGACTGGCTGCAACTACAGTGGAGGCCACGTGTCTGGCTTGTGCAGGAGACTAGGAACTAAAAACTAAATTACTTGACTGAGGTTGATTGGTTAACTATTGTCAGGTTTGTTATAATAATCCTGGTCTTTCAATAAATCTTCTTTCTATATACCAAACTGTTACTATATGTTAATTTTTTTCTTTGAATAATTTTGCCTTGGATTTTCTTAAAGTTTTATTCAAGAAGATAAGGCAATTTCCAACAAATTGTTAGGATGCCTGTAACTTCTCAAAAAGATGGATCAACAGTGTTTCTTTTTTGCACTTGTTCATTTACTCATTGAATCAAATATGGATGAAAGTGAACTAGCACATAGGCATAGAAGGAGGAGCTGTGAGGAGATCATATTAGCATATTCTAATAACATGTATATGAATATGACAGATGTTAGTTATATACTCTTTTAATATATCTGGTTACTGGATATTTCCTAGAGAGATGATTTGTAATGGATATTCTGAAGTATAACATATGGTAAGTTTCAAATTTTAAATTGTCATATAGCCATGTGGGTCATGATAAGAACTTCCTTGAAATAAGAAATTTTTAAAAAAAAATCAAACTCATTCCAATAAACAAAATTTACTGTGAATTTTGCATGTTTTCCAAGGGTTTTGCTGTAATCAGATGTCTATTATAAATTCGTCCAGTGATGACTTGAAATGGAGTATTGAAACAGTAGTTGTCTATACAGGAGGACCTGATGAAGTATTAAACCATCAGTAATTACAGTTAATCAACATTATGAATTATTCTTACAATTATTTAATCATAGGCTTTCTTTTAGCATTATACTTGTTTCTCAATCATTTTTCTTTATCTCTTTTCCTCCCTGCATCTATTTTTCATCTTGTCTATTGGTAGAAATGCAGAATAATTTTAATATGATGGTATTGAAAACATTATTAGTCAAACATGCTTTCAAGGTTATATTCTAAAACCAAATACATTCTGTTGTGAATCTTTCATGATACCCATTTTACTTTCCTCCCTCCATCCCTTTCTTTCTCTCTCCTTCTCCCCCTCTCACCTCCTTTCCTCCTCTTCTCTTTTCCTCTGTCTGAGGGAAAAAGGAAACAAGTTGTAGAGGAGAATTATTTGAACAAAAAGCACTTTTATTAAAGACCCATGTTTCTCATCCTTGGGGGACTGAATGAGAAACAAAGGAGGTAGCGATTGAGGAACAAGATGCCGTAGTGAGTTTTAATGGTGTAAAGGAAAGAGAGAGTCATGGGACTTTAGAGGTACTAGAAAATAAGAGAAAACACCTGATTTTAAGAAGGTGCTATGTGTTAATACTTAGACACCACTCCCTTCAACCCCTATGCTTATATATTTTATTAGTAAAAACTGAAATTCTCATCTATCCACACATGTTTAAATGTGATTCTTAGAGTATGGGCTAGGAATATGGCTTTATGAGCATAAGATTACTTGAATTTCATTTAATTAAAATAGGAATGTAAAGGCCAAATTGATGACACATTTCTATTGTCTTTCTCATGACTGATTCAGTCATGTCTCAGCTAAAATGTTATCTTCATGGATAAAGAAATATATCTATACATAATGTGTATGCGTGTATGTCTCTATGTTTATATACATTCACACCCATGCAGACATACACTTATCAATTTACATTAAGAAATAATGGGAGGATAAACCATAAAATAAATTCTCCAGAGTGATTAAACCATTTTCGCTTTCACTACAATGTACGAGAGTTTCATTTGCTCCATATCCTCCCCATTTGGTGCTGTTAGTAATTTTGATTTTAACTTTCCTGGTGAGTATGAAATGTTATATTACTGTGATTTTGATTTACATTAAATCATGTTGAGCCCTTTTACACATAGCTATTTGCCATTCTTGTATATTCTTGTAACTTCTTTGCCATTCTTGTATCTTCTTCTTTCACCCATTAAGAGGGGGTTATTAGCCAATCCATTTTTGATTTTTAGGAACTTGTGTTCATTCTGAATATATTTTCTTTGTCAGATATATGTGAAGATATCCTCTTCCTTCTACTATTTGACAATAACATGAGGATATTGTGTATAGAAAATATTTGTACATTTAATATTTCTAATCTGGCAATTTTGGAAGGAAATTAAAATAATTAGTATTTAAAACACAGACTTTATAGTTTTAAATTTAATACAAATATTACGTTCTATTCTGTTTTTGGTTTCAGGTGCAGTTAAAATCTAATGTTTCTAGTCAGTATGTAATTCGGATGCAACCAACTAATAGATGCCTGTCTACCCTGGAATGTGCAGCTGTTGCTCTTTCCATTTTGGAGAAAAATAATTACATACAAGAGGTATGTATGACTTTGGAAGGTTATGTAGTTTTTGAAAGTAGGAGTTCAGTTAGATTTTATGTAGAAAATTTAGAAATGCACAGCTTGTTAAATTTGTAGTTCAAGTGAAAAGTAGAATGTATCTGTGATAGAGATTTATGTACATTTATAACCTTTTCATCCCTGGTGTTTTTTTGTGAGTTTAGCATTCCAGATCCAATTTAATATAAATAAAATTATTTATATATTTATTCTAAGCTGTGCAAAACATTTGCAATATGCTAAATTACACTTAAGTATCACAACACTAAATATAGGTTTTAGGGGGACTAGATTTTTCTTCTAGTGTTTTGTGTTTCCTTTTTAGTATGCATTCTTCTGTACACAACTTTTTTCTTTTTAATTAAAAGAAGGACATCTTACTTGTTTTGCATTGTTTCTTTTATTTGAGGAGTTATACCAACTTCCTATTTCTTATCAACCATATTTAAAGTATAAAAAATATAAAACTTTGACAAAAACATGTGCATAATATGAAAAGATTATAACCTACAGTCATCATTTTATTTTCCATGAAAGCCTGATGATTCATATATAATTCATAATCATCACTAAAGAATAATGTTTTATTGTGCTCACTAACATATCAAACTTTGGAATATGTAAGAAACTTTGCCCTTCTGGCAAAAGAAAAAAATGGCAAAATAAAACTTATGTTGTTAGGGTTTTTTAATCACTGAAAGATTTTGATAAATACAACTTAAAAAAAAGGAGGATAGCAAATATAACTAAAAAGGAGGATAGCAAATATAACTAAATGAAGTTTTTAACACACACACACCAAGTATTCTTTCTTGGCTTCTTTTCTCTGTCTCTCACTCACTATACACTGTGGTTACTATTATATAAGAGGGTGCCTTAGGCGTGAAGGCAATTTCAATAATGGATAAAAGCTCAGGTCAGAGTAACTGGGCTAGTTACCAAGCAAAACAGCAAAAGGCCTTCAGAGCATGGAGAATTAAAGAAGGCCAGGAGGAAGCATTTACTTGTCTTCGCCTCTACTCTTCTCTACCCTAAGACATTGAAAATGTCAGAGTTGGAGACATTTCTTCTTTTGATGAAAGATGTAGGCTTTCATGGGTAGGATTTCTTTATGAGTGAGTCAATGTAAGTTGACTTTGTTTTGGATCTAGGCAGTTTCACTTTCTCTCTTCCTCTTATCTGAGAAAAATATTCATGAGGGACCCTAGATCCTTACCTCAAATGACTGGGAAGTGTTTTCAGATTTTTCTACCTCCATTCTAACCTTGTTACCTTCTTCTATGTACCTGGCCATCAACATATAACACATAATATACTACCATACTTGTCTTTTTTTTTCTATTTACCATTATTCCTATAATTTCATGAGAGAGAAAAAAACAGAAAAATAAACTATACTATATTTAGGTGTCTTAATATTGTTTAAGCTTGTTTTCCATACAGTCTCTGTGTTTCCCTTTTTTTAATGGAAAGCTCTATGATCAGCCACCATCAGACTAAGGACCCATTAAAAGTTCAGATATTGAGGGGAAAATACAGTATTCTTTGGCTATAGGTTTAAAATTTTCCTCATCTTCTTTTGGGTTCTGAAAAGAATCCTCTATGCACAGACATCCTTTATTCTCACAATTATAATTCAATCTGTGCTACAATCCTAAACAGAAGCTTTAATGTTGGTATTGGTGGTTTGATAACTAATAAGGTGGGGTTCAGGATAGGGTTTGTATTAGTGCTAATGAATGCTGCTATTTCTTCTCCTTTTCCCAATTTTGTAACACATATTATTCTGGTATTAATTAATGTACCATCTTAGCAGGAAACCTGTCTTATGTTCTGAGTATAGCATCTAACAAACAGACAAAGTTTAAGATACAAAATGGAGACATGACCCTTCATCTCTTCAGCTTCTGTTATTGTTATCTATGGATAAAATTGAACATAAAATCCCAAAGTAATGGTGAGGTCCTAGAGTTCTCATTCTGTTTGCTTTTGTCTGTCGGAGTAGTCATACTGTAGTCATCAGGAGTAGGAAAAGGATGTTTGACAATCAAATGTATGATTTGGGAGGTGCTAATAAGTTAGTCGGCTAAAATATGAGGTGAAGAAATGCACAATGAAATATCCCAAGTTACTTATTATTACAGATCGCAAAAATTTAGCTTTCTTAGTGAGGGAACCCCAAGTTCAGCCTAGTCAAATCTAGCTATAATAAAAAAAATTGGTACATTACTCTGAGAAACACAAATATTGTCTGCTCTAATCATAGGTATTTTCTTTCTTTCCTAGGGAGGAAATATATGCCATACATTTTCCCCCAATAACCTTTAGTTAGTAGCATCATCATAAAAACCTTAAGATGGCCCTGACTGGCGTAGCTCAGTGGATTGAGCGCGGGCTGCGATCCAAAGCATCACAGGTTCGATTCCCAGTCAGGGCACATGCCTGGGTTGCGGGCCAGGTCCCCAGTGGGGACCACATGAGAGACAACCACTCATTGATGTTTCTCTCTCTCCTTCTCCCTCCCTTCCCCTCTCTAAAAATAAATAAATAAAATCTTTAAAAAAAAAAACCTTAAGATGATGGGGAAATTAGTAATTTTTCAGCTGACTTCATTCTGTAAGAGGTAGGGCTCCTGAAAATAATAGCTTTCTTAGTTTATTCATTCATCCTCATTCTTTTTTCTTGAGGAGTTTTTCAAACATTTGAAGTAGCATGATATAAGTCTTGAATTAGGTTTGAATTAAAACTTCATCATTTATCATCATTACTTTTTGCCCGTGGGCAATTCATGTAATCTTTTTGTGCTTATTTTCTTATCTATAATATAAAAAATAGTTAACCTCATAGTATTGTGAGAATTGAATGGGATAATGTGTGTTAACTGTGTGACAGCAGACACTTAAATAGTTAATCCTTTTGCCCTTTCTTGCCTTGCTGATTGAATTGACAAAAATTTTGAACTGAAAGTTGGTGATTTTATTTCAGCTACAGTAATATTTACTAGGGTCTTTCATACCCTGGAAGCCTTGAGCTTGGTAATTTTTTTATTATAGAACCATCTATACTTATGAAGTTTTACCTTGTAAACTTTTTTTAAAGATTTTATTTATTTATTTTTAGAGAGGGGGAAGGGAAGGAGAAAGAGAGAAATACTAGTGTGTGGTTGCCTCTCATGCGCCCTCTACTGGGGACCTGGCCTGCAACCGAGTCATGTGCTCTAACTGGGGATTGAGCTGGCGACCCTTTGGTTTGCAGACCTGTGCTCAATCCACTGAGCTACACCAGCCAGGACCCTTGTGAACTTTTATAACTAGATGTGGCAAAGCTTTGTGCCATAGCCTAAGGGCCTCAACACCAGTAGTTGGTAATAATGGTCCCGTGAAAACTCACTTTGTACCTACAGACAAAAGGATTTACAAAACTTTGACATTCCCTTCAAATAACCTTTTTGTAATTTGCTAATTTTATAAGAGGATTTTCTTTGTTCCTCAGAACAAGTCCATGTCTCATATAGCTTCACATTGCCTCAGATATGTTATAGAAATACTGTCATTTATTATCAAGTAGTATGCCAAACATTTTAATGTATCATCTTAGTGTACCATAATAACAACCTTATAAGGTAGACATTATTTTCCTCATTTCACAAATGAAGAAAATGAGGAGAGAGAGGTTATGTCTGGGGACGTATAACTAGTACATGATTACATCAGTCAAGATAGGCTAGATTATTATGACCCAGCAATTCTACTTCCAGGAATATATGTGAAGAAATCTGAAACACTAATTTAAAAGAATATATGCACTCCCATGCTTATTGCAGTATTATTTACAGTAGCCAAGATATGGAAGCAGTCCACATGTCCATCAGGAGACAAGTAGATAAAAAAGATGTGGTACATTTACACAATGGAATACTACTTGTTTGTAAAAAAGAAGGAAATCTTACCCTTTGTGACAGCATGGATTGACCTGGAGAGCATTATGCTCAGTGAAATAAGCCAGTTAGAGAAAGACAAATACCATATAATTTCACTCATATGTGGGATTTAATGAACAAAATAAACTAATAAACAGAAACAGACTTATAGATAGAAAACAGACTGACAGCTGTCAGAGGGGAAGTGGATTGTGGGGCTGTGTGAAAAAGGTGAAGGAATTAAGCAAAAAAAAAAAAAATTAAAAAAAACCCTCAAAAATACAGACAACGGCATTCTGATTACCAGAGGAGAAGTGGGGAGGGAGGAGTTAAAAAAGGGTAAATGGGTAAACAGAGGATAAATGGTGATAGGAGGAGATTTGACTTACAGTGATGAACACACAATGCAATATACAAATGATGTGTTACAGAATTGTACATCTGAAACCTGTATAATTTCATTTCCAATGTCACCTAAATAAGTTCAATAAAAAAACAGATGGAGTGGATTAGCTGTAATAATTTAAAACCCCCAAATTAGAATGACATAGTACAACAAAGGTTTATGCCTCTCATGTTGTCTGTCTAGTGGGGATTTCCAGGAGGATCTCTGCTCATTGCAATCACTTAGAGACCCAAGCTGATGGAGGTATTCTTGAGACATGTCATTCTACTTTCTTCAAGGAAAAAATAAGGGCAGGTGGTGAATCATATACTGAGTTTAAAGTTTCTGCCCAGAGGTGGCACACATTATTTGTGCTCACATGTCATTAACCAAAGCTACTTATATAGCCATGCCTAACTTCAAAGGGGGCTAGAAAATCCAGTCTGATCATGTACCAGGGAGCACTGGAATATTTGTGAATAGCCCTAGTGACAACCACAGAGATGGAGCCAGGAATCTCATTCAGATCTGTCTATCTCCAAAATTCTTTCTCTTATTTACCTCAGAAAATTCATAGATGCTTATTTTCAGGAGGTAAAAGTTGGAGGCCCTTAACCATAGGAATATTCGTGTTCTCCTGTCCATGAAGAATTTGATGTCATAAAATAGCAATGGGACCTTCAATTGCCTCAGTCTGTATATGGTCCTAGATACATTTCCTAAGTATGGTGATTCAGAATCCAGTGATTCCATATTTTGAGTCTGTAAAGTAATATATAGTCATTTCCACATTTTCTCTCGTTTGAAGAAATGAAGATATTAAAAGAAATTATGAGAACATATCTAAGGGACTTTCTACTAGCAGTGTCATGCAGATTTTCCAAGATACTGGTCTTTTTCTTATGTAATAGAGCACTTACTGCAGTGGTTGAACCATATAAGAATTTCTTTTTTTCCTGTAAGAACTGCCAGGGCTGGGATGCATCAGAGACCTATATTTTTCCTGTCTTTCTGTTCATCATCATATATATTTGGTTTTAATCTTTATATTTATTGGCCTGTAGACACATGTTAGAGGTTATTCCACCTCTAACAATACTGTTCCATTCAAGAAGAAAGAGCAAGCCTCTGCCTGCTGAGTCTGTCCCATTTTAAAAAGACTCTCCAGAAGCCCCACTTAAGGACTTCCACGTACATCTCATTGGATAGATTGTGTCATTACCCAGTGTCATATTACTAGCTAGACACATTGCCACCTTAAATAAAATTTTTGATTTTTTAATAAGGAAGAGAAGAATGGATGAATTATGAAGAAGCAATTACCAGTGACTGTTAAAATTTGCAAGAATTTACTGTACATTAAAGCTATGAAGCCCTTTTTACTTCTTGTGTTGTATATGTGAGGGAATAAATTTTCACAGACATTTTGAAATTTTTGTAGTTAAATATATCAGTTTTTTCCTTTGTTCTTTTTCTTCCTCTTTTTTTTTTTTAACCTGCTCAATCAAGTGTTGCTATTGTTATCTTAAAAATTTAGATACGGGTTCTCAGGCTCAAGGAAAGAATCTGACTCAAAATGTGTTTAAAACACTGACATCTCTGGTATAAAAAAACTAGTATATTGTTTTTATTTAAATTTTTTTAAATTTGAATAACTTCAGGAAAGACATATTGATCCCATTTTTTTTACAACCTCCACTATTCTCTGTTACCCTATGAATCCACCCAGTTCACATACTTACAGTAAATGGCTGGCCCTGTAGGTATTTAAATTTAGACTGGTACATATACAGTTAGAATTATTTCAAATGCACCAAAACCTGGATATCTAACTTATATGTGGTCCAGGGACTACTGTGCATTAGTAAACTACTTACCCATTACTGTCATCATCTAATTGTTATCAGGTAGCAGGAAGCTTGCAGCCTTCTGTGATTGAAAAATGAATCAACTAATTGTGATTATCTAAAAATTCCTTGCAGTCTCCTTGTTACAGATCAAATTAAAATGGCAATGGTTTTTAGTGGGGTTTAAATATTTTAATGTATAAAGCTTAATTTGGACTTTATCACCTATATGGAAAATCAATTTGTGTCTTTTCACTGGAGTTACTTAGTAGTATATAAGATATGGATTTAAATAAGTTATTAATTTAGAAATCATCATATATTTCAGGGTAACTATTGCTCTTCATAGTTAAAAACAAATCATCACCATCATTATCATTATCATGCTTGTTTCTGAAGAAAAATTGTAGATAGAAAACCATGACTTGTCACAGACACATTTTTAACGTTTTTTATTTTTATATTAACAGACTTTGCTTCGACCTCTTCAAGCTTTATGCTCTTTCCAGCTTCAGCATGGTGCTCGAATTCGCCTCAGCAAGGAACACCTTCTGAAAAATGGATTATATCCTAAATCGATGCCAAAGAACAAACGCAAACTCAGGAAAATGGAACTGTTAATGAACAGTGTTAAAATTTAGTACAAAGTTTCGTACTTATGGTGTCTTTGGCTGACAGCATCAAATTAAGTTCTCATATAATTTAAATCTGTGGGTTTTTTTGAGTGTCTAAAGAATGAGGATTGCATACTGAACTTGCCCAGAAGAACAATGCAAATCAAATAGCCATAAAAGGAAACAAACATAAATTATACTGACTCAGTGAAAAAGCAAAGTTTTATACTGTATTTATTTTTTAAAATGTGCCTCTGTTAATTTTTTCAAGTCCATAATTTGAGATGTGATTAGTTGTTGAGCTGGGTTAGAAGTTTTTATTTTAAAGTGGAAGAAAATTGTGCCTGATTGGAACAGTAATGTTTCCATTAATATTTTATAGATAATTAAGTGTAGACCTATATTAGAGGATACTTGCATCAATTTGCAATAGAATACACAAACTTTATAGTTTGAAATGAGTAACAAAAATAATAATTAAGCAGTTTGGATTGAATTTACTTATTTTATAAAACAGTACAACAGAATAAAGAAATTAAGTATTCTTTAGGGACTGAAACTTAGCTAATGTGATTAAATGTTCTGTTAATACCCCTAATTTTTTTTATTAAGGTATAATTGGCATATAACATTATATTAGTTTCAGGTGTATAACATTGATTTGATATTTGTATATTATGAAATGATCACCACAATACATCTTGTTAACATTTGTCACCATACATACTTTTTTTTCTTGTGATGAGAACTTTTAAGATTTACTCTTTTAGCAACTTTAAAATATTCAGTACAGTATTATTAGCTATAATATAATCATCAAGTAGTATGTTATATCCCTATCACTTATTTGTGTTCTAACTGGAAGCTTACACCTTTTGACCCACTTGACTCATTTTGCCCACACTGAAACCCCATCTCTGGCAACCACCATTCTCTGTATCTATGAGCTTTTTTTTTAATGATTCCACATATAAGTGATATATGGTGGAGTCCACTTCCCCCTGCACATGGGTAGAACACCTAGCCGATCTTCTAAGGAACAGAGTGAGCAGTCCACAGTATCACAGCATATATGAAGGTTGGAGGCCAAAACTGTAGAGGACATTGAAAAATCAGATGGTAAGAAGAGTGCTTCAGGACAATAAGGTCCCCGGGACCAGTGCGGGGACCAGATTGGCTGCAGCCCCAGGCCCGGAGCCCAACGGTTCTGCGGCAGGATTCATGGGAGAGAGCCAAGTCAATGACACCCTCCCTGCCAAACGAGATTTGAGCAGCACCAGGATGGACCTGGATGTTTGAAGTCACGTTGGGCCGGCGGGGAATAAAGATGAAGTAGCAAACACACGGGGATGCTGTGCACCCACTGAGACTGTGGACTCAGGCTGGGAAGAGTTGGGCCGTGACGGTCCCTGACGCTGATAGTCTCTGGTCTGATTGAAGATTTGGGCTGTGTGAGAGGCCAGGTGCTTGTTTGGAGTAGCAGGCTTGAATCAGAGGAATTTTTCAAAAAGAAAAATAAAGAGGCACTCAGTAGCTATTTAGGGAATTCTCCCGCAGCAGCCACCTCCGCTGTCCCGGTCTGTACCTGTGCAGCCTCTGCACCCTCAGTTCTGCTGCCACAGCGGAGGCTGCGCCCCGTCCCCAGCCGCAGCAACAGAGTGCGCCCAATTGCGCCAGTGATCCCAGTGTGTGCACTGAAACCACACGATCTCCACCCTGCCTCAGCTGTTCAGGTAGCAGAGGAGGCCAGCACATGCCCAACCCACTTCCCCGGGTGCAGCAACAGAGGAGGCACGTGCCTGCATCTGTAGTGGTAGTCATGTTTGCGACCCTACCCTGCAGGCCAACTGGCTCAATAGGAGGTAGGCAGAGATGCCCAAGCACAAGAGAGCAGGGCTCAGGGAGTCAGCAATCCCCAGATAGGCTTAACACAGTGGAGAAGCCACACTACCCCAAAGAGGCTCTGAGAGTCCCTAGTATCTAGGACAGCAAAGAGCGAGAAGGTGGTGTGTGAGTTGCCCCTAATAGGTGCACCACAAAGACAGCACAACTGGTGGACTGAAGGCATAGGCCTGGAATATAAAGGTACTGGGGGCCTGGCAGTGAACTGAGGAATTGGGCTGGAGGCTGGGCAACTGTGAAGAGTGCTGATCAGACCTGGTGCCCATTCTGGTAAAACCACAGGAAGGGACAAGATTGAAACCCAATGTCCCTCAGCTGGATGCAGCCAGGAAGACCAGCAGAACTCGCTTGGTGGGTTTAAACCCAGCAAGAGGCTTTTTTTTTTTAAATTCCTTCTTCCTTCCTTCCTTTTTTTTTTTTTTTTTTATCCCCACACAATAAAACCTGGAGATGTGAAAGGACCAAAGTTAGACCCAAAGAGGGGTCACCCCAAC